>UELW01000111.1:5024375-6245000 GCA_900490495.1 Danionella dracula
TTTATTAAAGATAATGTGTGTGAAAACATTTCAAACATTAAAATTATCTCTCAAACACGACCCTTGAACATCAGACCCTCATACCTAAGCCAACAATTCTAGCTTACCGGCGACTGACTGCTGGTTGAACAGATCCTTTATAAGGTATTTTTCAGTCAGAATTTGTTTCTTTTGAAATGAAAATACATTTGTTGTGATGAATTGGTTTATTTTCTGGGATTTGCTAATTTAGCTCACAAAACATCAGTGCTTTTTGAGGCCCATGAAGACATTGACTTGCAATACTTAAAATTTCTCCTTATTTTATCACAACTGATGTTGAAATGACCCGAATAATGAATATTTCTTTGCTTTGAGCACCAGCTAAGGCAGAGGTCTCAAACTCAATTCCTGGAAGTCCACAGACCCTGCAGGTTTTTGTTCCAACCCTATTTCAGGAGACAAACCACTAGCTTTAAACAAACTCTTACCTTAATCAGTGGATTGAGGTGTGTTCAGTTAAGGTGGAGCAAAGCTATGCAGGGCTGTGGCCCTGCAGGAATCGAGTTTGTTGAGACCTCTGTGCTTAGGTATTCACGGGCAGTTCTACACATAAATCTTGGCTTCAGATCAAACCTTGAGTGGGTGTGTTTCTTACTGTACATAGCTTGCTCGCTAACAGAAACAGCCTCATGGGGAGGATTCAGAAACCTTTCCTTAATCAACACTAAACCAGTTTACAGAAACACATTATAAAACACAAAGTACTTTGTTTATATACAGACTGGGTGTTTACAATCTCTCTTTCCTTCACAGACACTGACACTCGGGGACGTCGTTTCCACGCGGCACTACGTAAAAGCAGAATAAAGAGGGAGGGCGTGGTCACCATCCGTCCACATCAACGGTTATGTACATTTCCTTTTCTTCGGTCATCTGAATGATGTTTGTGCCATGAATAAAATTCCAACTTCAAAACTCCAGATTTGTGCTCTTGTGCTTGGGATCTTATGCCCTGCTGTCAGTGTTTTGCCTTTGGTCAACAATAAAGAGGAGATTTTCTTCTATTTCACCTTGTCATTTGTTGTGTCAATATAGCAATACTCCAGAACATCGTGTGTTGTGTTTTTAAAAGGCTTAGTGTGACAGGCTGTTGTATCTCCGTGAGGTCTTTCTAATTTGAGCACTTTCCAGTGTCCACTGCTGACCTGAATGGTGTCTAAATCAGGAACTCTAGTCTTGTGGCTGGGTTTCTGGGTGAAAGGCCATTCAGAGGTTACACTGAGTAACTTTTAACCTTGAATAGACTCTCTTAGATATCTTTAGCAACACAAGGGGCCAATGATTGGAGGCCGGAAATAACCTGTAAAATGCCTCGGCAAAATGCAGTCGGTAAAATTTAAGAACATTAATTTTGGACTCCGCTTCGAGAGATCTCTTTTAGACACTTTTCTGTTGGAAAGATGTGGTGCTGTTCAGTAAACCTGGTTAGTTCTGACTTGATAACAGCATATCTGGATCACAGCTCAAACCTCTCCCTTCTTAAAATCCATTTTCCATCGTGTGAAAACTTACTTGACTCTGAAATGGAAACTCCACAAATGGATTTTCCATCTTCCTCAGATAGAATTTAGTCCAATTGACCTTTGTCCTGCAAATCTGTGATTTTTTTTTTTCTTTCACAAAAGCAACAAGCATAGGAGGCAGGACAGAGTAAAGAAAATGTTGTGTTTTTTTAGTACTCTAGGATTGCAGTAGGAGTATAATTGAATATACTGAAATGTTTGTAATTACAGATCCAGTGAATTCACATCAACATGCTAACAAACTTCATTTTGAGTTTTGTGATGGGGCCATCCCTCACCCTACTGTAGCTAGCTCTATCTGACCACAAGTAGCAAGTCTGACAGGACGTGGCTACCAAACCGTGCCCATGGCCTCCTGACCACCACCAAACACACCCCACCAGTCACACACATCCATACACGGCAATGTGGGTGAAGTGACTTGCACAAAGCCACAACGGCAGAATGGACCTGGTGACGATCGAACTGTCAACCTTCTGGTTACAGGACGACCAACTCCAACAGCACAGATGGATTTTTTTAATTCAATTAAAGTCCATCAAAATGCAGTTGAGTTATTTTCGTTTAATTGTAAGAACACCATGTCCTGAAGTAAATCTATTTTAAAACAGGTATTTCATATTTTATTTTTGATCGTGTGTTCTATTTGGAATTAAAAATGTCTAGCGACGTAATAACATTTTTGCATTTTTTTTTTTGCTTTACAATTGGTGGCTTGAATGTTTAATATTTGTATAAGATATAGTAATCTATTACAATATAAGTATAGGTAGTTATACATTTAGTTCCAGTGTGTGGGACTGAAAAACTACAATCATAAAAGTGTTCATTTCTCAATCCGATTAGTTCACGACCTTAGAAGACCAATACACGGAAGCAGCTATCACATGAACAAAACTGATCTCTTGCAATTTTCCAACACCACATTTTATTTTAAAAAAAATTTCCAACTTAAATTGTTTTGTTTTCTCACAAGAGGCTTTCAAAGATATTTTTTTTTACCTGATCTGCAATTTCAACATTAATAAATTTTTTTCATTTTGATGCTATTATTCTGCAAAAGCTGTAGGTACTAAATCTGATGCTGAACAGGGCTTTATTTTTAGCCAAACTATCTGAATTTTGCTTTTTGGCCTTCTGATTTCACAGGGTAATATAATGTATAATTATATAATTAATATTTGCATGCAATTAACTGAAACATCTTCTCCTTATAATCATAAAGTCCCATTTCAGAATGCTTTTGAGATATTCAATGTTTTTGAATTTCATGAAGAAAAAACACATTTCGTTTATGTGAGGTGCTTTGTAATGTAAAGGTAAAAAAAGAAAAAAGTCCCCAACACCTAAAACGGGTCATTTAATGTTGTATTTTAAACTAGCAAAACCATACATGTAATACCTCTATACATGCTAAATAAACCCCATGCAAACATTTCCACACAGAAACTAAGATTCACTTCGTCTTGTGTTTGTGCTTCTTGTGTTTTTTCTTTTTCTCCGAGTGCGTGTCTGCATGTCGCTTGCGTTTAGCCCCGTCATCGCTGCTTTCAGACGAAGACCTGCTCCTTTTTCTCTCTTTCTTTTTCTTCTCTTTCTTTGCCTTCTTCTCCTGCAGGGAAATGGAATATAGCATCATCGGAGTGCAGATGAAAGACACATGGAACAAATGTAGAATTTAGCAACAGGTGAACGAGGCCAGGGTTGCGTAACAGCAGGGAGGCAGTGTGTGAGAGTGTAGGGGTGTGTCAACACCTTCTTGCGTTTCTGGGGCTGTGACTGGACAGTCTGGCTGGTCAGCGCCGCCGCCTCCTCCTCTTCTTCTTCTGGTACTAGACTGTACTGCAGGCCAGGCGTGGAGAAACAGTCCTTTGCAAAGTGACCTTAAATGCAAACAGGCACAGGGGTTATTATTTATGGCATGCAGTCATGTTAACAGGTGATGATCACAGAGTCCGATACAGAACAAGGAGCCCGATCTAATGTGATTGTGCATGAGGCTGCGGGTGCCAACTCGTGTTCGTAATGTTATGAAGATATTTGATGACAGCTCAACTGCATTTATTATGTCACATTGATTTTCTCACTCTGAACCCTCTGAGTAAAATACAAAATGTTTTTCATCTAGTTTAACCCTCTGATGCTCTTTACATGTTTAGTCAAAACATTCAGCAACTTTCTTTAGGAACTAAATATATTTATTGAAACATTTTACCATTAAATGTACATACAAGTTTAGATTTTGGAATTTCAGCTCCTTCACTGCGACGTAACTACTTTTTTAAAATTAAAAAAGGTGTCTGAATGATTGTAGTTTAATTTAGGCAGATTACATGTGTGAGCTGTTAAACTGAAAAAAGTGAATATATTCCACAGGTTTTTACCAAAAATTTTGAATATTTAGGGAAGTCTAAACTATGTTTAATGGCTATTTGAAACATTTGCCTGCCTTAAAACTAAATAATAATATTTAAATGTGTTATTTACACTTGTTATAATGTATTAGTCATCAAAAGGTGTTTAATTGGCTGTGATTATTTCCCCCCCGTTAGACGATGTTGTAATGCAGACAATGAAGAAACTGCAACTCAAATATTTTTAATAGTGACAGAATTTGAGAAATGATCAATGCCATTTTAAATCTAACTTTTGGGTTAATACATTTTGTGAATAATTCTGGTTCTAGCAAATTTTATCAAACATTATTCCTAAAGTGGTCATGAAATAATTTTTTTAATTCTATCTATTCAAAGTGTTCAAGATGAAATAAAAAATGGTAATAACATCAAAGATGTTCAATGTTCATACCTATTTTTATATTTTAAGAGAACTTTATTGTGCTAATAATATGTAATTATTACATAATTTACCCACATTCTAACAAATGTATCAAACATTTTTCTTAAAGGGGTCATGAAATAAAATTATATTTTATTCAAGATGGAACAATGGCTTTAAAGATTTCCAATGTTCATTATTATTAAGTATTTTATATTTTAGGAAAACTTTATAGTGATAATTTATATATTATTAATTTTACCCACATACCAGAACTTTGTACTGTTCATTGAGGTCCTGATTTTAACACATTGATTTGAATAAATATTCCCATTGCTACTCTGAACACCGTATTCAGATTAATAATGCATATTAATGAAGGTCATCGTTAAAAATATACAGAGATTTGTTTATTTAGTCATTACACACAGTTGACTATTCATTACGCTATAGTCTTTTTCTTGAATGAATTGACTGTTGTTGGATAGCGGTTAAACTGTGTTAGACTTAGTATTTTTGTTGAAAGATATATGCATGTTATTTTCTAATCTCTTCTACAAGGGGAGAGTTTTCTTAAGTAGCCATGTTGTTATCCAGATGCCACTCTGCGCAGATAAGCCATATGAGTCAGCCACTAGGAATTTGGGAGCCCCAATATTAAAAAAAAAAACACCGGGAATAAAAAACCAAAATGAACACTTAGCTGGCTCAACCTCTGTTTTAAGAAGACTTTTTAAAATAATTAGCTTTACTGTCTGAATAACAAAGGTTCCGTTTGGCCTTTTAGATGATGCAGAGTTTTGGAAAAACAAATCATGGCAGAATTTTCCATAGGTAATGGGAATTTTCCAAGGACGAATGGTTACTTGATGAAAAAGCTGCTGTTTTGAACACTGAGAATAGTAAACAAATCCTCCTATTTTCCTACCATCAATGAAATCTTTAAATGTTTTAAAAGTAGATTCCCATGCTTTTGCTTTGAATTGAGATCAAATATGCAGAAGACATGATCACAGATCTTATTCTGACTGGAGCAGCTCAGGTCAGTAAAACCTCAAGCTTCGCACCTCTGCAGCCGCATTTCTTGCAGGTGGTGTTGAGCACGGCCTCGAGAGTGATCCTCTGCCCGGTGTTATCCCTGAACTGTCTCCGCCGCCGCTCGTCCTGTCTGTAAGAGCATCATACACTTATTAGTTTTAGTTATAACCATCATCAGAGGTTGAAACTAAAGTCTTTGTGAAACTGCTACTATCAATCCTACAGAGGCTTACTCAGCGATGAGGTTGTTAGGGTCAAGGTCTCTGCCTGTGCCTTGATTGACAGATTTCATTGAGAAGGACAGTTTGACTTTATCGTCTTTCATCTGATTGAACACAAAAACAAAACAAGATTAGAACTGTAAACTGTACAAGCATCGAACACCATCAAATGGATCTGCCAAAACAATCTCAGGAGGCGCAATTCTTTTCTGTAATCATGAATCAACCTAAATGCTAGCCGAATTAACAAACAACTAGCATTCTCCAATCACTTCATCAACTGTTCTGTGATCATCTGCTCTTCCCTGGCAATGACCCCTGACCTAGTTTCTATTAGGTCTGACCCTGCATGCCAATTGGCGCACTTTTCCCACTTTTA
The DNA here is from genome assembly GCA_900490495.1 of Danionella dracula. Classification (NCBI taxonomy): domain Eukaryota; kingdom Metazoa; phylum Chordata; class Actinopteri; order Cypriniformes; family Danionidae; genus Danionella; species Danionella dracula. The sequence goes on from UELW01000111.1 coordinate 5,030,357, forward strand.
TGTGTGCAAAATGAGAATTGGTGTGTCACAAACCATAAAAAAAAGAATCAGAAAATAAAAACATTCAAAAAACATTAAAAAAAGAATCCGATCGCATCCTGGATGTGTGGTTTTTCCGGTTTCATTCTGAAGTGCAGATCCATGAACACTCAACCAGCTGATATTACCCACAATCCACTACGCTCAGGCACTCTCTAATAAAACAAATTTTTAAGGAAGAAGCACAGAAATAAATAATATCAATATAGAGTGTAATATTTATTGTTAGAATATTTTTTTAATGAAGCAATGGGAAAGACGGAGTTAACTTCTTGCACACATCGCGCACAACCACTTCTGTCACGTGATGTTTTAAAGTGTCCAAGGTCACGCACACTCTTGTCTCACACACTAAAAATTCTTTACATTTTCTTTTAAACATTAATTCAGTGTGCAGTGTACGTGTTTTGATTGGAACATAGGTTGAATTTTGCAGTTTGAATTTTAGAATATTGAATTTGATGTTTACTTTTTTATTATTTAGAAAAAATGCAGAAAAATCTGAAGTTTGAAAATATTGTTATAAACAATTATACCTTAAAAATTCAGTTGTTTTAAGTTTCAGATGTTCAATATTAATGTTGTGAAAATCAAATGAAGAAATTCAAATTCTAAACATGTTTTAATGCCATATAATATCCAGTTTTATTAAATAACCATCGTAACATTTTTTTAAACCCAAACAATTAAAATGAATTGGATTGTTTTGGTAGATCTTTAGCTCCATATTTTCAGAGCAAAGTTAGTCTGCGAGTGGAATGAGGAGTAGAAGAAATGTCCCCAGAGAACAAACACCTTTGCTCTGTTTCAGGATACTCATCTCAGCACCGAAGTCTTCTTCATCCTCAAGTTCCTCTCACTCATGTTTCTACTGCTTTCTATTTCTCATTAGTTCCCCGACAGGGAGCGGCAGGAGAAATGATATCACAGCAAACTTTAATTCAGCTTGGCTGGAGACCAGATCATCAATATCACCTCTTATAATATCCCAATAATATTACTTCATTTGCCTACACTTAAAATGTAGTGGCATTGGTCTACATGTTTTACCTTTCTGAGAGCACATAAAAACACAGAGCTAAAAACCAGCTTTTAAAATTTGATGTCATCTCACTTATAGTGAATACTCAAACAATTCTTCACAGTAACGATCGAAACAATGAAACGTGCAGCGTATATGGTATTTGTTCCAGCAATTCCATGTTTATTAAATAAAAGAGAAATGATAAAACATGCATTGAACAGTATGTTTTTTTTCCATGAATATTGTTTATTCGGTCACAATGTTGCACAATGTTGTTGTTTTTACTCATAGCTTGCTAGATCTTAGTTACTTTATAAATGACACTTAACCACGAACACATAAAACCAGAGAACAAGCTACAGTGAAATGATTTCCACATATAACTCACCTCTCTGCCGATGACTTTAATCCACACTGGCTCTCCGACATCTACAATTTCAGCAGGATTTTCCACTCGACATGCTGACATCTCACTCTTATGCACCAGCCCTGTTATTAAAACAAAGCTAAATGTTTAGTCTTTACAGAAATTGACAGTCTTTCGGTTCCAACAGTACTTATTGTGAACTCTTAAGAAGACAGACAAATCTTCACCTTGTTTTCTGTATCCTGGAATCTTTACAAATGCCCCGTATGTAGTAACTGAAGCTACCTGAGAGAAGTGAGAGGTGAGTAATTTAGTGAAAATCAGGATATTTTCATGAACTTCTGTTCAGATACCACCTCTCCTTTGAGAATGCTGTACATGGGAGGCAGTCCATCCAGACCAGCCGGCTCCCGGACCCGCTCCTCTGACATCTTTCTAATGAAGTGAAACACTCAGAGTTAAGAGGTTTTTAGACTTGAAATTGTAAATGGTGGTATCACGTTGTTTTTCAACGCCTTTAAATTTGTGTAAATATGAACACGAGAATGTTAGAATCTGAACAATTTTGAAAAAAAAAATGATAGCTAAAATGTTTTATTTGTTCATATTTTAATTACTTAGCAAATACAATGTGATTCCAAAGTAGTTGTGGAAATGTTAATAATTCAAACAATTACTTTTTAGACAAAAAATGCAATAGTTAACTTTTTAACAAATTACAAAATGGATTTTTGTTTCATCGCATGCATTTTATACACGTTAAAATATGTTCAACTTAAAGAAAACGTTATTTTTCTATGAAATGACAACAGACAATATAGAAAATAAAGATTAACTTTATGAAACTTGATCGGGAAAAATGCTTTGGTTAATGTAATGTTCTAATATATAATGTGTTTAATAAATACACTTTAAGAAGGCCACACTCATTCTATAATGCCGTTTAACTTAAACCTTTTTGGAGGCTTTGAAATGTGATTAAATTCAAGATTAATTGGTAAACTTGTAACGGTCAACCTTACCAAAAAAAGATGAGTCTTGATCTTAAATACCAAAATCTAGTTGTTTAACGTTACATTTAAACTGTTTTGTTTAACATTGGACGCATCCATTGAACTAGCGTTGAACAGATGAAACAAAATCCACGTGAACAACATCTTCCGGTTCAAAGAGTTCCGAGTAGCCAATAGGGAATGTTTTGTGATCATCAGCCAATCAGAAGACATCAGAAAACGGAAGTTATTTACCCAGTGAGCGTGTAGTGTTCGAAAGGCGTAAGAGAGCGAAGAAGATTCATTGAAACAAATTAAAAAAAATTTATGTAGTTTAACTTGTAGGGAATATTGAAATAATTATTCACAGTAATGATCGAAACGATGAAACGCGCAGCGGATATGGCTGTTGTTCCGGCGGGAGCAAAGCGGCCCAGGACCGAACTGGTGGCCGCAGCTCAGTCCCAGCAACTCTCTGCCATGGTGAGGCTGAATGTTTATAAGCAGTTTAAAAAAAACCCTGGAGATCATTTTAACCGACATAAAGGGCGAGGAGCCGTTTTAGTGCGCGACTCTTAGATGTATGGATTCTGGTTAGTCGACTCATTTGAATCAGAGCGTTGCAAACTTTTGATGTAACGTTATTGGAATACCTTTTTAGTTAATATGGTTTCTTAGCCCTGACTTAACTGATTAATGGCTTAAGAGGTGTACTTTGAAAAGTGTTTCAATTGTTTAAAAGCTGAAAATGGAGCAAAGTAGTTCTCAGCTCAATTGCATGCAATCTATTATTATGAAACATTCATTCATTCATCTTCATGTCGGCTTTCTTCCCTTTCGGGGTCGCCACAGCGGAATGAACCACCAACTCTCTGGCATATGTTTTACGCAGCAGATGCCCTTCCAGCCGCAACCCATCGCTGGGAAACATTCACACACACATTCACACTTTAACACTATGGACAAATGTTCTTACTCAATTCGCTTATACCGCATGTCTTTGGACTTGTGGGGAAACCGGAGCACCCGGAGAAAACCCACGCGATCACGGGGAGAACATGCAAACTCCACACAGAAATGCCTAGAACCAGCGACCTTCTTGCTGTGAGACGACCGTGCTACCCACTGCGCCACCGTGACGCCCTATTTATGATACAATGTTATGCAAATAACTTTAAATTATGCTTCCACAAAATAGCATGAAATAATAAAGAAACTTTTTCTGAACTATATCTTTTAATGTAAAACCGTTCATAGTATAAGTTGGTCTATGATTATACTGTCATCAGAAAATAAACTGTGATTGTGTTTGTAACCCTCAGGGCCCCCCGCGCAGCTCCAGTCTGCAGGCTCCTATAATGCTGCTCTCAGGTCATGAAGGTGAAGTATACTGCTGCAAATTTCACCCCAATGGAGCCACGTTAGCCTCTTCTGGATACGACCGCCTCATCTGTAAGTCACATATGTTCAGTGAACTGGAGGATGAACTTGCGCGTGTGTATGTGTGTGTGGTGTGGAACTCTAGTGCGCTTCTTGCATACAGTGTAATTTAGTTTTAGGTTTGCTGGTTATGCGCGTGATGTGTTCACTAGCATGCGCTAGAATTGTTGCTTTATTTTTTTGTTACAGTGATGTGGAATGTTTATGGAGACTGTGAAAACTTTGCCACGCTCAAAGGCCACAGTGGAGCTGTGATGGAGCTGCATTATAACACGGATGGCAGGTACACACAATCAAAAAAGAAAATCCACTTAAAGCTTAATGTTCTAGCAAACCTGCTACTTAAGGTTTATTTTATGGTGGAACAACATTCTATTCAAATGAAAGATTTTCAGAGAACATAGTCTGTTAGAGTTTTTTTTTTGCCTGCTTTATACATGTTCTGCACTTGTGCATCAGATCTTGCATGTGTGTCTCCTGCAGTCTGCTCTTCTCGGCCAGTACGGATAAGACGGTGTGTGTGTGGGACAGTGAGACCGGGGAGCGTGTGAAGCGTCTGAAAGGTCACACATCCTTTGTTAACTCTTGCTATCCGGCTAGACGTGGCCCACAGCTGGCGTGCACTGGTAGTGATGATGGAACTGTGAAGGTAAATAAGACTTCTGTACTCAAAACTCAAACTCATATATTTTATCTTTATATATATTAACCAATTTAGCAGATATCAGTGGAAATAAATCTTAACAAGCCATGCTTTTGCTCTTAAAAAGCACCAGATAGTAAAGCACCACTATGCTGGATGCCAACTGCTAATTAAAAAAAAGAAGACTAAGAAGAAGAATATAGGAAGCAAAATAAGAAGCAAGAGAATATGAATGTTATGAGGAGATTTTAAAACCTATGCGGCAGGTGAGCTAAAAGAAATTGCAACTAGGAAGTATGTGTTTGAAGGCATTGAACTCCCACGTGAAATAAAAAAAAACGGCATAGGAAAAGTAAAAACTCCATCTATTTACTTAATTTGTTGTTGTTGTTGTTGTTGTTGTTGTTGTTGTTGTAATTGCTCTTCTTTTAGTATATAGGATTGTATATCTATATTTTCTGTCAACTGACCATATTCTGTATATGAATTTCCCACTTGGGTGGGTAAAGGGTGAAACTGTTGAGAGGTTGATTTATATATTTATTTTTGCTTGATCACTTTACGTGGTACTCAGAGTGGGTGACTTTGAAGAAACAATGCTGTTGTTTTTTAGGATTATTTTTATTGAAATGTCAATTAACAATGTCATAAAAAATTGATGTTAAAAAGTCTTGCATTGAATTTGTAGGAATCCTGAGAGAGAAATGGCCACCACACTTCTGCAAAAAAATCTGCAACAAAGTATAAAATGTACAGAGTTGAGCGTTATCATATTAAGGCCATACAACACCACCTGCCAATGTTTGAACTTTAGGAGAGCAAAGAAAGGAAAGGACACACCAACTAGTTGTTAATGGATTAATTGCCCTGCTATGTTTCCTGGTATATTCTCTAAAAGGGAAACCATGTCCAAACTTATTCAACAACTTCTCAAGTTTAAATATTTTAAACTTTTAAATATTTAATCTTTCACATTTTAAATTGTTTTACTTTTGGCTCAATACATTGTTATATTGTTGCAGATTGAGCTGTCTAACCGTAGTGCTTCTGGGATTCTTGGTTTACCAGTTGTTAACTTCCACATTTGCTTGTGTATTAATCCAGCTCTGGGACATCAGAAAAAAAGCATCTGTTCACACCTTTCAGAACACATACCAGGTTCTGAGTGTCACCTTCAATGACACCAGTGACCAGATAATCTCTGGAGGAATCGACAATGACATAAAGGTCTGTGAGATTGGAGAGAACTGAAACAGCTCCACTCTGCTTTTCAATTCTTTAACACTGATCTGTGCCTGGTGGTGTATCTTTGGTTCTTCAGGTGTGGGACCTGCGACAAAATAAGCTGATCTATAGCATGCAGGGCCACGGGGACTCTGTGACAGGTCTCAGCCTTAGTTTGGATGGATCCTATCTGCTGTCAAACTCCATGGATAACAGCGGTAGGCTTTGATCTATAGTGGGTCAGACAATAATAGGCTCACATATACATACATAAATATATCCAGTGCAGAGGGTGTACTGTAAAGGAACACATTAAATTATTTTAGGCTTTACCCAAGTTCCTGAATGCTTGTGGTTAAAAGAAAACATCTGGAGTGTAGTGTCAGCCTCCAGAACAAGATTGAAATGATCACCATATGTCCATTTTATGAGTCCATATGAAAATTTCTCCCTTGATTGGTTAATAACAAAGGAAGAGTTTAAGTTTCAAAATATTGTGATCAAAAGAAGATTGTATGGAAGGTATTTTTTATGGTAATAAGGAAATATAATGTAAATATAAAGTCATGATTTATTCATTTGTGTCATTATTAAAAACAAGGTTTTAGTGCAGTTGATGTTTTCTTCTCATGAAATTATAAATGAACAAGCTGATACTTTTGTTCATCTTATAAGTTCATGATACAATCCACAGGTGCAGTGGATTCACATCTGCAAATTTCTAATGTGTTTGTCTGTGTGTTGCAAACAGTGCGAGTATGGGATATCCGTCCATTTGCACCTAAAGAGCGCTGTGTGAAGATCTTTCAGGGAAATGTTCATAACTTTGAGAAGGTGGGTCTCATTGGTGTACTATTGAAACAAATCCCATTGATCTGCTTGAATGATTTTATTTCTTTATTAATTTTTCTAGTTGACAAGTTAATGTGATTTGTTTCATTATTAAATATTTAATTGTATCAATAGTATTCTCAATATTTTAGTAAAGACTTAAATTAAAGTTAAAACTATTCCGAAAACCTCTGGCAAATCTTATGCAAAATTTCCTGTTAAGCATCTGATGCTAAACGCCGGCTAGACGTCTGATGCTAAACGCCGGCTAGACGTCTGATGCTAAACGCCGGCTAGACGTCTGATGCTAAACGCCGGCTAGACGTCTGATGCTAAACGCCGGCTAGACGTCTGATGCTAAACGCCGGCTAGACGTCTGATGCTAAACGCCGGCTAGACGTCTGATGCTAAACGCCGGCTAGACGTCTGATGCTAAACGCCGGCTAGACGTCTGATGCTAAACGCCGGCTAGACGTCTGATGCTAAACACCGGCTAGACGTCTGATGCTAAACACCGGCTAGACGTCTGATGCTAAACACCGGCTAGACGTCTGATGCTAAACACCGGCTAGACGTCTGATGCTAAACACCGGCTAGACGTCTGATGCTAAACACCGGCTAGACGTCTGATGCTAAACACCGGCTAGACGTCTGATGCTAAACACCGGCTAGACGTCTGATGCTAAACACCGGCTAGACGTCTGATGCTAAACACCGGCTAGACGTCTGATGCTAAACACCGGCTAGACGTCTGATGCTACGCTCCGGCTAGACGTCTGATGCTACGCTCCGGCTAGACGTCTGATGCTACGCTCCGGCTAGACGTCTGATGCTACGCTCCGGCTAGACGTCTGATGCTAAGCTCCGGCTAGACGTCTGATGCTACGCTCCGGCTAGACGTCTGATGCTACGCTCCGGCTAGACGTCTGATGCTACGCTCCGGCTAGACGTCTGATGCTAAACACCGGCTAGACGTCTGATGCTAAACACCGGCTAGACGTCTGATGCTAAACACCGGCTAGACGTCTGATGCTAAACACCGGCTAGACGTCTGATGCTAAAACACCGGCTAGACGTCTGATGCTAAACACCGGCTAGACGTCTGATGCTAAGCACCGGCTAGACGTCTGATGCTAAGCTCCGGCTAGACGTCTGATGCTACGCTCCGGCTAGACGTCTGATGCTACGCTCCGGCTAGACGTCTGATGCTACGCTCCGGCTAGAGTCTGATGCTACGCTCCGGCTAGACGTCTGATGCTACGCTCCGGCTCGGCTAGACGTCTGATGCTACGCTCCGGCTAGACGTCTGATGCTACGCTCCGGCTAGACGTCTGATGCTACGCTCCGGCTAGACGTCTGATGCTACGCTCCGGCTAGACGTCTGATGCTACGCTCCGGCTAGACGTCTGATGCTACGCTCCGGCTATATAAATGTCTATTGATCTTCTCAGCCAAGACGTGTTATAGACTTGTACAGCTAGATATTTAATAGACCTATATGGCTAAAGGTCTGTTAAACATCATACCACAAATTTCTAACAGGTGTCTACAGTTGGATGTAGGGTATGAAATTTTTGGTTTTGACCAACAGGTTTAAAAGTTTTATTCAAAAGTATTATTCAAGTCTAAATGAAACAATAAATTATAAGTTGTTCTTGCTTTTATTATTTATCTTACTTTTATTTTTTTGAAAATCATATAATGTCAAATAAATGTACAAAAAGAATATTCAAAGTTTGCATGGCCAAGTAATTAAATTTGTGTGTTTTAGAATCTTCTTAGATGTTCTTGGTCTCCTGATGGAAGTAAGATTGCAGCTGGTTCTGCTGACAGGTAATTGGATTTGTTTCATTATTAAATATTTAATTGTGTCAATAGTATTCTTCATCAGAAGTTAGTTTTCCAGAAAGTAACAATATTTTAAGTGTGTCTAATCTAATACTGCAAATGGTTCTGATGTTTTGGTGGCGATTCTTATTTTCCCTACCTAGTAGATGGCAAGATCCTAACAATTTGATTTTGTGTTGTAGATTTGTATATATCTGGGACACCACATCCCGGAGGATCCAATATAAACTTCCTGGTCATGCTGGTTCTGTCAATGAAGTGGCTTTCCATCCAGATGAACCCATTGGTAATTTTTTTAAGTAAATCTGTGAATATTAATATAAATAACTGTACATTGAGTAAATACATTTTTGGCTTATTTCACAGTTCTCTCTGGATCCAGCGATAAGCGTCTTTACATCGGAGAGATTCAATAACTACAACTCTCTCTCACTGTGTATGCATGAGTCTGAATGAGAAGAGTGCGGGAGGCCCTTATGTGTTTAGGGTTTTTGTTTTATTTTGAGGAACATTGTTGGCCATTTATGGTAGATTTTGAATGTCGTCCTTTATTCTGCTTTTTAATAAACTTGTTTAAGAAATGATACAGCCTGTTTTTAACTGATTAATCTATAACCAAAGCATAAAGAGCCATGTTTCTAAATGAGCATATTTGGGTGCAGATGTTATCAACTTACTCAGAAGTAGAAGCAGAAGGGCCTTAATCAACAGTCTTATTTGGTCATTCCAGTATATATCAGTTTTTATAAATTTTAAGAATTTGTAGTTTCAGTAGTTTGGCTGAAGTGTTAAGCAGTCGTAACTTTTAATTAAGGTGATAAATGTCTGACCAGTGCATTATTATAAGATTTTCAGTGTTTAAAGTGCTTGGAATACAAATTCTGTTTTTGATTGACACCTGAAAGTTACTTACAATGATTTACTGAGAGCCAGATATCTTCTTCCTGATATATATAAATGTATATATATATAAATGATATATATATATATATATATATATATATATATATACATACACACACACACTTTCTCAGATACCTAAAAATTCAGGATTAAATCAACACTTCTGCCTATAATTATTTTGACATCTACAATTACTGACTAGTGTGAAATATAATTATGATAGTTGAAATGACACTACAGCAGAGGATGGTACTGATTCTGTACAAACTGCTGTAGTGTTACAAACAAAGCAGTGTTTGTATGAGTCTGGGAATTGACACCAAGAGTGTTGTTTAACACTTAGAATTATGTTGTGAGATCATAACAAAAACTTAGTTAGTTTAGTTTAAAAAAAATGTCATTAGTTATTACTATAATATTATTCAATTTTATTATATTTTTACAAATAGTCTTGTTGTAGTTAAAGCAAATGACCGTTACTACAAATAAAAACTATATATTTTACGGCAAAATGTTAAGTAAAAGTAGACTTAAATTTTTTAAATAAACAACTAAATGTAATGTTTTCTTGGGAACGCGGTAATATTAGCCATTTCTAAATGTAATTGAAGTTGCATTTAAAAAAATAATATTTGTGTCTATTATTAGTGTAGACAAGTGGTCTCGTTGTATTTCCGCTTCGCCGGCGCCGCATGAGCGCGCTCCTTTGTGCTCGCTGCTCGTCCATGCGGCTGCGCGCGGCCGGTGTCTCATTTCTTCTCACAAACCGAGCTCACGCTCCCGGTACAGATGCGGACAAAGACGCCGAGCTGAAAGATGGTCTCTGAAGTTACCGAAAAACCCTGAGACGCACCGTAAGCGGTAAACCTATCCAGGAGCTCCGGATACGTCTCGAGAATATTCGAGCTTGTGTTTGTTTAATTAGCTTTATCTTGTTTCCTCCCCCATCCTCCTCCCCCGCTCCGTCTGATGCTTATCATATGATGCTTATTTCAGGCTATTAACCCCGCGCTCTGCTCTCTTTGTGCTATTTTTTACAGTTCCTCCGGCAGAGAATGAAGGTGTGGCAGATCCGTTAGGATCTGGGAGCGTTGAAACGGAGGAGATCCGGTATGATCAGCGGTCACCGGGGATCTCTACGCGCGCCCGTGGCTCGGCGGGATCACCCTTGATGTTTTGAACGGTAACCGTGAGGCGCGCTGGAGCTAAACGGGGACTCCGGGTTCTCCCGACGCCTGGGCGGGCCCAAGCCGAGCCTGGAGCGCCGGAGCATGGGCCGCTGCGACGGTCGCTGCACGCTGGTGGTCATCTGCTCCCTGCAACTGGTGAGGGACTTTTACAGCATGCTTGAGTCATACCCAGCAGTGGACAGTAATAGTGAAAAAGAATCGACAGCTGAGTGGCTTAGTGGCTTGCTCTTTTGCTACTCAGGAAGGCTTTTGAGATGAACCCAGGAAGGCTTCTTTCCATAGCCAATACAAGTCTGAGTGGTGCTTCTGCAAGCTGCAGCCTTTCTCTGTTAGACTGTTATTTGGGTTTCACTGTCTAGCTACGAGTATGTAATTAGAAGAAATGGCCAATAGCGTACTAATACAGAGGTGATGGTCCGATGCGTTGCAATCTTTTTTTTTTCCATAAATAGCATGGCTTTTGTCACAATGTTTATTGTCTTCCGTATGGGAGAGTAAGCAGGCTACATGAACCAACCAATCATATCCATTTAAAGCACTCATCATTCCCAGACTAGGATGGATTTCTTTCAGAAAGTTGATCTGGATTGAACCTTGACCCGTGTGGATGCACCACCACATGATTGAATATCAAGCAGACCAGCAAAGTGAGCTTATTGACTCAATATTAAGCAAATGTTAGTGTCTTAGGGTTTGCTATAAAGAAGATTAGAATGTACACTTACCATTTGAACATGTTACATTTCAATTAAACTATGTTCAGACTACAGATCTTTATGATCACTTCTATGGTGTTATAACAGCGTCAAATTTCTAAGTGCAAAAAGTCAAATTTTGAGAGTGCAAAAATTAATTTTTTGTGTAAAATTTGTTTGTGCTCTTGCAACAATACCCTCATACCTGCGCTCACTCGAAACAAACCACTGTTACAAACTGCCACCATTCCAGCCAATCAAAGACTCTTATCTGATTGGCTGGAATGGTGGCAGTTTGTAACAGTGGTCTACATAGAACAAGATAATCTACTCCACAAGCAAACAAACTTTACATTAAAAAAAAAAACTAATTTTCTCACTCAAAATACGTTTTTCTTCACGAGAAGAACATTTTTTTCACAAAACGCAGTTCACACGCTTGCAAATTGTATTTTACATTTTAAAATAGGACTTTTACGCTAAGAATTGTGACTAAAATAACCCCATACAATTCAGATTTTTTTTGACTGAAAACCAATTCAGCTCGCTGAGGCACGCATGCACAGAAAATGGCTTTGATCAAAACGAAAGTAAACATGAACGAGAATGCGATTTGAGATGAATATTTGGCTTTATTCTATTCATTTCCGATCGATATAAAGAAAAAGGCAAAGAAGAAATATTTATTACTTCTTAGATTACTTGACTTTCCTTACACTGACTGCTTCAGCACAAATCACCTGAACAAAGAGGAGTTTTCAGTAGTAAATTGTTAGAAAGGAATTGTTTACATTTTTAATACATGCTCAGGGATGAAAAGAGTTTTAGTTGCTTTTTGGGGGTTGTTCGTATTGCAGTTTTCCTGACTGGATCAGGAAGATTCTTCCACCTCCCAGGTACAGTGAACGAGAAGGTTCTTTTGATTGGTTTTCTGTGCTTCTGGAGGTCTTGAAAGATTGTAAGAACTTATGTAGGTAGAAATGGGAAGATTTTGTAAGTGAGCGATGGTGATTTGAACACAAGTTGGAAAGGGAAGCCAGTAAAGTGTGAAGAGAGGAGTAGTCCAGGGGCACTGAAGTTCCTAATTAAAAAGACTAGCATTTTAAATAAATGTTCTTCTTCTTTTATCCCTAGGAATGTTTTTTCTTCTAGTTAGATGTTTTTTTTTCATATGGTTACTCCAAAATAATCCCTGTGTAACCAGATGATTGGCATCTGTAACACTGCACTGAGGAAATGGACCGTTTAAAAAATTTAAAAAAATTTTAAGTAAAAAAAAAAAAAGCTCTATGGACTTTATAAGGTGACGCGGCTATTTGATAGTATTTTGTTCAAATGCTTACTTTCTGAAGTTACACTTACTTTTGTTACCTCTCAATTCAACATTCAAAAGAAAAAAATAGAGTAAATGTCATTACAATTATTCTAAAATAGCGATTCAGCGTCCCAACACTGCTATACAAACTTATTCTATCACCTCTAAAAGGTCTGTGTTTGTGCTCTCCTTTTATTACTTTGTGACATCTCTTACACACAAAATATTACTTCCATAGCTAATATAAACATTTGCTTGTCTGTGGTAGATTTATGCATTTTTACTGATATTTTAGAGGAAATGCATTCATCTAGAGAATCAGAAAGCAGGGGAAATGGCTAAAGAAACAAATCCAGTGTAGAAATACAGAAGGTAAAATTAAATTCTTATTCATGTTTAAAAAGATTTTCTAAAATAAAAACAACAACATTTGTAAGTTACAAAATATAATGTGTAATCTATCATATATGGTGATTTTCTCTATCAAAAAGAAGCACACTAGTTTTAAATCGAACAGGAATAATGTAGCTTAAGGAAGGGTGTGTCTGTACCGGAATTGCTCTATGCACAGATGTGAACACATTGTTAGGACCGTGTGAGGGTGAGGGGCCCTGGAGGTAGTGCTGCTGATGTCAGGCAGTTTCCATGGTAACAACCTTAAGGGACTTTAGTTGTGGTTATGGAGACATACAATGTATTTGTTTGCAAGTGTTTGGCTTTAATGGTGTGATCAATTGCTCCCAATGCATGTTACGTGATTATCCATAAACTCATTGTGGACATGACATCTCTGTAATGTAATTTATACTTCACCGTATCTCAGTAAAATGGATGGGTGGGGTATTATTTCACCTGCTTTTATATGTCTGACTTGATATTGTGGTAGAAACTTGTATTTAAAAAAAATAGAATGGTAATCCATTGTGGGTAGTTATGGTCTGGTGGAAAAGGACATCGACTTGTGATCAGAAGGTTGCAGGTTCAATCCCCAGATCTATTGAGTTGAAGATGGTTTGAGTGATGAAACACTTGCTCCCTCATCTTCAACAACAACAGCTGTGGTGTCCTCGAGCAAGGTATGAGTTTCCCGACTGCTCCGGCTATGGCTATGGCTGCCCACTGCTCCGGTTGTGTGTTCACGGTGTGTTTGAACACTGGGATGGGTTAAATGGAGAGCACAAATTCAGGATATGGGTAACTCCATATCTGGCCAACTGGTAACTTTCACTCTTTAATCGAGCACAGAGTTGTGATTCTTCAGTCTGTTCTCTGTATGTTTGCAGGTGGCCGCACTACAGAGGCAGGTCTTTGACTTCCTGGGCTATCAGTGGGCTCCCATCCTGGCAAATTTCCTCCACATCATGGCTGTCATCCTGGGACTGTTTGGAACCACGCAGAGCCGCTCCAAATATCTCATACTGGTAAACAAGTTAGTTCAGTGTTTATTTGTATCATAAATAGGTACTAGAGATAATCAAAATGTATTCATCTTCAGTACAGAGTATACTGGAGATAAAATCCATATAGAGACACAGTACAATAGACAAACAATAGTAGACTCTCAAAACGCACAGAATTACAATATAATTAACGTCAAAGAAAATGAGGATACAAAAGATTACATTAATTATAATGAGACAGTAGAAATATAAATTAATGTATGGCTCATGCAGACTTTAAAGTGACACCAACTATTTGTTTCTTAAGTTTTAAATGATTGCAGGATCTTTTAATATCTTGTGTTGAGTTGCGGAAGTAGTTACTTTAAGCTAGAGGAACGACTAAGTAATCACCCTCCAAATAGCTCTCCTAGTATTTTTCTAGAATATTTTTACACATAAATAAAATGATCACATACCCAATTCTTATTTTTCTTATGCATCTCAAGTGTTGAGACGAACATCTGGCAGCTCTTTCTAGTGTATATTTTGTTAACTGCAGACCAACCCACTGAACAATACTCCTTTAAAGAATACTTAAAACGAGAGAGTATTCTTTAATACTTTTTTTTATCTGAGTGAATTCCAATCAGACGGTTGTATATGGTAAATATTGTATGTCTTAGTGAGCATCCCTTGATTGTGTTAATGCTGGTGCTATTGTTCCAGTATGCTGTCTGGCTGGTGCTCTGGGTTGGCTGGAACTCCTTCATCATCTGTTTTTATCTGGAGGTCGGTCACCTGTCTCAGGTACATGAACTACATCAACTTTTGTGATTGTAACATTAAATTTAGTTGGTCAAGAATAGGGCTGAATGAAAAGAATTCATTGAAAAATTCCTGAATTGTGATTTTTTATTATTGATTTACAGCGCAATATTTTGAATTACACATTTTCCCAACAATAACATGAAATAAATAATTGAAGTCCTAATAGACCAATATGTAAAGGAACTACACATAAACATAAGTAAATTCTGTGATCCTGCGCAAACAATTGATGCAAATTAAATAAGCATTTATCAACTGCAATCACAGTAGTCCTGTAATGACTGATTTTCGAACTTCCGACCTTGTAAGTAGATTTAATAAATATTAGTTAAAAACCTAATTTGTGTCTTTACCATATTTTAGTAATTCAAAGTTGCCGTAACTAACACACAGACCCATTAATTGACCTTTTTAAAACTGGATATTAACGTTTTTAGACCGGCCTTAGCTAAATAAATAAATAAATAAATATTTTCTGTCAGTTAAATCCTCACCAGATTGTCTTTAATCGCATGACAGTACAATTGCAGCTTCTGCGATTTGAAAATAGTGTTTATTTACATATTGTAAATGCAATTAATTGTTCAGCCATAGTGGAGAACTTTAAAGGGCCCATAATATGTAATACATTATAAGTAGAATTAACTTTCATTCAGGCCTGTTTATGTTCTCCTGTATTGTTTTTCTGCAAGCTTTAAAAGCTAAAATCCTCCAAACACCATCCCAACATCGAAACCCAGCCACTAACCAATCAGGTAAAGAGCACTCCCTGCTCATTCATTCAGAGCGAACACAGATGCTATTACACTATTTTCCTCATTCAAGCCTTTGTGTAAATCCACGTTTTAAAATGCAAGCTAAAATGATGTTTTGTAAAAACGTTGGAACTGTCTGAAATCTGTCAGTCACTTTTTGAATACTGCTGATTTGCAGACAGGACTTTACTTAAAGGAATCGATCATCATGCACTTTTGAATGCTGGAAAATATAATATACAGGAGCCCATTAGTGCACATCTTATCCATAAAGAAACCAACACCATTTGTCACCAAACACCACATCAAAGAGATTTTTAAGAGTTTTAAAATTTTACATTATGAACAATGTACAAATCCCAGAGAACACGAATCTCTATTGTGTCAAAGAGTGATATGGATTACAGTTCCAATATGTGAAAAGGGTTTGTTTATACATCTGGGAGCTATAGAGAGCATATTTCTATATAATTATAGTAAGCATGCATTCTGATATATAACTGCTGACTTATTATGACAGAGAATTGAGTGAAGCTGAAGAGGAGTAAAGTGCTCAAAGATGCTGACATGTTTTTTCTCAATAGCAACCTCTCGTCATCAGTATTTAGTTAATGTCTATAAGTCCTCTGGGTTTCCATTTAACCCCGCTTGAGCTGAAGTTTAAACTTTTCATAATGTAAACAAATAAAACATCGTGACGCTGTGATTGTTTTTTCTGATTGGGAGTTTTATCGATCACTGATCACTCTTCACATATCGATTATTGATCAATCATGATGGCCATCGATCGATCAGAGCACCACTAATAAAAATATGCCATAAGCATCTCTGTGATGGGGAAAGGGGATCTCAACATGCATCCAACATTTCAACATAAGATTTGTTATTGCCTATATAATATATTGTAAATATTTTGCAACATTTTTTTTATTTTTACTTTAGTTGAAGTTATGTTTTTTCTTCTCTGTAGGACAGAGACTTCCTGATGACTTTCAACACTTCACTCCATCGTTCCTGGTGGATGGAGAACGGTCCTGGTTGCTTAGTTACGCCTGTTCCAGACTCACCATTGGCTCCTCAGGATCATCATGTGATCACCGTCAGTGGCTGTTTGCTGGACTATCAGTACATTGAGGTGGTTAGCTCGGCCTTTCAAGTCTTCCTGGCTGTGAGTAGTCACTTACTTTTCTTTTTAGTTTAACTAATCAGCACGATAAGAACAACTTCTCACTGTTTTCTCACCACTCTGTTCTTCAGCTTTTTGGGTTTGTTTATGCCTGCTATGTTAGTAAAGTCTTCCTGGATGATGAGGACAGCTGTGAGTTTTCAGAGTTTATTTTAAAAGAAAATCCAATAGTCACGATTATAAGCTCAAGTTCTGATTGGATGTCTGATTGGTTGCAGTTGATTTCATTGGTGGATTGGACTCGTATAATTATCAGCCTCCTCAGAAGAGTGCTCACTTACAGCTGCAGCCTCTCTACACGTGAGTCAAGCCGTTTCATCTTACAATACATTTTTCTATGAAACCCCTTTTTTGGAATTTATGTAGCCTTTAGGACAACTCCTAGAGGGCCACAGCCCCTGCTATTTTTAATCCAACCCTTTTTCAAGATACACCAGTAGCTTCAAGATAGCCAACAGGAGCCTAATTAGTAGAATCGGGTGTATTTGGTTAAAGCTGGAGCGAAATTGTGCAGAGCTGCAGTCCTCCAGGAATTGTTTGGGACCCCTGTTTTAGGGCTACCACAAGGATTTTTGCACCATACTGAACTGATGAAATGATTGGAGGCAATCATTTTTCATTCAGTTTATTATAGATTTTCTTCACATATTTGTACAATTTACACCTTATTTTTTTCTTTTAGCAAAATACAAGAATGAGCTTGCACGTATACGTTCACAAAGTTTGTGTACACGCATAATCACACATTTACAAACTCACTCCAACAAATGCTTACATTCAAAACCAAGAAATTAAAGTAAAAAAAATTAAGTATTCATTCATCTTCATGTCGGCTTTATTCCCTTTCGGGGTCGCCACAGCGGAATGAACCACCAACTCTCTGGCATATGTTTTACGCAGCGGATGCCCTTCCAGCCGCAACCCATCGCTGGGAAAACCGGGGACCTTTCGCGTGTCACGCGAACGTGATAACCACTACACTATGGAAACTAAAAGTATATAGTATAATTAAGTATAATTATATAAATATAATATAAAAAATATATATAAATATCATTATGGGGAACATTAACAAAAAAAGTTGAAGGGTCATTTTCATTTGGAATAAAAAATGTTCCACTAGGTGAGGTCTATAAGATGCTATTAGTATATTTCATTTTCCCAGTATATTTCAAACTCTTCCATATCAATATTGTAGTTTATTTTGTAGAAGTTCTTTATTATTTCTATCAAAGAATTTAAGTTTGGACTCTCCCCTCAAACATTTTTGATGATTTATTTTAAATACATGTGACTGAATTATGACTTTCAGGTAAAATCTTTTTATATTAATTAAATTTATTATCCAAATAAAAGTTTATATGAAACTATTTTGGTTTTAATAATATATTCACTTTAGTTTATTCACTATGGAGCTTAACAAATTACTCGAGGGGTTGTAAACAGTGTATTCCCTGTGTATCTAAATAAAAGTTACTAACATTAAAATGTTATTAACATGCCTGCTTCTCTCATCTCAATCAAGGACTGGATAGAAACCCGAGGAAGCACCTTCAGAGCAAACCTCTTGTTTGAGAAGGATGCCATCCTCATCACAGCGGGAGATGTTCTACAGCTTTGGTCTTTTAGTTTCTTTCACACTCTGTCTCCCTCTGTTGGAGAAAACACACCCGCTAGTGTTCGAGAGAGGAAAGATGAACGTGTAACACAGGAGCTTACAGACTAGGGATTTTTTTTTTACCAGGACTTAAGGACAGATCTTCTGTGTGTATGCAAGTGTTTGTTTATACGCGACAAACACATTGGCCTCTGTGTATGTTTGTATTTTCACATGCTGTGCGAACTTTGACCCAGGTAATCTTTGAACACCTGCTGGAGCTGCCTCTCTGGTGTCAGAAGGGTTGTTTTTACTCTGATACGAGACGCTGTAATGTTCCGTGTTAGCTGAATGTTTAGGTTGAGTAGATGTGTACTTTGGAGAATGCTGTAGGAGTTTGTGCATGTAAAACTCACCATAGAGGAGCCCTGGGTGGCCCTCAAATACACACGTGTGTCCTTATACACCAGTTTTGATATGTATTTATGGCCTTATGGGGATAGTTCACCCAAAATTAAACCGGTTTTCTCGCTTGACCTCAACTTTATTTTCTGTGATCTTTTTTTCTGATTGACTGTCAGTTCCACTAACCAAGTGAGGCATGCATTTCTGTTGGTCAAAACAGAGGCATTTTGATCTCATTTTACATTCGTCAAAAACAAACCTGATATTTTTCACACACAATCGGCTTTAGAAAGGAGAGTTCGACTTGCAAACAAGTGAAACTCTTTTACTAGAATAGAAGTCAAAAAAGAACTCTTCATTCTTTTCACTTCAAAACATATTTAATTTTTTTCTTTTATATTATTTAGGTTATAACAACTCAATAGAACAATTCTTTTCTTTAAATTGTGCAAACAGTTTCATTATATTTTAAAAAGGATAATGAATGTGAAGCGATGAGAGTAACTATACATTTTCTATGCAGAGTACTAAATCTGGTTCTGGAGGTCCAGAGCACTGCATGTTTTAGTCGTAACTCTGCTCTACCAAGTATAAAGATGAGCCAAGATCATCTTAATTAGTGAAACAGGTGTGTCTCATGATGGTTCATCCAAAAATGCCAGACCTCCAGGACCAGAGTTGGTGGTCCTTGCTCTACCACATAAGATGTTATCATAATTATCGATGGGAGCTAAGACAAGCAGCTCATTTTAAAGGTCTGGCTGCATTAGAGTTCAGTCTCTGGAAAAGTATTAAAAACATATGAGTAAAGTTTCAAGCTTTCCCAGAAGAATAATTTGACCAATTGGTGCCTGCTCCCGTCTTGGACATGAGAAGGCCAACTAACCATGAACCAGTCGGGTTTGCTATTGATTTGTCTACATATCTGCATACAAATTTGCGTTTCTTTCACAACTGTTGGAAGCGCATGCAGAGACTAAGATGGTATGCATTTGAAATCAATGGAAACGAGAACATAAACAGCAAAATACATGTGTTGTTTGGCACTTGCAAACTGTTTACTGAGGCAAACCAAAAGGGTCAGAATTAGGCACTCCCTTTGCAGTCTGGTAAAGTAAAACACATGCTTTTTGACCATAATTGCTTTCTTTATGGATGTAACACAGTCGTTAAAACACATAAGGGTTGTCTGTTTACATTTTTTATTTTTTGTTTACCAACTTGTTTATAATGTACAATTATGCAGTTTATGTTTCATATTTAAATTCACTTTTACAAGCAAAAGAATTTAGTTGAAAACACTAAGATTAAGTAAAGCTTGTGCAGTCTTCAATGTGGACTAATTGGCATGAGGGTAGCATCCTCCGAGACCCATTTTCACGAACAAAAACTATGGCCAATTTCATGAACATTTAGTAATCACTTTTAAAGCTTGGTAAGCCTGAGAGACTTAAAGGTAATTCGCAAGTGATTTCATGCTTGGAAAGACTTTGAAAATGCTAGGTGTAATTCTGCTGCACATTATTTTAAGAAGTTTGACAGAAACGGCATTTTCAAAGTATCATTATACCAAACACTTTTGTTGATCAATTGCTTGCTTTGTACCATTATTGTGTGTGTGGGTGTTTTTAAAAGGTGCAGTATGTTATTTTAAAAAAGTGAACACAAGTTTAGTTGTGAGGGTTCTAAAATTCAACATTGGATCTGAACATAACCACTCATCCAAAACTTTTTGATTCTGTTATTTTGTCTTCTTTGAAACAAATTCAGTGCTTAAATTCATCATAAAATAGTCTGGAAAAAAAAACTTTTTTTTTTTTTTTTTACAGATAATGACTTCCATGATTTTCACTTATGAAAATACTTGTATTAGTATGTTTTTGTTAGAAAAGAACATGTTTAAGCTGGTTCAAATACAATTGATGTCTTTTATAATGTTAAGTATTGTCCAGAATATTTGGATGAATTATCCCTCTGAGGCATAATGTGACTAGCAATAGTTCTTTCTATGAATGTACACGAGGTGTGAGCTGGAAGTTCTGAGTAATAAATTCACTTTTGATTCTTCTGGGTCTTGCTGCTTACAAAGAGATATGATGATATATAATATGTGTATAAAAAAAAAGGATGAGCTAAATATATAAGTTGTTAGTACACAAATTAAAATGAGCTTGAATTATGTTAAATGAAATGCAACTGTTTTAAAAAGTTATTTTGACTGAATTTCTATTATTTATATAATATTATTTTTATGGATACGATTAAGCTTAAATTATGCAGTTAAGTGATGCTACCAATTTCTAGTTCAGAATCATTTGATCTGTTTCAAATATATGATGTCTGTTTTTATGTTTATTTTAAACATTCAGGAATGTCCAAGGGACTAAAAAATAACAACTTGTTATGTAAGCCTTGTCTGTGCATTGCGTCTGCCCTTTCATCCTGTTAGAATAACTTAAATTCACTTAAACTGCTGGAAAATTGTGTTGTATCAATATTTTTTTCTCAATTGTTTTGCATAAATCTGTAATCAACCTGGGTACTAACTAAACATGTAAAGTTTTTTAATTGTATTTTTCTAGTTCATAATTATCATATTATATTAAAGATAAGCTTTTTAATGTTTTTATGAATTAAGCAATTACAGAGTTTAAATTTTGGATTTAGATTTAAGCACATTTGGTACATTTGGTCAGTACTGAAGTTGATTAACAGATTTATGCAAAAAAAGAAAAGTGGTGGGAAAATATTTTTGACACATTTTTACACCAGTTAAAGTTTATTTTTGCCTACTAAAATAACAAACTTGTAATATGTAAGCAAAAAAATACATTTTCCAATTTATGTGTAAAATAAGATATCTCCCCAAAATGTATTATATTTGCTGAAATATTCCTTAACATTTGAGACAAACAGACTTAAAATGACCCCCGAGTGGACAAAATGATCAACAAAACACAAGGGTTAAGAAGTTGTTAATGGTTTTTATTTTTAATGTAAATGTAATTTAATGTAGCCTGGATTCCCGTTATTTAGTGTGATATAAATGTTTTCGCTCCACATAAAAAATTATGATTGACTTAAACCAATATACGTTTACCAATATACGTTTGACTAAATTAATTTAACTCAATGAAATAAAATCTGAGTGAGCTACTCACATTATATTGAACCAAATAATTAAACTCCCATTCAATGACAACTTTTTCTCTCCTGGTAGTTGGTAGAGAAGAAAAAAATTTAATTATAGCAGGACATTCATTTTAGACTTTCCATTGCCCCCTTTATTCTTCTTTCATTACCCCTTTATTCTCTCCACTTCAATGGCTATTATTGTTATTATTATCGTTATTATTTTGAGCAGGTCAGGCCAGTCTGAAAAAAAAAAATGTGCAGAGTACTTTTCTAACTTGACTTTTTTTCATATTTGGTACTATGGTATATATATATAGTACTAATTGGTTAGAAATGACAAGATTACCCTTTTCAATGTCTTAAGGTATTAACTAGATTTTAAAAAACCTTCTATTGGGTTGAAAAGAAACTCTTGTATATCTGGTGGTTTTATATATTAATGAAGCTCAATGGCAAGCTAAAAAAAAATCTGAATTCAGAAATGTTTCAGTGAAATCATATGTTATTACCAGAAAATTTTTTTCATAATTAAATAGTGTCTTTTTTGGCAGCAGCGCATGTGGACCCTTTCAGATGTTTCCCAGAACCTGCTAGCTGGCCCAACAAAACGCCAGTGTTTGTCTTCAGTTCCTCGGATTAAACTTGAAACTCATTAGCACCAAGTTCAACCATTCATGTATATCTGACTAATCTCTGATCAGCAGCCAAACTATGAGAGTCAGGCATTGAGAGAATAAATACAGAGAGAACATACCCAGCTGCATCTCACTCTGAAGAACTCATTCTTTGGTGATGATTGAGAATGCAAGCCTGAAAACCTTGGCTTTTATGTTGCTTGTGCTTGCAGGGTTTATAATAGGTTGAGCATCATAAACATGTTCCGTCCATAACCTCAGACAGGACCAGAACTTGATCTACTTTTCAGGACTGAAGCATGATGTTTTGCCTCTTTAACGACCACAATATGGTGCATTGCTTTATTAAAGGTCCCATATCACGCCCCTTTTAAATCATTTGTAATAAATATTTGACCCCTCTATATTCTCATTGAACCCTTAATATTTATTTATTTATTGTAAACAACATCTTTAACTCACCCCCAATGGTTGTGATCTGCAACACAAGCAGTTTTTCTCCGCTGGTGTACTCCATCCATGTAGTCTGCTGGGTTTTTCTTGTTAGTACACAGAAAATACAACCATTTTTAATTAATACATTCATCTTTTAGTAAGTCAAAAACACTTTTTTTGTCCAGGACAACCAAAAACACACTTTCTTTTCATTTTCAATCTGATGCAGTTCTGCTGTGGTTATACTTCTGGGTCAGTCTACCTGCACGTTTTTCAATGAGATGATTCTTTATTGAGCTATGAATCTTCTTATTTAGTGGGCGGTGCTACGGTCATTGAGTCATATTGAGCTCTCCAGAAAAACAAAATAGGATTCCACAAACATGCATGAACCAATCTGAATGTGACTTGATGCATGTTTTTGATGAGGGAACAATAATAAAACATGCAAAAATGTCTGAAGAGCCGAGTTTAAGTCATACAGCACCTTTACTTTACTGGCTTGACAAAACTTTTATTTTCAACATAGTTCGTTACTTCTAGTATTGTCTTTCAAAAAGAACTAATTATTTGAGTTACTTTTGTTACAGCTCTTCAAAATACAAAAACATGTCAACATATTTTTGTTTCTGAATTTATAAATCCTTTAAACATTGAAAGATATATTATGTGAAAGTTTACATTAAAATAACTAAGCAAATTAAACACATCTATTATTACACGTTACGTTATGCAATTAATACATATTTTATTTAATTCCTGCATTGTTGAAGACTTTTGAAAACTAACATTAATAGTTTGTGCTGCATCTGTTTTACGAACCGAATGCAACGTCTGCACTCATTTTCACCTGATGATGGACTTCTAGATGTCATAATCAACATCAGTACATTGTTGGTGTTTCTCGAGCACAACAAAGGACGACACTCCCCTCTTGGCGCAATGAACCGCACGCGCTCGATCTCCCACTTCCCATGATGCCCCGCGCGTGGCTGCTAGGACCGAGCCGCCATGTTGTCGGTGTGAAAGCTAGGGAGCTGCTGCAAACCGGGGCTGAAATCCGTCACCATCCGCATCCTCCACCTGTAAGTAACCGTGTGTTTGCCGACCGAGTGACCATCTGATAGCATTTTAGTTGATTTCGTGATTGTATTTTGTCCTTATTAGCCGCAACAGAGGGGTTTGAAGGCTTTGTTATGAGGCGCTAGCTCCCCCTCCTCTCCCCGGTTCTTCCTCTAGCTGTATTGCTCTTCCTGTCCAGACGGCCCTGGCCTTTTGTTAACGGGAAGACATCAACGAGAAGCCTCTTAAGGGGTCACTTGTATCAGTACATGTGCCGATATCCATTAAAGGGGATCTATACCTTAAAAGAGCGGCGTTTGAGCTCATGGGCCGTGTGCCAATCATTAACCCGTTTGATCAAAGCCCAGCCAGACAGTTCCGCCCCTCACCGGTTCGCATGTCGCGAATTAATGCTTGACAACGAGAAGAAATCCGTGTTTTTCGCCACCGTTGCGTGTCAATGAGTTAGTACACATTGTTATTGACAGCTCGTGCTCACATTCCGGTTGTTGTGGGTGTTCTTCTTTTGTTACCTGTGCGTTATCGTGATGCAAGAGCGTGCTTTGGAGAGTGTGGGTAACCAACGAACGTATTTTACACACTTCCGGGTGGCGTGCGTGCGGAACAAGTGTCCGAGAGCTGTTTCCGGGAGTTTGTAGAGCTCGTGGTCGTGTTATGTTGGGGACTTGTTGAGGATAAATGGTCTAACCCTAAGTAATTTTTGCATTGTTTTGTCAATTTATATATGAATCATAGTCACAGGGGCTGGTTCAATGTACACAGGGTGTATCAGTGATCCCTCTTTGTTCTAGTTGAAATGTGTCAAAATGGTGTAACGAGTTTCACATGCATTACTGTAGTGTCAACTGTGAGCCGAATTGTGCTGGGGAAAAAATATTTTCAATAAAATATTAGTTATGGTTATAGCTTTCCTGACTTTCCCAAAACTGCAATGCTATCCAAATGCATCTTCAATCTTGAATTGTAGGTTTTGAGAGGATTCAAGTAAAGCTGCAGCTAACGATTATTTTGATAATCGATTAACCGAATAAAACTTAATGCATGTTTTGTTTGATGTTTTACTTATAACTATGTGAAACCACAAATCACGGTATTGTTTATGAATAGAAGTAAACTTGAAAATATGCAAATGTTTGTTCTTGAACTGTAAAACCTCACAAAATATAAATAAATAAAGAGCAAAACACGTGTTAAATAATTAATTTTGAAAACAGATTTGCTAGTTAACGAGTTACCTTTGTTGAGGACTATAATAAAAAGTTTTAAAATGGGAAAAAAGCTAATAGTCTTTATTACAATGAAAGGAAATAATTTTCATTTGTGTACAAATGAACTGTTACTTGCATTCACTGAAAACCACAACAATTACTTAATGTAAAATTGTACTACTATTCGCAACATTTAATTTAAGCTAATTTAAAGTAGCACCATTATCTAATTACTATTTTCCATGAGGCGAAAAGTGAAGTGTGAACGAGCTTCTTGCACAACTACTTCTGCGCACACTATGCCAACTAATCGATAATGGCATTTGTTGACAGCAAATTTCATTATCAATTAGTTGTTGTGTCCTAGTTTTGAGCAAATTTTTTTTTTCTTCTTAATTTCAATTTCACATTTTTCAAAAGCTTATTTTATTTTCCTATTTAAAGTTGTCTGTTTTAAAAACACTTCAAAACTAATTAAAAAAGTAACTAATAGTAAAAGTATCAAGAGAATAGAAACTGCCTGACATTTAAAAGACATATTAAATGAAAGTTAACTTCATAACTATACGTTAGAAAAAAGTTGTCTCGTATAAAGTCTGACATGACCAGCTCAAGCTGTGTTTTGGAACCTGGTTAAACTTGACCAGATTAAACAAGTTACTTGGTTATACCACTAGGCTTGAGCTGGCTGGTAATGCAGGAATTTTCACAATGGATTTAATATCACAATATTTTTGGGACTGTACTCCTGCCAGGTTGGGACATTGATCAGTTTAGAGACAGTGCTTCTACAACAGCAGCGTGTGCTCACATTGTTGATGCTTTAATGCAGTTATAGTTTTAGCGAGTCATAAATAACGTTAAACTAACATGTGATTAGGAACAAATAATTCAGTGTAATCTCCCCGTTGTTTATTTTGCCTAATGCTGGCTGATTTAATAACATTCACCTCGTTAAACCACTTCCACACCATGAAGTTGATTCATTTTGGGGATTTAACACATCATCTGAGCTTCTTAAAGGCCACCTAGCTCTCCAGCGCATTTGTTTAGTGTCCTCGTTTGAGTTTTGGGTGGTGTAAACGCGAGCCTCGTGACTTACGCAAAATGCATGACGTCAACACGTCAGAGTAATACGATATGAACATTTTTAACCACAATAATTATTGTAACGAAATTATCGTGGATTATACGATATGTCCCACCCCTAGTTTACACTAAATAAAAGAAGAAAGTATAGTAAAAATCTACTGCATACTGTTTACCCAAATGTTGAGGAATGAGGGAAAATGCTGAAACAGATCCTTTTAACATAGAATAAAGTCAATGAACTCAAACATAGTTAACCTCCTCAGCATCCATTTTCACTCTATTAATCTATGTAGTTAAATACATTAAATGGCACCTTATTTGCGTTGATAGCCTGTCCCGAGTTCAACTCTAACCACTTCTTTTCTGAAGAAGGCAGCTGCCCCAGGTTAAATGGTGAACAAATGGCAAAACAAGTTAACAATTACTAAAATGTTTTCCAACTCATGTGGATCATGTTTACTACCATTCTGTACCATTAAATTATTAAAATCTCAACATACTTTATTGACTGAGTTTATCGTTCCACATTGTATGCGAGAAAACACTTATTGTTTTATTAAAAATATTGTATTGATGTCTTGTATTTGTTTTTTTTTTTTGTTTTGTTTTTTTTTTTACAGTTGAGAGTACTACAAGAAGCTTATTTCTTAGCCAAAAATTAGTATAAGTTCAGCCTATATAACTTTAGGAGCTTGGATTGCCAGGGTGTGGCTGCATTTCTCCAGAAAATGTCAAGGTTTTTATACATTAATGATGTTTTCAATATCAACAAACTTCATTCCATGGAAGGTCTGTTTAAAATTCTCTTCTGTTGGAATTGAAATATTTTACTGTTTAAAATGCATTTTAAATCGCAGGGGTTAAATGTTTAATGCAAGCAATTTATGTTCTGATGCACTATGTGCCAATGCTCAAATGCAACCCAGTTGCTCACACTGTACATTGTCCAAACATGACACGTCATGCTTGTTTCCAGAACTGCAACACGAAAAACCCGGAAGAGGAAGATAATTGTTGCTCACCAAAAATAAACAAGCTATCTTGGCAATTTGTGCAATTTTCTCTGCAGAGACTATTAAATATTCCAGAAATAAAGATGTATCGACAAGGAAATTGCATACATAGGGCTGGGTACCAAAACCAAAAATGAATTTTGTCGACTGAACTGACGGGTGCCGAGACAATCATCTTCGTTCAATTCGTCTGAACAATTACAAAGGCATGAAGTCCAATAAATGAGCGAGTCACTTTCTCCCTCCAGCCCTCATCGTTCTCTTTTAACAAATCAACAGCAAATAAGACACTCAGAGAAGCGCGAATGCAGGAACAATTGTTATACTTTCTCTTATGGCAAATAGCAGCATGTGGTCTAACGTTAGCTTCGTTTGCTAAATTAAACAATTCGCATTAAACTAAATGCCTAAAGCAAAACGATCAGAAGTGTGGCTATATTATGCACAAAAAGATTGACACCATGACGTGCTGCAAATGTTTTGCAGCAGTTGCGTCTAAAGGAAGAAGCATGTCAAATTTAATGAAACATTTGAGAGTACACAAAGTAAACTTTAAAAGCGGAAATGTGTTCAACGGTCATCATAATCAGTGACTCCTTTTTGTCATCGTATGACTGAAGCTGGGGTCAGGGCTGTGCGATGCTGTAGAATTTGGGATCGATCTGCTACCAAGTAATTACAGGCTCAAAACAGGCACTTAGTAATTGTGACTTTAATTTTAAATACAGATATTTAATTAATAAATACCAAATTTACATGGTGCAATTGTTTGCCAACTTTTGTTAGAGATCCTGAAAGCACAAATATTATTTGATGTATACCTGTATATTCACTACCTCTCTGAATTGACAAATTTACCAAAATAGACTATATTAATTAGTGGACTATTATTGATCCAATTCTGATACCAACCTCAGTTTTAATACTATGGATCAATCTGCCTACCTCTAATACACACTGACAGCGCCACCTGTTGTCCGCTGCAGTTCGTGCACCCTCAAATGTTTCATTAAATCTGACATGCTTCCTCTTTCAGATGCAACTGCTGTGAAACGTTTGCAGCATGGTTTTTGTTTTGGTGCCACTTCTGTTTCGGTCCGGTTCTAGAGCTACCAGCACCCTATTGGAACCGGATTCTGATACCCAACCCTTGTCAAGAGCTAATTGTGAGATGTAAATCAGTGCTCATTTGCCCAGGTAAACTGCATGAGCCACGAGAAGCAATTGAGTAGAAGCTTAGCCTGATCCGCAAAATTGTCTATAAATCGCACAATATCTGTCTGCCTTTATTCAATGCCTCTTTTAAACCAAGCTGTCTCTTAATGGTTCGACTCGGTATGCCTTTGGACACAAAAAAAAACATTCTTGCATCATCGAAAGAAAGCACAGAAGTGCACAGAGCTGTAAAAAGCTCTATTTTCATGGTTGAGGAGCCGTTTTAAGAGCATTTGAAGGTGGTTACTGGCTTCAGGATGTCTGGGAGTAAAGTATGTTTTATGTTCTCCCAATGATTTAACTTTTTACTCCAATTGGTCTAAATGTGACTCAACTTTCCTAAAGGGTAGTTGGTTCAGAAATGTGGTTCTGAGATTGATGGGTGACCTGTTGTAGAGGTGCATTTGGCGTTTTTTCCAAATATAAGCTGGAGAAAGCACCAGAAGATGTCCCATGGCTAATTAAGAGTGGTCAAGTAAATTTGTTCAAGTTTATTACTTTTAAATGTCAACTTTTCAATCCCTTGAAGTTTATGCCTGAGTCTCCTTGGTTGGGGAGGAGGTTCCAGAACAGGGGATGCGCCTGTATCTGTATATAATTAAATAGTTATTGAATAGCTGTAAATGTCTAGTTGTTTTGGAACAGTTTAAGTTATTCACCCTCTTTTACAATGTTTATTTCTGTACATAGAAATTATAAAGTGAAACCAAATTTCCCTTTATTTATCCTCACATTTCAACCCAGTAGAGAACTTGCAGGCAATTATATAGCCTTTTAGGTTTGTTTAGAAAGTTACCTTAACATTTCCAAAACATATTTTTTTAACCATTTAAAATCAATTAACATGTACTTGAATTCAATCTTTTCTTGTATATATAAAGATTTTTCATCATGTTTGTGTACATTTCAATGACAAACAGTCAAATAAATATCCACTTGCAAAAAGTTCACTTATTTATTAGAATATTACACACAAAGCAATTCTTGGTCTAACCGATAAATCTCTCTGTTCCTTGTCGACAATTACTTTATTTTTAGATTATATATATATTTTCATTGGTCAAGCAAGATATCAATAAATATAAATAAGTGAACTTATAAATAAGTGAACTTTTCTTGTGTATATAAAGATTTTGCATCATGTTTGTGTACATTTCAATGACAAACAGTCAAATAAATATCCACTTGCAAATAGTTCACTTATTTATTAGAACATTACACACAAAGCAATTCTTGGTCTAACCGATAAATCTCTCTGTTCCTTGTCGACAATTACTTTATTTTTAGATTATATATATATTTTCATTGGTCAAGCAAGATATCAATCACTACGAAACAAACACCAAAGTTCCTTATATTTTTGCTTTTATTTTATAAACAACGTTCCTGATTTATTTCCATTCCAGACTATGCAGGGTAGTGCATGAGTAATGTTGCTTGTGTGCCTCTAAGGCTATTTGTTTGCAGCCAGACTCTATTGAGTGCTGTAAGGACTGCTGTAAGGACTGTTAATGCTACTAAAGTAGAGATATTTTTAAAAAGATATTATGGTTAAAGGAGAACTTTAGTATATCTGCCTTCTCAAACAGGCATTTCAGTGTATAAACAGTTATGCACACATGAAAAACCTCTAGGACAGTTAAGGAGTTTTCATGCAAAGAGTCAGGCAGAGGCAAACAAATGCTGCATTACAAGACACAACAGAAATCATCTTATTGATCTGGATTTTTAATGTAAACAGTCACAAATCTAACACAAACTGCCTCAGGAGTTAAGTGCTTTGTTCATGTTTTTCAGTCTCTGGTGGAATGAGCGTAGCGTGTGTGTTGAAGAGGAAAGCTGTGCTCTGGCAGGATTCGTTCAGCCCCCACCTGAGACTGCCTCCCCCTGACAGGCCGTTACCCAGCATGCCTGTGGTGCTGAGTGCTGCGGGACACACACCCCAACCTGGCCCTGCTCCTCAGGCCCTGTCGCAGCCCCCCTCACAAGGTGCAGGACGCTCCCAAGATGATGCTATGGTGGACTATTTTTTTCAACGACAGCATGGAGAGCAGCCTGGGTACAACAACTGCAAACACCGCTGGCCAACTGGAGACAACATTCATGGCGATAACCAGGTAATGCCTATGCAATACAAAACCATGTATTGGTGTACAACATATTCTTGGCTTGCTTTTAAAGCGTCAGGAAATTCCAGAACTTTCATTCCACAGGTACATTGGTCATCCCTTGCTGAAAACTAGATTTAAGTTTTTCTGTGTTCTGTTCCACACTTCCTGTTTTAAATTGAAAGTTTGAATAATATTCATGTGAAATGGGTTTCAACATGCTGACATCCATTGCTTTTAATAATCTTGAAAATTCTTTAGATTGATCTGCGCCTGGAGAAATAAAATGTATGCTTTGACCCTCTACAGATTTGCAATCTTATGTTCAGAGTGGATTAATTGCAGTTGTAAATGGAGACATGACTCACAAGTGTTAGTGTGCCTTTTGCGATAAGGAAGTATTGTTTGGGTGTCCTTGTAGTGTGAGCAAATCTTGATTGTCTGCTTAAGCAGTTGGTTTGCAATCTTAGTATGATTTTCTAAGTGAGATTTATTTTTTTTTGTGTTTCAGACTGGTGGGATGTAGTGTATGGTTTGGCTTGATAGTGATACCAAATCAATATTAAAAAAATTATACCAGTTTCTAAATGATAATAAAATAAAAGTTGTACCCTGAAAATGTTGTAGATGGATCTTTCTTTTTTCCATGGTGTTAAGCTGTCACATAAGCCCACAGTCACCTTTTGAACTTTTTCTGTGTTCAAGAAGCAGCTTTGTTAATAGGGCTGAAACGATTTTTGAAGTTGCTCTAATAACTTGGCAAAAACTCTCACCTCGAAGCCTCTATTAATGCCTTTCATGTTGTGATCTGTCTGAATTCTGGATTCTGATCGGCTGTTGGTCCAGGTCAGTTTGTTCACTGTATCCTTGCGTGGCGTTGCTGTTCACCTTTCACTAAATGCAAAGGCTAGGTGATGACAGTTCAGTAATTATTAATGGATTGGATTCTTTTGGCTAGCATATTATTTAGATGCCACAGCTATTTGTTTATACCAGTCATTGTTTGTGGGGCTCTGCTGGACTTACACTGAGAAACATTTAATCTTGAATAAAGATGACCGTAGCTCTGTCATTCAGGAAACGCAGAGCATTTTATTTTTACAATAAAGGAAACCATAAGCAACATGTTAATACTTTAATGTTACATTGAAAAGATAGTTGTGAAGTAACAGTTATGACTTTGTTAGCTTTTGTTTTACAGCAAGTGCTTACTCTGGGAACGATGTTGCCAGATAGAAGCAACGTTAAAAACTGTCTGCACCACAAATATTAATAATATCTTTACTTAAAATATTTTAATTTGGCAAAACCATGCCAAATATTAAGACATCACAAAATGAAACGTCTGCACTAATTTTGTCGGCCTTACTGAAAGCAAGATTTAGAGACTAGAAAAACCTTCATCTGTATTGTTCCATTCTTTTATTGCTCTTTTAAGTTATTAATAATACATAATTATGTAAGTGTTGGCAAAACACATGGCACATTTTGTCCTCCTTGCCTAGCAATCGGTAATGCTGCTCATTGGGCAAAATTTAGTTTAAAGCCCATGCTTGTGGCTCTTTCCCAACTCCCCTCTCTCCAGACTCTCTTCCTGTTAGTTAACTCTGTCCTATCATTAAATGCTAAGTATCCTAAAAATAATAATATTGAAAACGCACAGGCACTCATGCCTGCACATCTGTTTTTATGCCCCGATGGCTTTTTTTTTTTTACAACTATGTACATAATAAATACAAAGTAAAAAATAAGTGTTGCGAAAACTCCTCTTTGGTGAAGTTATTTTCATTCTCTCAGACCTCAGGCATACTAGCTGTCTATTTATCTACATAGTCTGCCCTTTAAACTTAAACATTACTAGGTTTAATAAATACATAAATGAAACAGATAAATTTTTTGATTAAAAAAAAACTAAGTTGATTTATCGATGAGCCTTTCCAGCTTCAGTAATGTAAATAAATGATACTAGGCATGCTTTCATGAACTCTAGCACTAGACAGCAAGCATTACACATAAACTTAAAAAACACATAAATGTTTTTAGTCAAGAATTATTGTATGATTTATTTCTATAGTCTATATATTTCTTCATTTAGAAAAGCACAATACAATGGGCTATTTAACCCAGTCAGTAGTCGAAAACTGGTCAAAACTTTTCATGATTTGTTCACACTTTGTGTTCCTTAACAATTCAGCGATTCATCAGAATAAGACTTAAATGGGGTCCAAGAGATTAATACAACCAACCACCACCTAGAATACAGCTCAGATATGCTGGAAGTTTCTTTGCTTTCTTTTTCCTCTATTTTGACATGTATTTCTCTTCTTTCCATCCACAATTGGTAAAGATGTAAAATTTGGGTAAGAAAAAGAGACAGAGGAGAAGTGAGTTTAGAATGTCATCCTACCAAAGCAACAGTGATAAACGGGTGCTTCCACATTGCATGTGCTCAGTGATTTGGAATTAAAGCCTCAAGTAGGTTAAGAGATATAATAAGAGAAAGTATTATTCGATGGTTATTAATAAAGTTGATTATTAACTATAAATGTGATTTGTTTGCAATAATTATTTGGTGGGCTGTGTGTAATTTTCATAATTTGGCCTTTGTTCATAAACACATGTACCTATCAATTGTTAGTCATCAACTTGGTTCATACTCTTCCCAGCACTACCCTCTTTCCTCAGGTGTTCCCCAAGGCTCTGTCCTTGGCCCTCTTCTATTCATTATCTATCTCCTTCCCCTGGGTCATATTTTCAGAAAACATAACATAAACTTTTACTGTTATGCAGATGACACCCAGCTCTATCTCCTCCAAACCATCCGACATCCTCAAACTTTCCTCCCTCACCCATTGTCTTCAGGAAATCAAATCCTGGTTCTTCTTAAATTTTCTTAAACTTAACAGCAATAAAACTGAGGTTTTATTAATTGCCACTAAAACTACATTAAACAAAACTAACAGCTTTTCAATCATGATAGATAATTCCTCCATTACACCCTCCCCTCAGGTAATGAGCCTGGGTGTCATCCTGGACAATACTCTCTCTTTCCAATCACACATCAATAAAATCACACACACTGCTTACTTTCACCTCAGAAATATCAACCTTCTCTGTCCTTCGCTCACCCCTCACACAGCCGCCATCCTTGTCAATAGCCTACTGTATGGTCTTCCTAAAAAAAGCTACTTATAAACTACAACTTTTACAAAACTCTGCTGCCCGGATCATCACCAAAACTCCCTCTACTCACCACATCTCCCCGGTCCTGCAGCAGCTTCACTGGCTCCCTGTTCAATATCGCATCCAGTACAAACTACTACTCATTACATTCAAGTCCATCCATAACCAGGCACCTACTTATCTCACTGAACTTCATGTCACCACACACACCCGCTCACTCAGGTCTTCCTCTTCTATCCACCTCACAGTTCCTCCTGTTCGCCTCAGCACCATGGGGAGCAGGGCCTTCAGCCGCTCTGCTCCCCACCTTTGGAACTCACTCCCCACTGATATTCGAAACCTTGACACTTTATCAATTTTTAAATCCAGACTTAAGACCAATCTCTTCAAGATAGCATACTCCATTTAATCTTGTTTTTGTTTTATTTATAATATATTGTCTTTTATCCTTGTCTTGTTCATATATTGCCTGGTTGACTCTGTACGGTGCCCCTGAGTGAAAAAAAAGGCGCCTTGAAATAAAATGTATTATTATTATTAGCAGTTCCAGAGGGAGATCTGTTTCTGATGATGTAAACCATTCGGTCTGAAACAACTCTAAATTTTGATGGAATTTTACTAAAACGACATGGTCAATTCAAACCACTCTACCATGAGGTGGTTTGTCGGGTATGTGCTGTTGTTTTTTTTTTTTTTTTTTTTTTTACCTGTCCTGTCCTACTTCAAAGCAGCCCCATGAGAAGTGAGGTGCTTCGTATGAGTTGGTCAGTTTTGCTCTTTCCAGAGAATTGAAGATATTATATATTGATTATTCCTCTGGATAGAAGCTTTTAATTTATTTCATTCGCATTCATCACAATAATTACATTAATCAATCATATAAACATACATCAGGACAGGACGGTGTTAATAAAAAAAAAAGGGGAAAGAGGAGAGAAGTAATTGAGGGGAAAACAGAGGTAGAGAAGTTTTGGAGGGGGAAAGAGAAGGTGAGAGGTAATTGTGGGGGAAGGAGTCAAGATTCAGTTGAAAATGAGAATAAGTAAAATAAATAATATTAGATACCTACCTTATTACATCCAAGTAGTTCGCATCTTTCTACAGATATGCATACAAATATAAATATACATACATACATACATACATACAAGCAGATATAATAATAATAATAATAATAAATAGAATTAGTAATCATATATATATATATATATATATATATATATACACACACACACACACACACATACACATATATATATATATATATATATATATATATATATATATATATATATATATATATATATATATATATATATATATATATATATACATACATACATACATATATATATATACATATACATATATACATACATACATACACACATATATATATACATATACATACATACATACATACATACACACATACATATACATACATACACACATATATATACACATACACATAAGTAATTGAGTGTTACAGGACAGGTGACCTAAACCTCAAGCATCTAGCAGCGACCAAACATCCCAGGTGTCGTGACTAACCTTCTATGTCCCAAATGAAATGTGGGATCTGCCTATGTGCTGTTGTTTTAAGGATTCATTGTGTTGTTCAGCAGTGACATTTCCGGTTTTCAACAGGTGCGGTCGATGGATGAGCTCAACCATGACTTCCAGGCCCTTGCACTTGAGGGTCGTGCCATGGGGGAGGTAAGAGGCTTTTCATCGACTGCCAGATAATTAGGGGAAGTGCAAGAACCCTATTGTTTTTCCTCGAAAAAAAATATAATTATTCTTCTTTTCCATCTTTCCGGGGACTTTTGAGGGCCTGAACATTAACGAAAAGTCCCAGATATTTGCACACACCTCAGACCTGGTGAAAATTTACGTTTATACACATATGTAAATGACCAAGCTGCAACTTTTACTAATATAAACCCTGTTTCCAAAATCGACAGAAGACGGATATTTTGCAAAAACATCTAAAAATGGCTGTTTCTGCTCGTTTTATACTTTGACGAACTCCTCCTAGGCGACAAGTCTGATCCATCTTAAAATTGGTGCGGTTGCTCGTAAGGCATGAGGGAAAAAAGTTATCAAAAGCTAAACAGTACATCCAATGGTCTTGCGGTGGCCCCCAAGCAAAATTCACCCAAAAAAGAGCAAAAAAATGCATATTTTAGACTGTATCTCCGTTCACATTAATTAAATTTCAACAAAGCCTCGCATGATTATTCTTGTCAGGCTGAACAAAAGGATATGCACCACTGTGACTGCGCTTCAAAATTTGGCTCTACAGCACCTCCTTACTGTTCCCTTAAATGTGACCAAAATCTTCGGTTTAGCTGGTTTGACCCATTGAACATGTTATAAAGCCCACCAAAATTTGTTCGAAGGTCATGTTCAATAAGTATAGTAATTTAACACTGTCACTGAAATCGTAACAGCTCTGCAGCGCCCCCTTGAATGCGGAAAAAGCTTAACACGCAATTTAACGAACTCCTCCCAGGAAAATTTCCATTTCGAGCTGATTTTTGGTCTGGTGACTCTTAAGGCAATTGGGACCAAAATTTATCAAAAACTTAGAAGTTAGTCACATGGTCTTGCTGTGGCACCTTAACGAACTTGACCTTTTTTAAACGTATGAGGCTAAATGGATTTCTTACTGTAGCGCTCACATACTTTATCCAGAAAGGATGAAAATTTTACAAATTACGAGCCTACCGTTCTGGCCAAATTGCTATGATTAAGTGACGATACGCCTATAGCACCACCTACAGCCTGCGTATATTTGTGGCTGTATCTCCCACATACTTCATCCGACGTACATGAAAAAAATGAGGCTTGTCAATCTTGTGATTCTGAACAGATTGATATGCTAATGTTATGCTGATCTTATAACACTGACTCTTGTTTTTATACGAGTTGTTTGTGTACAAATATAGATCGTCTTTGCGTTTAAAGCTTTGTATCGTTCGGTGCTTAGTAAAGTGTTGTTTCACCTCGTTTCGAGCTCTCGACGACAATGAGTGAAAAAACTCAAAAGGCCGGGAGGCAGTCCCTTCGCTCTGGTGGACGCATCGTGCGAGACCCCTCCCTTCGCTGCTTGCAGTTTTAATTCATCATTATTATCTAACATTTACCTCTTTTGTTCCTGACTGCAGCAGCTTCTAACAGGAAAGAAGTTTTGGGAAACTGATGATTCAGGGAAAGATGGACCAAAAGGGATCTTTCTGGACCAGTGGAGAGACAGCGCATGGGGAGCCTCAGGTGTGTTTCAATGTTAAGATGGAACTTGAGCTTACTTGTGCATGCAATTCGCAACAGTGCAGTATTTAAGCAATTTAAGCTATAGTAATTAAGATATACTGATGGCAGCCATAATATGTCAAGAAACATTAAATAATCATGTTCATTATCTCATGTTCTGATATCACTGAATGTAGTCAGAACATTTACTTTAAAAATCTGTTACAACCTGGAAAAGATAATTATGTCTACATTTTGTGTTTGGGTTTGATGTACAACCTCTCACAGACAAGGCCTCTTTTCAGTCTTCTTCACACAGAGCTTGAAACCGTTATTATGAAATCTATTGCAGTCTCAGTTTTGGCTGCAAAAATAAAATTATTAATCACCCGGAGACATCAGTTCATCAGTTTTGCCCTTGCATAAAACTTTGCGCTGTAGTGAGCATAAGCTTTCTGACAGAGACAACATTTTTTTTGTATACATATTTTTTAGGGCTGAATGTTTTCATCACAGTATTAAATTTATATCTACACCATCATTGGCTTGAAGGTGTCTGTGCTATGATTGTTAATTGGGCAGGCAGTTATGTATTCAAAGGAGGGACAAAGCATGTATAGATTGGCATTATGACATGGTGTTAAGTAATTAGGTCTAACAAAATTTTAATTAACTGATCTTTTAATCACATAATAATTAAGAATATTCTGAATACATGCAACTGATTGCAGGACAGAAGAGCTTTGAAAGAGGGAGTGAATAAAATTTGCTTTAATGTGACCATACCATTATTTTGTTTATAGTTAATAATAATTCATTTTATTCAGTTAATAATATTTATTAATACCATCTGATCGTTGTCCATCAATAAAACTATATGTCTGGGATTTTTTGAACAATGCATTTAACTTCTTATTATTATTTCCTCATTTATAGATCACTCTGTGTCTCAGCCCATCATGGTGCAGCGTCGTCCAGGTCAGGGCTTCCATGGGGTGGGGGAAGCCGGGTCTGTTTTGTCACCTCGGTCTGAGAGTGGTGGTTTGGGTGTCTCCATGGTGGAGTATGTGCTCAGTTCTTCCCCTGCAGAAAAAATGGACTCATGTCTTCGCAAAGGAGCATACGTGAGTAATCATGAATACCTATAAAAGGGAAGGGCAATATGATTATGAATTCAGCTTACTACATTTTCTGAAATAGAATAGGAGTAAACTGAAGATTAGGCAGGGCAATATGAAGGTTGTCTTTTTTTTTTCACTAGTGTCCGTACCCTAAGACTTATAGACTTATAGACTTGATGTTGTGTTGCATCGTTTTAGATCTAGATAGTGCATAGCTGTCAATCTTCTGTTGTCTGTCTCTTAGGGCCCAAGAGATCCAGAGGCTGATGACCCTGAGAAAAGAGTTGAACAGAAACCCAAGGCTACATTTGATCCAGAGAGGAAGGAATTGAAGGAGAGTGAGCCGGATATTTTGGACAACCCTAACGGAATGCCCAATCAGAATGGACTTGATGTGGATGTTAAAGAGTTTAGGTACCAGCACCAAAGTTGTGTGAATTTTGTTTTTGTTTGTGTGTGTGTGCGTGCTTGTGTGTGTGTGTGTGTGTGTGTATGTGTATATGTGTGTATATATATATATATATATATATATATATATATATACACACACACACAAACAGGGAGTGCAGAATTATTAGGCAAGTAGTTGTATTTCTGAGGATTCATTTTATTATGGAACAACTATGTTCTCAATGAACCCAAAAAATTCATTAATATCAAAGCTGAGTATTTTTGGAAGTAGTTTTTAGTCTGTTTTTAGTTTTAGCTATTTTAGGAGGATATCTGTGTGTGCAGGTGACTATTACTGTGCATAATTATTACTGTATATATATATATATATAGATAGATAGATATATGTGTATATATATATATATATCTATATATATGTATGTGTGTAAATATATATATATGTGTGTGTGTGTGTGTGTGTGTGTGTGTGTGTGAAAAGCCTTCTTTCTTTCTTTCAAAAAGAGGTCTCTTCTAAATATATTTTCAAACAAAATATAGTCTCCTAATAACATGTCACTCATGTTGTACATTGTTCTTTCAGTCGCGCTCCAGGGAACTGCCCTCCAAATGGTCAAGAAGTGGACCTTGGAGGGCCCGAAATGTCTGTCGGTTCAGGGCCGAAACCACCGGAGGAATTCTCGAATGTTGAAACTCAAAATGTGACCCTGGACCAGATGGAGTCTGTGTCCATGGAGGCATTGCAGTTCGAGTACCCAGGAGGACAGCTACCACTGGACTCTACTGGAGCAACTGTGGGACTGTTTGACTACAATTCCCCTCAGCAGGTGAAAAAACAGATGGTGCTGTTTCCAATAAAACTGGGTTCAGTTAATCAGTTCTGTTTGAGTAAATGTTGTTTTGTCATGCTATCTGTGGTCAATTGTTACTATAGATTCTTCTTCATAAAGACACTTATGGTTAAACTAATTGTGAAGCAGCTCTAAATATGCACTTGGCTCTCTGTTAACCCGTCTGTTATCAAGCATGTTTGTTAGATAGTAAATACTTGGCCCACTAAAGATGGAACTTTAATAAAGGGAGGCTAACTAACTGCGTTTCAGCTGTTCCAGAGATCCAATGCTCTGGCAGTGCAGCAGTTAACAGCAGCACAGCAGCAGCAGTATGCTCTCGCTGCTGCTCAACAGCAACACATCGGTAAGTCTGACACCATCCTTCAGAAAAAAATAGCATTAATAACTAGCTGTTTTACATTTATGCATAGACTTTTTTTATCCGAACTGACATGCATTAGAGGGAGAGATGATTTGTGAGAGTTAGTCTTATTCTGGTAAAGTAGAGGTCTTAGCTTATACACCAAATATATAAGTGATAGATTAACGGAATAATGAGAAGAATATCAAAATAATTGAGGATTGCTGCTTAATAATTGCTGCTTTCCTGATCCTGACTGAATCAGGGAGCTTGTTCCACCAGCCAGGGACAGTGAAAAAGTTCTGGTGAGAGATTTTTCACTACAAGCCATTGTTCCTTTTCTGAAAGCAAGCTTCTGGGCGGATGTAGGTTTGTACAATCCAGAGATGGTTTTATAAGCAAGCATCAGTTATTTGAACTTGCCAGGAGCTGCAATGTGGAGCCAGTGAATAGAGATGAAGAGAGGATTAACCCGGTTCTGGGAGGGAACAGAGTACTGGGTCATCGTCAGCGGTCTGAGTGCCTTTGATGGAAGTCCTGCTAGAAGAACATTGAAGTAGTCTAGTTGTAGATTAGTCTAGCGATAGATTCAAATACTGAACCAGAAGTTGATTTGTATGTAGTAAAGAAGGCCTGACGAAGGTTGTTGCTTTGCTGAGTTTTTTTTAATAAACATATCATCTAAAATACTTTTTTCTAAACCTATAACAAATGTATGTTTCTAAAAATACCATCATACTATTTCATTTAGAATGAAATAAGGGTTTTAAATTTGATAACTGATGTAATTATTTGAGAAGTGATATTAAATGTGACTTTTATTGTGTTAGGTTTGGCCCCAGCTGCTTTTGTACCAAATCCGTATATTATCAGTGCTGCTCCACCTGGTACTGACCCGTATGCTGCCGGCCTCGCAGCTGCTGCCACTCTAGGTGAGTATCTGTTCAGACATCATATGGAATTTGTTAACAATATGACCTTTGAGCCTATGGGTGCCTCAGATCTGATTGTGCTTAAAATGTTT
Organism: Danionella dracula; assembly: GCA_900490495.1. Taxonomy (NCBI): domain Eukaryota; kingdom Metazoa; phylum Chordata; class Actinopteri; order Cypriniformes; family Danionidae; genus Danionella; species Danionella dracula. The sequence goes on from UELW01000111.1 coordinate 5,071,133, forward strand.
TCAATCAGAACTGATCGGTTTTAAAGGAAAGGAATTATGTCAAATGTTCTCCCAAGGGGAGAGAATCCTGTTTTAAAAGTATGAGCTGAGCAAAGAACTGTCATTGTGACTGTCATTGCCAGTATAGATTAGGTTTGGGTGCCATAATGAAAATTATGTCTGTAGCAATGTATAAAGTAGAAAACTATGAATTCTATTATTTTGTGTATATCCACCTCTTCACCTCTAAGGCAGTGTATCTACATCTTCTGTTATTTGTTAATAAATGGTTTGTGTTTAATTTGAAGTCTTCACAAATCTTATATGGTTCAAACAGATTGCATGAGACATTTTCATATGATGTACATTTGTCTCTGATGTCCTCAGGGCTTGAGATTTACTCTTAATATTGTAGCATTCAGTTTGTGAAAAACATTCTGGGACACACTCTTGCTTTGAAGCTCTTGAATCCACGCATAAAGCCACAGGAAATGGCTGCAATGTACTTCAAAGCTTTCGTGCCACCACTCAGAACTACTTCATCTGAGTTATGGCCTGCGTCTCTGTCACTTTCAGGCCCAGCTGTGATGCCCCCTCAGTACTATGGAGTGACTCCGTGGGGTGTATATCCTGCCAACCTATTTCAGCAGCAGGCTGCCAACCCATCTAACTCTGCTAATCAGCAGCAAGCAGCACAAAGTCAGCAGAGCCAACAGCAGGTATGTGTACAAAGCAGAACATGTTTGTAAAAGTTTTGAGATAAATGTGAATGAAATCATCCTCTAACACTTCCTTCGGGTTGAAAGTTGCTCTTGTCGCAGCAGTAGATTTTTTATGTCTGTGTGAGGAGAAAAAGAATGGATAAGAAATTGGTTATTCACAATTAAAACATACGTTAAGAAAATGTGTAAAAAAATACCAGGAGTTAAATTCACAGGGCGTTGTAATGTGAATAATAGCGGAGCATTCAAAATTCTCAACTAGTGTATGAATGAGGATTGATCCTAATGAGTCTTGATGCATAATGCTTCTTCAAGAGGCGCTTGTGAGAGTAGTTGTATACTGATTGAGCATATCCTGTATTTAAGTTTTTTGCAAAGGATTTTTTTTTCAAGGATGCCTTTTTTTACGTATTTTTTAAGATAACAAATATGCTTGCCACTTTTTTGTTACAAATAATTTTTTAGTATTTAAATTCCAAATATAAATAATACAAAATGTCTTCCGAGTCTCTTAAACACTAGAATTGTAACTATTTGAATCTTAACCTTCTTCTGATTTATTTTAGTTTGTGTTACTGAGCTTTATGTTAATGTAAATACATTAAGTGTTATTTTAGTATTAAATAAATTTTTTTCTGCAGAGGATCTTTAGATGTTGTCTTGAGTATTGTCAAGAAACACACATCAAGTTGTATTATTTCAGTCTTTATTAATTCTTTTTGAAAAGCAGTGTCCTACAACACGGTCTTTTTTTGAAGACACATATGTTTGTTTAAACAGCAGTTCAAATACCTTAAGAAATTTTGATCATTGATCATTTTCATGGTTTTCCGAGCCGTAAGCATTGCAGTGACTTGCACTTGTAAATTGACCATTTATACTTGGGTTACAATGTATCTGTGTTTGCCTCAGGTGATGCGGGCAGGTGGGAACCAGCGTCCCTTGACACCCAGTCAAGGACAGCAGGGACAGCAGACCGAGCAGCTCGTTGCAGCGGCTGCTGTCAATTCTGCGCTGGCTTTTGGGCAGGGTTTAGCAGCTGGGGTACCAGGTAAGCAGCAAATGGACTATTTATTTAACCGCATGTACATGATTGTTGTACGATGTTGAGCTTCTGATATATAGGGAACATAAAGTCAAATAAACTATATTAATGTGGAAATCTATGTAGAGTGGAATAAAATGTTTTTGCTTTACACCAAGTAGCAAATGTTTCAATGTGACCAGTGTCAAATGAAGAGGTATCTGTGTTGCTGCAGGTTATCCAGTTTTAGCCCCAGCAGCATATTATGACCAGACGGGTGCGTTAGTGGTGAACACAGGAGCTCGCGGAGGCCCAGTTCGCCTCATGGCCCCCGCTTCTGTAATCATCAGCCCATCAGCTGCAGGTAAACATCAAATCTCCCTTTAGCAACAGGATATTAACAGATATATGTAAATGTAAATCATTTACTCACTAATCTCCACAACTTGTTCCAAAAATAAAAAATGTTATATAGTGATTGGCAGAACATTGAGCATGAAAAAGGTCACCCGGGTTGAAAAATAACTTGTTTAACTTTCCTCAGGTCTTTCTAATTGTTTTGGAGATTCTTTTTCTTTAACCTACAACACTGGTAATAAAATATGGACATTTGACAGTTTCACACATTTCATCTTTTTTTTGTATTATTTTTTAAAGTTTCTTTCTTCAAAAACAGATGATGAACTATTACATTTATTATTTGTATTCTGATTTCACACTTTTTAAGTCCAGTTAATCCAGTTTTTTTTTTTTTTTAATGTGAAACTCTTATTCTATGAAGTGGCTGCTGCCGCCGCTTCAGCTGGTGGTACCGGTGCTGGATTGGGTGGTGGAGCAAGTGGTGCGTTCCGAACTCTGGGTTCCCAGCAGGGTCCAGGACAGCAGGGGAGCGGAGCATTGGGAGGAAGCTCTTTTTATGGCAGCGGTTCACCCAGTTCCACCTCACAGAGCTCTTCGCTCTTCTCTCAAGGCTCTGCTCAACCAGGAAACACATCACTCGGATTTAACGCCAACCCCTCTTCTTCTCTGGGAGCAACGCTCGGAGCTGCACTTGGGGGCTTTGGCACAGCAGGTGTGGAAATTTGAGTGTGTTATGTTAAAGGGAACCCACATTTGGTTTAATAAGCTTGGATAGAAGCTCTTTGTGAACACTTCCATTTCCCCTCTTCAAACTGCCTTCAAAATGCATGAAGCTATCTTTATAATAGTCCTTAAAGTATTGTCTTATTACAAAAAATGGGGGATTTGTAAAAATAGACTTGCTTGGGAAACGCAGTTGGATCTCCCTTCAGCAGTATTTAAATTATTTTGTAAATTAATTACTGAAACTAGAACATGTTGTTCAAAATTATGTAAAATTCTGTTCTTAGATGTTCCTTAATTTATTCTGTTTAATTGTTAAGGTCTTTAAAACACTTCTAGCTCCTACTCTGTTCTTGAGTATTAAAACACTCTCACTTAAAATAGTAAAATTTGTAGTCATCTAACTTGTAAAAGGTACTTGATTAACATAGTTGCAACTGTTTAATTAAGGGCAAGGCTACATTGTGTGGTACGGTGGCCTTCCAGGAGCTGACTGCTGTACAGTTCAGTCTTGAATGAACAGGTGCCTCTCATGAGAGCACTTGAAATTAATCTCAAATGCTTTGCCTCACACTGCTGGGTCACTGTTTTTCTGCAGTGCCTAATTCCAGCTCCAGCGGTTCTCGTCGTGATTCTCTGACGGGCAGCTCAGATCTCTACAAGCGCACCCCCAGCAGCCTCACTCCTATTGGACACGGGGGCTTCTACAATGGTCTGGGTTTCAGTTCTTCGCCGGGCCCTGTAGGGATGCCACTCCCAAACCAAGGTCCCTCCCACTCCCTCACTCCTCCACCCTCACTATCTACTCATGGGTCTTCAAGCAGTCTTAATCTTGGTGAGTTCAGCATGTTTGTTCCTTGCAAAATGACAAATCGTGTATTGTTTGTTGTTGGAATAAAAGTTTTAGTGTTTTTCACTGCAACAAATTGCCAGGCCAGTAGGGAAATATAATACTCACATTTCAGAGCAGTCCAATTTCTGTGTTGGATCTGTTCAATGTAAAGCAAGACTGAGAATTCAATAATCATTCGAAAGTGAGCTTTTTGTCATTGTTGGGGCGGCCTTAAAGTCCTACTTGACAAAATTGTCTGCACGTCCACCTTGTCAGACATGTCTGTGTTCATAAGAGACACAAGGCTCAAATAGAAGAGACTGAACTGTAATTATTCAACTGGCCACTTAAGGATGTTGTCACAAGTGAACACATTTTTGTCATCACTTTGAACACTTTTTATTGCTGTTTTATATATCAAAAGCAAATCATGCAAATACCATTCTAAGTGCGATTGTAAGTTCAGATTTTGGGCTGTGTATGTTTTATATGGTCAGTAGTTTAGCAAGACTGAATTCAATAAAATAAGAAAAGATTCAGAATTTTTTATTGAATGCCTACTAAAATATTACATTTATGATGATAATCCTTTTTACGCGGATGTAGAAACACTTTTACAAAATCGCCCTGATTTTTAGGTGGACTGACCAATGGCAGTGGGCGCTTCATCTCTGCAGCTCCTGGTGCAGAGGCCAAGTACCGCAGCGCCACCACAGGCTCGTCTCTCTTCAGTCCAAGCAGTCAGCTGTTCCCTTCATCACGGCTCCGCTATGGCATGTCTGATGTGATGCCATCGGGACGAAGCCGTCTGCTAGAGGACTTCAGAAACAACCGTTACCCAAACCTGCAGCTGAGGGAGATCGCAGGACATGTCATGGAGTTCTCTCAGGACCAACATGGCTCCAGGTAACGGTGCATTCTGAAATTCAGGGTTATACACGGGACAATTGTGCACCCTGGTCCTCTCATTTTTGAGAGTAGAGTTTAAAGTGGTAGAGGAAATTGGGATGATGATCACTATAGTGTTGAAGCAGAAATGTAAAATTTGGCATGAGCATTTTTGTATATTGTTTAATACAGTGTGTTTTAAACAGATTTAACAGAATGAGAGTCTATAAAGTATTGTTTGAGGTTAAGAATGTGTTCACGGTTTGTCATGTGTTTTGCTTAAAACTAAACCTTGTGTGATTGCCCTGTTAGTGCGCATCATTAGGTTAAGTATGAAGGTGGCCTCAGTGTGCACTTATCTACTGGACTGAGATCACTGTAAAGCTCAGTTTCTGACTGGTTCTATATGAACCTGAGTGCAGTCTGGTTGTTATATAAACACAACACATACCAAATCACACAGAATCTAGCTAAAATCAGGCAATTCCACAAATCACTCAGTGGAAAGAGCGGCAAGAGTTTTTACCATCAACAGTCAATGGTAAAAAGAGGGTCAAACAGGGAGGTTAAATTGCCCTAAATATTTGCTCAGAAAACTGTATTTCTCAGTTGAAAAAACCCATTAAAAAGTGTGTATAAATGACAGAATTAACAGAAACTGTAAGTGATAACAGCCAATTAAAATTATCAATTTACAAAGTTTGAGGTTTTGTGTTATATCATGATTACATGATTTGAAAGTGATTAGTTGTGTAAAATGGTCCAATGTATTCTGTTGAGTTCTGTTGGCTGTGGCATTTTTATTAGAGCCATTTATGCATTCTTAAAGTTATCTACAAATGTGGATGAGAATACCAATATTTTAAGAATTGTTAAATGTTTAGATCATATTTCTGAATTCAAGCAACTTCGAACATGGTTAATCCTAGTCTGTTTTTGTTTTACACGAGGCTACACACTGTCCAGGGTCCTAGTCCATCACGTCTTTTCTGAATGCTTTGTCTATTTTTATTATGTACAGGTTTATACAGCTGAAGCTGGAGAGAGCGAGTCCTGCAGAGCGTCAGCTGGTCTTCAACGAGATCCTTCAGGCAGCCTACCAGCTCATGGTGGATGTGTTCGGAAACTACGTCATCCAGAAGTTCTTTGAGGTACGGTTAAATTTATTTGCCTTTGGTTCATTACAGCTGATTCTCTGCAGTTGTGCTTACCAATGAACCAGTTCTAAACACTATTGGGTAATATTGTTTTATACATTTCTTGAAGCTTTTGGGTTTATAATTGTTGACAGAGATGCTGTGGAAGTTTAAGTGCATGTAGCAGCACTTTTACGATCACATTTTTTTTTGCAATAGAAACAAATCTCTCAAATTCCACAAATCAGATAAAGACAGTAAGGTTAACATTTTTGTTTAAATATCTTAATAGTTTGTTCATGTTTTGGTATGTGAGCTATTATTTTTTTTTATTACTTTTTGGTAAGAGGTTGATCAATTATATGTAGAATTCAACAGGGTTGAGATGGAGAGAGAGTAATTACAATATCACTGCAATTGAGATTTTGTTAATGTTTTTAAAACTAAGTCATATAAAAAGTGCCATAATGAGGAAGTTATTGTGCAGGTTTTTAAGGTCAGGTGACATTTGTAAGTAAAGGATGAGCATTTTTTTTAAGAACTGCATATATTTTCACAAATTAATCAATATGCACATTATTTTTTACAGCTCTAATCAATACACATACTGTAAACGTACACTACTACACAGTAGTTAGTATACAATTTTATTTGACTTATTGTCCATTAGTTAATCTTTGCAGTCTTGTCAAAATGCCTGTGACAGTGAATTGTAATCATTGAGCCCTAATTTTATTTCATTGAAAACTGGGGACAGTAATGTCTACTTGCATGCTCTCCTTCTAGGTTTGACAGGCCATTAACTAATTTCGTAGTGTAGTAAAATAATACTGTTAAATGCTGTTTTCTCTGTTCAGTTTGGCAGTCTGGATCAGAAGTTGGCGCTGGCAGAGAGGATACGGGGTCACGTGTTATCACTGGCACTACAGATGTATGGCTGTCGAGTGATCCAGAAAGCTCTGGAGTTCATCCCTTCAGATCAGCAAGTTATCGTGAGTTTATTAAAACCTGTCTTCCTGTGGCATTTCTGTGGGGAGCCGAGTTCATGAACTGAATAACATTTGTTTAACATTTGAATAACATTTCTCTGCAGAACGAGATGGTTCGGGAGCTGGACGGACACGTGTTAAAGTGTGTGAAGGATCAGAATGGCAATCACGTGGTGCAGAAATGCATCGAGTGTGTCCAGCCTCATGCTCTTCAGTTCATTATTGATGCCTTCAAAGGACAGGTGCGTCTCTTTTCAACTCTTTGAAATCGTCTGTTTGAATGAACAGGTGTGTTTGGGCATGAACCTCAGGAAACTAGGATAACTTCTCAAGGGACTTTTTGTGATTGTGCATAAACACTGAACTCATTTACAGGAAAATAATGTATAGCCATGGTATTTTAGATTGTTTATTCACACAGTGATACTTGTATCATTTCCAAAGAAAGTTTCAAAGAAACTTTAGGTCATTAAACTTTGGAACAATTGCAGTAGCGATCTTCAGCCGTGTGATATTCCTGATATCAGTGATACCTGTTAGATATGTCTGAGGTAAAATCATTTAACTTTAGCCTGGATCATCCTCTGTTGACTCCATAATTTTGCAAGGCTGGCAATACCACTGAGCAGGAGAAAACAAATTTACTTGCATCCAATTGTTCAATACCATATTTATTACTACTTTTTTTTTATATCTATTACTTTTTTATATTGTTTTACACTAAGCTTTTATGCAGCATACCTTGACAGTGAACATACGCACGCACACGTGGTAATTTTGATAGCACTAATATATAAATTTCATTCATCAAAATTTTTTGCAGTTTTTTTCCCATATGTTTGAATATAATTTTAGCTAAAAACAAGATAACTATGTGTTAATGTTTGACCGTTTTCTTTTTGTAGTTGATCAGACCATGTTATCTGATAACATCCCCCTACAGTATAAGCACTACAGTACCCAGAATAATTAGCATTGTTACAGCACACAACAGTTTATTCTTGATCCCAGCATGTGGTCCAAAGAATAATTGCTTTTCCATCGACTTTTTGTTTAAATTTCATGGTTAATGGGGCTCCTGCAAGCATTTTTTGAGAGTGCTCTTTTGCATTTATTATTTTGTACTTCCACCACTTACCACTTCCCCGCCTGTGTCACTCCCTTTTTGGGAATTAACTATTCCTCTGAACTTAACTTTATCCTTGCTTTCCACTGCTGTGCAATTTTGTTTTAATTTTGTGCAGTGCGCTGCATACACGTACATTAAATGCATGACATCATCATGTATTTAACACATCAGAATACCAGAACATGAAAATGTTATAACTTATTAATTACTGTACTGGTATTTTTTTTTTTTTTACCAATACAATAGAAACCACTCCTCATCCAAATAAGTCAAATGTCATAGACAAGTCGTCATCTTTAGAAGTGGATTGTACAAAAACTGTATTGAGCTGTTTGGTGCCAACTATTATATTGTGCGTCAGAAATTTTGATGACTCAATTGTGCATATACATGATGTATTGTTGTTACGACCCCAAAATGGTGGTGTTATCTAGGGTCGGGGTGTAACAAAAAGGTGGAGGAGCAGAAATGAAAACGGGAACAAGACACAACGAATAACTTTTGACAAATCAAATGTGCTTTAATGGACGAAACAGGTGCCACAATGTGTATAATAAATCCAATAAAAATACACACACTCCAGGGGCAGAGACTAAGGGACGCCAGGTAAAACAAAACATAAACTAACTAGAAAGGGCAGACAATTCTAAACTAACTAAATAACACACACAAAGCTAGAACTAATCTACACTAACTAGAAAGTTATACAATAAACAAACCTGGCGCACACCGCTAAACTAGTGTGTATGCAGAAATAGTCCTATGTGCAGAATGTATGTCACGTGACATGCTAAGCTGTCTCTGAGACCCTGGAAGTCAGAAGACAACATAAGCGACACACCGGGTAAGAAACAGAATATAACAGAACAGCAACATAAGCAGAAGCAAACAAACAGGGAGCACGAACGAACAAAATGGGCGGCAACCGAGTGGAGTCAATCTCTCCACGCCGCCTGAGCCAAGTCACTCTGCAGAGCCCTCGCTGCTGGGAAGGTGTTGGCACGTTCCTTTTCAACTCCAGCTGCCACCTTTGATTCGCATTCGAGCTGAGTGGATCCCCCTCCAGGATGGTGATTGGCGTCCCAACTGGTGAATCAGGGGACAGCTGGAGTCACCTGGCAAATAATCAGAAGAGCGCAAAGGCGCGCGCACAAGTAGGTGACAGAAAATAAAAAGGAAATGCTGCGAAGCGCCCAGGGCTGTAACAATTGTGCAAAAGGAAAAAAAATTTAACCTTAAATAAGTGGTTTCGTCCATTTTAAACGAAGAAAAGAATGGTTAAAATAGTAGTTTGTTCTATACAGCCCCAGCATGTATTTAAGTCCCTCTTCAAATATATATCTGTTGCATATTCCTAAAATATGTCTCTGCAGTCTTGTCAAATTCAGTGTCTTCCCTCAGTGGAGCACACTGGCCAAAATGGCTGCGACAGTGATTAGTAGTCATTGGGCCCTAATTTCATTTCTTTGAAAACTGGGGACCGTAAAGGCTACTTACATATTCTCTTCTCTGTCTGCGCTGCTCGCATCACTTCATCCTACTGTCTATTTAAAGCTTCTTGCGCATGCATGTTAGAGAATAACTATTGTTCACTGTGTGTGTGCAGGTGTTTGCTCTGTCCACTCACCCATATGGCTGCAGGGTGATCCAGCGTATTCTGGAGCACTGCCTGCCCGAGCAGACGCTGCCCATCCTGGAGGAGATCCACCAGCACACGGAGCAGCTGGTGCAGGTCAGTTCTTAGGCTGCTCATACTGTGCTCAGGGTCTGCTACTTAGTCATTACTTAATGCTGGTAATTGTGCATTACCGATCACCTAAAGCATGCTGGGAGGAGAGGCTTTGTTAGACCCCTATGATATTTAATAAAATCTTCTTTTTTTTTTTCTTTTTTTTTTTTTTAGAAAATAACAAGGAGGTGATGGTGTAATCTCAACAATTAAAAATCAACATTTTAAAAGTATAAAATTTTTAATTCGTTTAATTAAATAGTTTTTATATATTTAAAAAATCTAATTTTACAACTTTTAATTTATTTTATTTTGTTCTAGTGCTGATTATATTTTTTTCTGTCCTATTAAAAACATGGTTTGACTAGGTATAGTGTTTAAAAACCTGTTGTTAGTACAGGGTTGAAATTTGAAAGGTTTATATGACAACACAACTCTGCGCTGTCTATTAGTTGCAGAAACAGACAACCTGATCACAATAACAACCAGGTGAATTACAAGCAAGATCTATTTTTAACATTCCAAAACAACAGAATGAGCTGCACAGCTCGTCTATATCACTGTCTTACCTGCTGTAAGCCCGCTGTCACAGCTCTTAGCTTTTTGCTATTTTTATTAGGTAATGCAAGTCCATTTAAAGGTTCTACAAGGCCAAATTAAAGCAGCCAAACATGATCAGCTTTAACCAACGCCGCAGTAAAAAAAAATCACTATTGGCTGCCCCCAAAATCACAAAGTTGTTAAATTGTCACTGCCTAATTTGCATAAAATACCTAGTGATTTACATGAAGCTTTTCCAATGCAACAAAATACACATTTTATGCTAGAATTAAATACACACATCATTTTTTAAAAAAGTGTATTTTCAAACCTGAATTGACAACACCTTTAATCATAATACGTATTCATGATATATTATTATGGGATGTAGTACATACATTTTTAACTAATAACTTTCTTTTTCGCTTAAAATCATAAAGTTAAAAATAATGTCGGACCAATTGCTTTCATGTCACTTTCCTGACCCTGGCCCTGCCTTTCCCTCTCCTTACAGGACCAGTATGGGAATTATGTAATCCAGCACGTGTTGGAGCATGGCCGAGCAGAGGACAAAAGCAAGATCGTCTCTGAGATCCGAGGAAATGTGTTGGGCCTTAGCCAGCATAAGTTTGCCAGGTGCGCTCAGAGCAGTTGGGCATGCGTGAGAAAGTGCCACAGCAGGGCATGGGAGGATGGGGCGTTAACATAAAGCACACAGCAGGTTTAAACATAATTTTACACACGCCTAGTCATCAGTACAGTGTGCATGAACTGCATTCTATTGATGCCCTAGACTGAGAGAGGAGTCAAGAGATTGTTCAGATAATAGCAAACTCCTAACAACTGATTTTCTCAGTCATAGTCCAGATCAAAGAATAAAAGCTTGCCATCAACATTTTATTTTATTAAAACTAAATATTGTTGTTCTGAAAAGATTTAGCTCAAATATATTACAAAATCTCTTTAAGGTATTTTCCTATTACACATCTGTCTTTTAGTTTAAGAGTTAAAATATTCTGAGCCTGGGGGGGGCATTTAAACTTGTGTTTTATAATGTTTAATAATGTACCATGTTAACTGACCCAATGCAAAGCCAAAATCTCCACCTACTAATATAGGGTAATACTTTGCTGTGTTGTCACTTTGGATTATTTGGGGGGAGGTGGGTGTCAGTCATAAATGTGGCTTTTTCATTTAGAAGAGGAAGAATGCATAGGAGTAATGTTTCAATATAAGAATCTGTCTCAAAAGACAGATATTTGGTAGTGAATACGTGCTCTTTTGGTTTGGGTATTGTTTGAAGTTGTTTCCGATACTGGTGCCTGAACTGATCCTTTACGAAAGCCACAAAATTAAATAGAAAATACAACAATCACAAAACAAATAAACTGGTTTAAATTGTTTGACCATTTGTTAGCATGAATGTAAGATTGGCTGGGGTCAGGGCTGGGCGATACTGCAGAAATTGGGATTGGTCCCATACCAACAGGCTCAGGATCACCCATTTTAAAATGATGAGGGTTGTGACTTTGCTTTTAATTACAGCTATTTATTTAATAAATACCAAATTTACATGATAGTTCACAACAATAGCGCCACCCATAGTTTGCAAACCATTGAACAGTGAACACAGCTTTAAAGTTTCCTCCATGCGTGCTCAAATGTTTCATTAAATCTGACTGTGAAACATTTGCAGCATGTTTCAGTGTAAATTCTTTTGAGTGTAATGTAGCCACACTTTCGGCGGTTTTGCTTCAGGCATTTAGTTGTTTGATTTAGCAAGCCAGACTAACAGCAGCCCAGCTGCGTCCGGGTGCCACCAGAGCAAGTGTAACATTTGTGCCTGCATTAGCACACTTCTCTGAGCATCTTATTTGCTGTTGATTTGTTAAAAGAGGAGATGAGGGCAGTGGGAGGGAGAGAGGGACTCGCTCATTCATTGGACTATCTTCGTGTCCTTGTAACTGGACTGACGAATCAAATGAAAATTATTAGCATGGCTCTGACCGCTCAGGTTCTTAAGTGGAACCGAACGGGTAACAGGTTTTCACATTCTGTTTCGGTACTGGTTTCGTATAGGAACCAGGTTTCAGTACCCAACCCTACTCATGAGTTGCATTTGGGTTGGATGTAGCATTTCATGTCGGCAACCTAAGAAGCAAAATAATCTTTTTTTTATTTTGTCTGCAGTCTTGTCAAATTCAGTGTCTTCTCTCAGTGGAGCGCACTGGCCAAAATGGCTGCAACAGTGAATAGTAGTCATTGGGCCCTAATTTTGTTTCTTTGAAAACTGGGGACAGTAAAATCTACTTACATGTGCTCTCTCAGGACATTATGCACATCACAAACTTGATAATTGATGCCGTCTGAGCTTCTTTTTTTTTTTTAAATCTAGCCTCTGTGTGTTTCTCAGTAATGTGGTGGAAAAGTGTGTGACGCATTCTTTACGTGCCGAGCGGGCAATGCTGATCGATGAGGTGTGCAGTATGCCGGACGGGCCCCACAGTGCCTTATACACCATGATGAAGGACCAGTATGCCAACTACGTGGTGCAGAAGATGATCGACGTGGCTGAGCCCACACAGCGCAAGATTGTGATGCACAAGGTGAGAGGTTTTTTAACATTAAGTGCTTTATGCATTTTACAACCGTGTGTGCTTCAACCATGCTCCTTTTTAGGAAATGATTTATGCACATTATGTTTATTTAACATGATGTACTTTGCAGAAATTCCAAAATTGTATCTCACAGTTCTAAAAAGCGCATGAGCGCTTTGCTGCACGATTGCCAGCGCACCTCTGTGTGCAGCAGGAGAGTTTTGGGTGTGATTATCTGAATATCTGGTTGATCGGACGAGCTTTAAGGAAGTTTATGACTTTGTGTCTAATGTCTCTGGACAGTTTTTCAGTTTTTTTTTTCACTAGCAAGTGCTTGGCGATGTATCATATGGTGGAAGATTACACAGCGTGGGCTCTTTTTCTATCAACTGCTGTTAAATCTCTTATTTCTACCAATAATAGCCAGAGAGGAGAGTAGTCTTCTAAGTTGTGATTGTCTGGCCTGTAAACCAGACTCCTCTCTGATTGGCTGAAATTATGGCAGTTTGTAACTGTGGTGTATTTAAGTGAGTGCAGGTATGAGGGTATTTTTGCCAGAGCAATCAAGGTCGCCTGTGTAAACACAAAGTTTACACTCAAAATAATTTTTTGCTTGCTCAAAATACTTTTTTCTCTGCAAAAAATTCTGGTCATCTATCATCAGCTGGTATCTCTGTCACCGGAGAGGAGCTACTGCATCTTCCCTTGTCTCTTTGAAAACGGTCTGTCTGCATCATAAGGGGTATACGAGATGAAGTCTGAAATCAAGAGCTCATTAGGTTCTGCTTCAACTGCTGTCCATGTTGTAGGTGCATGCACTGAGTATGTCAAGTCCGTGGGTTGCTCAATAAAGCCCCCTCTCTGTCCATTAGGCAGTCTCACAGATGTCCACACTTTTCTCTTGTATATCTGTCCTTACCCTACACCTCCATTGAATGCATTTTAAATACATTTTTAACCAGATAACTTTGAGACACTTTAGATTAGTACTACAATACCTGTAATGTCTTTAAAATAGGCATACAATAAAAGTTAAAAAGGAAGTAGGTTTGTAAATTCTTGAAATTGTACAACAAAGGTTTAGCTTTTTTTTCATACATCTCAACCTTTGTACACAAAGTAGCTATTTAACAGATTATTCTCAATAGTTGCTACTATTATTAATGTATAGTTTTTTATCTGATATGCAGCATAATTTAAAACAAATTAAAGAGGTGACCTGAATTTGAGGTCAATAGAGTGCTTCAGAACAAAGCTATTGGCTGTTTAATGCTGTAATTGTTTTCTGGAAGTTGACTGTTTTCAGACGGTCACTAAGCACTCCGCTCGCTCGCAGCCGCTTGATCAGAGAGATCAGAGTTTTGTCAGTCGAGGCAATTGTTCTCTATATGAGGCAAAACAGTGTTGTAGCTTGTTCCCACGTTGTTCAGATTAAAACAAGATTTTATATGATTAAGGGCATTTAGACCAGGTGTCATTAGGCCGGGAAAACAAAAAATACAGCTTCTGCAGTCACTGGCAGTGTAGCACGAAAGTAATTTCCTATTGAAATATGTATGAATCAGTCATTCTGACACACGAAAAAAAACTGTGTAATTCGTGACCCTGAGCACGAATCAATAGATTAAATATATCACGAACTGCCATGGGTGGAGACACATTACAACGGATGAGGCTGAAGTGGCGACTTTCATACAACAGCAGCAGCTACAGACGTCATCGAACTCTGACTTTTTGTCTCTGAATTGCGAGTTTATATCAGAATTCTCACTTTAATTCTCGGAAATGCGACTTTATATTTCAGAATTCAGAGTTCTTATCATGTAATTCTGAGATAAAGTCACAATAGTTAATAGGAAATGGGCTTCCATACCTTTTTGTTTTCGCATCCCTCAGAATTTATTTTAAGGTCGTGTAGTTTGAGAGCACAGCTTGCTAAAGTGGCCAAAATAAATTATTTTTTTTTGTTTTGTTTTTTGTTTGCTCACACACACACACCCAATGTTACGTTTTACCCGCATTCTATATCCTAATTGAGCTTTTGAGTGAATGAATAAATAAACCCTGCCTGATTTGGGCATTTCATGATTTAAATGATACTGCTGACCCGTATTTTAATGTGATCAGTCTTCATTGCCTTAGCTGAGGACCCTGTCCAAGCATCTCCCTTTTTCAGTTGTTCATTTGGTATACTGTAATATTTTTAGACTGCTTATTGGTTATTTCACTGACTCTTTGAAGTATATGGGTCTGCCACGTCCAAATTATAAAGCCTCTCCAGGCATGCAGAAACATTGCTGCCCTTAAGTGTTCGTGTTCTGCTTCTACACCGCCTGCGAAAACTCTTTTGGCTGCTGCATCCATGTGTCAGCACCTTTTAATGGTGTGTGCATGCAGTCTACCCACAAGGCAAAATAAGACATTTGTAAATATAATTGAGCTGTGGACCATAGTTTGACCCCTAATCAGTATATTCAAGTTGAAATTATCCACAGAAAATATAGTTGGCTGTTGTAAACTGCTGGATTGTTTTGTAGGTAATTGTAGGGAGTGCTTATTTAATTTGTTTGGTTTATGCTCATTAGTTTCAAGTATGTGCAGTCAAGTCTTCACTCGAGTGACGATCATAGACCTTCACTGATAAGGACAGACCTAGGCCAATTCTACAAAGAGATGGCTATTTTTGTAATCAGACTTTCTCCCAATTCTATTGTAAAAGAACATTGATTCAACAGAAGCATGGCATCAGCCCCTTTGAAAATCCTCAACTTTAAAGAGCATCCCCTCTATGATCATGGTCACTGGTGGTCACTGATTCAGGACGAGTTAAAATTGTGTTTGTGATAATGCATAAAATTATAATGCTCTCATGGTTGGGGCCTTGGGTTATGATTTGGGTATCTATGAAGTATTTCTGTGAGGTCAAAAATTTGAAGGCCCAAATTTTAAGTCTTAAAAAGTCTTAACTTTTCCTTTTCAGTAGTAAAAAATCGTTCCCAGGTCTTATTATTCTGATGTCGATATAAAGGGTATTTTGTTGCTTAGAGGTTGCCAGAGATTGAGAGAACTTTCATAAATCCTCGCAAACATAAGTGACATTTAGCTGAGCTATAGTTTGAGAAAAGGCTCGCAGACTCTCAAAATCATAAAAGTGATTGTAAGGGTTGCCCGAGTTTGATAAAACTCTTGTAAACGCAGTTTTAGTTTTTCCTGTTTTCTGTTCTGGCAGACATACGAAGCATGAATCACGTTTGTATGATAAGGCATGATGAATGAACACATTACAGCACGCGACACACATCGCACTCACAGGGGAGCACTGGGCTTCTGTGAGCAGTGACAGCCACTTAAAATTACAGCACTCTTTGTTGAAATTGCATTCATTCACACTAACTGTGTCTAAAACTGATTAACTACAGTACGCGGAGGGAAGTGTGGATCACTGTCATGAAGTGGCAAGAGAATGGAAAAAGTGAGGACAAGTTAAAGTGTGTCCTTGTGAACACCTGCCCTGCACGGCCCACATGCTACACCGAATGGTCAGGTTTCTATTCACGGTAGCAGTTTATAAAGTATGCTAGCTAAATGTCGCAAGATTGTTGAG
The DNA here is from genome assembly GCA_900490495.1 of Danionella dracula. NCBI lineage: Eukaryota > Metazoa > Chordata > Actinopteri > Cypriniformes > Danionidae > Danionella > Danionella dracula. The sequence continues at coordinate 5,087,385 of UELW01000111.1, forward strand.
CACCTAAACCATAGTCCATCCAATGCTCACGAACTAATGGAACAGCTCTTTCTCTCCATCTGTTTTCTCTGTGTGCGTGTGCACTGTCAAGGTGTGTTGCATACAATAAAAATAAGTTCAGAGTAGTTTGAAATAATATTAAAAAGTTGAAGTAATAAATATGGTGTTGAATAATGTAATGTAAATAAAATACATTTTCTGCTGCTCAGTGGCATTGCCAGCCTTGCAAAATTATGGAGTCAACAGAGGATGATCTGGGCTATAGTTAAATTCAAACATGGTTTTACCTCAGAGCTATCTTAAAGGAAGTTTATTCCCAAAGATGAAAGAAACGAGGTTCACAAACCAAGCTGTTAATGACAGAGGGTCCTGGAAAACAAGAGTCTAAAGAGACCACAAAGAGAAGCAAAAAGCGAATATTGATGGTTTATTGCAGGTATGTTGTTTACATGACAAAACCCGTGTTACAAGTTAAACAAAAAATTCAATAAACAATCATATTTTGAATTGAATTAGTCTCTTTGTCTTCAATTTACATTAATTATTTACATTTACCGGTTTTCAAAAGTTTGTCTTGTCACTGCATTCATTTATTAATTTCGAATAATTGTGATTAATTAGTTCATTTTTTTTAATCGACCGACAGCACTAGTTTTTGATGTTGTAATAATGTTGTAGTAATGTGATTGTCTTTTAAAAAATGTCTTATATTTGACCTTATGAGACCTGCAGAAACGCCGCCCTTCTCTTGTATGTTTAACTATTTTTGATATGACACGAAGGGGATGCTTTTTGCACATTTGGCTGGACATTTGCTCTTTAGAAACCTACCGATGCGCTCATTTTTCACCATGCGTGAGCTGTAGTCTGCTCCCATGAATTATTGATGATTTATAGAAGACAAATGAAGAGTGCATTGTTTATTGTTTGAATCTTTACGAGCCGTTTCTACCTCATTTTAAAGCACTTCCTCGTTTTGTAATAAATGTTGTCTGTGTTGTTGTAGATCCGGCCACACATTGCAACGCTGAGGAAGTACACGTACGGGAAGCACATTCTGGCCAAGCTGGAGAAGTACTACATGAAGAATGGGGTCGATCTCGGGCCGCTCTGCGCCCCTCCGAATGGCATCATGTAAATCTTCCCACAAGCAGCTCCTCTCAGTGCCCGTGTGTGTGTCCACCCGACAAACGACCCAGAGGGCATCACCAGATAATCCGGGTGTTCTTTTTTTTTTTTTGTTCTCCCTCTTAGTATTTCCTCCGTTTGCTCTCGACTACCTAAATGATGTATGAAATGAGGATATTTGTTTTCTCCCTCCTTCAATCATGTTGACTTTATCGCTTCGGTACCTTTCGTAACACACACACACACACACATGCGTGCACATTATCGCTAACACTTGATTGCTAACACGCAGACATTTAGCATGGGAGACGTTTTTGGTCTTGCTTCTATAAACTATTTAGTGCATACTTGGTGTAGACCTTTGCATATATATAAATATATATATAAACTTTGTAGTTTTTCTGGTTTTTGATGTCCAATCTGTATCTATAATCTCCCCCTGTAGTGAAGACATATTTCTGATTGTATAATTGTACATTTGTAAACCTTGGCTAATGTAAATGTGGACTCGCTTCTATAGCCTTTTTGGTATGAGAAGAGAAAAAATGAGAAAACAGAAAAAAGAAAACTGTGCATTTGAGTGTAAATTCTCACCTCTTTGGTTGTGGTTTCTGAGTTATAAGTTGTTATATATTGTAAATTGTAATATCAGATTTTTGTTGGTTTTGAAGCCCTTTGAATTATTACTGCATAGATGTACAAAGAAGAAAGAAAAGTACGCACTCTGCTTTTAGCCATTCACCAGCCACCTCTTTTTCATCTCTACTCATCCCTTTCTTTTTTAAGATCTTTTATAGTCCCTCACCGGGGCAGACGTATGTCGTGAGGCGGCGGTGTGTACAGATTAGCCGTTCTTTTGTCTACTTGTACGTGTAACATACTGGCCATCGGTCTTTGATTTGAACACTCTCCGGTGTATATTTAAACAGCCTTGTGTATATTTCCTATGATTCTCTTTATGCAGGCACACTTGTAACCATAATGTGTATAGGTAACAGATGCTGTGTGTGCTTTCTGCCTGGGCAACTATTTTTTGTAACTCCAGTTGTAGATTGTCTCTAAACGATGTGTGATTCTTTATTTTGAAACAAAACAATGAAAAAACTTCAAAATTTCATGCCAGCCTCTGACTCTTGCTTTTCGTGTGTTTGATGCTGTATTTTTGTCTCATTACCATTCTTAATGATTTTGAATCATTTTCTTATAAAAGGGTTTTAAATGAGCTGTCCTATTACAATACAAGATTGTTTATATGATACATTAAGGAACAACCAGTGTTGCGTAAAGTGCATAAAAATATTCCTTGTTTGTGAATGGATAACTCAAGGATAAATTTAAAGAAGCTAGTGAAGAGAGATCACGACTGGAGTAACGACTAGAGCGAGATAAGCTTCTGAAACCTTAAAATTGTAAAGTCACAAAGATATGCATTTTTAACTAGTGTAAAAAGTGTTAATATTTCAGCCTGAAATCACTTTTGATCCTTTTAAATTGGTTAATCTTCATAAGATAATTCAAGATTTGGTTTGAAGTTTTGAGCAGCAAAAAAGGGTAATAAATGTTTTTTAATTACATTGGGTAAATGTTTAACTTCTGGATGAAGACTGTTGACTATATTGTGTCAGGCTAGTGCATTTTAACTAGAGTTTACAAAAATTCATAGGATTATATTCAATGTTTCATAAAAAATTGTAGTTTTGCGATTACATTTTAAAATGCAAGACCATAAACATCTTTCATATTCATCTTTCTACAGTTAAACCGTTTTTGAGTCATAGCGATCTGGAGAAAGCAATTCATGCATTTATTAGTTCACTGCCCTTTCTGTGGGAATACATCATTTTCTGTCAAACACAAAGGATGTCATGCATCGGTCATTATTTCCTCCATTTCTTGTATCATAGGGAAGAAGTGTCGCCGAAGTACAGTAAAGTCCTAGTTGAGATCCTCCTTCCATCCGCCAGGGCATTGAAACATTGAAACAGGGTAACAGATGACTATTCCTGCATGACAATGACCCAGCACACACAGCAAAGTCTATAAAAAGTGGCCAAAGAAGCAGAAATGTAAGGTTCTTTAGTGGCTAAACTGTCTATAACTCTAATCCCATCAAAAAACTACAGAAGGAGCTGAAGGCTGGAGATGTCTCATGTCAGCCATTGAAATGAAGAGTTTACATGACACGGTGCGTTTAATGTTGAGATATATTTTGCATGTTTTAAATTTGTTCCCTTATCAAAAACACGACTGTAATCATTTTCAGATTAATTCATACATGTTCGTGTAATCCTATTTTCTTTTTCTAGGAGCTCAAAAAGCTTCAAAGACCACAACCACACCCATTTACCATACCACTGTTTAATAACCAATCAGATGAATCGCTAATGCTGCTCAAGAAGAACAAACACGCTAATTGAGCTAGAAGTGTAACTGTGAACAAGGAACAAAAGTGTTTTTGGCTTACCAAAAGATGAATATGTTCATCAAAAATTAGTGAATTTTTCTGTGGGCCAACAATCACAGTCCAGCAGGGGGCGTGGTGACAGCATGGCAGTGGGAGGAACATGGGGCACACGGCTTGTTAGGCAGAAAACACAACCATTTGAGATGATTCAAAGACATTTTTTAAGATAAATTCTGCCTTTTGAAGGGTTCAGTAAAAGTTTACCAAAAAAGGGACCAAATAGTTTTTTTGAAAACGGCATGATATGGCTCCTTTAAGGACATGGTGAGGATCTACAAATAGAACAAACCTGCAGTGAGTTACTTGAAGGAATTTGTGATAACTGTGATTGCCAACAACTTTTTGTTATTAGATCGCTAAGCCATAATTTGGTACGTTTCTTTCAAATGCATTCCTGTGCATTATTTCTTACATTATGCCTCTCATTATTGAAAAAAAACCCCTGAGAAATGTAGACTATTCAATCTTTGTCTTTGAGCAAACAATAAAAAACCATTGGGGGTCAAATACTTCATTCATTGTATTTAATACATTTGAACAGCCTGGAGTTTTTTGCAATTGTATTTCTTTTTTTCCTGAAGTAGGTGGGGAAAAAATCAGTTTTTTGCATTCTCTTTCAGAACTCTGGATTGTCTCACAATACCTTTATCTTCACAAAAAAGCAATATTTTTGTGAGAGATAACAGAACTGTTAATTGTGAGGGGTTATTAAGTCATCTACTTCTGATCAATTCATAAAGAGAAAAAAGTTAATTACTTCAGAACTTGTAATTAAGTTGGAAAGTAGTTTAAATGCATAGAAGATTGGGTTCCTTGCATGGAATTTATTTAAACCTAAGAGTCCAATGCTAATCTAGTCTGCGTCAAGCTTTTTTTTAATCTCCTGATGCATAATAGAAAATACCTGAACAGTATTTCCTCCACCACAGACTTTTCTAATAGTCTCTAATAGTCAACTAATTTGACATTCAGTTTGTTATGAAGCTAATGCTGCAAAAGTGCATCTTAAAGTTAGAAACCTCATCAATTTACTAAACCATAGCAAAACTACTGTGCTGATATTTGTACACATTTGAATACTTTACTGTAGCATCAAAATCTTAAAAGATTTGAACGTCAAAAAATGTAGATTTATCATCAGTTTGTGACAGCTGGTTTTACATATTAGATGTATTTCTGACAATTTTAGCATAATTTCTTCATAACGTTTAATTATCAATATTTTAAATGTAACATTAACATTATTTCGGCGTCAAGACACCGATTAAATTTGCTTAACGTTAACTCTTTGTTCAAGACCACCTTGTGATTTGATGTGATCTTGAATTCAAGACTACGGTCCACCAGTGGAGAGGAACTGATCCTGAACCAGGCTGCAGGGGGCACAATCAACCAGCCTTGAACGAGAAACACCCCGTGCCAGTGAAGAGAGAGAGAGCGCGAGAGAAGGAGAGAGAGAGAGAGAGAGAGAGAGAGAGAGAGAGAGAGAAAGGGGTCTTCCCTGCTTCCACATCCATCAAGTCTCTCACACGCTCGCTCTCAAATCCGCGGGGAGGAAAATCAGCAGAGGCCGCGCGCGCGCTGCTCCTCCTCGGTCTTACACCGATACGATTCTGACCCGCCGTGCGCGTTCACGGGCTCACGAATGTGCCCTCAGAAGCGCTTGCCCTAACGTTGGATACCGAAAGCTGAACGGGAAGGAGCTGTACTCGCACCCAGGACCCTAACGAGGAGCGTGTCGGTGCTTTCGGGGGACCATGAAGCTCCTCTGCTGGATGGCGCTGCTCCTGGCGCAGGCGACTCTGGTAAGACCCGAGACACTCCATTGTCTTCCATTGTTAACCGAGCGCTCGCACGCGCGCTCAGATTTGAGATTACGCTCGTTCGTGCTGTCGGTGGTCGTTAGGGGGGATTATGAGGGCATTAATTAGGCGGCGGAGGAAGCTCGGTTTGGGAGTCTGGAGGCGACCCACATTCTCTCGGTGACCGCAGACAGCGCGTCTCCTGCGGGCTGGAGGAGCACGAGACGGGTCCTGAGAGCCAGCGTCTCACCCAAACATTTCTGCCTCCATCTGGGTCATTTTGTTAGCTCTGTGGCTATTTTGGTGGGGGTGGGGGTGCGTGGGTTTGTGTTGGTGTTGTGGGTCAGGGACGCGCTCCGGTGGTCTGATTATGTCGGCGCGCGCGGGTCTGGAGAGACTGTAATTAACGCGTCGCATCTAATTAGGGTTTAATTGCAGGGGTTTGTTCCTCGTGTTTGTTTGGCGGTGGCTCTGTGGCCACTCCGGGGTTACAGGAGAGCACGCGGGCACGGGATGCACCGGCTCCTGAGGTGTGGTTGCAGCTTGTAACGGTGTTCCGGTTTCGGTGGATGATGATCTGACGGACTCTAACGGGAGCTCGGCCGGTGTGCGGAGAGGGGGGCGTGGTCTGGAGGAGCCAGAGTTGCGGGGCTGACGTCATTGAAGAGCTGCTGGTCATTATTTGATCATTAAAATTAGCTACCAAAAAGAAAATTTTATAGCTGATATACCGTACCTTGATATAGCTGCCTTTATATATATATATATATATATATATATATATATATATATATATATATATATATATATATATATATATATATATATATATATATATATAATATGAATGTTGAAGTAGCACACCAGTGTTCTGCTGTGAAGTCCTACTATATTGTATATATAACTATATATAATATACGCCTTATAAACCACAATAAGGTTCTTCAATTAAGATTTTTAAAACCTAAATTCTCGAATTATTTCTACCTGTTTTCCCCATTAACTGCTAAAGGTCAGTACAGGCCTATGTGAACCTAGATTCCACAATGGCTTCTCTGCAGGGGGCTTTCACACCTTTGATGAGTCAATGATGCTCTTGCTCTTAGATGGCACCCAGGGGGACTACAGTGACACGACAAAGTTCAAGACAATGTTATGCCATGTGATTTTTCATCTCTTTTGTCTGTGTTTTGTAGTCTTTATGGGATTGTTGAACAATTCTGGACATCAACATGATACGGTTTCATTATCCATTCTCGATTTCTTGTCGTGAGTCGATGTGAGTGTGTCTTTTATGCCTCGAAAGTACTTTGAACATGTTATCAGAAGAGCCAACTTTCATTGGTCGACCACAAGATCATGAACTGCAACAAACCAGGACATGGCAGAGCAGATTTGTTCACTCACACCGATCTGACGGCTAGATGTGTGAGCTCTCATTCACGCCCATTAATTTGCTAGCCCAGGGCCACAACGGCAGAATGACTCTAGCAGGGATCGAAACGCCAACCTTTCAGTAACGGGACGACCGAATCCACCACTGCGCCATCTTTCTTCCTCTTAACTTCAGCACTGCAAACCACCAGAGAGACTCCCTTGATCACAGATGGGAAATATTTTAGGTGATCACCAGAAACTATACAAAATAATAGTTTGAAGAAAATCAGCTTCAACTCTGAGCTGACTCTTGAATGCAATGTCTCTCAAATTTAGAGCCAATATACAGATTATGTGATACATTAAAAAAATTCCATTAAAGAAAGTCAGGATTACATAGACAGAGTAAATTAATAGTATTAAATGATCCCACATCTTTCAGAAATAATTTGACACTTTTTTATTTTGTACATTAACCTTAGTTTAATGTCTTATTCAAAGGACATTGCCATATTGTCTCCATCTAACCTCTGTGATTTTTGTACACTGTACATTCCTTTGCATTTGTTATTGAAACACACCTGAACACACTAATTAAAGTACTGCCTTGTTCTGAGGTACTCCAGTAACATGATTTGCTACCTCTGGTTTATGTGGAATAAATCAATGTAAAATTAATTATTTCACTAGTTGATAAAGAATAATAATACAAGTAAGGGTTTCAGAAGCATCTAGCTTTATCAATGATATACCAGCTCATATTAAAACATTTATCAGATTTAATTTGTTGTTCTCTGTATCAGTTTAAAAAGGCAAAGGAGTAGCTTGAGTAAAAGAAACTAGGTAAACTGGTTTTCATTCTGAAGCGTCTCTGTTACAGTTACTTATATAACGATGAAAGTTTCTCATGGTATTCATTCATTCTAACATACATACATACATGCAGCTGCTGTATATGAGAAAGAGCGATGCAGCTAGTTATTAGCAGGGATTATTATTATTATTAGATAAATACCTACTTTTTTCAAAAGAAAATCCTAGGATTTTTGTGAGCAAAGAGAGTCCGGACCTCAACTTGACGTCTCATTTATAGGACTTCATGTCACTTCAGTAGTTTATAATCCACTCGAACACTAGAACCCACACAGACTACAGGAACAGAGAACTGTTTAATTTAGGTTTAATTGAGGTGGCAGGTCATAAGGATTAAGTCGTTACGTGTTTGTGTGTTGAAGCATGATTGAACAGAACCTGAATTACCTGTTCTAGATCATTTTTGTGCTTCAGCTCACAAAATCTTCAGCTATCATACTGTAAATGTATACAAGAAAACACACAAGCATTCGCTTGATTCTAATAATTTGCCAATTGATCTTGAATCTGTTCATTCTTCAATTATTCCAAGAGCATCTCTTATGAAGTATGTATAAACTTTGTGCTGATGAGGATAGCGTTTATTTTATTAACTGATCTTTAATTATGACTTAATCTTAGCAAAAAAATGCCCTTCTTGTGTTTTTGTTGAATTTATGTTTTTACATTGATTTAAATTTATGTTTTAAATGAATCTGTTCACACAAATGACTGATTTTTGTATTTTTTAGTTAAATATTTAAAGCACTCATTTACCACGTTTTTCTATCCAACCGGTATAGACCTTCAGTCTGTATGTAAAAACTGGACACCACCCAAGACTGTATATAACATGGACAGAGTGTTTGTGATGTGAAATAAAGCTCAAAATCTATTCAGCCAATACTCAAAAACGCATCCTCAGAGGCGGGAAATGGCTGTAATGATGCTGTCTGATTAGCTGAAGGCTTAAATTTTATATATCTTAAACAAACAATTGTAGAAAGGAATTCAGCCCCCTCAGAGTGTTCATGGAGGTCAAAACTAGTGATCGGAATCAACAAATCTAATGGAGCCAGGCTGGAAACATGTTTTTTTTTTCAGCTACAAAGTTGGTCAGTTTTAACATTGGAGTGAATGAGAACTTGCTCTGTTTTGGGGTCAGCCTCAAGCAGCAGCTCGAGGAACTTTTAAAAGTCATGCTTTAAGGGGGAAACAAGAGGTTATACCTTGACACCAACATGAGGACCTTCCACTGTAGATTCAATTCTCTAAACTTCTTCTTCGCTATTTCTTATCGTGAGTCGATGCGAGTGTGTATTGAGCACCACTTAGCTGCTCTTTTATGTCTAGAAAGTACTCTGAACATGTGATTAAAAGAGCATGAGGGAAAACCCAGAAACCAGTAATGGTGGACAAGAGTTGAGCTTGTCATGTGTTTATTTAGGTTTGGCAGAATTCTCACAGGCAAAGTCTAAATTTCAAAATAATCTGTCGGCCAGAAATCAGTAGCTGTCATGTTGTTTCTTTCCAGCACCTGTTAATGTTGCAAAAAATTGATGATTTTGCATCAATTGCTTGAATCGATAGCATAAGGGTTTAAGACAACAAAGCATCTGAGGGTACATTAAGCTACCTGCACCATAATGGATGCAGGTCCACTATAAAACTACCTGAAGCATGTAGAATTATTGATGGAATTCATTGACTCTGGAAACCTGTCTCAACACATATTGTGAACATGAGTAAACAGATATTGTGTTCATGAGTAAGCCACTAGATAATTGCAGTTAAGGTTCTTACATGCAAAGTGACATGGAGGGAAAGACTTCATGATCCAGTTTGATTTTGTAAGAAGTAGTTTTTTTTACATTAAACCAGTAACCAAGCATAATTCATGGTTTTACATGTGGTTAAAGAAAATATCGGTTTCATAAAATGCATTTAAATGCAGTCCATGTTTACATTCGAAGTAAAAAAACAATGATGTCCCGTCTATGTCTATAGCAACTCACCTAGTGCTCCAATATAATTATGATTACATAAAAAGTAGAGAAAATTCTTAGAAAGACCCAGCCAAAAGTGTTTTTGGCTCCCAAAGTGGCTTTGCACTTTGGCTGTAAGCTGTGGCCAAGAGTAGATGCACTTGAAATCACTGGCGAATTCTTTCCTTTGACGTAAATTTTGTGAAGTGCTGACGTGTCCTCTATTCAAAATGTGTAACGTTTGGCACGGACATCTGTGATGATCCATAGTGATCGGTATCAAAGAAAATTCTTTTATTAATTTGTGTCAGCTAATACAATTATTTTGCAGATATTTCTTAAGCTTAAAAATGATAGCTTTTTACTCAGCACACTCTTGTTTATGACCCTCTGTGCATTAATAGCTCTTACTTTATTCCATTTTTGCACCCTTAAAATGGACTGACTTACTCTAGTGTAGTGATTGGTTGAGCTGCTGTGGTCACTTCAAACGGATGTCTTGCTCAGATCAGGTCAGCGATGTCACTTCCTTTCTGGCATTGTGTGCCAGAGATGGAGTTTAATTTAGATCTGGGGATGGAGCTAATGGACAGGCATCCGCTCTGGATAGCTCAGTGTGTGTTTTAAAGGCTCCTGTTGGACTCCTGGGCTCGGCACTGAATCAGGGTTTTGTGTTGTGGATGACAAAGACGGCCATAGAGGTGGTAGTTTGGGATGAGGGGGGTTTGAGTGCAGAGGAATGTGTGAAGCAGTTTGGCTCAGGAAGTTTCACTCAGCTGTAGAAAAGCTCTGGATGGAGTTACACTCACTGTTTTCAGGTTTATTTGGGGTTGTGCCACATTCAGGCTTCTTGCAGAGGGTTATCTCTTCAGTTTCAAGAGCAATCTGAAATAACATTACAACGCATCCTTTAACATTGACTAAATCGACCCTTTAAATAAATGTATGAGGATTATGACTGAAATGTTGTGCTCTGCCTGAGATGTAAATTTCAAGTGTGATGCAGTGTGATCTATATCATCAGTTTTTTGACCACTGCTGTTCACATCGTGTTCTTCTCCATCAAATCAATACAATGAAACAGCTTGAATTTAACTTTCAATGTTTAACTCCAACATTGGATTCAATGTTGTAATCCAAGGGAGACACTTTAAATTGGACATTAAGAAACTTTTATTGAAACATTGAGTTGATGTTTTTGATTGGTGTTGAAACTGGCAAGTATAGAAAAACCTAATTATTGACTAAAATGCTTTTCTGGAGCTTTCCAATGTAATTTTCATAGGCATCAATATATCAGATATTCCAGCTGTAACAAGACCAGAGGTGGTTGTTTTTTTAGTGTCTCCTCCTTTAGAAATGTGCTTTTCATCAGTCGAGTGAGAACACCTCTCAGAGCTTCATCCCTGCTGAGATAATGACTCCACGTCTGAAAAACACTTCCGTCCTGTTTGAGGTGATCAGAGGTGCCTGGAGGCCTTTGACCTTTAAAGAAGGGTTAGCTTTTGGTGAAAACGCACACGCTAATCTCAGCATGTCAGACATTTGTGCAAGAAAACTGATCATATTAATCTGTGGTTCTTGGGGCAAAATTTGTGTGGGGAATGTTTCCATAGCGGCAAGAATTCATCTTCTTTTTTATTTGTACGTGTCGTGACTAGACCTTTTCATGTTGGCCGCCTGTGATTGTTCTGAGTCGCCGTTTGAGCAATTTGATGTATGTATGTGGCTCTCCATAATTTTTAGCGTAAAAGTCTTTGTACATTTTTACACTCCCCTTATCAACTGGTTCTTGTTTTTTTTTTTAGTCAGTCACACAACCCAAGAGCAAAGAATCACATGACTGTCAGAATGAGATTTCAATTGTTCATTTAAATAGCACAGCTCTATCTCTAACCTGGCTCTATTCTTTCTTTGAGTAGTTTCATGTCTTTATTCCTTTGTCTCCGATGTCTCGATGACTGTATTTTAGAATAAATTTGCCCAGGTTTTATTGCCCGGCTAATCCTCTGGAGAAGAAACGCTTTAAATGCTTCATGAAGCTTGAAGATGAAATTGTGATTTGGTCTTTGCTCAGGAGATAAAAATACTAATCAGATTTTAATCGCTAGTCTGTCAAACATCATCAGAGTATTTTTGAGTTACAATTCACAAATTTCCAAAGTTGTATCTACTAAAGGCTAGACAGACCTGTTAGCTGTTATCATGTTTGTCTGGGCAACGCTCAACAGCTCTTATGAAAACAATGTTAAAGATCACATTTTAGTTTAAACCCCATTTTCAATGTGCATAAAAACATGGTTTGGTACATTCATTTTTCAGTATCAGTGTTACTAGTGTAACATGAGAAGGTAGAGAGTACATGCGAGTACATGCTTAAAAAAAGGTAAACAAAAGTAAAATCAGTGTTTGACTTTGATCCTGAGGCACAAATGAACATTATGGTTCATGGGAAAGAAAGTAAGTCTGGTTTGTTATTTGATCATTTTTTAAAAATAAATTATGTTGATGTTTTGTTACATGGAAATACCAACTGGCTGTAATGCTACAGTTAGCCTTAGAAAAAGTTCAGACCTCAGGCCTTAATGCTCAATTCCAATTTTTTGAATGAAATCGAATTTTTGGAGTGGTAGTTCACATCACAAACAACATTTGACGTGTATCTGTCCTGTGTATGAATGCAATCCAGCTCGCTGTGATGCGGTGCATGTGGAGAGAATGACTTTCATCAAAACTAAAGTAAACATGGCCTCGATAGTGATTTTAGGCAATTATTTGGCTGTATTTAAGTCCTTTTCAGATTGACCAACCATCATTTAAATGTCATACCATGAAGAAGACGACATATTTATTTAAGAAGAGATATTTATTAGGTTTTTTTGTCACTTTCCTTCCACTGACTGCTTTCAGCTCTGCTTTCCACCATGTTTGTTGTGAAACTTCTACCATTCCAGAAATACTGCATCTATCCCCGTACAACTGAGGTTGAAGTATATTGGATTCAAAACCACATGAAAGCGACCTGGTCAGATTTGGAAAAAAAATCTGAATTGAGCTGTTCAGAATTTCCTGAAAATATACGATACAGGTTGCATACAGGAAAACAAAAATTATATTTGGGCTGCAATCTTAGCTTCTCTCTGAAATCCGGATAAATTAAAACCAGACCAATCAAATCAGATCAAGACTTGAAGTGTTATCAGTCTCAGTGTACCAATCTCATCAGACATTTAGTTAATGTTCGGCGGGTGTGATGTCTGGGGCTAAAGGTCAGCTAATGTCTTGAATCTGTCTCAACAGAACATTCATGTAGAAATCAAAGGTTGGTTTTATTTTTTATGAACAGCACAACATGCTACATTGTCAAAGCCAATCTCAGTCTCTAACAAACCCTCCCCTGAGAAGATGAGCTGTTGATGGAATGCTGTCAGGGTGTTTCCTGTGGTTACCAGGCTGAAGTGGGGCATCACTGCTGTAGAAATCGTTCTCCGTTTGTCAAATGGAGGTGTGCGTGCGTGTGTGTGTGAAGGGAGGCTTCACTAAATGAGTCGGTTCGTGCTCACCTCACTCTGACCTCCGAACATCCATCAGAGGGACAACCTGAGGAAGATCGATGCAGCTTTAGCTGAAAACTGGGTCAAGCACTGCTTTCCCTCCTTCATTAAAGGAACTGTTCACCCCAAGTTAGGGTTTACTCATTTATTACTCTCCTCCAGACCCATATGAAGTATGTTATTGTTAATATTGGTGATGGTTGCTAATTCTCTCATGAATCAGACTCACTGGAGTCTGCTGGCAGCTATCCCAGCTGCTTATTGAGTGATCTTTTTATCAATAGGTTTTGGTATACTTCAGTTTACTGGTTAATTAAGTCGTCTGGTTTGGTTAGTAGTGTAGTCTGATCATTTGCAGGGATATTGGATTAGATTTAAAATTGGTTCAGTGTCCACAACATAATCTACAGTCTGATCCAGTGCAGCCCAAACTGTGACCTACTGAGCTTTTATTCATGTTTTTAAACATGTTGTTAACGAACTAGATTATTTATGAAGCAGGATGTGAACAACCTGAGAAACGAGAGTATTATGCTAGGTCTAGACGTAATATTTTTCAGGTGCACATTACAGCACAGGACACAGTGGATCTATAAAGGCACAAAACATTTAGTCACAGTCAGAGTCTGGAATGGAAAAATTAAACAGTCTCATAGAGGTACTGAAAATAAAATCTTAGAGGAACACATTGAGCAATGTTTTTCCCCTGACTTCTTTTAATACACTATATGAAATACTGAAAACAACTCTTCATGTTAAGTCAACTTGTCTTTTTAGACCAATAACTTGAATGTAGGGTTCTTTTGACTAAAAGTATGTGGCACGCCCGATGGAAAGTTTTAAGTTGGCTGGTAAAGTCATTGAAAAGCTGTGATTTGAAAAGTTTTCTTTATCTATTACATCTTGTTAAATTATCCCATTGAACAAATTTGATCCACTGCTGGGCTAGGTAAGCCTTGGGTTCAGCAACCATCTTTTAATTGAATAAACATCCAGCTTTAAGCTTTTACTTTTTATGCATTTGTTTACTACATGTGTCTACCCATTGTGTTTGATTTTTTGGCTTAAGACTAGGGGAGCAGAATCTCTCTGCTGGATGCTATTAATGAATTGAAACATGGAGAACTCCCTTTTTAATTTTTTTTATTAAAAATAGACAAAAATTAACAAAAAAGTTTTCATTAAGTTGAGTGGTGGAGAAAAAGAGTGTTGTCCTCTTTAAGACATTGTTTGATTTAGACATGTGGAGCTTTTGCATTAAATATTTTAAAACTTGTAAACAAACATAAAAAAAAAATTGCACCGCGTAGACGGCTCCTGAGGAACTCCATAAATAGAGCTGCATCCTCTGTGTGAGAGGCTGTGTGTCCATTTGCAGACACCGTAGATCTACCTGAAGGCTCTGTTACATTGTGTAAGGTGTCTTCTCACATTAAGACTTGTTCTTTACCTTTATCAGTTTAGAACTCATCCTCCCAATATATATTCAATGACGAATAAATACATTATAATTGCTAATTGCTATTGTTTTCTACTTTTAAAGAAATAACGATTCATTCCTTTAAAATACAGATCCTGCTTTAGGCCTGATCATTTAAAGTTAATACTACCTTTACGAACATAAAAGTACTAAATAACTCCTCAAGCCCCGGGTAAACTCCATGAGACCTTGTTTAAGTCCGGAGAGTTCTACTAAAATGAAACTGGCCCCAGCATCACGCTTAAGCAAGCGAAAGATGCGGTTCAAACATCAAAATAACTTTGCAGAAAACCGAACATAATTTTAAATTATTGGTTTGGTTTTTGGACGAAAACCAGTGGCTTTCTGCTATCATTCTTCCAACTTAAGTTTAAGCACTTAACTCAAATGTGACAGAACAAGTAAATCTTCTACATCAAACGTTTGTTTTATTGTCAAGCCCTTTAACGTACAAGCACATTTAAGTATAGTAGGAAATGGTGTAATAAACCCCTGCTCTTTCTGTGAGATGAACACTGAAAAGCAAAAATGAACTGCTGAGAGCACTGGAAAAATAAAGGTGTAGACTCGTCGCTCTCTTGCTCCCAGGAGACTCTTCTCCTCTACCTGTTCTCCACACAGTCACCATGACAACGAGCTGGTCTCCGTCACTACTGTGTATCCCTGTGCCTGAGCTTTACTGTCTGTCATTCAGCTTTTTCCTCTCTCCATTCTACCGCTTTTTCCTCTCTGTCCCACGCTAATTAAGATGCGGCTCCAGGGGTCTGCTGGGGGAGGGGATCACTCCATACCTGAGAGAGAGAGACAGGAAGAGATAGAGACTATATATCACCCTCATGCCATTTGTGGTTTTAAAGTGCATTTTGTTATGGCTGAGGTAAAACTGTAGATGCATTCAATACAGATGTCCCGTTTACAACCTAGAAGTTATGTTCCTATAATTTGTCTTGATTTAAGCATCTTTTATTGGTGTTGTTTTCTTTTAAACACTTTCGTTTTATGTTATCACAGATAAATGCGCTTTTTAGTTTGGTTCCTTCTCTCTAATATTGAGTTCAATCACTTGATCTTAAGAACACAATTACCCAGAACCATTTGAGCTAAATATAATTATTGCATTTTGGATCAAACTTAAAATCTTAGAACAGCTCTGTTTGGGATCGAGCATCTCTGAGAGGCCCACAGCTCCAAAAATTAGTGCATTTCTGTCCCAAACTTGAGTGTGTTTGCAGCTAAGCAACGCTATAATCAGAGGCTAAATTAGAGAGCGTTGCTCGGAGGCGTTCCAAAGCCACAATGAGGCTCAAGATGCTTGGCTCTATAAATATGAGCCCATGGCACGTCTGTAGCCAAAACAGGACGGGCCTAGCCCCAAGCAGCCAAGCGTGTGTGTCTCTGTACATGCTTGCTTCCTGTTCCTCCAGTGTTTGTTTGTTTGTCCTACAGATGTTCCAGAGCTCATGGGAGAGGGTTGCGGTAGTAACAGTTTTCCGTGATGATGATAATGTGGATAATTGTGGAGGCGAGTGTATGATTGGTTTATGGATAGAAAGAGGGCATGGTTTTGGGCTCCAGGGAACTGGGGAATTTTAAAATTCCAGCAGCAGGACAAGACTGTCATCAAGAGGATAGGTGTTTGAATAAAGTACAGCAGTTAGTTCAGCTCCACATGCATAGAGCAGCCTTTTTAGAAAGACCGCGTCCGCTCTGAAAGTGATATTTAGAGGCTTAAACATGGATTTCTGGGAGGTTTTGGAATCCAGTGTGAAAAATGTGAAATGTACACAAGAGGAGTGAGATGTGAAAAGTTTTAGGGAGCTCCGAGTGGTGTTGATTTTACTTCAGCTAAAATGCTGCACTTCAAAGAATGTAGTGCTTAGACCTAAAAGATTGTTTAGTGGGGCCAGACATATACAAGTTGATTTCAAAGATTTCTTTGAAGACTTCTAAAACTAAACGCCATTGATATCAGTAGCTGGAATAGAAGCATATTTTTGCTTATGTAAACAGAAGAAAGAGTTGAAATAAATCACAAGGAATTAGTATTTGTCTATGAGGTAACATATTAGGGGAGCATAAAGGCGACCATTGTCACTAACCTGTCAGTGTATTACTTTATAATGAACACATCTGCCTCTTTAGTGATTTTTTTTTATTTCATCGCATGAAATGGATTTGATTGGCTCATTTGATCACATGGTTTGAAGTTCCTTGCTTCGCCGTTTGATGGTGTTCATTGTACAAATGCTCCCATGAGTCTCGAACAAACAACCAACGAAGAAGTGCTTTCTGTGTGAGTGTGCACGTATGTACGTGGATCTACACACCAAATCATAATCTCTCACAAATTATCTTGCATTTGGTCTTCGTTTATTGATAAAGCGACATTTTTAAAGTTAGAAACGGCAGAAGAGCTTTGTTTTGGATCTATGCTGTCTCTGAGTGGACACACAGCTCCAAATACAGCAGCTCTTTTCATTGAGACAGCACGAATAGAGAGGGATGAGGCTTTTAAGTTTTCATAAGTTAATCCATTTTCTTAGTTAAAAAAAAAGAATTAGGTGTTCCTAATTTCTCTTCACTGTTCACCATTTAAGGTCAGAAAAGAAGTTCTCTCTCATCATTGACCCTCTATAACAAAAGCAAAACATTGGAGGACACAGTAAACACATGCAGTCGGAGATGCATGGGTGCTTAAAGGGCTTTAGGATGAGGTTGAATGTTGTCAGTCTATTTGCGGAAGATCTCTTAATTTCCATTGTAAAACCTCTTAGCACCTTTTAAAAGTGCTTTTCAAGAGCATACAAAACGTTTAAAATGTTTCTAAAGATTGCTATAGTTTAGAGATTTAGAAATGCATTGTTAAAAGCATGGTTTTCACAGCTTTGATCAAACTATTCTTGAGCAGTGAATCAGTCTGTGTATTCATGAGGCATCCTCTGACTTGAAAAAGGTTTGAATAGGGTTTTTGTGAATGTGTGAATAGCACCACAATTTCTTTTGAAGCGGGATTGGTGAACATATGGTGCTCAGAAGGAATCTCTGCATTAAATTGTTCTTTTCTTGCTTTCTGGCATTAATATTACCTTTCATTTTCCCCCTAAACTTTTCTTGCACCACAAAAAAAGAGGAGAGGGACTCTAACATGGAGCCATTCTCTGATGATAGCTCACCTAGTTTGCATCATCAATTGCACCAGTTGTCTATTTGTGATCTCATTAAATATTTTACAAATCAAATTGAAACACATTTAATACAAAAACTCAGTAGCCAAGAGGACATGCCGATTTTAGTTAATGGTGTACATCATTAATTTTATTAAGTTTAATAAACATTATTACCAGTAACTCTATAATTCAATTCAGAATTGAGTTTGTGAAACTTCTGTTTCATTTTATTTTAATGATGGATATATTTAAATATTCAAACACCATGTCATTTTGTCTTTGGAAATATTTTGTGGAACTGTTAATGTAAGACTAGAAATTAACTCTTCTTTACTTTGTCCAAACCTACCTCCTAACTAAATAGTTTTGGAAAAGGATCCTTGTTATGATTACAAAATCCCTACACATTTAAAGCCTTTTTATATTTACTATAAAATGTACCGCATGTTCAACAGAAAAAAACAAGTCCAGATAGCTTGGAAAAAAATAACTGCTGTTTTCTCAGTAAGCAATGAGATTTTTAGGATTTTTGCTTAGCATTCGCTTGGATGCATATAAAGCATTAGAGATTTTCTTGATGGTTCTCTTCCAACTGTTGCATAACACGGTCCCAGTTCAGTATCTTGTGTGCACTCAAACTTTGTTGTAAGAGATTAATTCTTGCTTTTTTAACTCTAAGATAAGAGCCAGAGGTAAAGGACCGGAAAGTTAAATACATAGTCTGTATTAGTGTATTAAAAGCAGATGCATAAAATGTCTGAAGACGTTTCCTTGAGGAGCAGCGTTTAATTCATTAGCATTAGTTTTTTTCCACGTAAGGTCGTTTTCACCTTCACAATAACCTCCAGCGTGGCAGAATTGCTCTACAATCACTGTTCTGAAGCTCAAAGAATGATTTGAGCGATTCAGAGCATTGATGTGTAAATGAACAGCATCTTTCGTACTTAACTCAAGCTCAGAGAGGAGATGTTGGTCAGCGACTTTTCGGGTTTAAATTCAGCCTTGAGTCTCTAAAAAAAAAATCAAACATCTGTATGTAGAGTAACTGTGCTTTTAATAATTCAGAATAAAGAAGCGTTTAGCTCTCCAATAAAACAAAAATACAAGACACAAGGCCAAATTCCTTCGGTATTGTGAGAATAATTGGGTATTTTTACATACAGTCCTACGCAAGAGGAGCTGGAACTAAATGTCTCTGAGTGCTGTGAAAGAAAAATTCCTTATAATTTAATTGGAAATTAGAATAAAGAAAGGTCTATAATAATAACTGTCACTCTGGTATCTGTCAAATTTTTTCAATAAGGCCAGTTCTTCTTTTCAGGACTCTTCATTTTTATTTGAAGCGAGAATGAAATTACTTAGCAACAGTGGACATTCTTTTCCGTTAGTGGTGATCTCATCTGACACTTGGAGAATATTAATTCTAGTGCTGTACTTAAGCTTAAGCTGATGTAATACCCCCTGTTGATGCTTGCTTTAGTGAAGAAAACCCTGTACAGGCTGTTTATGACTCCAGAGAGAACATCCTACTTTATGTACATATTTCTTTATTTGACTAACAAGCATAGCCGTCTGTATCTGTGACGTGTGAGAAGAATGTTGGCTGAAGTGATGGAGAGCTGCTCTGCCAGACATCAAGTGTGTTTGATTTGATGGAGCTGCCACACGTACACACTAACACACATGCACAGCCACGGATGATGAAGCGCAGGCTTCTGTCAAGTGTGGAGTGACTAAGAGAGAAGCACTGTAAATAACAGCAAGACGCTCAGTTCTGCTCAAGAGCCGTGATTTCACAAGAGTGAATGGCGGAGAAGTGCTATGAACGCATGTGAAGTTTAGATTTATTTTGCAGTTGGGTTTAAATAGGATCGGTATGGATGATAGAAGATTAATTTAAAGCATGTGTAAACATTGAGTTAAAGGAGCTGGTGGAAACTGAAATGTTTAAATTTTTTTTGCCTAGATTTATTTTGTTGTCTATTGTAATCGGATTAAGAAGTTTTTCATAAATTTTGGGAGGAAAATCTATCTTATTTTCCTCTTTTCTTTTTTTTTTCCTTCCTGCTATGGTTGATTTATCAGCTGATATAACGTGTTGCAGGAGCGACTCAAGTTAGACTTTGACAGTGTAACAAATTGCATATTGTCTCTCAGCTACTGTAAGTCACTTTGGACAAAAGCATCTGCCAAATGAATAAATGTAAATGTAACTTATATTTTTTATGTTGTAGAATAAATAGCTTAGAGATGAATCATTCAAATAGAAGATTAATTACTGGATGTATTATTTCAGTAAAGCACATCAAGCTTGATTTAATTTTGTTTGGAAATTCATGAAAAAGATATATTTTTTTTCATGCCAATAAGGACTGAGAGCTCTGTAGTGTTCACCAAAAATGTCTCCCGATGCAAGAAAACTGTTGTAAAGAAGCTTGCTTTCTCTTAGTTGCCTTGATTCTACTTATGATTTAGGGCTGAAAGTATTGAAAAAGTAAAGTATAAGAAAGTATATATAAGAAAATATATGAAATAATTACTTTTTGTTACTATTGATTTGCAATGCAATTATTGTCTTTTTTTTCCAAAGCATAGATTAAACAAATATCTGTATTATACAAGTAGAATGTGTAACTTTTCCATATTTTTGGAATTCAAAGTTGTCGTAACAAACATGTAAATCTGTGGGTTGCCCTTTTTAATAACGGATAAATGTTGTTGGACAGACTTCAACTGAATAAAAAGTAAAACTTCTGCCTGTTAAAGTCTCACTTGATTTCAGTCACAGATTTTCCAATTGGAATTTGCATCTATTCTTATTGGAATTTAATTGCAAATGTGAAATGTGATAAACTGTTCAGCCCTTTTCTAAACACTTCTTTTATACATTATTTCTTTTCACAAAGCATACATTAGTTTTCTAGTTTGCTATAGTATTGATCTAAAGCAAAAACAGACTTGAATTGTCAGGATCACTATTCATGGACATTGTGTTGTTCGACTGTGATGGAGTGCCGCAGGCTACAGATATAACTGTATTTACAGGTTCAGATTCACACAGGATAATTATGACAGTGAGTACATTTTTAGGCTCACTTCAAATATGAAGTTATAGATTCTGAGTCAATTGAGAAGCCAATTTAACTGAATGAAAAGAGACGATTCTGCTATAATCAAGACATCTCGCTCACTGTTGGGTTCATTGATGTAACAGTTTTGAATCTGATGCAGGCCAGACACTGACACTTTTTGATCCACTTTTTGTGTGCATGTGGGTGTGATCGCTGTATTCTCGTCACCCTAAACAAAGCCAACCAACTAATTTTCACCAGTTAAAAGTGATGTTTTGTGAAAGGTTTCTGTATCCAAGCTTGATTTCCAGAAATTAAGCGGGATAACCTAAAAATGCTAAGGTATATGACAGAAATTCATAAGTTATGATGAGTGTGCTCAATGTCTCACCATAATAAAGCTGATTAATTTTTTACTGTTATATCTATTTTTATATAAGTAAAAAAAAAATCACGCAAGAATCTGAAGTGTTTGTTTGATCCACTTTTTCGTTTTGAATGGAAGGGATAGATAGTAGGTGATCGTAGGTGCATTCCACTGAGAGAGCACTTCACATTCAGATCCATATTCTGCATTCTGTCCTTCAGAAACATATAATGAGATAAGGTAAGCAATATCAAGAAAGGGTCTTGTTTCCTATAGAGATTTTTAAGTCTTAACTTCCATGGAAAAGTGCTAATCTCCCCGGTTAAAGAGAATGGGGAAGGGAGCTATAATGTTTATTGTTAATTTGTTCTAAAATGCTTTGAATGATTTTGAAATAAGTGTAATATAACGTAGGGTGTCATGGTGGTGCAGTGGGTAGCATGGCTGTCTCATAGCAAGATGGTCGCTGGCTCAAGCCTTGGCTGGGTCAGTTTGTATTTCTGTTCGAAGTTTGCATGTGCCTGCGTGGGTTTACTCCGGGTGCTCTAGTTTCCCCACAAGTACAAAGACATGCAGTATAGGTGAAATGGGTAAAACACAATTGTGTTTGACCAAAGACCAAAGTGTTTGAGGACTAAAGTGTTTAAGGATGTTTCCTGTTGGTGGGTTGTGAGTATCTGTTATGTTAAACATGTGCTAGATGTGTTGTCAAATCATTCTGCTGTAGTGAAAAATTAAAGGGAGAAAGCCGACACGAAGATGGAGGGATGGCTGGATGGAATATAACGTGTCAATTACCAGTTGTGTGGCAAAATCTGGGTTTAAGGGCTTTTGTTAAAAATATAGCTTATGAACAGTCAGCTCTTCAGCAACACAATTTTAAGGAGAAACACGGCTTCAACATGTCCTCAACATCAGAATAACTTCAGCTACAGAACAGCAGATTTGCCATTCACAAACTTCTTTAGGCACTCTGACTACCTTATTTCCAGATGACTGGTAACCATTACATGACATTACTCTTGCTTTAAAACACAGCATTTATAAGGTAATAGTAATCAGAGTTACAGCCCCCTTTTATAATGATTTTGATGAGCTGTTCCTGAAGTTGAATACTGACACAGTGGCTTGCAAAAATCCTTTCTCATTTGCACCAAGTTAAACCATTCTCAGATTCAGTCGTTCATGTCTTGTCGTAGAACACCAACACATTTCTGTTTCTGCTCTTGCCACTGGAAGGAACTTACCAGAGGTGACTAATTTGAGATCAAACATGGCACTAGTTGTCTCGCTGACTGTCAGAATCACTGTTTAGTAACTGTGATGGAGAGGAGTTTCAGGTTAGGTTTGATTTAGTTTAAAACACGGATGTACCCAGCTCATTGTCAGGATCTAAGGGAGCTTATGGGTTCTGATTCAAACATGATGCTAAGCTTAATGTCACATTAGATATAAAAGAGGTAATGCATTCTGACTCAAACAAGATGAGGAAGCTTGCTCTCACACTTCCCCCATCGCTTGGCCTCCAAGTCAAGGCCTTTGGCTAAGATCAGATGGCCCCTGTCATCTCAACAAACACAGAATGATAGCACAGCTGATACTGCTGTGACTGGAGCAAAGAGAAACTTCCCCCGGTTGTCATAACAGAGAAAGAAACGAGTCGGTAAATGTCACTATAGAGCACATATTAAACCAGGGAGACTGGCTCGAAGTGCTGACATGAAATATCAGATAAAAAATACCACTGAAAATAGGGAACGAGGTACTAGAGTTCATCTGTGGGAGTGTAATAACGAATTAAAATGTCTTTCGATTCTTAGAGATTTTTCCAAAAGTGGAACAGCTTTTCTCAGGGCGTGGGCTTTGCATGAGACTGAAATAGATCGATTTTTAAAGTTTGTATTTTGAAACAAGATTCATCCCTAAAAACTCTGTAGTCACATAAAATATAGGTTTTCTTTCCCAACCATCGTCTGATGCCTGTATAAAATCATGTTTACCAAAACCCATTTGACTTTTATAACCAACAGAGGAATTTTCCCAGGAAATACTGTCTCAAGGCATTTTTAAAGAGTGAGTGACATCCTTAATAATGTCAGCTCACACGTTGTTAAAATTCAGATTATCGTATTAGAATGGACAATAAATCTCACACTTGTGATTGTAAAAGGCTTGTTAGATAGAGTCCCTGAAGCGATTCAGTCAGGAATAATGAGCAAATTCATTTTTTATTATGGTTTTCTTTCTAACAAACAACAGCCGGTGTAGACTTCAGGATGAAAACTCTAGCATTCTTCGTATGAAATCTGACACGCACAGTTTTTGTTTGCTCATAATAACCCCAGCCTGTGTGCTGTAAACCTTTTATTGGTACTAGTGGTTAGGGTTACCCGTTTCAGTCTGCATTTGTACTGCTACTGTTGAAAGAGTTGAAGTCAGCTGTTGTCAAAAACGCTAACTTAGGATGCATTTAGTTAACTATAAACTGAAAACAAGTAAATGAGTGATGTTGAGGTTTTTTTTTGTAAATACGTTTATTCTTTTATATGTCCTTTTTTCATTATTTTTAAAAATAAATGTATTATGATAAACATTTGCAGGTGTCATATCAGAACATACAAAGCATAATCTTATGAGGTTTAAAAAATAAAAATAAGACAAAAATGTAAGCTTTCCCAAAAGATGCACATAAATTATACAGTTAATATAGTTATTTTGTAAAGGTTTGCATCTTTTGTATTTGTATATATACAATATATACAACAAAAAACATAACACATCCCTTGCTGGTTATTTGTACACTGATGACCAAGAACACTAACAAGAAACAAAAAAGAGAGACTGTGTTTACGTGCTTGTTAAAGGCATTTGTAAGATGTTTTTTTTTGTGTTCACCATACAGCACTTTGTGTTAAGACAGGCCTAGGTAAAACAACAACTGCTACATACTCCTAATTTGATTTAGGTTCTCTTTGTATTGTGTGCTCGTTGAGACCATTTTGTGTTTGAGCTGCAACGAGTCTGCATTCTGCATAGTCAAATGTTCCAGCCACAATAATAAGCCCTATGTTTTGAAAACAATTTCAATTATACACATGTAAAAACCTGAAAACTCTTTGCAAAATTTTGGGTACAGTGTTGTTGTTTGGACACAACTGTGATTTACCCGTTTTGTATGTACCAAACATTTTGGCTTCACAGTTCCCATGATAATGCTGTCCCAGCAAAAATGCTGCTGCTTTTATGTGTTTACAACTCAACTAGAGGCTGAGTAGCACACACCACAACAAAATATGAAGATCACAACACAAATAAAAATCAAAAGCATGGAAACAAATTTAAAAATGAGCTTAAACCAAATCGCAAAGGAACACAAAAGAAAACTGAGACAGCTTTTTCACAAAGGGAAAATGCACTGTTGAGGAAGAGTTTTTTTAATGCAGGAAGAAAACAACTGTTTCTCATTGGTCAACCAGTTTTAATTGCACCAAAAAATGACAACCCTTTTGCATACTGATTGAAGTCAGTAAGCAAGATCCAGAAAGAGGCTGTTTCAGTCAAGGGTGTTTTAAATACTATTATTATGACCTAGAAATTCTTGCTCTGCATCTGTAAATGTGACTGAAACTGAAAGTCTTTCAGAATAAGATTTGCAAGTAATTTTAATTATGCAAGGCATGATGATATTTTGACGTGTCAGGTATTCAGAGCAGCTGTGTTTAGAGGAATGCTCTTAAGGAGGAATACATGAATCCCTGTTACTTTCTCAATGAGGACACTCTGCAAACGTGCTAAAAAACCCGTCTGACAGTTAGTTCGTGCCTGAGCACTAGCAGGTGGAGTGTGAAAGAGAGAGAGAGAAAGAGAGAGAGAGAGACAGGAATAAGATGCCACTCTCAATCTCAATCTCTCTGCTCATCACATTTATGATTGAAAGTGATCTTGATCGATGTGAGTTTAGTGAGGTGTGTGTTTGCATCCCGGCAGATGTGATGGAAGCAGATTACACTGGTGGATGTAATCCGTGAGTGTAGTGGAAGAGAGATTACAGCAGAATCACCTGCAGGAGGAAGAGCAGACGCTCACATTCAGACAGAGCTTTAAAGATAACCACTAAAAAGATTTACAGGGATGTGTGACATCTGAGCCAAAAGATTACTGAGGGCGAGGACAAAATTGGCATACAGCAAATCTGCTGATTGACTGATAAATATAGGTCGAGAACGAGATAATTGATTTGGTCAGCAAAGTTGAGAGCACCACAAAATGTGTCATTCCAGTCAAACACCATGTGTAACAATTAATCTTGTGGAATACTCCTGTTTTCAAGCTAGTTTTTGTGCTCTAGTTGTATTTTTTCACTTGGAGAAAGGCTGAAGATAGTTTTCATCATCAATCTGCAAAAAAGAGAGTAAATCCAGTGTATTTTGAAGGGTTAAACCAAACAGCGTGTCTAGTTTTGTGAGTTTCCATATACCAGCATGTTGGATAAATGTTGTTTCTCAGAGTGTTTTCTTTCATGCGTCATTGGACCCGGAGGCCTCAGATAAGACTGAGAGAACACAGAACGCATCATCCGCTGGAGGTTTGCTCTCTTCCAGCTACACACACATTCCACTCAATACGGGTTTATCTTGCTGTTATTTAGATGGAGTGAGTGAGAAGGCATCTGCGTATGACATTTAACCCAATTGTGTCTAATGGCAGTCATGATGAACCTGATTTAAAGCTGGTCAGATGAGAATCATTCTCAAGCAGTCGTGACTTTCGTTTAAAATGCACAAACGCATCACATGATGGAGTTTTCTCCCCAAAAAAGCAAACAAAATAGTCTTAAACTCGCCCTCAGTTTTTTTTCAGGATGTCAAGCTTAAAAAGGAAGTCTGAAAGAGTTTAGGGGGCCATTAGCACAGGGTAGGAAGAAAGTGTGGATTTCATGGTTAGTATGGTACATAATAATAATAATAATAAACTTTATAAAGCAACCTTTGAAGCGTTGCTTCACAAAGCAATGGACAGTCTGAACAAAATAAATGCAGATAATAAAACAATACAGGAGCAATATAACATGTTAAAAAATAGATGGCTTGTAGTCACAAAGAAACTGTTGAAAGTCGTTTTGTCTGTGAAAGGAGTTGACTCGTGACAGCTTGATTTCAAAGCTGCACATTTGCGTCTGCTTTTAAAGCTTTCACCATACAAACTCCCAAACCAGCCTTTGTGTTTAACAATTTGTGTGCTTTGTTAGAGTGTTGTACCCTCACTTTTCTGCACAAAAGCGATTCATCAGGTTTTTTTTCTTGAAAAGCTTCCATGCCTTAGAGTTTGTCATTCTCCTGACAAGCTTAAAAATGAAAACTGTATTCAGGGGTTTGGTCTCCATGAAGGATCATTTGATCTGCTAGTGCTATAGTTTTCAATTTTATGTTAATAAGATGGGTACAGGAATGGAGAGGGGTGGGAAAGAGCTGCAGGTTGGGATTCGACCTTGTCACTGATGCGCACCTACATTTTGTGTGTCCTAATCATTTACCACCATGCCAAGAAGCAGGACAGCAGTTGCAATATTTAATGGATCAGGGGTGACTAACCACAGTAACATGTCAGAAATTGTTTACAAAAATCATTTTAGAATCTACATAAGATGTGGAAACTTCTGTTTCTCTTGAACAATAATTCCCAGAATGTAAGGGTTGTTCTTTTTTTAAGTGTCCAACTACTTCCAACAATTTCAATGACTGAATCAAATTGACTGAATTGCATATGTTTCGAAGGGATGAAAATAAACCCCTCCAAGTTTATTGTTAAATGTAAACAAATCAGTGGTGGTGGGTTTAATCAGACATTTTTTTTTATTCTTTGTCATCAATCATCATGCTCTTTTGAGCATTTATCGAAAATATTTACCTTTCTGATTACATCTACCAACATGTCAACTTACTTTGGAACATTAAGCAGATCATTGAAAGGATCATCACATTTTAATGCAGCCTTGTAATTCAATCCAGTGGTTGCACCACATCTGACTATTCTCTAGTGTTGAGAGTTTGTAGATCTGTTTTGTTTTAGCCGATCTTCAAGAGGATGGAGTACATGCATACTGTTTTTGAAAGATATTGTTATGGGCTTTTGTTAATGGAAAGGAGAGGGGTGAAAGGAAAGTTTTTTGTGAGAAATGGGGGTAATGGTTTGGTAAATGCCATGAACGAATTCAAACAACTGTCGCCTGATCATGTCTGCACTATGTGTCTTGTGCAATGACTGCTATGCTATCGATGCTTGCATTTTTAATGTGTTGTTGATCTTCTTTTTCATGTGTTATGAAGTTGTGGCCTAAAAGATGCAAGTTTACTTATTTGCATGGTTTCGTAAATGTCAATGGCTGGGTTCCCTTTGCCACTATGTATGCAAAAAGTGGTTGAAATGTAAGTCTATCATCATTCAACAGATTTATTGGTGCAAGGGGTGTGTGAGAGTTGCGATGTGTCAGAGCTGCGATGTGTCAGAGTCCATGTCACTTTTCAATTGCGTTCTTGTTTCAAGTTTGTGCATGCTTAGCTTACACAATAAAAATGCATCCATCATCTCGTCATAGACATGTTGAGCCACGAACGGCTGCTAGCTCAACAAGTTTAGAGTGGCAATTCCCACAAAACAGACTATTCAGTCATTATTTTCTTTCCACACCCTCATGTTGTTTATACTCCTACATCAAATGATCACCCCCAGGCTCCCCCGTAGATATTTGGAGAGAAAATAACCGCTTCTCATTGAAGCCTATGTTTTAGAGCTCTAGAAATTAGATGACCATGTGTTGATGGAACTCCAGTAATGTGAATTGATGCAATTTAATTTCTGCCATTTTTATTGGCTAATGGCTACTGCTAATGACTAACCTCGTTGTAAATTATGTTTAAATGCATCTTTTGCTTGAATTTTACTTCTTTGAAAATCATACAAACTTTTAAAAGCTGAAATGAACGACTCATTGTTAGAAGAGAGTCAATTTTATGTTTATTTTTGTGTGAGACTTGATGGTGGGTTCTAGCTATTACTAACATGTTACAAAGGAAGGCTTCTGGGAAACTAGATGGATCCTTCTGTTCAACACTGAGCAACTCCTGTTCAAGAGGTGAGGTGTGTCACTCACAAGTCAACCCATAAGCACCTTGTGAGGGGACTAACACACAAACTCTTGTTATGTACTCGCAGAATGAAAAACCGGTGATGTGTTGAGATGTGTTTAAACACGTTGATCTGTCTGTCGTTCTATCGTTCCGTCTGTTTTTCTTCCTGTTGTTCTATCATTACATCTGTCTGTTATTCTATCGTTCTATTTATTAGTCTGTCAGTTCTATTTATCTGTTTGTCTGTCATTCTATCGTACTGTCTGTCGTTTATCATCCAGGTCTGCCACTTGGTCTGTCATTTTATTCATCATTCTGTTGTCGTTCTATAGGTATATACATTGTAGTTCTATTAATCTATCTGTCTGTCCTTTAATCTACTTATCTATTTGTCTGTTGTTCTATTTATCTATCTGTCTGTAGTTCTAATATTCTATCTGTCTGTCATGCTATTTATCTATCTGTTTGTCATTCTATGGCTATATTCATCTGTCGTACTATTCATCTATCTGTCTGTTGTTCTATTTATATATTTGTCTGTCATTCTATTTATCTATTTGTCTGTCTGTCTGTCTTAGTTATAATAGATAGATAGACAGACAGACAGATGGATAAATACAAAGACAAAATTGTTAATAATGAAAATGTGATGTCTGTCTATTTAACAATAGATCAAGGTACAACATTATTCTTAAACATGTACAGTACAGTAATTGCATTGACTTAACTGATGATGAGGGAAAGTTAGGGTAAATATCTTGACACAATACTCTGAGCAGCTTCGGACAGATTATGTAAGCAAACGCATCTTGTACAGACATGGCCTTATTTTAAGTGGAATAGTTTTGATGGCGTTGAAAAAAAAATGCATTTCTTAATTTTAGTAAGACTTACATGACTTGGTACATAAATATTCCTAATTTATAAATCCTGAGGAATCAATAGTTTGTGTGAAACATGCCTTCTTACTAAAACCATGTTGAAATATGGGGTTGGCTGTTTGTGAAGTCACAGGGCATCAACCAATCAACATACGTTTTTTTACTCACATGTTTAACTGTCATTTTGTGTTGTATTCTCTCTAATTCCAGTTTCACAAGGCTCCACTTCCTGCTCATATTGGGATAAAAGGGGTACACCTTAATATGCATTATATGATATATTTAAAAAAATAAAAAATAAGTAGATTTGTTATTATTTTAAAATCTAATGGTTTGGTATCTTATTTTTATGAACTATCAAATATTTTTGTAATTGGTAAGGTAGCCTTTATATTATTCATGGTGAAATCAATTAAATTGTTGCCTTTTACACCAGAATTTGGTGGCATTCTTTTGCAATGGCTTTTTAACAAGGGCATTTGTCATTGGAGGTCAAATATGAATGACAAAATTACACTTAAAATTCAGAGGGAATTTCAATTTAATCCTCCTTTAAGCAAAATAGTGAACATAGTAAAACCATGTGATCTCAAAACATAAAACACTTTCTCGTTTGTAGTGTCTCCGTTGAAAGCGGATGCTATTAAACAGTTGATGTGGCGCCAGATTTCCTTTCCATTTCTGTACTCCAGTCAGGTATGCAGTCACCCGGCAACGGCTCCTCTCCATAATCATTCACAATTGCACCTTGAGCTCTTGCAGTCACCAATCCTTTAAAAAAGGCAGACCGAAATGACTTGTATGTACCTTACCCCTTGTTTTATTTGTGCAGCAAATTTGAGATTTCCCCTCAAGATATGAGAAATGAGGATCTCCAGGGCCGTAAACAGAAGTTCAAACACATACACTGAGATCGGCGGGGGATTCTGGGAAATGGGGAGGGCCATTCCTAATCACAAAGACGGGCCACACACACTCGCCCCCTTGCATACACACACACAAAGGCAGGCCGTTCCCTAGCCCCTGGCTGCATTTTTTAGCTGCTTTGAAAAGTTCCTTAGAAACGCTGGAGAAGTTATGAACCGCAGGAAGCCTCAACAGTCTGAGATGACCGAGAGATCATTCCTCCAAAGATTGAGTCAAAAGGCTTTAAATTTCCTACATTAAACCTAATTCTTGATGGGAACCAAACTAAAGACCTTTCTATTTTTTTTATTGAAAATTAATTGCGACACGCTTCTTAAATGTAAGGGCTCATTAACTGTAATAACTGCTAAATTATAAGTACATTTTTTGAACAACAAACACTGGGACACTTTTCAGTTGAGAATACTCAAACATTCAAACATTATATGTAATAAAACAATGTTTGGTTTGGTCTAATCTTTGTAAATAAAAAAATAAACAATAGAGGAAAGAATCACTCTCACTTTTTCAGAGTTGCACAAACCAAAAAAAGTAAAAATGGTAAATCTGAAGTCAGTAGTCATAACTTAATGTTGAAATTTAAGATGGCTTTTGAGGGATCTGTGCATTTGTTTAGGAATTTAAGCTGATGATGAATAAGCATTTATTAAATATAATACACTTTGTCATGAAGACTTTGAACACAAATACTTTTTAAATTTTCCTGAACCCCTCTCTTCCAGACACCTGTTTTTGTCAATCCAATCAGGGTTTAAAATACACCCTTTTGCGTGGCTCTCTCAGGTAACCTGATGCCCTTCAAAGGTTCCTCAGCTCTTCAAGAGTTCTTCTCATTTGCACAGTAGTGAAGATCTTTTGTTAAATGCTGAGCTTGCACATGCACACCCACTGATCCTTTGGCCAGGGATTCGTTTGGTTGCACAGTCATCGATGCTAGATGCTAAACACTAGCTCCCGTGCTGACACACAGCGCGTCTTCCGTCCCCATATGGGTCTCAATCCCGGTCCTAATCCAGGGGGATTATGGGATCATTTGCTGCTTAGATTAAGGATTGTGTCACAGAAACAGCTGTGCACTCCAGAAAGGCTTCCCTGATACATTTTGGAAGACCAACAATGACCCTGGATGCCCCAGATGTAGACAAGGGGGTGTTAAATATGGTAAATAATGCAGAGGTTTATTTTTGAGAGCGAGAGAGAGAGAGAGAGACAGACTGAGAGGTGGAATTTCATAATGAGGTCATTACCTACTGACCTGCTCACCTGTTCAACTTTGCTCTCTCTCTCTCTCTCTCTCTCTCTCTCTGTCTTTCTTTCTTTCTTTCTTTTTTTCTTTCTTTCTCATCTCTTTCTGTCTCTCTTTTCATTCCTTTCTTTATTTCTCCTTTTCTTTCTCCCTCTTTCTCTCTCTCTTTCTCTCTTCTTTTTCTTTCTCACTCCCTGTGTTTCTTTGTTTTGTTCTCTTCTCTTTCTCTTTTCTCTCTCTTTCTCTCCCTTTCTCTCTCTATTTCTCTCTTTCTTTTTCTCTTCCTCGGTTTCACTCTTTTTTTTCTTTATTTATCCCTTCCTTTCTCTCTTTCTCTCTCACTCTCTTTTTCATTCACTTTCTGTCTTTCTCACTCTCTTTTTCTCTCCTCTCACACTCTATGGCTCTCTCTCTAAAGAATTTAGTAAAATTAG
The DNA here is from genome assembly GCA_900490495.1 of Danionella dracula. NCBI lineage: Eukaryota > Metazoa > Chordata > Actinopteri > Cypriniformes > Danionidae > Danionella > Danionella dracula. The sequence continues at coordinate 5,119,247 of UELW01000111.1, forward strand.
AGTATTTATAATTTAAGCGCAGTCATGATGTTTCTGTTTTCACACGCGAACACATGCGCACACACGCACACGCACACACACAGATATTTTACAATTAATTGATGTTTATTTATTTTTTTTATTATTTTGTTAGACATCTTGGTGAAATAAAGCAGCACTGAAGAGCCTATTTTAATGAAAACATCTAAAATAGAGGTTTAAGCAGCTTCACAAGTTGTAATTTGTGAGCAGGACTATAAATGATTGTACATCATTAGCTGAGCTTAAAATCCTGCTGCTCTGCTCTAGCTTGTCTGATCGAAGGCTGCTGTCTGTATTTGACTCTTAAATACATCCACAATTACCCACGCGGCTGGTGAAAGGACCATAGCTGTACGCACCAGCCCAAGCCTTCAATCATATCGTTGACCAAATTACCTCACAAACCAACCCTGGCATTACAAGGGAGGCTACGCAGACATCCACAACCACACACGTGCCTACACACTGTCCAAATATGTAGATGTGACTGCCAAACTCTGGAGAGGCTCATGTGATCAGTAGGATGGAGAGAAAATGGAATTAGAGCTGATTGTGTTATGGGAAAGGCCGGGGTTTAAAAGCAGTTGAGATTGAGACACGGTGGGATCTCATTCCCTGCCGTTCACATGCGCTCTACTCTTTATAAAGATCCGCATGAGTCCGCGGGACTGTTTGGGTTGATAAAACAGAGATTGGAATCGCTGCAGGTTGCCAGTTCCTGCTCTAGTTGCTGATTTCACTGCCAGTGTAACAGTATGCCTCATGAATATGAATGTGATTTGAACGTCTTCATCTAAAGGTCTCCCTCGTTACCTTCATGATGATGATGGCAGAAGGGATGATTTTTGGATGCAAGTGATCAATGGAACATCTTGCTGTACTCAGTGTTTGTATTTATATTCAGTATTGAATGTAAAGATCTGTAGAAGCCCTTTTAATGCATGTTGAAACCTGATGTTCCCACACTTACATACATGTCTTTATAGTCTAAAACATAGAAGGTATTTAAAAATAATGCTTTTAAAAATAGTGATGCCCTTCTTTCAAAAAGGATTTAGTAGGTTTGCTTGTTATTTTCTTATTTTTGTTGGAACACCAAAAGAAAATACAGTAAAAAAAAATGGTTATGGTTATTTTTACAGCATTAGATTTTTGTCCTGTTAAAGAAAGTGCACCTTTTAATACATTTTACATTTCCAGTAAAAAAAAAAAAAAGAGTTCTTGTATCTGAATTGTTACTAATGCCACTTTTCTACAAAGCTATTTTTTTAGCAATACTACTCAGCTTGACTTTGGTTTTAGAGGCCATGATAGAGAGCACTGAATGAGAGTTCCACCAACCACAAAATGAACAGCAAACACTCGCAAACTCACAATTGCGGTCAATATGTATTAATATTGTGGAAACAATATGTATGTATGTTTCTTGTATACAATTTGTGAAAAATAAAGCTAAGGTAGCATAAATAAGAAATAACATGCTCAAACATTTAAAACAGCAGTAAAGTTAAATTGAAGGCGAACGAAAGAACATAACCAACAATGAACAAAATTTCCTGATAATTCAAACCTTTCACAAAAGAATCAGTATAACAATACAAGTCTCTAATAAAACTATAACCTCGCCCAAAACTGTTTACTGAACAAACTATAATGAACATAAGACTCGGAGGTTTGGTGGTTCAGTTGGATAAGGAGGAATCCAGAGCTCTCGACTTAAAGGTAGCCAATGTAGAGTGCGCTCCACCCTTTTAAATAAGCCACACCCACCAAACCACCAATCAGTAGGGTCCAGCAGCTCACCAACCGGGAACAGCTCACCAATTTGGTGAATTAACTAGATTGGCCAAGTCTCATACCAATTCTTTACCTGATACAGGTACTTGTTGTAATCTTTAAGAAACCGAAGCAGGCCAACAGGATACTTTTGTGTGAAGAAAAGGTGTGACACAACAGCCTGTTGATCGCTGAGCACAAAATAAGTAGCAAACTAGTCACACTAATGTGCTGCACTTTTTAGTGGTTCTCCGTCTTTCTGACATCATCCATCTTTTAAGCAAAGCCTTTTATTTGAGTTTTAGTCACCGTATGCACAGCATAAGCAAACCACTCCTTCCAAGTCTCCTTTGACTAATGTTGAGTGTGATCAGCTTTTTGCATTTTTATTACAAAATCTATTCACAAAGCAAAAACTGAGTTTACACTGAGGAGTGTTTACATTTACATGCACTTCAATTAAGGGGTATGCTCAATAAGCTGATTACTCAATAAACATCTTTTGTGCGTTTACATGCAAACTGGTTTCGCAGAACATGAGTACATGAGACTCAACATTTCCCTGATTTCCCACAGGAAGTAACATCGCGAGGAAAACAAAACAGCGCCATATCTGGGGGCCAACAATGTGCACATAGCTGTATTGTTTTACCTAATCATTTGCCTACAATACCTGAAAATGCAGCTATCTTTATTTTTTTGATTATTGTATATCAACTGTGTGAATCGAGGGCTTGCTTTCCTGAGCTTTTAATTCAACAAAGCATGTTACTGAAGTCCGGTGGAAAAGCATTAAAAGAGTCATCGTACAGTCTCCTTGTAAACAAGGCGGCCTCAGTCCACTTCTAGGAAACTTCTTTATTAAAGCAACACTGAAACATTTGCAAGTTTTAATTTGGTTTCTCCTACAGACATCGAATGGTAGTGTCTATTAACAATTGTTGCAAAGTGGTAGGCTAATGCTTGTATAAATTCACGTTGCAGCATTCACGGAAGCGTAAATAGTGAAAGTAAAAGTGAAGTGAAAGTGATCAGATGATGATGATGGGAGGCAAGTGTTTCATCACTCACACCATCTTCAACTCAGTGGACCTGGGGATCGAACCGGAGACCTTCTGATCTCCTTCAATCTCCTTGTCCACCAGACCACAACTGCCGATAATGCAGAAGAATTTAAATGTACTAATCCAAAAAGTGACCAAATTTGCAGTTGTGGATCAATTTCTTACTATTAAAATTAAAAGTGCGTTCATTAATAGCGTTCATTTTAGATTTAGACAGTGTGTTGATTGGCTACATAACTTGGGACAAGGTTATAAATAAAGCATATCTCATTAACAGCTATATTTTAAAAGGCTTTGCTGAGAAGCCCAAATGTTATCAGTTTGTAGTGATTATATATTAGAATATGGATAAATGTTATTAATAGGTGGGTGTATGATTAGGGTTGGGGAAATTATAGTGTCTCCCTTTGTCTGTGTATGTCTGTCTGTCTCTCTCTTGCTCTGCTGTTAGGGTCTGTCTGTGTATGTGTAGTGTGAGTGTAGGTTGATGACTGACTGTGTTCTGGTGCCTGTGTGTCTTCATGTGCTTCTGGGGATTACAGGGTCTGTGTGTGTGTGGGGGGGGGGTGTTTATGGGTTTGAGTATTTATGGGGCGTTGTGGAGATGGAGGTCAAACAATCAAAGCCGTGGGGGAAGGAAGGAGATCACAAAGAGGAAAGAACAGCACAATAGAGGAGATAAAAGAAGAAGCAGCGTTTTCTCCAGTGGTTGTAACGGTTGCGTAATGTTGTTTTGGAAAGTGGCACCTTCTGTTTTCAAAGGGAAAGAATCTCTCACTTTGAATAAATATTGTGATCATGAAGTTTCCCACTGCTTGTTTCACACCTGTGACAGTTTTCTCTCTTCGTTTGATCACAGGAAGATATTAGAGTTTTACAGTGAAGAACATGGTTATTAATCGATTGCGTTCTTTTCATATTTTGGTTGTTTACCTTTTTAGGACTTTTTTTCTTCTGAAAAAATTCAGAATGATTGATTTTCAAAAGTTTGTCAGATAATCACTAAAAAGGTAAGGTCAAAAGAGACTAGAAGGGAATAGACAGGACTAGATGGAAAGGACAGGACAAGAAGCACAGTTTCACAAAATTAAGGAAAGGTGAGGACAAGAACATGACAAGGAATTATGGACCCAAAAATTACTGAAATAAGGAAGAGAAAAGAAAAAACAGCACATGAAAGAGAGACATTAAAGGATAGGACATTGAAGGACAGGAAATGAAAAGGTAGGAATTGGAAAAAAAACTAGCATAGAGAGGAATCTATAGATAAGGAAGGAAATGGCTGAAATAAACAATTTCAAGGAAAAAAAGGACTGAACATCAAAGGAAATAAATGCCTGACCTGGACAAGAAGCGAAAAGACTGGAGACAAAATGATAGCAAAGGATGGACCAGAAAGAACAGGACCGGGCATGAGGGGAAAATAATAGCCTGGACATGAAAGATGATGAGAAAGGAAAGGAAAAGACTCAACAGGAAAGGAAAATGAAATAAAAGACTGGACCAGAAAGGTAATGAATAGAAAAGATAGGACTTAAAGGAGAGACCTGTCTTCTCCATTCTCTAGGACATGTAAATGTTATCTTTAATATAATTTCACATTTATTCTCAGTTTCATTCTATACAAATGTGATTTTTTTTCTAACTATTTGAACAACGGTATTCACATGTATCTTTTCTTAAATTGTTCCTTGAAACAATGCAATGTAGTATTTTAGCTGATTTGTGTAGTTCACTAAACTTCAAATTGTCTTGAGTTTTCCTCAAATTTGAGTTGCTACTGAATCTAAAAGCACATTGGGCGTAAGGACAGGCGTAAGCTCTTCTACTCGGTGTTCATCCTTATTTAAGAAATTGGGTTAAAGGCAAGCGTTGCCCCTAGCAACGGGCCTCTCAATGAATCAGTTTCCCTTGCCAGACTCCTTCACACACTGGCTGGTATGAATCTGCTGTTTGGTTTTTTTACCAGTAAGTCTGTGTTTGCTGACGTCAATTTGTTTCTGATGATGATTTTTCTCTTTTAGGCACAGCGCCGTGTTTCTCGACCGAGGGACCTGGAAAGCTCTGGAGATGAGTTTTATGACGATGAAGATCTCTTCTCTGGATCTGGATCTGGATGTGAGTTTGAGAAGTTATTTGATGACATCTCTAATGTTCTAAACAGGAAGTTGCCTTAACTAATAAAAATAATCTCAAGGGGTCTTTCTGAGAAAATAGTCAATGCATCTCTATACTTGTGAAGGTTTCTTTTGATTTTGCTATCATAGGACTTTACCAAAGCAAATGAGTAATGATCGTTTTTAGAATTGTCCCAAACAGTTTTTTTTTTTTTACTTCTGATCCCAATCATTTGAATTTGAATTACTGTCGATCAGGATATTTCCCGATTCTAACATTTTTTTTTGCTTCCAACACAATTCTGATATTTTTTTCTAATTAGATAAAATTTTGTAATGCTTTAAGAATAAAAGAGGACAATAACTGTCCCAGGTTTTTTTTATGTCAGTCGATATTGATAATTGTCAATATAAGCAAGTTTTTGCTCAGAAGTGAAAGTTGAAGCAACCTGATCATTAAACTTTCAACTATTTTTTTATTGTCTAAACAGGGCAAACGTTTTCTAAACTTCAACAGTTCAATGTAATGTTATTGTATAATTGAAACCATTACAATTGCAACAAAATACTTTGAGTGAGTTTAGATAAGTAATATTTTCTTAAAAACTTGTAAAAAATTCACAAATCTCTTTCACAAAGATGTTATAGAACTGTAACTGAGCTCAACAGAATGAGCTGCTGTAATAAACTTACGCAAAAACTATGTTTAGACTTTAAATAAAACTATTTAATCAAGGGTAAAATTTGCTGCCATTGTTTTGAACAGCACGATTGGCAGTAACAGCGTTCTGAATATCAATATTTGCTAGTTTCAGTTCTGCTGTGAACGTGAGCACCTGTCTTCATAAGCTAAAAAAGAAGTTAGTCAATGAGCTAAACCAATCAGATGCAATGTAACAGGAAGTCGGATTTAGTGCAAAAACAAAGATAAAAGTACTTTGTTTGTTATGTTTCAAAAATCATGTTATCTGATCCGATTGGGAATCCAATTGATTGGGGCAACCCTAATAATTTTTGTAGTAAAAAAAAATTCACATTGATCAATGCCAACATTTTTAGACAAACACCTTGCAAGATGAGCAGCGCAAAAGAGCGATCTTGGTTTAAAACAGGAGTGATAGTCGTCTCGTCTTCATGTGTTTTTTCAAACCTGGGGTACTCATGGCAATCAAACACTGTGATGGTTTAACGTGCCTAAATATGTCATGTTCTAAGATTGGTTGTGAATGTCACTGCTCACCTGGAAGGGGCCTTCAAAACCGCTCATGTTGTCCATGTGAAGTACCTCTCCATTGAACAAGACACTCGAAAGCACCTTTATTCTAGCCTCAGTTTAACCCCCCCAGCATCCACTCTGAAATCATTTTATTCAAAAGAGACACATCAAATAGTTTGTTAACCTTGTAACCTGAAGTACAAGCCCATCAGCTAGAGCTCAACCCAAGTAAGAGCTCAAAAGTGAGTTAAAATAAGCCTGAACCCGACCTGACTGTTACATGCACTAAAATTAAATATTAGTCATCTAGGAGGAAGACTTCTGAATTTCAAGGTACAATGTAGTTTAGTAGTCAAATATGATATTATTTACTTTTTAACAAAATACAACTTGTTAAGTAGCTAGTTAAAATCAGACAGTTTAATTTTAATGAGAGGAACAATATAGGAAAGTAAGTAGGAGGACTGGAAAGGCCTAGAGATTGGATTTGAACCTCTAGTTGCTGTTATTTAGATAGTACACTTGTGTCCTGTTCACTTAAGGCAGAGGACTAAAACAAAAAAACAACACATTTTTGTTGTTCTGTTCATATATTGCCCTAAATTTAGCAAAAAAAATCCACAATTAATAATACTAGTGTTTCACATGCATAGTTGGGCTTCATTCGGAGTAGACCAGGAATGTCTAAAGGTGTTGGTGGTGAAGCCTACAGCCCTGCATTGTTTAGCTCCAACCTTCAGAAGCTCAGCAGTCACACTGATTAAGGGCTCAAGGCAAAGTTGAGGCTAAACTTGTATGTGTTCGGTAGAAATGCAAGGCTGGGGCCCTCCAGGAGGAACTTTGGACACCCCTTTGTTTGAGGGAGTTTTGTGGAAGACACAGAAATCATGTGCTGATTGATCTCACGCAGCAGTGTGAACAAACAAAAGAGTTTTCATAAATTAATATAAAGCAAATTTGAAGTTTTGGAGGATTGCTGTGAAGTATAATAATTTGTCTAGTTGAAGCGACATCTAGTGGTGAAAAATGTCTTCATTGTGGCGCAAATTCCAACTTTAGCAATTAAAAATTTTTTGTTAAAATGAAGTGGTGTTGGCACCCCTCAGTGTGTCAGTGACGTGCGAGAGTGAATCACTCATTAAGAGCTCACACACGCTCACAGCTGCTCGCTTTAAAGCCTCCAGTCGCATGGATGGACCCTCCAATCCCTCACCAGCTGGTGCAGCTCTCATCACTGATCCCCCTCTCCATCTCTCTCCCTCTTTCTGTCTCTGTCTTGCTCACTCACATTCTCTCTCGTGCGCTTCCTTTCGCTATCGCCATCTCTAACACTTACTGTCAATCTCTCGTGCTCTCTCCCTCCATCCATGTTAGTAATAGGAAGTTTATCTTTATATACAGATAAAAAAAAAAGAATACATTCAAATGAAAGCAAATATTAAAATGTATTATAAAATTTTAGAGAAGAAATTTAAAAAATTTTGTTTTAGAGAAATGAAATGTAATAGTTCACGGCATATAACTAACAGTAATCTGTAATCAATTGAAAATGGAAAAATAAATAGTATAAAAATAAAATCCTATGCCACTTTAAACAAAAACAGACGTTGGGTAGGATTTAATCATTTTGTTGGTCAGATAAAGAAAGGTCCGTTCATTCATCAAAACCAATCAGTCAAAACCAATCAGTCAAAACAGTTTAGTAAAATAAAAATGGAAAGACAACTACTACAATCAAATGCAGACAATAATTGTATATCTGTTAAATAAATAATTATCTGTTAAATGTATTGTTACATTAATATGTAAAAGTTTAAAGCATTCATTACTTGAGGGCAATAGTAATGATTTTTCTTTCTCCTTCCTACTATCTCTCCTGTCTCTGTCTATCTCTCTCTCCTTCTGTCTCACTTCTCTCTCTCCTTCTGTCTCTGTTTCTCTCCTGTCTCTATCTGACTCTTTCTCTCTCTCTCTCTCCTCAGAGACATTGTTTAGCTTGCGCTGAAGCAGAGCTTGCTGAATGAAAGCACAGTTCTTCCTCAGACCGCAGCACCTGTGTGTGTGTGTGTGTGTGTGTGTGTGTGTGTGTGTGTGTGTGAGGGTTGATCTGATCCTGCTGTAATCTGATTAAAGTTTATCAGATCAGTGGGTCAGCAGTAGGGATCTGGGTGTGGAAGTTCTGGATGGGTGTTTTTCAGCACCTTCCAAACCATTTGAACGCCATCAAATAAACTCTGCAACCACGATTTCCACACTTTCCAGCAGACAGTATTAAACAGCAGATATATATGGCACTGGAGACTCCTGACTGCTTCTGACTTTACTCGTGATGCAACTTGATTTGAAGGATTTGAAAGAATTAAGCAAAAATATACAGAAAAACAAAGAAAAAGAAAGTCTTAATATAGTTTTATTTTTTTCTAATCCAGCATGTCTTGTTCTCCCTATAAAAATAGTAAAAGCTAATATGTTGCTAAAGAAAAAATTAAAATAAAGAAGGATAAAAGGAAGAAAGAAAGAAAAAAAGGAAAAGTTATAAAGAAGTCCTAAGTCGCAATGTTTGATAAAATTGTAGCTTTTGTTTTAAGTCTGTGATCAGCTCTAATCATCACAAATTTTTAGAAATAAACAGGCCGGGAGATAAAGTATGTGTTTCAAAGCTGCTCGCTTTTGTTCTCTGTTTCTGCTGAGCATAGCTTGTGTATTTCTCACCACGGTTATTGATATTTTATTCATGTGTTGCCATGGGCACGATCACATTCCAGTGACCAATCAGAAAGTTGCTTTGAAGCTCCGCAGACTAGTACACGGTGTCGGATGACACATTAACAGGCTCTGAAATGGCTGAGAGTATTGATCTCCTTCACCTGTCTCACTCACAGGGCTTTCTTCACATTCAGGAGAGGATGGCAGGTTTAAGTCAGAAAGGCCCCTCCCACTCTTCATCCTTAACTTGCAAAATATGGAATGGGTCATCTGTTGAAAAAAACAATTTTTTTTACAATGTCTTTTTTTGCTTCGAATAAGTGGAGGACCACTGAACAAGGAATTCCCTGATCTGTAATAGATGCAATTGTATCAGTGTGTGTACTGTTAATAGTCAGGAGTACCTTGACGATTTTGTTTTTGTGCCATGCGTCAAAAAAGTTTTTATTTGCAGTAAATTGTATTATTAATATTGTTGAACTGTTGTATTTTAACTTTTGATGCTTTGGTTTAATGTGAAGCACTTAAATACGTCGAAATACATTGTATTGTATCCCAAAGGGAACTTTATGAACAATAAAAAGCTTTTAATTTTTTGCCTCAAAGCGATATATGTCGCATAATTGTATACACCACCTTTAATATTAATAATATTAATTATTTTCGAATAAATGGTCAGAAATCCTTCTTTTAACTCTCAAAACACTCAATTACTCTGCACCTTCCTGTATCCCCAACCTGCTTACTGTCCACCCCCCTTCCTGCACATTGACATCCTTTTCCTCCCTTACGTTTGCTCTCCAGAGTCCTTCAAATAGTTTTTTTTTGTCATGCAGAGCCAACTCTTTGAGCAAACTGGCGGCAACACTCTGTAATTATCTTGATTTTTAACATTTTTAAATCAGATATTGAAACATATTTGTTCAAGGAAGCTTTCTTGTGCTACGCAGTTGTGTTCTCCTGCCATCTTTAATGTATTTTATCAGTTTAATTTCTGTTACTTTTCTTCATGTTTTACTGTGTGTTGTGCTTGAGTGTCTAGAACAGTGCCAAACAAATAAAATGCATTACTATTATAACATGCATTATTATTGTTATTATTACTTTGTTGTTCCTTAATATTATGGAACGAGATTTGTGGCAAATGTGTTATTATTTTTTGATTGAACAAAAAATAAATTGATAGAAATTTAAATTATCTATTTTTTTATTATTTTTTTTAATGATTTTAAAAAGTTTTATAACCACATTAAATGAGTTACACATTTCTACAATTTGTTTTTGAAAGCCATTTTGATTATTTTTATTTACTTTTTTTTTTTTCTTCGTTTTTGTTTTCCTTTTCCAGTTTCAGTTTTTAGTTTTTCAGTTTTCTTTTCGCAGTTTCACTTCTGGCACAAACCTCTCAGGGGGTGGCTTGTTTGCCCCATGCTTGGTTTAAAATCTTCTGACCAACACATAACTGAAACATTACTGTGAACGCCACCAACCAATGAGGAGACAAATAAGTTAAGCGCAACGGCCCTGAGAGATGTGTGCCAGAAGTGTAACTGAAAGTTTTTCAGTTTAAGTTTGACATTTTTTAAGGTGGGCTTAAACAAAAAAGAGATGTTTTGAAAAAAAACATTTTTGAATTTTTTTAATTTAATGCGGTTATGTAATTTTTGTATAAAGAATACTGTATCGCATTTTTATAAAAAAAAATGTATTATAAAAAATGTGGCACAAATCTCATTCCATATTATGTTCCCTAAAAAGCAACACTGTTAAGTATGTCATGCAGCAGTGTAGTGTAGGAAAACAACAACAATTTACAGAAAAAACTCTGATTGACAAAAAAGTGAATGTAAAAAATATACATAAACATAAAAATATATTTAAACCAATGATCTTGGCATTGGGAAAACTATAACAGAAAAAAAAATCTTGTTTTTTCAATGTTTCCAGATCCAGACATGGATGTCAGGCCGACATCAGTCGTTGTGGTTTTCACTACAGAAGAACCCCTCCCACTTTCCACAACTCAGGCCACAGGCCCCGCCCCCTCTGCCCCTCCTGCTGCCGAACCAAGCAGCCCAGTACCCACTGAGATGGATCGTGAGAGCGGCCTGGGACAGGAAATTGACAGCACAGTAGTGACCGAGTTCAAGAAGTTAGAAGAGATCGAGAATGAGGAAGAACAAGAAGAAGAGAGTGAAAATGGGAGGCCTGTAACTGGTGAAGTTCTAGAGGCGGAACCTGATGAAGAACTTTCGAAGGCTACGGTCGCACCACGGTTGACTGACCTTCCTGTAGTCTTTGTAGATTCATCCACTGCATCCACTGTGGGTGAGACTGCAGTGCCCACTACTGACCAGGAGGAGCTTGCAACCAGAGAAGACGATGACCTGTTTATCACCACCATCGTGCAGGAGTCCACCACAGAAACAGAGACAACCACTGAAGAGGTCACAACGACTGAGCTCGAACCTACAACCATTCAATCCACCACTGCCAAGCCAACCAGACCACGTCCTATCCAGACCACGCCTAGCCTGGAAACGATTCGACCAAGGAGACCACAGGCCACACCCAGTAGTGCCCCAACAATGGAGAGCAGCACACAACCACTGCCGACATCAACACAGGTCAGAGTCAAACTTTACTTCTTACAACAACACAGGTCAGAGTCAAACTTTACTGCAGACAACAACACAGGTCAGAGTCAAACTTTACTGCAATATTTGTAAACTTTAATGCAACCCCCCTCCTCATTATAAAATTTGTCATTTTATAAATATTAAAAAAATATATTTTAAATATAATATTTAAACTATATATAATGGTCCCTGGGTGATTGGAAGACAATATCAATTCACTCTATTGTCCAGTTGCAAATAACTGCCACATTTTTTAATAAAGGCCTTATTCAATTCAACTTTAATATATCCCCAGACAAAATATAAGGACAAATGAAAAACTACAGAACACGACAGAACAGAATCACATTTATTATGTATGGAAACAACAACAACAACAAGTCTCTTACATGGTTTGTTTTGTCGTCTGAGTATATAAGAGACTAGCTCTATAAACACAAGTTCTGAACATAAATAGACACAAAAATATTTTATCTTTTACAGAAAATATGGAATTTCTTGTCAGTGTAATAAATGACGCTGTGTCCTTGGCTAGCAGTTCAGATGCATTTTAGAGACTTGTAGTAAAGCATAATAATCCCTCAAAAGTCATCAAAAGTTTTCACTCTGCTCTAAAAATATATAATTTCAGCTATACTGAGCCTAAAGTGCAGTTCTGAAGCGTTATCTTTCATTCTCCTTCAGACACAAGCAGCAGAACCAACAGTGAACAATGAAGTCGCGGGAGCAGGTCCGAGTGGTGATTTTGAGATCCGCGAGACTAATGTTCGCCAGGCCAATGAGGTGGGGCAAGGAAGAGGAGTGCCCGGCATTCAAGCAGAACCAGATCTGAATGGAAACACAGTGGATGCTGCTGGAAGCTCAGCCGCTCAGCTTCCACAGAAGAACATCCTTGAGAGGAAGGAGGTGTTGATAGGTGAGCCTAATTCATTTAGCCAATAATGTGTTCAGATTGCTCCAGCCTTCTCGGGCTGCACATCAGACCTGATTTGTATTCCCTTGTTTTGTTAATACTAATCATTTTAAAAGTCTCCACTAAAGAGAAGCCTTGAAATTGATTTAATCAAGTGCCCTTAGAAAGGTGTGATGGATTTGTCAATTTTGCTCATTTTAAGGCCCAGAAAATAATTTTAAACTTTAGTTAAACTTCTATAACCGATTCTGAATTCTAACAACAGTCGGTTTATCTGGGCTAAATACACTGTTATTCAATTATTTATTGAAATGGCATAACATGCCTACCTTCGAGATCTATAAGCAAAGTTTAACTATGGAATACTAGCAAGTCCCTGTTGTGCAGTTTTTAGAATAGTTAGTACACTATCAAATATACGTTTGCACTTTCTATTTTACAGTGTCGACTTAACAGTAAAAACAATCTAAAAAAATCTGTGGGAGCTTTCTGTGCTGACAAAATGGTTAGTTTTCTATTTTAAACCAGACATTTACATAAATGATTTACATAATAGTTTTAACTCCATGTTTAGCTATTCAAGACATAAATACAGTGTGAATGAGCAGACTTGACATCGAAATCTTTAGACAGAAACTTGTAATGTACACATGTATTTTAGTAAAGAAGTCAGGCTTTACCCTTTCCGGTGACCAACTGAAAATAAAGATTACGAGAGCCAGCAGGTTTTCGGGATAAAATCTCACCTTAGTAGACTGACCTAGAATGCAACTTGAGTTTCAAAATATGTATAAATCCCTGTAACTTAAAAATGTACTATTCTGGAAAATTAACAGGGAATTTGTTCTGTATTTCTAGGGAATGTTTTACAGTGCAATATTATTAATTCGGAGGTCATCTCAAGTGACCACACTAAGACACTTTAACTAAGCAGGTTCAGTAATTTATTGTTTACAACAAATGTGCTCCAATTTCTTTCTTTCCAGCCAATTTTAATGTAGTTCATTTAATTATTCATGCATTTTATTCATAACTATAACTTGCTTTATCATCTGTTATTTCCTAGTCTGTCTAAGTGAGTTATGGTTGTTATAAAGGTTATTAGCATAATATCCAGGTAATGTAGCATATGAATGTTTTTCGTTAAACTACAGACAGCTACAGTATTTCTCTCCGGTCTCCAAGCTGAACATCTCATGTGTCAGCCTTTAAGGGCATCTCACCCTCTTCTGAAGTGTTTAGATATTTCATTTCTCACTTTAAAGATATCATAGGAATTCTAGAATAACATTTCATCTTATATGATCACTTTTGGAAAAACTTCTTTCTTTCCTACTTTTAGAAGTTTTTTTTCTGTTCAAGTCAGCTTGATCAAATGATCATTATACCAATCTTCGGTCAACTGATAAAACTTTCATTTATTAGACAACGTGTGACACAGTTATCGTATTTTTTACAAACTCTACATATTGAATGCCTTTAATAATTGTCTTTTATCAGCAATTCTTTTGTTCCTTTTAGGAGTAAGTTACAATAATTTTTCTTGCCTATAATGGATAGGTCGAAGTTCAGAGGATATCTGTTCCCAAGTAACCTTGTGAGCTTAGTGAGTCATATACTGGAGACTTAGCTCATGTGAGTCAGTGAGTCACCATTGATAAACTAATTTAAAAATCCTTCCTAGGTCTTTCACAATATTCCGAATCTGTTCTCAAGAAGAGGTTTCAGAGAGATATGAAATAGTCATAAGACTGAATAAAGGCAAACCTGAAACCTAATGTGGTTAGGACCACATTATCTTGTGGTCAGATAACTGACTGTATTTGGCTTGCTGTTCACATATTTATTTACGGCCCTGTAAATTTTAGTTTGTATGAATTACGCTTTATTACAGCAATAATCATGATGCTAGTTGGAATAGATTGAGGGGGAATTAGATCCCTTTACATTATTTTACGATCATACCCACCCTCCCAAAATAATTTCAGTCAGTGAATCGTTAACCAAAGCCTCGCTGTAAACCGAGCCCTTGTATCAGTGAATCATTCTCGTTTCACAATAGCTTTTATGCTCTGGGTGTTAGCCCAGAGATGAGAGCTCTCATTAATCTATAATAGGTGTTTAAAGTTAGACATACAGAATGATTTGGAGTAATGAACCGTAATGTATGTTCTGCAGCTTTAAGAAGAGCTGTGTTCTTTTATCTCTCTGTGGAAAACAGGCTCTTCTGCTCTTTGTTCACATTCACTTTCCCCTTCTGATTGTTTCAATCTCTCTCACTCTCTCTCTCTCTCGTTTCCCTTCATCATCTGACTCGCTGTCTCTCTCTCCTCAGCCATTCTGATTGGAGGACTCTTTGCCTTTGTTTTTGCAGACTTCCTTCTCATAGGTAACACTGTAGGAGTCGAAGGCTGTAGTGTGGACCTAGTTTGAGTTTTTTAGTCTTTACTTTACATTTAATGCATTTACGCTGTAGTTTAGAGAGGCTTAAATTCTCCCCGCCGGGATTAAATGTGTCTTAGCATGTTTTTGTATTTATTTTTTTGTGATATAATCCAGATATTGTACAAATGTATTATTAAAGGCACAATGTGTACTAGCTTTTGTGAAAATAATTATGTCGTTACAGCGTTGATGAGACAAGAACTGTCTGTACCAAAGTTTCTTTTCGCTGCAGAAATTCGATTTGTAATGTCAAAATATTACTAAGTCTACTATAAAATAGACAAATAACACATGCTTTCTTCTGGCTGGGTGCCCTTTATGGGTTCATGGTAGTATTGCAGGAGAATATGAGTCCGCTTCAGTAATATTTATTTTTGTTTGTCACCAACAAAAAGGATAATATCCTGAATTAAAATTGTGCTGTTTTTTTATACAGTGTTTATTAACCAACTTTCAGCTTCTGCTTTAAAGATAGTAATTATTTAAATATCTGTGTTATTGTATCAAAATAATCATTGTTTATTTTAAGATGTGCGTTTTATTGTGGGATTAATGTATTTGGGAAAAAGCAGATCATTTTTGAAGGATTCATTTCTTTATTCATTCAGGTCCTCAAGTTTAAATATGGTTTAGTAACGTTAAACCAAGCACATTTATGATTGGTGGGAGAGAACAGTTAATGTTGTTATGATATCAAAAGCATCTGGAATGCAGTAAATATTATAATCTGTGTTTTTTCCCCTCCTCAGCTGTGATAGTCGGAGGAGTCGTCGGCGCTCTCTTTGCAGCGTTCCTTGTTATGCTACTTGTTTACCGGATGAAAAAGAAAGATGAAGGCAGCTACACGCTGGAGGAACCCAAACAAGCCACCGTCACCTACCACAAACCTGACAAGCAGGAGGAGTTTTACGCCTAACGTCCATCATTCATCTTACATCCTTCTCCCTCTGCGCCCCTTCCTCTCTTCCTGTCATTTCACCTCTTTTCCTTTGATCCCTTTCTTTCCTTGTTCTCCATGAGAGTGCCTCTCATTCCACGGACTCAGAACTTTTTTTCAAAAAAAGAAGAAAAGCCTGAAAAAGATCAATGTAGAACAATAGGAGATGGTTGTGGGTGGGGCTTTCAAAGTGGGCGGGACTTAGGTAAACCATACACAGAGAGAAACTTTTTTATGGACATGTTACTATTGATACGTTTAGGAACGTTGTTCTTGGAATCTTTGTTTGTTTGTTTGTTTGTTTTATAAAGACACTCCATTTCATATGTGTTTCCTGCACAATGACTTAAAAAAGAGCAAAAATGTAAAAAAAAGCATGAAAAAACGAACAAACGGTGGGGTTAATGGAGGGATTTTGAAAGTCTGGAAGCAGCGAGAGGAGAGGAGGAATTTGGAGCTTGTTCTTGAAATGCTCTTCGGTCACCAAGGTCACAGTGTGAGGTGCCTTCCATTTCCCTGGTGCTAGAAACGCAGAGTGGGAGGAGGTGTGTGTATGTGTATCCATGCATGCTTGAGAATGTGGTTGCGTGCAGTCATGACTGGATGTCTATGATGTGTGTGAGACCCCTGTCTGACTCCCTCTGGTGGTGAGACAGGGCATATGTTCCTGTCGGCCTGCGTGCATGTCGGAGTGCGTGTGTTTGTATGAGTGCGGGTGCAGGAGTGACCTCAGCCTAGACACACACACAGAAGCTGACTCCCTCTGCTGGAGAGAGATTTGTGTGGAGGAGCATGCGACTGTACATTTCAATTTCCTGCGAGTCCCCAGTTTGGATACACACTCATACAGTACACACACTCAGCCTGACACCCCCTGCTGGTGAGAGTCAGAACAGGAAGCTCCGGTTCAACAGAGGAAACACTTCTATTTCCCCACTTGGGATAACGCATGCATAGAGCCAGAGGACATGCTGAACTCTGCTGTGTACAAAGACTCTAGTTATCATTAGTAATAATCAATAATAATATATCAGGAGCGCTGAGAGGAAGGAACATGTGATCACCATATTCGTAGTGAAGGATGTTATCTATTTAGCTGTGCAGTTAGCTTCTATGGGTGTAAATATCAAGACTGTGTTTTTCTTTCTCATGCTTTTTAACCCGGAAGTTGTTTGACACTCACATTCTTTTGGGACTTTTACTTTGGAAGATAAACTAAAGCGTTACAGAGATCAACTGTCTGAGGGTGTGGCTTTTGTTTTCAAGCACAGACATCTTAAGTTCAAACTGGATGCTGCAGAAACATGAGGAGGGGTTAGGATGTTATTGCTGTGAGAAGTACGGGCTAGAAGTATACTTCAGCCAGAATAAAAGTGCCCCACTGGGTGCCGCTTTCTTTTTCTGATCTTTGCTTTTGGACCACAATTGGATAAATTTTGTGATATTTAGGTTCCAATTAGCTGTTAGACAATTGTGACCTTAATTAAGATGAAAACTACTTGATTAAATACAAGGCCATTGGCTTCTGTGCATGCACAGATGAAAAAAAAAAATTGACACATTTTCCAAAACAGAACTTTTAACTTTTCTTTAAATATCATTTATAGATTTTATTTCTTTTTTTGAACACTTCCCTTTATTTCGCTTAGATTATGGAACAAGGGCCTTTTAAAAAATCCTGATGACTTCAGCCAGATTAAATAAACAAAACATTTTTTTTTTCATTTTGTGTTCATCTGCAAGAGTGAATAATGACTAATTTCTGGGTGAGACAAATCCCTTTAACGATTTGAGATTAAAGCAACAGGTCACAAGTTGAAGGTATCCAGTTTAAATACCATTATTGTTTCATTAGTCGTATCAGGGTACTTTTGTTCACCTCAAACACTAGAAATGCATGATTTAGCAATAAGAAGCACTCAACAGCAGAATCTGAGGTTGACATGCTCCGAATGTATGCGTCGTTTTATAATGTCAGCTATAATGACATTGCTAATAACATATCGCTTTAAAATCATGTTCTGTCAATGGAGAGAGTGCACATTTACAGCGCAGTCAACAAAATGTGCTTTCTATATCACAGTGCTAACCACTTCTAAGCTGAAACGTGACCTCACGTAATGCTTCATTTTATATCACAATCATGGGTTGAGCATGCATGATGTTTTTGACGTCAGTGTTCCACTCTCAAACAAATCAGAGAAAGTGTTTCAAAGAGAACGCTCTGTGCCCCTCTCTATTCTTCTAGAGACCCTTAGCGGCTGGTTTATTTCTGTTTAAAGATCTTGAAGCCACATCTGATGCTTGTTAATGGTACCATATCCCGGCTGTCTGTGATTGGTTTGTCTTTATGGATTTGAAAATGTTTTTTTTACTGCAAGTTGATCTTCCATTTTGGGGACTTGTTCTCCTCTCCCTGCACTTACATTTCTGTATGACACAGACTATTGCATAAACACATAAAATAAACTGCTTAGAAACACAGCCTCGGCCTTAGAAACAGGACCCTGGTGGATTTCTGACAAACCGCAGCACCTTTTAGATAATCATAAGAAGGACCGACCTCCTAGACTCTTTCGTTTAAAATTTAAGTGTTCAGATGCTCTAAATGACATCTGCATTTTATTCTTAAATAAGATTTGTTTGCCTGAAGTTTGTACAGGTATGTACTTTAAAGACAACTTAAAAATATTAATAGTCAAAACCGTGACATTACTGAACCAACACAGAGTGGAACATGATAACTGACACTAAGTGATATTTTTATAATTGATTTTCTTTTTTTCAGCTTGCTGTTATTTCATGGTCATGGAAACCATTACATTAATTAACGATGCCATTATACTTTACAATGTTTTATAAAAACTTAGAAATGTTTGCACAATGACTTAAAAGTGAGATGTTTAACAGAAAAATTACATAGTTATCAAAACAAGGTATTACAAGATTTATTACAAAATAAAAGCAACCTTGATTAACCGGCTATCAAGTGTACTTTTAAGAGGCTAAGTACATATCTTACTACAATTAAAATTCAGGTATTGAGACATGTTGATTGTTTAACTTTTGGTATACTAAATGATAAAAGTCTTGTGTTGAAGGACAAACAAACTATTAACTACAATGCTATCTGAACCTGCAAGCAACGTTTTTTACATGTCCCCACAAATCACTTTCCCCAGAAGCAGACACACACACAGAGAACCCTCTCTGGAGCTCACCACAAGTTAACCCTTCAAAGTGGAATTTATTCCAACTTCTTTGTCTTTTCTACTTGTCCAAACTGTAAATTGCCTCACCCTTATGTTTTTGTAGCCAAACAAAAAATGGGCGGGCTGTCCTATCACAGTCCAGTGTGGTCATGGTCAGGCTATGGTCCTGGCCCGGCCTGATTTTATACATGCACATTTAAAAAAAATATTTGGGTTTCTTAGTTTTTTTTTCTTTTTTTTTTCTCATTGATTGATTTGTGTATAAAGAGGAAAAAGTTCTGTCACTAATATACCACTCTATTCTAAATAAAACCTTATTGGTTTCTCTGTATCTGGTGTCATTTTATGCTGTAAACTAGTTTCCATGAGGAGCTTCTCCATGTCAACCTCCACATTCTCATGAATTGAGCATGTGACACATACATTTTTCTATTTTTACATGCCTGCCACACTAAAACAATTATGAAAATGCCCTCTATTTACTAGCACATAAAGCAAGCAGAAATGTTAAAAACATACTGAACACACTTGCATGTGAAATCTGAGGACTTGTTTGCTTGTTTCTGCAGGGATTGGGCATATTTATTATATGTAAAAAGTATTGTACATGATCTTGTCTTCATTTATGAAATATTGTGTGCCAAAAAGAAATTGAGGAACATTTTTAAATTAAATTACAGAAAGAAAATGATTTTTTTTTTAGAAAATACCTGTACATTTAAATTCATTCATTCTTCTAAAAAGACCTACCGGTAGATTGACGTTATAGCATACTAGGTAATACCGGTTATATTTTCTGTTGCAGCATCCATTCAAACTGTTAGTATTCAACCCAGATTTACATATTAAACTGATCAATGTGAGAATTCATGAAAATTTAATAAAATTTTTGTTTGGTGCACATATGAATCTATTATTACTCAAGATTACTTTTGGGGAATTTGACACGTCTTCACTTAAGGGATTGATCATCTTTGATTTGTAGTCAAGAATTAAAAGAGAATTTTAACTTCATGCCGGATGAACTCTACTGAGAGGGAGCTCTACTCGTGCTCATGGTCCTCTAAAAATTAACCTGTGTAATCGAAGGAACAATAAATGTTCTACCCTTTATCAAAACCCCATTTGATGTTGGAAGTCAGATAACGTTTCCAAATGAAAACATAAGCAAATGGTACATTTAATCTCTATTACTTCTCACTTGTAATAACGTAAATCTGCAAAAAACAAGAAATACACAATAAAAGGGGCGTTACGGTGGCACAGTGGTTTTGCTCAGTCATATCACAGCAAGAAGGTTGCTGGTTCGAGTGAAGGCTGGGTCAGTTGGCATTGCTGTGTGGAGTTTGCATGTTCTCCCAGAGATTGCATGGGTTTACTCTGGGTGCTTGAGTTAACAGAATTCTCCATAAAGTATGAGAGGGAATGAGCAATGGCTTGCAGCTGGAAGGGCATTTGCTGCATAAAACATATGCCAGAAGAGTTAGTGGTTCAATCTGCTGTGGCAACCCCAAAAGGGACAAAGCCGACAAGATGGATGGATGTACATAATATAAGGTGCTAACTCAACAAAATCCTTCTGTTAAATTTAAACATTTACTGAATGTTCTGAATGCATCTAGGATACGATAAGCATTAATACCACATTAAATTAAACAAATGTCTACATACAAATTGTGCCTTCTAGTAAACTCAAATCGGGGCTCAGTCACCACTGAGAATTTAGGATAAATGCTGTGGGAGTGGCCAAAAATCAGCAATCAGCACAAAATAAATGCAATAATTCTTTACTCTGACCACTAGAGAGCACCAAATGACAACTAAAACAGCACTCTCCCCGTCTGGTGTTCCGAGAATACCAAACATCTACTACTGTTAATTTAACTGTTATGTTCTACTCAGAGTGTCTACTAAGAAAAATTATGAAGAATTCATGAAGAATTTAGGTTCACCCATTCCAATGATTTTCACTTGAACCTTGCGGACTCTTCCATCTTGGCTGGAGTATGTCTCAGTTACGATGCCCATCCGCCAAACATGAGAAATTCAAGTTTTTAATAAGAGACATTATGAGTTGTTTTAAGTCACGTGATTTACACAAGGCGCAAACTAGTTTGGCGGGCAAATGACGGAATGAATGTAAGCTTAACCGTGATTATAGGATCCTTCCTTTGATGGGTTTTTAATCCTTTTTAACCCCCGGTCACTCTGTAGCGAGTCGTTGGCGTGCCTGCTGCCTGGCTCACATCACCTATTACTGCTCCCCGGGCGCTGCACCTGGGGCTCCGAACATGTGGATCCTCTAATTCACCGTTTATCCTATCATTGTCCCTATGGACAAGAGAGGAGTGTGTTATTTGAGCAAAATAAAAGTAAAAGTGCGGACACTTCTTGTTAAACCCAAGATGATAAAACACCCCCATTAACTGACTTTACGGGTCTCGTATTCACGAACTGCATGCTCGTTTCGCAGCATGCTTTGACCATAAGCTCGCGCACTTCACGACTTCCCTGCCACCTCGCCACGCCTTATTAGTAACGTTAAACGTAACGTGAATTGCAAACGATTTAACTCACATGAAATGCCCATATTTTTAAGGAAGTGTTACCAAATAACGTTTGAGTTAAAGTCAATGTTATGCCTGATAACGTTACCCAAATAGCATTTAGCTACAAAACAGGCTACAGGGGAACAGATAACCGTTAATAAATAAAGATTTTTATTTTAAATAATAATCGCACGTGAACCACTTAATTTAGAATCATGTAGTTTTTTAGACAAAACAAAACAATATTACCTTTTTTCCCCAAGCATGGTTTGCTCCCACTAATCATTGTTTGTCTGATTCGGGTGAAGTGGTCCAGGTGGGGGTGATTTTAACCGTCACTTTTACTGTAACCCAGCTATTGGGTTAAAGATGCCAAACTCTGAAAAAAACAACCAAAAAAAATGACACAACATGCTCAACCCAGTGTTTTTAGTGTAGATGATGACATCATCTAGCAACTTTTGGGCCAGCCAATAGGGTCTTTTCTTACTGAGGAGTTGGTAACAGTGGGTCAATAAATGGGTCAAGCTTTTTTATTGAACTGTCTTTACCAAGCATTTTGCTTTTCTTGAGACACTCCACCTCTTTTATCTCTTGCTGTGTTGCTCGTACAACCACCTCCTTACTCTGAAGTAATATGTCAGCGTCCAAGGGTAGGTTGAAATTGTGCCATTGCTTGCATGTCAGAAGATCCCAATCAGAAAAGCGTTTTGAGACAGTTGTATACAATACAGTAACAACAGGGAACAACACACTTCTGCATCTTGGATCCACAAGTATTATTAAATAGGGTATTTCTAGAATTTTGCAGAAAAGAAGGTCCACTGAACCAAGTTTGGTTGGTGTTATGGGTCTTGTTGCAACATCTGCAGGATTTTGCTGAGCTCACATATTGACTTCCATTAAATTCACAGCCAGCACTGCAGCACAGAGCTACAGTCAGGGTATTGTGAGTTCAGGCTGAGGTGTTAACTTTACTTTGGCAGCAACAAATTCAGAGAATAGTGAAACCTGCTTGAACTGAGCACCTTACAATGAAGAGAGTCCATAACTTCTGGGGACTTGAACATGTAAGTCTTTCAAAGAATCCCTCCATATTTACCACCTCTTCTGCTTGTTTATATGCAAGGAGGCATCTCAGTTTGAAATTTCATCAGTCAATTCCCTTAGCAGTACCTCACCTTGGACCGTGATTAGAGCCACAAATCCAAGTGGATGATATACAATGTTTATGACATAGCAGTCCACGTCTAGTGTAAGACCTTTCTTCATTTTACACATGGAAGTTAAAACAGTCTGTGTCCAAATTCCATAGCAGACCTAGACTCCTCTGTATAGGAAGGTAATTGATGCCTAGGCCAAGCGCCTTCAATGATTTTGCATAATCTTCAGATGGAAATGCTCTCATTACTTGCTTACTTTTTATCGTTTTATCAAGTCAATGGCCATCTCTGGAGAAGGTAGACATTTCAATTCATCGTCCATGTAAAAGTCTTGCTCGACAAATGCTTTTGCATCCATCCCAAATTCCTCATCTCCTTCTTCTGCTGCATGTCTAAGACAGAAAATGGCAACTGCTTGAGATGAACTGTAGGCTAAAAAATGGACCTTCATGCTGTATTATCCGACCTCGTTTTCTGGATTGAACCAAAGGAATCTCAGGTAAGCCCTGTCTGCGGGTCGAACTTTGAAGCAGTAGAACATCTAATGGATTTCCATTATAAATGCAACAGGCTTTTTGAGAAAGTGCATGAAGACTCCAAGGAGATTGTTGTTGAGATCGCGGCCAGACAGGAGAGCTTGGTTGAGTAATACACCTTTGCATGAGGCACTCGAATCCAATACCATTTGAATCTGGGATGGCTTTTTAAGATGGTATATGCCAAATGATGGTATCAACACTCTTCAGAGTAACTTATTGCAGGAACTGTCTCCGCATGATCACTCTCAAACTTCTTCATGAAAACAATGTAGTCTTCTTTCACTTCTGGTTTCTTTTTGAAAGTGCGCAGGAGTGAATTCAGGTGATCAAGTACATGTGGACGGTTGTTGGACGGACGTCGTCTGGGCTCTTTGAATGGTAGTGGAGCAACCCATGAATTTTCCTCATCTTCATAGACTTCTCTATCCATAAACAGCAGGAAGGTGTGGTCTTCAATTGATAAGGCATTGTCCTAATCCTCTTTGTTTTTTTGTAAAACATCCCTTTCTGTTGATTTGTTTGTGCTCTCATGAAGTCTGACACCTTTTACACACTGAAATGTCTCTTTGATTTGATAATTGTTGGGACATGGTTGGAAATAGGTAGGTTGCCAATTTTCCAGAATGCATGTGCAGTAAACTTCCACAAAGTTAGGTTTATGAACTTTACCAAGGCACATGTCTCCCACAACTAGCCATCCTAAGCCAAATTTCTGTGCAAACGGAGCATTAGGTGGTTCATTCATCTGCTTGTGGGCCTTGTGAACTCTGATTATGTCTCTACCTAATAACAAAAGTATGAGAGCATGATGGTCAGGCTCTGGAATGAACTTGAGCTTCCTGATCATCTCTGGTGCTGGAATCTCAAACCGATTGTCTGGAATCGTAATACAATACAGAAGCACTGGCAAGGATAAGTCTTGGCTTCTATCAAGCAGTTCCACTTGAAACTCTTTGGCTATTCTGCCTTCTGTTTCAACAGTGCCAGAGCACTTTTTCCGAGTATAAGACACATTACTCTCGGATATGTTGAATAAATAAAATAATTCTGGCCTCGCTAGAAATCTATTGATTTGATCGTTGTGGGTGTTTTGGCAATTAGGTGACCTGATTTAACATTTATTTAATTCATAAATTGGACCTGACTCCATGAAAAGACAGTCTGGCCTTATAAGCGTGATTCCATGAAAAGGCAGTCTGACCTTAAAGCTTAAGTCTGACTTAAAAGGAGTGACGCTTTTCTGATAAGGATACGCAGGTAGAGACAAATATCTGCCACGTGAAACTTATCTGCAAGGATAAGTTTCTGCATATATGCCCCACCTATGGAGGGATATTGGGTACAGTTTTCAGTGTCGGTTCTGTCACCATGCTTGCTGCTGTTCATCAAATTTTATGCTGAAAAGTAAAGAGAAAATTGGACTGAAAGTCGTAGTCTGTCTTTATTGAAATTATGTTCAAAAGTTTATTTAAATCAAGGGATGAAAAACAACCACATCGTCTAATATTGCATATGCTTTGATTGCATCCTTTGGGTGTTTTTCAGGAAATGAGCGTGGAAGACTGATCCCAAAAAATTCAGTACAGGTCTTTCTTTGTGAACCTCTGTTGTAGGAGATTTTGGATCTACAGTTCATGGCACTGGACCTGGATGAAGCGCTGTGGTGTGCTTGAGGCTCCCACATTCCCAACACTTGGAAACCTGGCCACAGTCCTTTGCCATGTTTGAGATGGAACTGCAGCACTGAAAACATATGCCTTGTTGTTTCAGCAATGTTATCCTCTCTCCCAAAGGTTTCATTCTAAATCCTCAACATCTAGACAGAGGGTGAGGTTTTTTTGTGCAAAAAACACTGTTTGGCAGGGTTTGGTTTGACCTTCGGTTCACTAGCAGACAATGACTGGAGAGTTGTGTGTGACACAACAATTCTGTTTAAGGTAGTTTTGTTGGGTCTATGAGATTCTTACTGGACTGTTGTGAGATAGAAGCTTGTAACATTATGAACTGTGGCTTGATGATATATAACGTCTACAAAGATCTCCAAGGTTTATGAGCCATCTTTCTTGTAGGCTGAATGAGAGTTTCTGGCTCATTGGGTTTACTCCCCATGGAGTGTCTAGACAGGACAGACCTCTTAGATCTCCAGCAATCTTAGCTGCCTGGATCTGCATAAGCAAGTCCTTTAACTAATGCAATTTTTGGTGGTCTCTTTTCCCTATTCTTGGGAAGTATTCTAGTCTTTTGAAAAGAGAATTCTCTAACATTTGTGTTGATCCATATATCTCATTGAGTCTCTTTCAGATCAAATGAAGCCATTTTGATGGATAGTTAATATGAACAGCTATTATTCTCCTCATATGTTCTGCTGTCTCTTGTCCAAGCCATTTCACTAGCAAGTCCATCTCCTCGCTTAGGAAGAAATTAAGGTCCTTAGTGGAATTTACAAAGGATGCTACCCATGCTCCGAATGCCTCTGGACGATCATTAAACTGTGTAAGACCAGTAGAAACCAACTCACGTTTTGAACTTGACATCAGAAACTTCATTGCTAGCTTGTAGATTACCTTTATGTGACATCTATAAAGGAGGAGAAGGTGACTGGGTTTGAGCATAGTCACGCATTGCCCTCTTTTGCTGTCTTCCTTCACCACTTCTCCATGCTCCTGATGTTGGGTAATAGAAATATGACTCCTGTTTCACTGCTTGCATAAAACACATCTACTGACTGTGAAATAGTAGGATGCTACATACTCTCTAGATTCTCCAGGAGACTTGACAGTTGTGGCTAAAAGATAGGTTCCCTCTTCCTTCTGGTGATAGAAATTTGTGAGCTGTGTTGGCTATAATCTTGAAACTGTTGCATTTCCTT
Source organism: Danionella dracula (assembly GCA_900490495.1). NCBI lineage: Eukaryota > Metazoa > Chordata > Actinopteri > Cypriniformes > Danionidae > Danionella > Danionella dracula. Next base: position 5,145,413 of record UELW01000111.1, read on the forward strand.
CTTCAAAACAATTATCCCTCTAGTTCAGGTATTTGAGAATACACAAGAATATTTGTCTGATGTGTTCTATACACAGAAAACTCAGAACAAGAAATTGTTCACTGAAGATAGTTTTTTTACTGTCTGCTCATTATCAAAACCCAATTTGAGGTTGACAGTCAGATAACGTTTCCAAATGAAAATGTAAGAAAATGGTACAGTTTATCTCCTTTACTTCTCACTTGGAATAACTGCAATAAACAAGAAATTCAAAATATAAGGTGCTAACTCATCAAAATCCTTCTATCAATACAGCTATTACAATAAGCATTAATACCAAATTAATTTAAATAAACAAATATTTACATACCAACTGTGCCTTCTAAACAACTTAAATCGCAGCTCAGTCATCACTGAGAATGTAGGAGTCGGGCTACGATAAAAATTCCTACTGGTTGCTACGGGAGTGGCCAAAAATCTAATGCAGTCAGCAAAAAAATAAATGCAATAATTCTTAACGACAACAAAACAGCACAATAAACATCTTGTGAATCTGAACCAAAATACTACCTTATCCAACATTTTGCAATATTTTATGTTATTAAGGTTAAAAAAAGTAAGGTAAAAAAAATTTTTTTTAAATGTCGAGGCCCACTGATAGATGGCAATTTACAGGTATTGATTTGTTTTCATTGACCAAACACTTAAGGATTCAGAAAAAACATTTTCTGAAGTGCCACAGCCCTGTACAGTTTAGATTCAACCCTCATAGTACATATCTGATTCAGCTAATTAGACTTTTTTATTATAATTATTTGATTGGGGCTCATATAGAAAATTCCAAGAAACAGCAAATATAAATTGCATCGAATGATTTAAATGTAAAAAAAAAAAATTATTATAAAAAGAAACAGGAAATATATGTTTCTAAGGATGATATTGTTTTAAATTGTATTGTATTAAATAAATGCAGGTAGCAAAATTAAATTGATATTGTGATATGTCTAAAACGATAATTTCGCTCATAAAATCAGTTTTTTTCCACCGTTATGCAAATTAGTGAATGTTTATTGCTGTAACTATTTTCAATTAGGAAGAAGCGTGATACATGAAAACAGTCATAAACACCCATTATAGGGCAGAACACAAGTAACTGCTAAGAAATCTCGACAATCAAATATGATCCAGGCAGCTTTACAGGAAAATGGCGTGCAGGGCATGGACTGCGCTGCGCTGAGCCTGGCGTGAGGCTATCTCCTGCTCTCGTGTCACGTGACGTAACCTGAGCAGCATCTACAGGTGATTAATCAATACTCGAGCGAGAGTTTCGCATAGTAACGCTCAATCACTTTAATATTTTGTTAAAAAGAGGCCTTAACTCAGAAAAACACGATGTCTGAAGATGCGCCGTTTACCAGTGATTGCGGTGAGTAGTTTGGCGCAAACGAGCTGATTGAATTATTGTTTTAACAACGATAATTGTATAATTGGACTCGTTTCTTATTACGATTAAAGGCTTTAATGATATGATGTGTTAGCCGGACGTTCAAGTATATTGTTAATTATTGTGGAACGTCCAGGTGGAGATTAATAAACTTTGCCTCGTGGTTAGAAATGTATACATTGAACTTGGTGTTTGATGGAAACAAATCTGAGGGTTGTGTCGTTGCATAACAAATACCAAGTGTAACATTAACATATGTCGTTAACTTTGAGACAGTTGTCATATTACTTAAAGTACAGTTATTTCGTGCTTTATTTCTCGCAGTCTCACTTGACCTTCCCCACACCTTTACCTCCAAACATTTAGGCTTGTAATTGTAATCTCTTGTGGCTCTTTGTGTAAAGTAAGTCAATTTCGGGGTTTCCAAGTTGAAGCAGGTTTATCACCTTTTCTAATGCGAATGGGTCATTAATTGTGGTTAAAAATTTTAATTTAAGTGTGTATTCAGTACATACACTTTTTTTTACATCTACAAATGAGGTCATGGTTAACTTTGTTCCCTATGTTAGTTAGTAGTGTAAAATTAAAACGTTTAATTCAGTTGGAAATATCCTCCCATTCTGATGGTTGGATATCACACTTTGCCAGAAAATATGGGTTTGATGAGAGCTTTTTGCCTTTTCCTTCATTTTATGCTACTTACAGTTAGACGAAAAAGCAGGAAATTGTGAATTAGTCAACTGTGCTTTATTTGGAAGTTTGTTATTTAGGTTAATAGTTGTTTTTTTGTATGCTAATGTAGAAAATGTAAAAAAAATTGAATTTTGATTGTTTTAAATAAAAGGAGATGTTGTGACTTCAAGGTATTAAAATTAGGGAATTATTAAATAAAAAAATATTTACGTATTTAATGTTGTTGTTTTTTCCTTTCTTTTTTTCTGACCATCAAATAGAAAATGTGTTTCAGGACACTTTTTTGTAATGGGAGAAAGATTCATCCAAATTTTTTTTTTTTTGCCTTTTGTTATTATAATTTTTTTTTTGGAAAATGTAAATTATTGTAATATAGGTAATATTGCAAAGAAAGGAGCTAATGCCCTGCTTGAACACACAAGACCATTTACGTTTAAGCACAGGGGGATAATTGTCTGTTAATCTGCCAGTAAACACCTTCTGATCTGATAACATAACTTAGTGACGTTGCAAGTTTATTATGTTTCTAGATGGTTCTTGTCCTCTTTGTGAAGAGGACGAGCAGAGAGGATATTGTAGATACAAACACACCCAGGATGAGAACGAGAGAGAAATGCACAGTGAGTACGAAGATGAAGAGGAGGATGATTCCCTGTTGGATGAGTTGAGGAGAGATGCTGAGGTGAAACTAGACAAAAGGGAAAATTGGGAGAGGGATCATGAACCTCAGCAGAGTGAAACAGAGGACATTAAACCAAAAAATGAAGAAGCAGAGCAAAGTAAAACAGGAAATGATGAAGAAGTTGAAAAACAGAAAAGAGATGGAGAGAAAAGATTGTTGGATTTAAAAAAGACTAAGAAATACGAACGTGACCTAATGGCGCCGCCTTTAGAGGACGACTGTGTTTTACAGATGGGTTCAGACTGCACCATAGACCTCGTAATGGTCTGCGATCAGCCAGTGAATAAATGCATTAACAAAAACCTTTTAATGTGCCCCCCTAAACTCTCCGAGTTGACCCAGGAACCATCTCTAAATCCCACCCCACTTCAAAATGACACAATTCACCCATTTGAGTCCCAACCTCTACCTCAGCCCCCCCAGAACCAGCTAGATGTTCTGTGTGTGGGCAAACAGACGTACGGGGTCAGCTCTACAGTGGATGCCCAAGCCCTGGTGTCATCAAGACCTAGTGAGGTCCCACTGACGAATGTTTACAGCACTCGTCGATACACTCGGTTTGCGAGTCAAGCAGCTTTAATCAAGCACCCAGACACCAACAGAGGAGAACCCAGCTTTCAGATTATACCCACCACCTTCTCTGATGTCCCAATGATGCCCCCGAAGAAGAAAACTCGCACTTTCTACAGCACAGGTGGGAAATTCTTATTTGTAGTTTTCAGCTGTATCCTTAAAGCCTTCAAGATTTATAAGTTTAAGTCAAAGAAGCCATTTTCGGTAGGAAAAAGGAAAATATCACGTACATCTCACATGTTACAGAATTTGTGTGTTATATTTGCACAAAATGGCTGTTTTTCTATGTGAAGATCAGTTAGTGGAGCTGGAGCGGGTCTTTCAGGACGATCATTACCCTGACGGAGACAAGAGAAAAGAGATCGCTTCTACCATCGGCGTCACACCTCAGAGAATCATGGTCACTACCTACATGCCACTCATCCTCATGCTGTTTCTCAGATAAATCTCTCATTTTATAATGGTTAATCACTAGAACGCTGTCAGTAAGTGTACTCTGATGTTTGCATCAGGTCTGGTTTCAGAACCGCCGTGCAAAATGGAGAAAGACGTCAAAAGTGTCGATAAAAAAGTCTACAACTAGTCAAGCTAAACTGTGTGTCCAGGTCAGCAGGTTAGTGATTATGCTATATGTGATTATGTGACATAGTTATTAAACTTTATGCTCTTTTTCTTTGAGAGAAGTTATTTTTATGGCTTTAAAATCTCAATTTAACGATAAACAAAGCAAAATTGCTCTCAAAAGATTAACATTCCCCAGGGAGTAGTAAGTCGACGCTCATAAAAAAAGGTAATCTTAATTTTTACACACAATAAAAGAAACATTTGAACAGACTTGTTTTCAGTAGACAACTCTATGCTTTCTCATGCTAAAATGAGCACAACAGGCAGAGGTGGGTAGAGTATACAAAAACTGTACTCAAGTAAAAGTAAGAGTACTTGTGAAAATGTTTACAAAAGTAAGAGTAAAAGGATTTCCCAAATGATTTACTTGAGTAAGAGTAAAATAAACAAAATGTACTTAAATACTTGCTTTCTAATTACTTTTGTTCTGAAGGATACAAAGCAAAATGCTGGCTATTGCATAGTATTTCCATTTAGGTTACGTTTAAGGGAAAATAATGTCTAGTCGATTGCAAACTATAAGCAAACCTACATTACAAATGCGATACACGCAAAAAAAAAAGACATTTCGCATCTCTACAATCAATTTTTACATTTTACAGAATATGTCTGTCTGCATGTTGCTAAGATGTAACTCAGATGTAAAAGTACAGATATTTCACAAAATATTTACTTGAGTTAAAGTAGAAGTACACCTTTACTAGTAGTACTCAAAAATATTAGTACCCTAAAAATGTACTCCAATAAATGTAACTAATTAATACCCACCTCTGACTATAGGTTTAATCATTTGCAAGTTTAGAACAGTGAAGTCATGTGATCTTACTATTAACATCAAATTAATTAATGTATTGTGAGGAAAAGAGAGCGCAAACCTGACTGCTCATGTCTTTTGTCTTTTAAGCTCACCAATTTCTCTAAGAGGACATATACGCTTGTTGTTGTTTTTTTCTTTAAATGTACATAAATTAACGTCATCGAAATAACACTTATTAGCACTGATTTGTTTTGTAATCAGATTACTCATTCAGGCCCTTCAGGTGATAGTCTACACTAGCCACAAAGCTGTGTGGTGTAACTTGTGTGTAACTTTGTAACTTGTGTGCTTTTGTTCAGGCCTCCCGTGTTTACAGTAACTTCAATTGCATCTCAGAATCCCAAACCTGGGAAAACGCTTCCTCCATACAGCAGCATCCGGAGCAGCACCAGCATGAACTCAGCAGGTCATTCTGGCTATAGTTTAAATAGTTTAATATTTGTGCATAACTTCTAAATCACCTTATGCAAGCTACCTGTAAAGAGCGAATAGAAATGCTTGGTATTGCACAGATAAATTGCATGCCACTTCCCATACAAGTTTTGCTTTGGAGCTTCTTCTCCTGTACCAAGCAACAGATACTGATTATTCTACAGCATCCAATGTTGTCGTTCATCGGGCCAGACTGTGGAAATATGATACTTTATATTTTATTTTATACTTTATATATGTATAATTCTACCATCCAATTGTTCTAACTAATATAACAGAAATAGAAACAGATGCTGCAAGATTAAGGTATAGTGATTAACTTTGAACAGAATTTAAAACATGTTAACAAAGCAAAGTTATTTGTAGGTTTTAATAACTTTAGGGAAGCACCTTCATAACAAATACATTTGTGTTGTTTTCTCAATTTCTGGCAACTAAAAACCCCTACATTGTTCAATCTCATGTTAGTCAACATTAGAAGAGCTTGAGGTACTACCTTGAAAATCAGCCATCGATATTCCTTCACAGAGTGTGGTGTTTAAAGTCCTGTTTCTGTTCCCTCAGGTTCAGCACCCTGCCTTCCTCAAAGCAGTTATTTAGAATGCATGCCTCCTCCCATGCTCAGTCCACCTCCGATCCGCCGCACATCACTCCCCCTCATCACTGCGTTTAACCCCCCTCCACATCCTCACACCGTGTCGCTAATGCTGGACACCCCTGAACACAGCGAAGCCAGCTCCACAGACTCTACACCTCTGAGTCTGCAGAGTGACTCTGGGTCAGTGTGACGCCATCAGAGAAGTGCACACACAAACACTAGATGATCTTACTTCACTTGAGGTTAATAGATGGATGATTTTGGCAAAGCTATTTAAGTTGCTTCATTTATGCATTATTTTTGTTTGTCTTAGTGGAAATTTGACGAACAACAATACACTGATATATTAGATTTCTTATATTGATGAAATTATAGCATTTAATAATAGAACAATAATTAGAGGATGACAAGTCGGAATATAGGAACAGTTTACAAATAATTAAAGGTGTTAACTGAAAGGCCCAAGATGCATACCAACCACAGTCCTCATACCAGAGCCAGGTCAGGGTATGACCATTGAGTGGAAGCCACAAGGCACAGTAAAAGCTAATGCTAGCACTCATAGACACCCTTGAGCAAGACTCCAGTTTCTGGGCAGTGCAGCCATGGCCGCCCACTGCTCCGGGTGTGTGTTCACGGTGAGTTTTTTTCACTGCTGTGTGTGTACACAGGGATGGGTTACATGCAGAGCACTAATTCCGGGTATGGGTCACTCCATATCTGGCCAATTGGCCTACAAATTACCCTTAGTGAAGGTTGCGCATTTACATAACCCCGCGCGGACCCTGTTGTGAAATTTTCCAACATAAAAGTTTGTGATTGGTGGAGATGGAGCAGAGCAAGCACTTTCAGGGATGGAGACAAACTTTGGCTATGAAGTAAATAACCTTCCTTTGATATCTGAGTTGAGTTTTAGCTAGCTAGCATTTAGCATTCTTATCACACCACATTGGAACATTAATCAGTGCAAAGGTAGTGCCTCTAATGCAGCAGCGGTTGTATGTATGAAGTTACATTTATATGATTTCTAATTAGGTAAATAAAACCTGTCCTTTTGCTAGCATCTGTGTTGTGTTTTGGTTAGCTATTAGTTAGAATTCTTATCTTGCCAACACTGCAGAGAGCTGCTTGACACACAAGTACAGGTTGGGTTTTAGAGAGCAGGGGACAATTTAGTCAGATTGATTGTGCGTTACACAGGTTCAACAGTTTGCTTCATTAATATGTAAAACATCTTTAATTCTCTTGTGAGAAGCCCCATCCACCTCTGGAACCTGGGTGAAGTATTTAATAGCTATAAAACTTAACTTGATTTGCTAAGGCTTACTTGGGATGTGAAAGCTTACTGTAGATGTGAAAACAACTTAAGCAGTGGGGTAAATGCTGACAAATACATTTTGGTAAAGGATTTTAAAGTCTTAAAAATGGCTTAATTTTAGACTTTTTTTAATTTTCAAAATAAGAGGGGTAAGAATGTCACTGATAACAGAATGAACACTTATTCCAAGATATAAGAAAGACTCAACTGGAGCTCCTTGGTTTCATGAGAGTTTGTCATAGTAAAAAATACTGGCTATGTTTGGCACTAAACAAAAGGTTTTCGGATTGTAAACAGCTAATATCTGAAGGGTTTTTGTGTGCTTTCCACAGGTTTGATTACGACAGTCTGAATTCCTCTGTAAAACTGGACTACATGAGCTCTGCTTCCCAAAACAATACATTTAACTTCCAACTCAATAGTTTCCCTCAGCAGACCAACACTTTTTTACCTCAGCAGACTAACAGCACCCTCCTACCTCAGTCCAACCCCCTGATGCCACAGCAAACCGGCTGTGTTCCATCTCAGGCCTCCAGCACGCTGTTACCTCAGTATTCACACATGTCTTACCTCACGCCATCTCCTTACCTTACTCCAAACACTGAAAGCATCAGCAGCACCATGTATCTGCCCTTCACCACTGGCACCAGCAGCTCTGTGCCCGCCTACAGCAGCGGAGCACAGGTCTATCTGCAGAATCAACAGACGATGCTGCAGTCTGGAGTGCATGGTGAGTCTCCTGGAGGTGTCTTGATTATAGAATATTTCTAAGATTCACTATTCTAGGTCTTAAATACTTTTTACGGGTCTTATTTTTTATGTTCATCTAAAGCTCATTTGAAATGTTCTTTGTTGTTGCTTGGGGTTGCCAGAAATTGAGACAATACTCCTAAATACCTAAAAGATATTACTTGCTCCACTTATTCTATAAGGGACAAATGTTCAGAAGTAGCATTTGAGTAATAAACACAAAGTAAGTAAAAAAGAAGGCATTAAGATATCATAAAAATAGATATCTGTTTAAAAATAGAAGATAAATAAATATTATAATTCACCAACGTTTTCAATGTCTGCTATTTGAAATGCATTCATTCATTTAAATGTAAATCAATGTATAATGGTATTGTTTTGTTTCCTACTTCTTAGTGTATTCGTGTAAATATCCTAAATGAGATTATTGGTACTTTTTCCGATAATGAGTTTTATATGAAACAATGTGAGAGTGGAACTTACCTTTTTGTATCTCTCAACATGAGCCTTTGTTACTTTGTAGCGTTTCAGGCTTACCCTTGGACTACAGACATGTACAGTCAGCCTGGTCCGTACACTCAAGCGCTGTTTAGACCACAAACTCATGAGGGTCAGTTTCCTGCGCTCCAGCAGCAGCAGCCACATTACGTTCAGCTTCAAGCAACGTCTTCACAGCCCATCACTTCGACACAGGCTCCGGACCCCCTGCTGCCTAATGTCAAGGCGGAGGCAGAAGATAGCCAGCCAATGAGAGTCCGCGAGCCGGAGCACACCTTCCACTGTGACTTCTCTCCGATCCACTTTTAACTCCACCAGGTGATGCTTGCTTATCCAATATTGCTTAGTGAATTGACAAAAGTCAGATTTCAAATCTTTTTTCCTGAGGTTATATACACATATATACACATACACACACACACACACACACACACACACACACACACACACACACACACAAGTTTGTTGTCTTATATGAAATTCAAAATTGTCTAATGTGAGAGAACATATCGATACTGACCCATTTGATCTATTTCAAGTGATGAGCGCCTCCTTGTTAGTTAAAAGTGTAGTAAAACATCAAATAGCTTTATTTATATGATCAAACACCTGAATCAGCAAAGCGACTCATTAGCCATATTCTTGATTATTAACAATGTTTAAGGTAGTTGTGCAGTTTGTTCTTTACACTTTACACAGATACATTTTAACTTTTTTTTTCTTGAAATGGACAATCACAAAATCGCACAAAGCACCAAAGTTGAACAGACTCTCTGAGCAAATTGTTTTAATTTGCGTGTACAGACCAGGCAGACTCTATATGTCTGTGGACCAAGGGTACGAAACGCAGCACAGAAACACAAAGCCTAACATTGAGACTTTATATGAAACAATCCAAGAATGTAAAAGTGTCCAAAGCTGATTTACCTTAAATTAACAAGGTACATTTAGGTAAATTGAGTTAAACCTTTAACACAAACATTCGCCGGAAAGTCATAAATAAAAATAATAAAATTAGACAAAATGAACTATTAACCTACATCGTTTTCTATTAATAATTTATGTATTTCTTTTCAAAACATTACTTCCAACGTTTGCATTAATTATGATCTTAATCATGATTTAATATCCATCTCAGTGATTTAAAAAGTGTCTCCCAGAAACAGTGGCAAACAATCAATGTGTTGTGAAATACACAGAAGAAGAAGCTAAAACGCAGTCAGGGGAGTCGAAACTAAACTTTACACTGCCTGCAACAGTGATATTTATCTGTTTATGAAGATGATCAGACAAAAAATTTTCAGAAAAGCAGTGCACAACCAAGCTGAGCAACACTCATAACTTGCAATATGTTACATCATCCATCAGATGTCAGAACAATTTAGTAAAATGCTGTTATCATTTATTCATAGCACAGAAAAAGGTCCCTTGACGATATTGATCGTTTCAATTGAGTTGCAGCAAACGTTAACTCTTCAGTAGCTTCAAACATTGAGAAAATTAAGATATGTTTAACAATAGCTCAATCTAGATAAATATGCCAATTTCGTAAATTTTATAAAACATACGACTGCCTTTCAAAATAAATTTGGTGGTGTAGAGTCACATTGCACAGTTAAGCATAAGTTTTCACTGTATGAACAAAGCTACTGCTATTTATGTGACCGGGTCAGATCCCTGAAATTAGATGTTTTGGTCTGTTAAACACATTAAAGCAAAGCACATATAAGCTATTTCCAAATAAATTAAGTAACTGATGGTGGTCTCTGTTGTGTTTCAGGACTCTGGCATTGAAGATCCTCTGGCTTTATTTTCATTCTGTTTGTTTGTGAGTTGTTTTTGTTGTGCTAAAGGGCGATTAAAATGCTCCTTCTTTGAGACCTGGCTCTGCTGGCTCTATTTCATGCAAGTGCACACCCAGATGGATAGACCCCCCTTCAAAAAGCCACATTTCCCTTGAAATTATTTCAAAAGATCAAAAGCTACATACTGTAAATGTAGGTTAAAACATTTGGGTTAATGTTTGTTTCACAAATCTATATGCCCATAGCACCCACTGACAAACAATGAACGCATGGCTTGTTTTGCACATCCTGGGAGTCCATCCGAACTTCCTCTAGAGGGAGCTGTTGTTTAAGAGGCTAAATTTCATCTGTAGACCAGGGGCCCTTCTGAGGGTTGTAGTGATTACTTTCTCATTTTCTGTTGCTGTAAACCAGACCTACACAAATTGGTATCAAGATGAACCCTGAAGGCGGTTCCCCTTATATTTACCTCAGAATGCCGTTCGTGTCATGACGTTTGAAGCTAATAAGTCACACTTTATTGTTGAGCCAAGACCTTTGAAGTCAGGGAAAAAGGTTCATCCTCTGCAGCATACTGGAGCATTTTATTAGATCAATTTATCTCTTCAATCAATAGCAATATACTGAAACTTTGCTACTCAGTGACAGGAAAAGTGAGGCATTTGTGAATATTAACATATTAACATCCAAGTTGTAGAAATATGTAGAATATCTTCAGCCGAACTTTTAAAACATCTGTTATGAGAAGGATGTTGTTTCAGTTTTCTTCTGCTATACTCAAGTACTGCTCTGTCACTTGTGATCAGAAGTGTGACCACAGAGATGTGCATCTTCCTCTTTCCAATCAAAGCCTCTGCAGCCTATTGGTCGAGAACTTTTTACAGGAAGTTCTATCAATTTAGTGATAAAATCTAATTCATTGGCTGTTTACCTAGAAAAGTGCACAAACATCTTCTGGTTTAACATGTTGGTTTCACTTCCTCTTTCCTCTCTGTCTTTAGTTTTAATTTTTCTTTTCTTTAAATGAGGGGTGTTGATCTTAAATACATAATATAATCTTTCTTTTCACTTTAGATCTCCTAGGTAGCAACTATTGTTTACAGAATTTATCCAGTTTACTTCTGTTGTTTTTTTAAACTGGACATCAGTTTGTCAATTATTGTATCAGGTGATTTCATTCTATTGTCTTCATAATAATTTGGATGAGAATGTAGATTCAATGTAGGGTGAAATGTGCATTTCTGGGGGCCAAGCACCGAAGTGTGGCTATTATAACTATTATTCACCCATTCATCACAACAAACATTTTGCCTTTCTAACCCAAACTCTGTAGCACCACCACTAGGCCAAAGATACATATACTTGTATGTTAATTATCTCTGAACCATTTGTCAGAGAAACACAACATTTAGACCAGATACATTTTTTTTCTAATAGCATGCACACCACAATCAATAGATTCCTCAGTGGCCCTCAACATTAGAGCCCTTAAAGCAAGAGTAAAAAAAAACAAAAAAGAAAGCGCAAAGGCAAATCACTAACACCAATAAGAAAATGGTAGACAAAATTACACACACAAATTCTCTTCACCACACTGTCCAAATGATAATTTAAAAGGATGGGTCTTCATTTAGACCCACCCTGTTCAGATTCAGCCCTGAGGTCAAACGAAGACTTCTAGAGCTGGGGTCCACTCGCACATACCTGTGTTTGGAGTTCACCTTTGGAACACTGAGGAGCAGCACCCGATCAAGGATATACAAGACATTCATCTCAGAAAAAAAGTGAGGGTGCATTAGCCTTCACAGTTTTAAAAACAAACATTACCTTCTTCAATATAATATAGTATTGTACCAGTGACCAATGCACTTCTAAAAGAATAGGCTTTCTGTGGCAGGTCAGTGCTATTCTGTTCTGCCTGTATCCTGGGCAACAGAAACTTGTAATGCTATAATGAGGGCCTTGCAGTAGCCTAGGTCAATTTTTATTAAGATGCATGTGGAGAAAATTGTCTGCTAGCTAGCACTTAACTGCAGTTCATTTACACAGCCCAACATGGAAATAAGTGGCCTTGTATTAGCTTTGTCCAGATATTAGCTTTTTTCCAGAACATTTTGATCCAGCAGCTCAACATGCTCCAGGTAGCTCAGGAGAATATTGTGGTCAACTGGCTGAAACACTGCTGTAGATTCATCTTCAGATCACATTGATGAAACAAAAGAAAATAGATTGGCTTAACTAGCTTCAAACTAGAACTTTGATGCCACGTTTAGCATAATCGTCATAACTTCCTGTCAGCCATTTTTTATTTTACTCAAAAATGCACTTTCATAAACTCTTTGTAAGAAAATTGGTCAGACATAAAAAAACAAATTGAACCTTAAAATTGTGCTGCCCTGAAGATGTTGAAAGAAGGGTTGATTAGCCAAACAATTTTTTTTATCTAAACAAGCAAAACGATCTGTGTCATGGAGACCAATTAGAAAAGCAGTCTGAGGTGGAGCAATTGAAGTTTAGGCATTTTCTATTATGCATCAAAGGGGGAAAGTAATGAAAAGGTGTTGCAGGTAGTTTTAAAATTTAGACCTGTTTTGTTCTCAGACTCTGACTTGAATAGCATTGGACTCGGTCTTGACTCAGTCTCGATTGTTCTGAACTTGGACTTATCTTGGACAATGGCGGGATTGACTACAGCCCTATGAGATGGTCTTAATTCCTCTTAGTAGTCTGGAAATATGGAAAATTATTTGGCCGTTAATAGAAAAATGTTCAGTTGTTCCCATTATGTTTGTAGCCACATATAATTTAAAGTTTATTCCTGGATTTACTGTTAAATACCAAATTCCTTAAAACTTGCTATAATTTGATCTACCTAACGTTTGAAACACTGAATTTTTTTTCTTCAGTATTTTCACAACTGACATGAGTCTGTGGCGTCTGTAGAAAAAAATTACTTTTTTTTTATTCTGCGAGAAATTGAAGGCAGATTAAATTCTTGGCGCTATAACTGTTGACATACCTGATTAAAAATGTGTGTTCTTACTAACTTAGATGAGACCGGTTAAGGTAAAAATAGACAGTGCTTCTCTGACATTGCTCAGGAAGCTCAAGCGCATCACAGGAAGTGGATGTGGGTTCATCTGAAACTGTTTATGTGAGCGTTCCAGATTCGTATTGATTTTAAAGAAGCAAGAGAGAAAGACCGAAGATGCCTTCAAGACGAGTTCTGTGCTGCGATGTCCACACAGCCACCCTGGTGTTTGCCTTCATCTACCTGGTAATGTTCACACTCAGACCTGCTTGAAAGATTTCATATGCTAGAGATTACTGTTACATGCCAACACTTACTGATGCAAATTCTTTTGAAAGGGTAAATGTTTTCAGAGACAAAAACAATAAAAGATATCTGGTGTTTTTCATCAGTTTTTTTCTGTTGATTTAAAATAAAACATCAATATTTGACTTCCTTAATTGTTTTGCTCTACCAAGTAAATGGTTTGTATGTATATGAACTTTCAAATACCATCCTGTTATTAACAAAGTAACAATATGTTAAAATGTTTCCATTTACGTTTTATTTTTTATCTACCTACTGTTACTTCGCAAGTCTTTGCTGTAAAAGTAAAGCTCAAAAATCTAAATCAAATGTGAAATATTACCAAATTAAATCTGAGTGTTACATGTAAGCATATAGAATACTAACAAACTTTATAAATAACACATATTAGCTCAAACTTATGCTTGACCAAATAAGTAGTGTGTCATTTGATGGTTTCAGAGTGTTTAGAAATCTTTTAAAGTTCCTTCCTGTTTCTGAATGCATGATGAGGTTTAGCCCTTCAGGGTGACACTTGATTACTTTTGCTATTTTTGTCACTTTTTGTTATTTCTGGACATTTTTTAAACAATAATTATTTTTGTGCCAACTAAAATACTTACTCAAGCCAGAGAAGGTTTCAGATGATGGCCTCCTGTGTCATTTCATTTCCTGTTTCCGTATCAGATCATATTTCCGTATGAAACGTTAATCACTCGTCGCTATCCCCAACATAAAATTCAAAAATAAAGTTCGAAATAGATTTATGAAAGTCTGTAACGTGATGGTAGGAATGAAGTGAATTACCAGGAAAAAGATTGTGTCTCCTGTGTTTATGTTGTGTAATTGACACTTTAACAGATTTTTCTGAATGAAACGCTGTTCTGTGAAGCGCGTGCTGCTGGTGTTGGCTCTGGGCAGTGAGAGCAAACACACAGCCTGCCAAGGTACACACACAAACACACACAGAGACAAGTGTTGGACTTCATGAATCCATTCTGTTACATTCAGCTCATCTGTACTCGGTTTTTGTGTGTTCACCTGTAGTGGTACTGCTGCTGGCTTCCTGTGTGCTATATAAGATCCATTTTAGAAACTTTATTGGCTTTTAAATAATGTCGCTGGCCAATTAAAACTGTGTGAGCTGCTGCGACCCTACTCTCCATCTCAATCGCTCAGATCAGATGATATCGGAGAGGGCCTGACATTCTCGTTGGCATCTCAAAAATTAAATTTGAAATGAAGCACGCTTCCTGTGTTCATCTCGCTTGTATTTCTAAACTGCAACGACTGAGGGCTCTATGAAGTATGTTTAGTTTGCGGAAACATCACTGGTTACTTATTTAACCCTTTGTTCTCCTTCTGCCACCAGTCCCAGGTTAACAAAGCCAATCCTGTTCAGTGCCATCATGGGTAACCCAGCATTACATGCTTGCCTGGAAGTTTACAAAACTCAGAAAGAGGATAGTGTGTTAAAGTACACCGAGGTGGCCAGAGCATGAATAACCACATCGTTTTCTATTAAGAGATGACCAAAGACAA
Organism: Danionella dracula; assembly: GCA_900490495.1. Lineage (NCBI taxonomy): Eukaryota > Metazoa > Chordata > Actinopteri > Cypriniformes > Danionidae > Danionella > Danionella dracula. The sequence continues at coordinate 5,160,484 of UELW01000111.1, forward strand.
GAAATCAATGACATATCAAGTACAGTTGGAAAACTTAAATTGTGACCACTTGAAAGGGATGTTTGAAAGACTGAAATATCTTATTAGCTTATGCAGCATTTCTATTACTGTTCTTTTGGTTTCTAAGTCTATTGTATGTTTCCGCAATTTATTGTTGATTTAGAAGCATGGTGACATGTCTGCTTAAAACAGAACACCGGAGGAGATCAGTATTACTTATTTAAGAATACATGAACATGGACTGAAGAAATGAAGGACTCTTGGGATGGAGAAATGTTGTGGCTCAGGAAACACTTCTGAAAAATTTTAACCCTGAGAGTTTTAGGTGGCAATTTCCCTTCCTATGCAGGTCTTGAATGGTTGATGAGTTTTTGTAGAGTGAAGGGTGTATACTGAAAAAATGTCAAGAGAGGAGTCCTTGAAGGTGCTATGGATGGGTTGGGGTTTGAGGTCGCGACACAAGTGGGATGATTGGAGAGTTTGTGTGATGTGTTTACATTCACTGATTTTACTGTTATATTAGCATTAAAACGCAAATGTTTTCATTCGGCATTTATGCGGATATTTAATTTTATCGAAGCAGTTCAAGTGAAATTATGTGCAAATCTGTACATTACTACACCAGTACATTACTACACATTTGTGTCTCACTAGTTTGACAGTCTGGTGAGATTGGTGTCCATCGTTCTAACTACTTCAAGGAAGAAATATCTGAATTCTTGCTCCATCAGTGAACCATGGAGTCAGCAAACGAGTGAGTTTAACCCATTAAATACCATCACTGCCACCTATAATGATGTTTGTATAACTGATACCAACTGAATCCTGACTAAGACTTGAAATTGAACATTGGAAGCTTAAGTTCTGTCTGTTGAAGCACGGTTATAATTATCCTATACAGAGTTTTAATCTTCCAGGGATTTAATTTTGCACCCCTGGTGTAGATCATTATTTTAATTTATATTTAATTCAGTTTTGTTGTAACTTTTTCCACTTTTAATAATATTTTTAAAAATTTGTCAACAAAAAGCAGAAGATAACCGCCCTCTTTCTGTCTCTCTTTTTCCTCCTTCATTTGGTCTCTCTCTTTCTCTTTCTTTCACTGTCTCACTTTCTGTCTGTCTCTTTTTTTTGTGCATTGGTCTCTTTTTTTCTATCATTCTCTTTCTTTTTTTACTCTCTTTATATCTTTTTTAATTCTCTCTCTCTCTTTCTTTTGCTCTCTCACTCTGTCTTTCTTTCACGCTCTAACTCTTTCTTTCTTTCAGTGAACATCACCACCCGTACCTTGGTGATGATGGGAATGCTGAGCTCCACTGTGATGGTGTTTTTCTCAAAAAGAAAGGTCAGTTCAAAAGAGATTAACAGTGTTCTGTTGTGGAAAGGAAACAGCAAAAGATGAAGCTTAGTGTTTACTGAATGTACCATCTTTGAAACCTGCCTCATCGTTTCCGTGCTCTTATACCAAATAGCAAATCTTAATGGCATGACGTAATGGCAATACTGATTCATCTGATGTACAAAAAAAAATCTTTATTTTGTGGAAATATGAAAAACAATTATTTACATAACCCACTCAGAGCTATTTACCTCTCTCACAGAGGTGTGCATTTGCCGGCAATGCTGTTTAAAGCTGCACCATATTTGTTCCAGTAAATATCTCTCATTTACACACTCTGTGATTTTGTTGTGAAACACAAACACATTCTGTCCTGAGTGAAACCACTCTTTTTTTTTTTTCTTTTTCTTATTGAAGCGGTGTGTGTCACTCTGGGTTAGATTTAACACTCAGAGACCTGCAGCAATATTTAGGCAGCCTCCAGAAAGAGAGCTTGTCTCAATATTTATGAAGGAGGTGAAGCACTGCTCCCTAAAAATCCACGTCTCAGACTGGAACAGGGCATAATATTTTCTCTCACGTGTTTTCCTTCTTTGGACCCTGGAGTGTGAGAGATTGGACCTGTGATGAAAAACCCTCAGTGTCTAATCTGGTTCTCTGTGTTTTGAGGTCTTGTCTTTCTAGCATTATCGGGTCTGAGATATCTGGCATCTGCTGTCTAATCCGTGGAGAAAATAATCTTACATTTCATACCTAAGGATATGTTTTTAGGCCTCATTAAATAACAGTAACATTTAAAACACATGTTTCTATGAACAGCTTAAATGGGAAATTTGATGTACAATGAATGTGGTAAAACCAGTTGTTTGCGTGTTTCAGGCTCCAAGACTTGTCTTGCCATTTGTGTTGGTGATGTCTGCAGAGCTGGTCTCAAGTTTTCTCTCTCTCTTTGACAACGTGTGGAGTTTGCCTGGATTGCCCAACTACAGATATCTTCTTCATTGTTTTGTGAGACCCACTCACTGAGAATAAGTCAAACTATCAGACACTCATTGTCAGACTAAGACTTCATTGAATTCAATTGAAATTACATCACTTCCTTGAGGGAATTTGATGATTATTTTTAATTACTTTATTGTTTTGTCTCTAACAGAAATCGACACCTGGATTGGGTGAAGTGAGCGACATAGATGTTGGACAGTTCACCATGATCTACTCTGTCCTCTACATGCTAGACCTGCTGCTCAAGGTAAACATCCTACATGCAAATAGGGATGGAGAAAATTTGTCCAGGGACAAGTAAACCTGACTTGTTTAACCTGATTAGACTTTAGTATTGTAATATTTCCAAATAAAACAGAAATATACTGCACTGAACAAGTGTTTGAGTTAAATCAACTGTGTACGTCTGACAGGAGTGGATATATTTCTAAGAACAAAGCTGTCAATGGAAACAGATTAAAGGTAAATAAAATATTGGTACCAGCTAATGGGATAGCTGTAGAGTTTGCTGAACTGTGTGAAACCTAGCGGTAGTAACAGAACCGCTGGTCTGCATCCATCAAGGGTCATCACGATATAATTACAGTGTGTAAGCTTTCTTCATGCTGAAAAACAGAAAAGTAGAAAATCTGTGTGTCACACTATGAGACGATAAATCTGTCTAGACCGTGCTCCCAAAACAAACAGGTGCATGGAAGAGGGGCTTCAGTCTCATTTACCCTCTCGATTAATTACGTTTTTCTCAGTATCTTCCACTTCTTTAGGCACATTTCAACTATAAACGTAAAGCAGCTCCTCTATGCTACAGTGCAAGATTAGTGGCTAAATCTAATAGAGTGTCATTACATTCTCCATGTGAGTAGAAAACTCGAAACTCACCAGACTCTACTTTACATTACTGATGCTCCTCAGAGCAAAATACGTTTTAGTTTTGTTTTTGTAGAAGGCTTTATTATTATCATAATCCATTATGCATCCATACACTGTGATGAACATTTCTCCGCGAATCTTGTGTGGAGACTTTCCTCAGGAGGACATGTCTCTCAAGCAAGTTTATTGGTTGGGCGAAGCAGGTTGGTTTCGGCTTCAAGTTCAGATCTTTCTACTTCTGCATTGCCTACCTTTTCTGCAACCACAACATCACACTATCTGCAAATACAGAGAGAGACTTATTTGAAGGAGAGGAGAACGAACGCTGAAGCCTCTCCTCTGCACCCCCTATTTTGGTGCACAGTCAGGCCAGATTTTTGTGAGCAGAAGATTTAAAGATTTCATCTGTCCCCTTCTGCATGGGACTAGCAATTTATCTTTTTGGTGTTAACAAAAACTGAATTGTATGAGCACAAGATATTGAGACAGACAGGCTCTGACCCCAACACTCAGAGACAAATGGAATCGCAGGGAATCTCACAGACGCGCACAACATAGGGACTTTGACTGGGCTGATGGGCTTTAATACAACGTAATTTGATTTGGCTTTAAATGTGCTTCATGATTATTAATTCATCAAATAATTAAAAGTCTTCCTACAACATCCATCCATCCATCCATCCATCCATCCATCCATCTTCATGTCTGCTTTATTCCCTTTCGGGGTCGCCACAGCGGAATGAACCGCCAACTCTCTGGCATATGTTTTACGCAGCGGATGCCCTTCCCTGCCGCAACCCATCGCTGGGAAACATTCACACACACATTCACACTTTAACACTGTTAACATTGTTCTTATTCAATTCACTTATTCCGCATGTCTTTGGACTTGTGGGGAAACCGGAGCACCCGGAGAAAACCCACGCGATCACGGGGAGAACATGCAAACTCCACACATAAATGCCACCTGCCCCAGCCGAGCCTAGAACCAGCGACCTTCTTGCTGTGAGACGACCGTGCTACCCACTGCGCCACCGTGACGCCTTCCTACAACATGTTATGTTCTAAATAATTTGCAAAAAACACTAAGCTTTAGTAACACTTTAGTCACGTTTAAATCCAGGCTAAAGACTCTCCTGTTTAGTTGCGCTTTTGTCCACTGAGCACCAACGTCCGAACAACCATTTTACCTCTGCACTTCACATCTTAATCTTTGTTTTAATCGATGTTTTAAATTTCAGTGTTTTAAATCGGTTTGATTTTATATGACTTTTTTATGCTTGATTTTAATGTATGCACTTTCTTTTTACTCTTTATTTCCAATGTAAAGCACTTTGAATTACCCTGTGTATGAAATGTGCTATACAAATAAACTTGCCTTGCCTTGCCTAAGCTTTCATCAGAAGTCCATGAGAGATGATCTGTTATCATGTACTGTAAAAACATGCTCACATGCTTGTTCTGTTTGCTGGTTATTCATAGAATATTTATATGTCTATAGAAAACCTGAGAGTATGTGTGGAGTAAAAGCAATCTAAAGGGCTTCTACCCTACTCATCTTTGGCTGATTTGAGAGGGATCTGTTTTTTATGTAAGGGCCTCTTTTGTACACATGCAAATAGGTTTTGTGTTGTCGAATAATACTGTGCATGTTGTATGGCTTTGTTTGTAGATGTTTGCTCTTCAGGTGTCCGTGAGGTGTTATTACATGCTAAAAGAAGATAGCGCGGCAGCCATGGATGCCGAGCAAGGAAAAACTGTGACTGTGAGTTGAATAGTGTTTTTGGACTGCTGTCATGTGATACATTGCTCTGAATATTATCAAATTCAAATCTGAAAATGTAATCATTTGGTATGGTTTTCATTACCTTCGATTTTTCTACTAGACATAAATTGACTGGAAGTGGATTAACTTTCATAACAGCTTCAACATTACCAAAAGTTTATTTTGGACAGAAGTGAATGAATCTCAGAAATCCATTTAAATTATATTTCTATTTTATATTTATATCATATATTTGTCGATAACTATATGGCTACAGTCAGACTGCCAAACCCAAATTGTCCATTTGTTACTCTTAGAATGTATATTTTCATGAACGTCTGTACAGCTTAATTCACATCTTTTTAGGAGAACCCCTTTTATTTAAGGAGGAGATCTATTTCTGGCACTCTTTACATTTGATTTCAGTCCATCCATCCAACTATTCATCTATCCATCTTCTTGTTGGCTTTGTCCCTTTTGGGTTAGCCACAGCAAAATGAATCACCAACTCTTCTGGTATATGTTTTACACAGTAGATGCCCTTCCCATCACTGGGAAACATCCACACACACTCATTCCCACTCAGACTCTGGAAATTTGTGTTTACTCAATTAATCTATACTTCATGTCTTTGGACTTGGTGGGTAAACTGGAGCACCCGGAGTAAACCCACGCGATCACGGAGAAAACATGCAAGCCCCATACAGAAATGGCAACTGACCCAGCCGAAGGCTCAAACCAGTGACTTTCTTGATGACCCTGCTGTGATTTTCATTGTTTAATTTTTAATCACATTTTCCAGCTTGTACAACATCAAGTCTGAGCACCATCAAAGAGAAAGGAGTACCACTGCATCATCAATAAACAGTAGCTTGCGAAATGCACCCGAATGTTTGTGTAAATCTCATATTGGATAGTTGTGTAGAGGCCTTGACTCAAATGAGCTCTTCCTGCAAAATCAACACAGGAAGGCATTCAGAAACTTATTAGTGAGTGTATGCTTTTTAGGGTTTTAGAGACTTTTTTTTTTTTTTTAGAGACAAGTTTACAGACATGAATAACCTGTGAGTAATGCACATTTTAACATGTTCGCATGTGTCCTAAACTGATCTTTTGTTTTTGTTTTATCTGTTTTTTTTCACAGGTCAAGCTGCCATCTTATGAGGAGTGTCTGAAAATGAAGCAAGAAAAGCCTCCCAAATATAATCAGGCATAGGTTGTCCTGTATTTGGAAAGGAAAGAATTGCTCAAATGTTAAGATGTTTGCTGAAAACAAAGCATTTTAGCTTGTTGCTTGTGCTCATGCGATACGTCATTGCTTTTATTTGAAGTATTTGAATTTACAGTAAGTCAGATTTTACCACAGGAGGTAACATTTCAAAATAAAATGAATCCCCGTGTCCGTGATAAAAAAATCTAAAGTGAACTACTATGGAGGATATTTTAAGTGGTGCGTGTGTGTTGACACATGCAAAAGACATCTTTATATCTATTTATAGATAGAAAATTGTCAGGTTCTGTCAATGTAAAGCACATTATGCAGCTCTTTTTCTCTTTTATTTTTCAGATAAAAAAAACCAAGCCTGTTTGAGGTTTGCTTATCATGTCATGTGACCTGGGTGTGAGAAGTAATAGTGTGAAGATTTTCTACACGAGCACAAATATAACCTGATGTTTGTCTGGAGTTGTGGCTTTTAAAGCTGGCTAAAGTGGTTTTTGTTTTATGGAGACAATATTGTGGCTGTCTCCGTTTCAGAATTTAGAGTTTTTTTTAAATACCCAGCCTTTATTTTGGTTAGGCTGCCTAAAGGTGTGCCTTTTATGATCTGAAAATTCTCCGATGCCATCACATTTTTTAAATGAATAGATCAAGGTCCTCATCACATGTTAGCAATCTGATTAATTTAGATAGGCTTGCAGTAAGAGAGATGTGATGCTCTATTAAATATCATTCACTTGGATTTTGGTGGAAATGAACTGAAAATAAATCTTTCTTGTTGTACCTTCAATGATGTAATCTTTTAAGACAGCGATGTGCTTCTGTAATAGTTTAAGAAACAATTCACTTTGTGGTCAACCTCTGGAGAAAATAGAAATGCAAAATGAACAGTTGTCTTTCTGTGCTATGTACAACAGTTAATCTACTGTCTTTTAAAATATGCTTTATGCAATAAACAAACATGTTAGAAATTATATTTCACTGTGTGATCTGTATGCTGCAAACTCAAAAATCATCCAAAATAAAATATACACAATGTATTTACTTCAAACTTACTTTAAGTAATTGTCATTGATTCCTCTAGATTGCTTCCCTCTGCTGCAGATGTTTGTCGTTGGCAAACCTCAGGTGCGGTGGGAGGGTTTTTCCGGAAGGATGGAAGGCTGGAAGGCTGGAAACGTAGTGGTGAGAGGAACAGTGTGTTCAGAAACCTTAATTGCTGTGTTATGTAATATAAAAAAACAGGAGCCCCTCATTTACATAAGCAAACAGGGGGATGACCAAGAAGTGTTCCTGCTGTTCATGAGCGACGTTAGAGTCTTTTACTGCTGTGTGGAGCTGGAAAGTCCTAAACCAGCAGAAAGCCTTAAATGAAAAAAATTCTTTCAAAATTTGTGTACAGCAAAAGTGCTCTGTTTGGGTCTAAAACGTCTCAACCTTATATAACCAGTGGTTCTTTTATTTAAATTTTTTTGGTGCTTTAAAAATATTTTTTTATTTAAACAGATTTTATTTAGCATTTGTTTTCTTTCTTTATATAACATGTGTTAGCATGGTAGAGTCACGGAAAATATTGACTGGAAAAAACATAAAAAAAATATTTTTGAAGTTGACAAACAATAAAGCCATTGATTTTAACAAAAAAAAAAGATCTGTTCCTCGTTTCAGTTTGACATTCATCCCCATTCATTCGACTGTGCATTTATTTAATCTAGGGGTTCTGCTTAGGTTTAAATCAAATTTTGCACATTTTCTCAAAAGTTTCCCCTTGTTTAACAGTAATTGAGAATGAAGTTTGCATTGAATTTTCTTCACCTGTTATTTGAACTTATAGGTACCCTATGATGTCTTTTTAAAATAATTTTGTAATTAATAATTGACCCCTCTAGACTAACACTGTACAATTAATACCCTTCAGAAGGCAGGATTTATTGTAAAGAATGTCTTTGAATCACCTCAAATGGTTGTGCACCGCCACAAGAGCAATGTACCTCCCGCTTCTCCCACTGCTGTAGTTTCCTCATGCCCCCTGCTGGATTTAGCTTGTTAGCACACAGAAAATCCATTTGGTCAAAGATATCCATTGTTTACCCATCACGGTTCTACTCCGGTTACATTTTTGGCTCATACGTTCTTCAATAAGATGCAGTAGCGCTTCATCTGATTGGTTTCAAGCTCTCAGAATAGAATTATGCGAATATGCATGAATAAATCCGAATATAACTTGAGGTATGTTGGGAAGAAAACTAAAATTTGAGTTTATTTGATAGGACACCTTTAATCTGTTAATATGTTAAACAAGTAATTTAAGTAAGTTGTCATAACAGGCTGAAATTCTCATACAATTTTATATTTAATAATATTATAATCAAATCATTATCTCTGTTTTCCTAACGACTCAAATGATTCGTTCAGTCACATTTTCAAACCTCTTCTTTGTGTTGTTTTATTATGTGGTGATTGATTGTTGTACCCTGTCTGCTGTTTTTGAATGCTATTCACAGCTTGAAAATTAGGAGACCAATCAAACTTGATCAACAGAGCAAAACACAGCAATGTTCTTCTATCTGATCTCACAGCTCTTTCTGATGTTTTAAAATCATAAGTGCAACTAACTGAACATTGGACGAGGAAGCAGTGTTTGACTGCAGCTGTCTCCAAAGCACCATGACAGAAATCTACAAAATCTCAAGTTTAAGATTGTGATGTGTCACCCATCTCCTGTCCTCCAATCACACTGTGAGCAGAGTTTAAATGCTCCCATCAAATTGCACTGTATTTTTTATTTTAGCCACAAACCTAAAATCAGCTCCTTCAGGTCGATCCATGCTGTCTTGCGATATGCAAAATGTACAATTTAAGTATCGTAATTTCATAAGCAGTTTCTTTTTCTCATAAAATATGTTTAAAGGTGTTTGTTTGAGTAAATTGCATCAAATAAGTTACTGTGTACAACTTTTTTGTACAAATGATAATATTAGCGGCTGTTATGTCAGTGTGAAGACTCAATTAGTGCACATTCTTTCACTAATAGATGTAACCAAACATCGCTTGAGGCCTTTATCACTTGTAGAAACCCTTTGAGAAATTCCACACCAGACTCAATGGAATCAACTTTAATCTCATGCTCGATTTCATACACTGCCTCACATGCATAGGCTCACATTTCCCTAATACACCCACACTACACAGAAACACAAACAGGTCCACGTCCACAGCATCTGAACAGGCCGACAGTGTTGAGCCTTCCCACATCATTCCTGCGCACAAATTCCTGCGTGTGTGAGATTAATTTGAGAGGAAAAGTACTCAGAAAAGACAGATTCATCCTGATGTTTATTTGAGTCCTACCCCAAAAACTTTGAGACCCCTCCTAGGGCTGGAAATGAAGCTGGCTTCCCTTAACTAAACACACAGAGGCTCAGATCAAGGGCTGTTTGTCTTTCCAAGCCGAGCTGAAGGGGTCCTGGAGCAGGTACGGTGGATGGGAGGGCGATGGGCGTCTCCAGACAGAGGTGTGTCTGATGTTTTACTCGTGTGTGGTGATAACCTGCTGCTCTGTTTGCGTGGGATCCAGTCTGTCTTTGGCTCTCCAGGAGATCTACAGGATGACTATCAGGATGCCTCTGCATGGGCTTGTGATGCTGCTCTGCATCCTGGGAGCTCAAGCCAGCATGAGTTCAAGGAACGCTGCTGCCATGGGTAAGAAAGAAGCTCTATTTGTACTCAACCTAAATATATAAATAATATGTTGTCTTTATGCAAATACCATTTTCATTATATCAGTTTGTTTTGAGTGATGATTATCCAAAATGTAAACGAGGCCAATCTGAAAAAAAAAATTAGATTGGACAAAATTGATTTATTTATTTTTTATTGTATTATGTACAATTTTATAATTCAAGCATTTTTTACAAAAATATTGTCTATTGAATAGAATGCATCTATTCTTATAATTTAAATATCCTTAACTGTTTTTTTTGAGTGGATATAAAACAAATTGAGCAATAATTGCTGTCTTCTCATTGTAAACTGGGACAATGAGTTATAAGAATCATATTAAATAAGAATCGCTGTCAACCATTTTCTGAAAACAGAAATAGCATCAAATATTATCTGCATATCAGAATTGTTATGTCTTGAAAGTCATAAAAGAATTGCTTGAAAGATATTATAGGACTAAACTTTAAAAAATATAAAATTCTCAGCATCATTCCTCTGGTACAAAAAAAAGAGTGATTGGTGACTAAATGTTACCCCATAACAAACAAATTGTCTGCTCAAGATATATTTTAACTAGAGTTGGAGAAGGGCACCAAAATAACACTTGGCTGAAATTGTAAGATTAAAATTGTAAGATTAAAGATGCTAATTACATAAATAAATAACTTTCCATGTATTACACCTTTTAAGAAGATAGTCGATAAACCTGATTAAAATATTGGTCAATGCATTTAAATCAAACACAGATATAGACTGAAGACTTGTTACTGGCAGACCGCAAAGGAACACATGTTGCTCTGCATCCCGGAGGCTCAGGCTTTCAGGTTAATTATTTGTCGGCAGTTTTTGGTGGTGAAATTATGTGTGAAGTGTTTGGCTTGCAGAATTTTAAATGGAACGTTAAAGCTATAATAATCTCTCTAAAGTACTTTTTGCAAACCACAATTAATTTTTATTGTGAGAACATTTTAAGATTCTGTATAAGAAACACGAGTTGTGTTGCCACTAAAATTATGCATTTTAACAGATTTTAATGAACTTCATGACACTGCATGACAAAAGAAATAACACGGTTTGTATTCTGGAGAAGACATGAAGTCTAAAGATTATAACAGTGCTAGAGGATTACTGTAGTAGAAAACAAATAAAATAAGCATTCAACCTTCTAATATCATATTTTTATCCATCACTATAAGCAAGCCAGACAAGTAACAGTTGCACAAATTGCACAGTAATTATTATTAATTTTTTTTCTAAAGTACATTTAGCAACAGTGGTAATTTTAGAGGCTTAATAAATATGTGTGCCCAAATTAGTTAGAAAAAGCTGGTTTGACATCGCATGACTATTATTAAATATTTTTTTTTGTATTTTGATTTTCATTGAGTCAGCAAGACCATATTGTCTTTAACAGATACAAAAAAAGTAAAGAAATAATTATTCTTTTGGATCCTCCTATAACAGATTTTCTCAATGCAAATTCCAAAAGAAGCACTGGCAGAGTCTGCAGGGCAGTTGCCATGCATGACAGAATGAAGCAGTGTTGCCTCTTTGCGTGCTGTTTTAAAAGCAGCAAGGTGTTGCAGACTTAAGAGAGAAACCTTAAAGTGTGCAATTAGGCTCGTGTTTCCAGAGGTTGTACTCCGCTTGTACGTCCTCGAGGAAAATGTGTTTTAAGGTTTCAGATGTTGCTACATCCATCCACAAAGAGGCCCTATGCTGTGCTGCCTGCGGTAGGATGTCTGATCAATGGAGTTATTATGAGAGAGAGCAACACTGTACAGTTATTGAACGAACTCCAGACTGTCTGGCCTCTCATCGAAATGTTCTGCCCCTCAGCCTGAATCTGAAGCAGTTAAGCCCTTCATTCACCTGAACACTGTAGGGACGTCTGTGTTTTTTTAGTTTCGCTTTTCAACAGTGCTCATATTAATATAGACAAGCTGGAACTGCCATCGTTCAATGAAATATTGTACACGAAGCATTTTGTGCTGCATTTATGAGAGACATTGAAGGCAGTTATAGATGAGAAATGCTTGATTTGTTTCCAACTGAAGAAAACTGAAGGAAGTGTAAATATGTGTGTTAAACTTTAAAGGAACCCATTTATTTTCGTTTTGTTGTGAGCTATACGTTGAACAAATTATATATTCTATATCAAACTAAAATTTTAAAATATTATATGTAGTGTGTGATATCCTCCATGCTTTTATTCTCTCTTGTTTTTTGTAATGATCATAAAGATCATAACCCGTATTATTATAAGACTTTTTATATGAAGTTCTATTAAATTAATACGTATATAACATGTAGCTATTTCTAATGACACAATTAGACCAGGCCAGTCTTTTGGGAATTCTACTGGTTTTCCTGAGACCACAATGGGCCTGAATGAGCCTTGAGAAGAGATGGGCATGGATGGTCACAATACAGCACAATTTAACCATCACAACACACCTTACTCTACTAATTAAGCTCTGCTTGATTCTCTCTGATGTCTCTTGAAAGGGTAGGCACTGAGGCCCTCTAGAAGTGACTTTGACCAAATACCTTTCAAAGTATTCTGACCATTCTTAATTGAAACTTTTATCCTTAAAATTTTTATAATAACAAAGACACCTGTTATTCTAACCCCCTTTAAAACTATTTCTTTATTTAAACTACAAAACGTGTAAAGTCTTAAAAGCACATTTCAGATCAGAACCAATCACATGCCATTTAAGTAAAAGATACATAAACATAAAAACTGATGACTAGTCATAACAAATTGAAGAAAGTTATACTTAACATCACCATGGGAAGAGCGCCTTGAAAGTTTAACCTTAAAAAAAGAGCACTTTAAAGTTTGTGAAAATGTTCACTATTATTAGATGAACACTAATTGTTAAGCAGCGTACTGGAGAAGGGATCTTTCAGAGTGGTGCTATAGGGTTCCTACGCTTCAGGTGAATTGAAGAGTCTAAACTGCTTATGGTGTTTAAAGTGTCACCTGATGTGAACAGGAAACCTGGAGAAAATGTGGATAAATGTTATTTCTTTACTCTACTTTCATATTCATAGATAACATTCAATGTGTAAAAAAGAACTAATCACCAAATAAATATAAATAAAAGAGAATAAGGCTTTTACACTGTTACATGCAGTGAAATTGGATCCCTCCGACCAAGATATAGACATCACATTACAGGGGGACAGACAGGTCGTTGAGACATAGCAAATTAACTAAGGAAATATACAGCAGGAAAGGTGGCTGAAAAAAATGCTCCTCACAAACTGTACTTCAGCTAGAGCAATGAGAGATCAGGGGAAAAAAGCCATAACAATAAGCACATTCAACACATTTACATAGACATAACATCGCATCAGGATGGGAACAGGGGCAGTGGAGATAGATCCAGTCACAGACAAGCAGACATCCGGATCTGCAGCTGATAAGCTCAATCAATGAACCCCACCCACTCAGACTGGGGGTAAAAGCACAGAAGGCGGGAGTGTCCTTGAGGAGTTCAGAACTTTTCGTTATCTTGTTCTCCAGCAACAGCCTTGGCCAAGGCCGTCCTGAAGAAGTGGGAACGAGCCGAAAGAAGAACAATTTCTGATTGAATTTGGGTCGAATTCTGCCAATTTCACAGACCTCTAAGGTCCATCAACGTCCATCACTGGCCTTTTTGGTCAAAATCTGCTGCGCAGCGGTAAGCATCATCTGGGTCTCGTCCAACTTGTGGTTTATATCAACAGTCTGATTACTGATGACTCTGCTTACTGCCATTTAAATCCAGCCTGTCAGCTTGGTGGGGCTTTGAACTTCACTGACCGCTTTTAACAATCGCTGATACCCCAGGGCTCCACATAATCCCATCAGCAGAAACCCTGTCATCAGAGTTCCAAATAAGTAGATATCCTCAATGTCCTCCAGGGACAGAGCGGCCAGGCACACGACGCGCCACTTCTCCATCGTGTAGCCAGCTGCAAACGTTCCCGCAGGGCAGGGGGTTCCCCCCAAACCTGAGCTTCTCGTTGACAAAATTATGTCAATTGCATTCAGAGACCAGCTGGTCAAATCCATGGTTCCTCGTTTAAAGTTTAGAGAGCAGGACAAGGAGAGTCTCAAACAGTACTAAACAGACGGACCCAGTAGGAGAGATGTGGGGAAGGAGAGAGAGCCTTTGTCAAGAGCAAAGTGAGAATTAAAAAATGTAATCTTCAACTGAGTACTGAGGTATAATTGTATTGGGATTAGTCTCAGATCATATTTAAAATGCTGTTACAAAAGGAATGACATAATATACATATGAATAACCTTGTTTATTTTTAGCTGCAGGTCTGTGTAAAACCAAACCGGCAGACGTGGTATTTATCATCGACAGCTCTCGCAGTGTTCGTCCCTCAGAGTTTGAACAGGTCAAAGTCTTCTTGACCAAAGTCATCGATGGCTTGAATGTGGGATCTGATGCCATCCGAGTCGGTGTGGTGAACTACGCCAGCAGGGTCAAGAACGAGGTCTCTCTGAAGTCCCACAAAACCAAGGCAGCTCTGGTCAGGGCCGTGTCCAAAATCGAACCCTTATCCACTGGCACCATGACCGGCCTTGCTCTTCAGTTTGCTATGAATGTGGCCTTCAGTGAAGCAGAGGGAGCTCGAAAATCACCCGACATCACCAAGGTGAGGGTGCCAACACACCCCAAAAATATCATGGGTGACGAGACAATTTTGATTTGTCACAATCTAAGAAATGGCAAAGAAATTCTGCAAAGAAAAGCTTGATTACAATCTATTGCTAATACATAGAATTACAACTCCGACCATTATGAGTACTTTTCTGATTTAGTCATTTCTATATGTAGAACTGGACACACACCCATTTCCATGATGACCCAAGTCCTCATGCATATATTGTCCTATTTTTAAGTATATACTAAATTTGTGGAAAAATCTCCAGTGGCAAAAAAAAAAAGTGGCAGAAAAACTGAAGTTGTTCAAGTTTATAAAATTTTTGTGCATTCTTCTGAGTTTTTTGGTAAGCATTATCTGTTAAGATAACACAACTCAAAATCTCTACTGGAAAACGTTTGCAGGTAGCTATAGTTGTGACTGATGGCAGACCCCAGGACAACATCCGTGACGTGGCTTTGAGGGCAAGAGAAGCTGGCATTGAGATCTTCGCCATCGGGGTTGGTCGTGTGGATTTGAACACCCTAAGACAGATGGCCAGTGAGCCGCTGCAGGATCATGTCGACTATGCGGAGAGCTACAGCCTCATCGAAAAGCTCACCAAGAAGTTTCAGGAGGTTTTCTGTGGTACGTCTGTGGGTTCAGGGATACAGAGGGTACAGAGACTTCCAGAATAGTCTTCCTCAATTTCATGTGACATAAAGCATGTCTTTTGATTCTGTTTGAGGAGAGATTCATATGAAATGCACTCCTTACATCAAAGGCCTAATGACATCTATAGTTCGTAACATTACAGTTAAATGATCATTTCACTGTAAATATTTCTGGTAAAGTTTTCAAATGCTGCAGCTGTATGATGTAAGTTGAATAAGTAGCAGAAACTGATTGGAAGTGAACTCGGGAGTGGAGTTCCATGTTTTTAACGGCATGTTGTCATGAATCTTACCTCCAAGATGAATAGAGTAGAGTACAGTAGATCTCCAGCCTGTGCTTGATGCCCAACTGCACTCGGGTTTCTGGGGGAAGAAGTAAAAGCTTGTATAAAACGTCACTGAAGTTTATGTAGACGGTGTAATGCAGTGCTTCTCAGCTTTTTCATATAATTCGGAACATCACAGTTTGGTACCAATACCAATATTGGACCCCTCTAGACTATCACTACACCCTTAATAACCTTCAAAAGCAGAATTTATTGTAAATGGTGTTTTTAAATCCTCCAAATGAGTGTGTACCTCGTGTTCCTCCCACTGCAACATGCTTCTGCCACACCCCTGCTGCATTTTTCTTATTGGCACACGGAAAATCCACCCAATTCCAATGCATATGTTCATTGTTTGGAAAGCCAGAAACACCTTTGGCCCGGTACATCCAAAAACCACACTTTCTTTAAAAAAAATTTTATCAGATGCGGATCAGTCAGTACATATGTTCTTTATTGAGAGGTTCATCTGATTGGTTGGTGGGTGGTGTTATGACCAGCATGCGTGGATGCAGTCACCGAGCCGTTTTGAGCTCCAAGAAAAAGAAAATGGGATTACAGAAACTTGGAAGAATTCATCTGAAAATGGCTCGAGGTGCGTTTTGATGAAAAGTAAAATATGTAAAGAAATAGAAAGTTGAGATTATATTATACACCACCGTAATTGTTATCATGGATGTTTGGAAGGAAGAATTTAAAGGGACTTATTTTCATGAAATAAAGGTTACTTTGTAAATTCTTCTTTGACCACCAAATCAATCCTTCAGTCAACTGTAACTAACAGTCCATTTCCAAGCTCAGAATTGTGTACCACATCCTACATTTTGTTTTAGTCTAAGCATGCCCTACAACCATTGGAAAAGTACCAACAGTAGGAATCCATGAGATGTGAGCCATGCTCAAACTCACCTCCTACGCCATAAAATGTTGATGTGACCAAGTTGTCGTGTTACCAATAGGGGCAGTAGGCATCTATGATGTTGATTAAGACTGATAGAACAATCATAGTAACGGTGCAACAAGTAAGTTTGAGGACATGGCTGGTAATGCAATCACATTATAATTGGAATGTAGTGATGATGAAGTTTCCCCCTCAAGATTATACATCGCCAACTATAGGCTTTTAAAACTTGGTGTAGACTGATATGGCTGAATGGCAACATTATTACGTTATAACATTATTTTCTGAAATTGCAGTCACTAACATAAAAGCCTGAAATTTGATAATCCATTGGGTGAAATGTCTTACATACTTCATTTAAACACCAATATACAACAGAAATTACTCATTTACAAATACTTTGCAATCCCTTTAGAAAGGCTGAGAACCGCTGCTGTTATTATTCTGCAGCAGAGTGAAAGCCACCAGAGATGCAGGGGTTTCCCTTAGTGCCCTCTGGTGCCTGAATCTCTGCACTGTGGCTGTGTTTTAAAGACATGCTGCAGGCTTTGAGTTGCCTCTAGCAGATCTGTAAAACACACTGATGCACTTTTCTTCATATAGACTAACCGTGTCCTTCCTAATCCTTCCTCCCCCCACCCGCTGTGTATGTAACACACTCATGGTAGATCCTGTGTCGGACCTGTGCGCGACAGGTGACCATGACTGTGAGCACATTTGCATCAGCACACCTGGATCGTTCAAGTGCGCCTGCAGGGAGGGCTTTACGCTCATGAATGACAACCGATCGTGCAGCGGTGAGTACACCTGACTGATGCCCGAGTGAGGAAGAGACTTCATGACATGGTCAAAGATCCCTTTCCTCGCTCCATTTTCTACATTTCATTTGTCCAGGGATGAGTCCAACGAGATACAATGTCGATTGAGTCGCTGATTTGTGTTAAACTAAATTTTGTCGATTCTGCATTACTTGTTCTCAGGAAATCTAAGTAGTTGTGACTGTCCAATTTTTTTCTTTAAAGTTCATATCACCAAGAATTTAAGAATAGAGTCAATAAGACAATGCTCTTCTGAACCAAAACAAGAAGTCTTTGAATTTTCTCTGAAATATGTAGTGGAATCCCCGAGGGCCCCTACATAAATCAGTGAAGCTCTTGATTTACATTTACATTTATGCATTTTGCAGACACTTTTGTCCAAAGTGACTTATATTAGGGGACGGACAATATGTAATTTGTTACACAAGCAAAGTCTATCTCAGCTTGGTCATAATAGAAATTGTATCAACTGATCTATAAACCATAGCAGGAAGAAAATAAAAACAGAAGAGGAAAAAAAAGAAATTTTTTTAATAGTAGCCGTTCCCTGAAAAGACGAGTTTCCTGGGTGCTTTTTGAAAGCTGTTAGTGTTGCTGCTTTCCTGACTGGATCTGAGAGTTTGTTCCACCAGCCAGGGACAGTGAGAGAGAAGGTTCTGCTAAGAGATTTTCTGCCTTTATGGGACAGACCCACGAGTCGCAGTTCCTTCACTGAGCGCAGGCTTCTGGAGGGCATGTAGAAGTGTATGAGCTTGTGGAGGTAGACAGGGGCTGATTTAGAGATAGTTTTGTATGCCAGCGTTAGCGATTTGAATTTAGCACGAGCTGCAATGGAGAGCTAGTGAAGAGTGATGAAGAGGGGAGTAACATGAGCTCACTTCGGTTCCTTCAAGATGAGACGAGTTGCAGAGTTCTGGATCACCTGTAGAGGTTTGAGCACGTTTGCTGAAAGTCCTACTAGGAGAGCTTTGCAGTAGTCCAGACGTGAGAGGACCAGAGTCTGAACCAGGAGTTGAGTTGCATGCTCTGTTAAGAAGATTTAAAGTTTCTCCTTGTCGTTCTCTTTTAGAATGCAGTAACCCACCTTTAGATGTGGTTTTTGTGATCGATGGCTCCAAAAGCGTCAGACCTGAAAACTTTGAGCTGGTCAAGAAGTGGATCGGAACCATGATTGACAAACTTGAGGTGTCTGATACAAAGTCTCATGTGGGTGTGGTCCAGTATTCCAGCACAGTCAAGACTGAGTTCCCACTGGGACGCTACAATGATAAAAAGTCTTTGAAGGAAGCTGTGAAGAAGATGGACTATATGGAGAGAGGGACAATGACGGGGATGGCCATCAGTTACGTCTCTCAGACCAGTTTCACTTCAAGCCAAGGAGATAGGCCTGGGGTACAAAACATTGCCATCGTCTTCACTGACGGCAGGTCACAGGATTACATTCGCGACGCTGCAAAGAAGGCCAAGGATAATGGTCAGAACACACAAGCATACATTCATGCACCATTTCATCGAAAAAAAAAGTAAAGTTGCTTACAAATTAAGCTTAATTAACACATTAATGATTACAACTCTTTCTTCCTAGTCTTAACTTGGACCGAGGTTTAATAAGATAAAACAAGAAGAACTAAATTTCCTGGTTTTAAAAAGGAACTCTATGGTTTTCAACTTAATGGTGTGTTTTTTTTCTCACTCTGCTTCTGAGCACCCTTGTGCCTGAGGAGAGTTGACTTCTAAAAGATTGTGACAGCACATGGAGAGGTGGTTTGTTGGACGGTTAAATCAGAACATATGGTTTTAGAGGAAGATAGTTGTGTCAAGTAGATACATAAGTGTTTATTAGAATGAATAAAAAGTTATAGTTTAGGCACAAAACTAAAGGAAGATAAATAGTTTTGGAATGGATTCACCAATTCAGTGTGAAAGCGCCCATAAGTGACGTTCCAAGTGGATTAAGCTGCACTTCAACACGACTTTGTCTACACTTTCAAGAAAAGGGGCAAACTTTGGCAACTGCCTTGAGCTCCCAGCTTTTTACCTTTTCTTAAATTATAGAATTCCATTAAATTACTTACACTTAATGAATTTTTTTAATTGACTATTATTCACCCGAATTTTTTCCACCAAGTAAGCTTTATAACTTATTTTAAGCTGTATACCACATGTTCAGCCTCATGTCTCATATTTAAATGCTCTACATTTTAGTATTTAACTTGAAAATTTACAGAATTCTCAGGAATCTTCAAGGCCCTTTGTTTTTTTAACTCTTTAAATTCTCCAAATGTATTTTTCATTCATAAATGTTGCTCCAGGATACACCCGTTTTACTTTTTTACTCAAATATTTTTTTTTAGAGAACTCAATGTCTCTGGAAGTTCAAAGGCCCACATATTTTATTTAAAGTGTAAAACATTTAGGAAATTAACTTGAACATTTCTTCAGATTTCTCTGTACCCACCTGAAAAATAATTTGTAACATAAATGTGACATTTGTTTGCCTTGGCCCCAAAATGACAAAAGCCTGCACTGTGAGTGAAAGTTGTGTGGAGAAAATTGCCTTGTTTAGAGAAGAATAGAGAGACAAAAATGGTGGCAAAATATAGTGCCTGCAAAGTGTGCCTAAATAAAGTGGATAGTGAGTGTACCTGATAAAGTCAACCTGAAAGTAAATCAATCAGATATATGGTTTGAAGCAAAAAATGTAATAGCTACCATTTCAAAGTGGCATCGTTGCAAAAAAAAATAACATAAGAAAACCACAAAATAACTCCGTTTGAACAAAAAAAAATTTCAGTTGCAAAATATTAGAAGCTTAAGTTCCCATTTATACACTGAATATGTGCATGCTTCCTTCAAAAATAAACTTGATTTTTAAATGTGACAATAAATATTAGGGCTTCTTAAAAAAAAGCAAAAATACATTAAAGTGCAATGCAAAAGAAATAAATCAATGACATCAGAGCAGCATCCCAAAATTCAAAATGGAGGATAAGGTATTTGTTGTGTTGATGTGGCTTCAGGGTTAAAATCTAAAGACTTAAGTATCCAAGTATTGTTCTTTACAAAGCCACCAGTGCTTGCTAACTATAGAAGCTGTTCACGCTCTATCTTGCATGCTTCAGGGATCATCATGTATGCTGTGGGAGTTGGTAGCGCTGTTGAAGATGAACTGAAAGACATTGCCTCAGAACCTGTTGCTGACCATTACTTCTACACTGCTGACTTCAAAACCATGAACCAGATCGCCAAGAAGCTGCAGATCAATGTTTGCAAAGGTAAAGCAAACACAGGAATCATGAATACCATCTTACAGCTAAATCTTTACTAGAGTCTGTTTTCTGTCATGTTCCCCTCTGAAGAAGACCCCTGTGAATGTAACTCAGTTACCAAGTTCCAGAAAAAGGTGGAGGAGGCACTTCAGGTGTTAACAAAGAAATATATCCTTTCTGAAATATGATCATGTTCAAGACAGACACTGACAAAACCGTACACTTATAAACTAAAAGCTTTACTTTCATGATTGTTTGTTACATCTATATCTATTTTGTTACAATAACAATACCATGTATACACTGATGTCGGACAAAGCCAAACTTAATGAAGGTTTGGCAAAAAACTGCAGGTGAGTCATTGTGGAAGTATCTAAAAAGATCTAAATAGGAAGTTGAATGCACAAAATGTTTTTTTCTATCATTTTGATCAGATGTTTTCGCATTATAGCGTGAAACACACTTCAATGATCAACATTCATTCTTTCTTAGACTTTTTGACACGTGTCCTTGATGAAGGCATGATGGTAAGTCATGTTGATCGCTAATTGGTTCATCTCTGACCTCACCAATTGGCCAGAAAGAATACAAGGAACTCTACTCACTCTCGTGCTCTTGTGTTTTTTTTACTGTTCTTTATCTTTCTACCCTCACCTATCTTTTAAACCAGTTTTTTGTTATAGAGATAAACGCCACCACATCATAAAGGTCACAACTTCTTCCAATGGTCTCAATCCCATTATCCCATGTTGTGTGTGATTTGATTTTTGATTATTGTCCGCCAGGTACGCTTAACTAGATAAATCTAGCTGGGTAGCAAATCTGTGGAAAGGCAAAGTCAATCCAAGCAATGTCGAGACATTACTTAAATCCAGTGAAGCTCAAAATAATCTAAAATCACACTCAAACATGACCATTTTGAATGGAGCTCATTTTAACATGGTAAAAAAAGCCTTTAGTATGGTAGACTTTTCATAAAAACTCTAAAGTATCGATGCAACTTGGGAAAAATTGATGTCTTGTATCAATTTACTGTTAACGATTTGATCACAGCTATGTCCACTCATGCAGAGTTCTCAAGAAAAAAGTATTTGTAGTTTTCCAAGGTTCACATGCCACACTGCTGATTTCTCGCTTAAATAAAAAAATATCATATTAATTTATTTTAATAGTACACAAGCATGAGGAAAAATGTTTCTACATACTGAACACACAATTCAATATATTTTCAAAGTCAATGTCTCCAAAACACTCCACTCCCTGCTGGCTGGGGATATCTCACTGACCAAAGTTATGAACCCTGACGTATGGAAGCTCAAAATTGTATCTCTGTGAACTATTTCTATATATTGTAAATAAGTGTTTAGACAATCCTAATTTTAACATTATGTATAATTTAAACACTAGTCATTATCCTTTTATTATTATTATTTTCATGCAAATAAAAAAACTGGAATTAACCTGAAGTGAATTTAGGAATAACATAGTAAATAAAATAGGTAACAGGAGAATAGGTTTATAAGGAGAAATAACATTGGGAAGACGTTTGCAATTGTTTCCTTAACGACAGCATCACTGGAAGCTGTGACGAAGCGGATTGCCGCGCTGGAGAACAAGATCGTTTGAGGGGAAACAAACATCTCATCCTTCCATCATCATTCCCATCTGTTCCTTTAAACCAAACAAACTGGAGATCTGTTTATCATGCAGTTTCCTGATTCGTATTACTATAATTATTGACACTTCTCAAATCATGAATCTCTTTTTAAACAATAAATATAAAAACTCATAATTCTGAAGGATGTTGGAATCACTTTAATCACTGAATTTCACAGTAGGAAAACACTTTAAATGTACGTAATTGGGTTATTTTTCTTAAGTCTTCAAAGGAATTAAGAAAAGGTGAGAACGTAACTGAAGTTGAATACATTTTCTGTTGTTTTTCATTTTATGGGTTTAAACTGAATATTGTCGCTTTTTTTAAAGCATTTCCTATATTAAATGTTAATCTATATGGAGTATATATTATGGTAATTTAATAAGACTGAACTTGAAATGAATGTTTGAATACAGTCTTTAATGGAGGACACACAAATCTCAGTGTCATTAAAATGCCAAGCCTACAGTTTGAGATGATTCAATAAATGCCCAATTTGTCTCGGTCTGCTGTGTTTCTTCTTTATAGGTGCATGCAGCTCTTATTTGCTGTAAATGAAGGTTAAACATGTGCAGTAGTCCAGGTTCATGAGGATGTACGATGTGTGTGTATTCAGAGAATAAAATGCTGCTTGCACGGGCAGCAGATTATAACGAGTTGCTTCTTGTTTTTCCAACTCTGATCACGCAGATCTAAATTGATTGTTCCTACTGCATCAATGAATGGTTTATAGCTTGTTCAAATGATACTTTGAAGCTGAAATGTAAAAAGGTAAATCTATAGCCTCAACTCATTTAATACTTCTGGCCTGGAGGTATTGTAGGTGGGATTTGCAAGCTCATTTTCTCCTTTGGCTAGATTTTTCCTCTGGAGAAAAAAAATTCTTGCCAGCTAGATTTTGAATATTTCCTGCAGGAGAGAGAGTACTCTGTGCTAGCACTACATATGCTGTTATGGCACCAGCAGACCCCTGTGACCCTTGATCAGATGAAATTACTAAAATAATGACTGACTATACTTAAGCAGTCCACACCAATCAATCTACCAATAAACCAATCAAAAGTTTCTTCAGCTTCTTTCAGAGGAAAACTGGATAGCCCCGCAAACATGAACGTTCCCCGTTGTTTCAATACATTATTATGTTTCAAGAACGTTCCCCTAATGTTATTCTAGCCTTATTTTCTATTCATTTAGAACGCTCTTGAAACCAAAACATTTTAATTCCGTAAAAATGCCCGGAAACCCTAAACTATATAGTAATACATCTATATTCATGAAATTAAAATGAATCTCTATTTTTCCTTCAGCCCAAACACCACAACTTCGTTTAAATGTATTGATTTTTATTTATTTATTTTATTTTTTATGGTTTAAATGACTCTCGAACCTAAATTATTTATCTAAGCTCACTATCAATATAATTTGTTGAGTTAGCTCCGTACCCACAGAGCATGCGCAGTTAAAGAAGCGGAAGGACGAAGAGTCGGTACACCTGGAGATTAATTAGATTAGCGGAATCACTTGGGATTAATCGACGTTGTGACAGTCGCCCTAAACTCTCCGTTACCGGAGGTTGCGTCATGATCTGTCATGAGGTGATGCAACAGCTGGGCTCGGTGTGTTCACGCCACGGACTCTCCGCCTCCTCCTAGTGCGTTTGTTTCCTGCTTCACACCGGCTTCCACAAACTCAATCTTGCCGACAAACAATGAACTCCTAGCGCTCCTCCAACGCTCCACGCCAGACTGTTATCCTGACATTCCAACACAGGATGAAGGTGAGCTACTTATCCGGTTTAACCTAGAGAGTGAATGTAACCAATGTTTGTTTATAAGTTGTAACGAATGTGCAGAGGGCTTTTCAGATTTTTAACACAATAACGTTACATCAAAACAATGTAACGCTAATCTGGGGAAAACATTGCAAGATGTTGAAACTTCTAACATTAATGTCTGTCTTTTGGCTGACAAGACAAACCTATATAGATAAATGATCAATATTGTTGCCTGTATGATAGGGATTCCTATGCAATTTTTTTATTTCCAGTGCCTGTTTCAAATAGAAATGATAGTTTTTGTAGGGCTGATGTATAACTTTTAAACAGCATGCTCGTATAACGTTAATCAACTGCCCCAATGTAATTTATAACAGTGTATAATGTTCTCTGTAAACTGCCAAGACCACTGTAGATATTACAGTTCCATTTATATTTATCCAGTCTCCATATTGCATCTTTGGTTTATATATGACTGAGTCGGTTCTACGAGGAGAATTGTGTGAACTAATTGATGAATGATGCCAGATGAGAGCCAATAGTTAGTGGAGTGGTGTGAATGAAAAGTACATTTTACACAACAAATCTTTGTAAATTATGTATGTGAAGTATGAACAGAATTCCAAAATAATATTTTCCTGTAGTTCGTGTATTTCAACCTAAATTTTCAATGATGTACCTTTTAACTGATAACCAATGATTCAGAAAGACCTAGATGATCTTTTTTTAGAATCCCAGTCCATACAAATGATTGACAGCTTTGCATGCGGTCAAGATAAACATTTAGTAATAGTGTTGATGATGTCCTAGATACTCCCAGTTCAAAAGAAAGGGATATTATGAGCTTCTGTTAAGATTCTCCTAATCTTTCTTAGGAAGAAGCAGGGGTGGATGTTCCTGAGGCGTTGCCTTCAGGACCCAGTGCCTTTATCCCAGTCAAAGAGGTTTGTGTGGCATGTTAACGTTGAATGTTAAAAAAAAAATATTATCATATAGAATATAATTAAAATACAGTTGTAATGTTTTTTTTTACTGCAAACTGCTTTTCAACTAAACAAATGTACTGTAAATGTTTTACAAAAAGATTCACATCTGTCTATGTTTATGTATGATGTTTCCACTTAAAAACATTATTTCTTAAAAAAAAACTCAAATAAAACTGTAATCCTTAAGAAAGGAAATCTTAAAAAAACTAAACAATAGAACTTGAATTTAGCATAAACCTTCAATAATCACTGCTTGTTGACCGATCAATATGAGAATCCCAAGAGGATTTTTTTCCAAAGTGAAAATATCAACATTCTTCTCAGATAATGTGATCGAATTTGTGCTTTTGTAATTGTTAATTTTTTTAAGGAGTTCGAATGGTCTCAAAATGATTTGAAGTCTAAATTCCGAAATATATGGTACTATTCAAATATTCAAAAAGAAATGTGTAAATTCAATAACAATGGTTGTAAATGCATCAAGCTTAAATCCAGAACAGCTTTTATACCTGTGGTGAGTTGCAAATCCACATTCATCCGTCTATAATAATATCTTTTAAATTGGTAAATATATAATGAATGCAAATCTGTGTAAAAATATTCAACGAATTCAGGCAAACTTATGAGTGCAAAATATTCCATTTGGAGATTTATAATTTTGCTTTCACTTGAAAATGATTATATTTAAGGTTAGTCTGTTACTGTAATTGAAGACCACTAGCTAATATACAAATAAATTAACAGAAACTTTACACAAAAAAGAAGAAACAACAAGTATTTTAATTAGGGCTGGGTGATATGGTCCAAAAATCTAATTTCTCACAAAAAAGATCTGATTTACAATTAAAATTCCACCTTATTTAAAATCAACGTGCTGATGACAAACAAATTCCAAACTAGTTCCAAAAAGTCATGTTTATTTTGTTTTGGTTTTCCTGTCTGGAATTTGATATGGAAAAAAAGATGAAAGTGCAGCCAGAAGCAAGAAAACTAAATATTCCCAGAATTTTCAGCTTTTTTTAAGTTTACTTTTTTTTGTCATTTCTGTTGTTGTTAAAATGTCAGGGTAAAATGATGTGTTACCTTATCTTATCATGGTGGCGCAGTGGGTAGCACAGTCATATCACAGCAAGAAGGTCGCTGGTTCGAGCCTCGGCTGAGTCAGTTAGAGTTTCTGTGTGGAGTTTGCATGTTCTCCCCATGATCCCGTGGGTTTAATCCGGGTGCTCCGGTTTCCCCCACAAGTCCAAAGACATGCGGTATAGATGAATTGAGGAAAACTCAGTTTTCCAGAGTCTGAGTAGGAATGAGTGTGTGTGGATGTTTTCCAGTGATGGGAAGGGCATCTACTGCATAAAAAATATGCCAGAAGAGTTGGTGATTAATTTCGTCCCACAAGTTCAAAAACATGCGATATAAGTCAAATGGGCAAAAACGATTGTCCATAGTGTTAAAATTTGAATAAGTGTGTGTGAATGTTTCCCAGCAATGGGTTGTGGCTGAAAGTGCATCTGTTTCGTAAAACATATGCCAGAATAGTTGCCGGTTCATTCCGCTGTGGCGACCCCGAAAGGGAAAAAGCAGAGATAATGAATGGATGGATGGATTTTGGATCAAGGTTAAAAAAAAATAGGGCATTTAGATTAAAATCGTTTTTGTAATTGTTTATATAATTATTTATTTGTTTAATTTTTATATTAAAACAATAACATAATTACAGTATACTTATTGTGGTTGTTTATACAAGATAAATTGTATATGAATCAGTAAACCTTTAAATCTGTGACACTTCATCCTTTAAAATCAAGTTTTCTACTTTTGCACTTAAAAAAGATCTGTATGGAGCTACGCTGTTCTGTCTCTTGCGTGAGCAGAGCTGCTCATCTCGGAGTTCTTGTCACAGTCTGGATCAGTTCTCGTGCAGCTGTTTATTTTTTCATCCCGTTAATGATCTTTCACGCCAAGGATAAAGTACAGCACTGATCCGAATTGCAGTGAATGCATGGAGTCAGTATCACAAGCACACTCATGCTGCGGTTACTTTTCTGCACACTCTCAATTATGTTTTACGCATGCAGTTTTCCTGATAAAACCCGAATAAAGAGGGCTGAGCCCATGTTATTTCTAGCATTTTACGTTAAGAAAAAAAATTGTCAGTCAAGGATGTCGACATAAATCAAACACTCGAGCCATAAGTTTAATGTTGACTTAAGATTTAAATTTGCATTTGGTTGAAATGACAACTGTAATATGACAAAGTTCCTTTAAAAGCAAAAAGTGAAAGAAAAATAAAATGTGTTCGAAATAGTGAACTCAAGATCCGTTTTGTACATGGGTAGTGCCGCAAACAGAATTAATGCTGAAACATCATGAGCATGTTCCTCAAAATGATGACCACACACCTATCTACTTCCTTTTATCAGATTCTGGAAGAACTGGGTGCACAGGAAATGATGTCAGAGCCTGTTTTGTCCGAGAGGCGTGCCGATCATATCAACTTGTTGATGGGGCTTCATCCTGCCTACCACACTTGCTTCCTACGCACCCAGCATGCCTTACTTCAGCTGGATGGCCCTCTGCCAGTGCCATGGAGACATTTCATCATAATCCTGGTGTGGTTTTCATTGAGCATCGTTCAAGAAGTTTAATAGGTTTACAGTTCTGTGTTTTTAATATCAGTTTTTGATTCAGGAATAAGATCGCATGTACATTTTTTTGTTTATATGATACTTTATGCTCAAATGTAAATCTGTATGTGGAAAGTTTCCACATTACTGGACGCTCAATTGGATACGGGCTTCTAAAATCAGATCATAAGATTCTATTCGTGTCTCGAGTGTTTTTGACTGTTGAAATCTTCTGATGTGTATTTTAGCTTGAATAATTTGCTTAAAATACTTTTTTTTAACAAGTACAGTATAATTCCTTGACTCCTGCTATCAAGCAAAACTAATAAAAAGTACAGACTAAATTGCACCATGTGATAAAACGTTTTTATCTGATTACTAAAGATTTAATCTAGGGGCTTTTCTGGTGGTTTAATTTCAGAAAATAAATAGGCAATTGTTACGACCTTATCCAACGAGTCAAAGCGATTTTCATAAGGCCATAAACATTAAGAGATAAGTTTAAAACAATAACGAAGAGGAAAATGCACATAACTGAACTAGCATTCAGATATTACTTTATTTCACAACATAAAGTAAAAACAGTTGCAAACCATACCCTAAATAACCAAGCAGTAGCATTAAATTGTCCCCTTCTGAAACAATAGATAATTGAATACTCAACAAGGAGAGGTAAAGAAAAAGGCCAGGCAGCGTCAAATCAACCTAACAAATAAAACCAAAGAAGTCTTACGAGACCCCCCCCCCCCCCCCACAAAGCTTCCCTAAATGAAAACAAAGGGGGAAAAAACAGGATCTTCGGCATATACGATGCCCTGCCTTGCCTACTCTGGCTCAAACAAAAGTACAATATAGATGCCCCAACTCCCTCACTAGTGTGTGTAACAATTAAGTCAACCTGTGTGTTTGAGACACTAACTACACACAAAAACACACCTTCAATCGTCAGGCAATTAACTCAAAACACTTTAGTCTAGCTCTCTACACGCAAATGCTTCTTAAACCATGGAACTTTCTCCACTCAGCGCTCTCAGTGACTCGCTGGAGAGCTTTTATTGGGCGCTGGTCTGTCGGAATTGTTGAAGAGACCTGAGCGTATGATATAGGAGGGTGACATGGCCAATCTGCAGATCTCAGCAAGATGGCTCCTTGCAACAGAAACACAAACACAGTCAGCACGAAAGGACACACACACACACGCACAAACATCAAAATACACCATGATCCGTGGAAATTGTTACAGCAATAAACCCAAAGTTTGTCGTATAAAAGGATTGCTTTTTTCTAAATAAGAAAGGCTTAAGAACATAGTGGAAAAGTGCTGAGAAATTTTAATTGTGTGTTAATTTTTAAATAACGTTTACCTTTGATAGAGTAGTTACAATGCTAAAATTATTATTAAATAACCATTAATTTGTTATGAAGATAATTGACAATCTAAAAGCAGTATATCAATTTATATAACGTCAATAATTTATGTGTAGAAGTTTGTTTATTGTATTTTTTTTACTCGTTCTTTCTGCTTCTCTTTCTCTCTCTCTATTTTTTATCTCTCTCTTGTACTCTGTCTGTGTCTGCTTCTTCTCAGGCATCTTCTCGTCACCAGTGTGGGTATCTTGTGCAGCATCATCGCTCTGCTTTTCTGCACTCTGGAGGAGAAGCATCTTGGCTGCGAGGGCTTCACTGTGCTCCTGTGAAACTGCATCGGCTGCAGACACTGAACAAACTTCTTGCACATAGACCCTGGATCATCACTCCTCAGCACATACAGGTAAAGGGCTCTACTTTGACACAAATCTCGCTCAGAGCGTTGGTCCTGGATTTTTATCATGAAATCATTCAAATTTAAAGACAGTGTTTTATAATTGACTGCAAAAAATAATAATTCTCATACTGTAGCAACCTTTTCACTTTCAACACATTTTTGTATTTTTGTTTCTTTTTGCAACATCAATCCACAGCTCATTGTAGTTATGAAAGTGTTGTTTTTTTTTGTTTTTGTTTTTTCTTCCAGGAGTTAGTGTGTCCTGGAGCTGAGGGCAGCTGGTCCCTGGCAGAGCTTATTCAGGCGGTAGTTCTGATGAGCCATGCACACTCGCTGTCATCCTTCGTTTGGGGGTGTGGAGTTCACCCTGAACCTGAGCCACTCGAGGACCCCTCCGTTCCATCTCCACAGTCACCGTCTGAGATTGGGGGATCCATTCAGGACAGACGCAGGGACGTCCCAGAGGTGCCGAGTTAATTTGTGGTGTGAAGGTTGTTATGAAAGAGTTAGCCGTACATCTGCAATGTGAGAATCACGCAGTCAATTTCACTCTTTTAAATTTAAAATTAATTTGGTGAATAACATGACTTGAGAAACATCTAATTTAAGTTTTAAGTCACATCTTTTTTTCTTAACATGCTTCTTTTTACAAACATGCTTAAATTGGCTTAAGGCTTTTAAAGTTTTCCCTCTAGTTGCGTGAACACACCTAGAAACTTGCATCCCTTTTGTAGATTCTGCTCGCAAAGATGACCACTCAATGAGCCTGTAATTTTGAGCATTTACCTGTTGTGAAGACTACTTCAAGTAACAACTTTAATGAAGAACTCAATCTGTGAGAACTGCTCCATGTTGTTTTCCTGTGGAGGGTTTCTGATTGCCGTCTTCTCATCCATACTGCATGCATCATCTGATCACAACAGACTTAGGGCTAACTCATAATCGCTGCAAGGAACAGCTTTTAAACATAGAGACTGCTTGCATGAATTATTTGGGAACCTTGGGAAAATGGGCAATTTTATCCATATTTTAAAACAATGTATCTGGTTTTAGAGATCTCGAGCAACAGGTAAAGTAAAAAAAAAATTAAAATTAAGAACCTTTCTAAATCCTAATAGGGGCATTTTAAAGACTTTTTAAAGTCAGGGATTCCGCTGGGTCTTAAAGTAAAAATGTAAAAGTTTTTGGCCTTAACAGTGTTAAATGCACTGTTCTAGATCTAAATATATTTCACTGGTCTTATTTATTAGATGTCCATGTAAAGCTCATCTGATATTTGTTTTATGTTGTTGTTTGGGGTTACCATAGTCGAAGAAAATTAGCAAAATGCTCAAAAACACAAGTTATAATAACGGTTGCCAGAGTTTGACAAAACAATCGTAAAACCTTTTAAAAATGGAAGTTTCGTTTAGCGTTGCCATAGTTTGAGAAAAGGCTTATATACACTAAAAATCTTAAAAGTGATGATTAGAGTTGCCAGATATTGACATAAGAATCATAAATGTTACATAATGCTAGGGTTGCCAGAGCTTTAGAAAATGCTTATAAACACTCAACCTTATAAAAGCCATGGTTAGGGCTGCCAGAGCATTTGTAAATGCTCAAAAATATCAAATTGGTGGTTAGGGGTTTAAACAATGTGTTTGAAGCATTTGGTTTCTTATGCAAAAAAGTTTTGTATGCGTTTTTGATGTTATGATATAGATGTTAAATTAGATTTTTAAGAATCTTTAAAATGTATTATTTAGATTTGTGACTCCCACAGAAACCCTGAATGTTTTAGAATGAAACCTTAGATGTGTAGTGTTGGTTCCTCATTAAATGCACATGTGAAGTTTTACTTGAGTTTGTGTTATATTTGATTAAATGTTCTATACCGTGTACCCTCACCCACTTACAAACCAGTTTGAGTGCATCTGCTGTCTCTTTTCAGAGGGAAAGGTCATTGCACACCGAAGTCTGCAAGAACAAAGGTTAAAATCATTTTCATGAGGAAACAAGAGGTCTTTCACAGAAGCTGATTTTTTGTGTGAAATATTGCATTAGCAATTTCAGTCGCTAAAAGATATCTTAGTGCATGCTGTCGTCTCGTCTAGATTTCTTTAATGCACTTTTTGTTTTGCTCTTTCTGCAAAATCCATATATAAACTGCAACTCATCCAGAATGCAGCTGCTAGACGCATCATCAGATCAACTCGTTCTAATCACATCAGCCGGAACATTGAATTCCTGTTTAATTCCATTTCCACTTCAAAATGATTCTGTTAACTTACAAGGCATTGAACGACTCTGCAACCCCCTTATTTCACTGAGCTCCTCCCTGTTTATTAGCTCTATAACTACTTGAGATCAGCATCAGCACTCTCTTTGTTGTAGTTGAAGTTTTGTCTGTGATTTAGTGAAGTTGAGTTTGTGTTTGCAGTGGTCCCAGGCGGTGCAGGAGGTGAAGCTCCTAGTGGAGAGGATGTTGATGGTCCAGCAGAGAGATGAAGAGGTCACTCAGGAAGAGATGCTCACTCACTTTGAACGAGAAAGGACAGAGAGTTTACTTGAGCATGCTGATGGTAGGGTTTCCCCATACATTATTGGTTAAATCCAGATCTGCTCTGATCCTCTGTTCTGCTTGATTTCCTCTCAGTTCAGCGATCTGCCCTTCCTGATTGTTTTTCTCGTTTTGTTGAGGATGCAGATTTCACCTACCAGGATTTCAGCCCTCGTGGAGCACAGGCCCCTCCTACCATGAGAGCTCAAGTACCTGCATAAATACATCTACTTATAAATGGTCTTGCTATAACATTTTTTGAGGGACGTGAATTTTAGGGACATGAATATTATAGTGAGTATTGCTATACTTAGACAATTGCATATGAAAACGATTCAGTGTCTAAGTTTATGCAATTTGTTTTTAATTGTTCCAGTAATTTTTGTCCTTCTAGCTGTAAACAAATTTTGTTGCCCCATTTGAAGCCCAAAACATAATATGACTTTTATTTGACTATTGGAATGAAATTAAAAGGCTGTAAAGCCATGTTACAGGAAGTCAATACTTCAAAAAGTCCAAAAAAAATTTTTTTCAAACCTTTTTATTGCCACCGATTGTCATAGAGATTGTTCAGTGTAGTTCCTCTTGTTCTTAAAGGGGGGAGTGATGAACCAAGGAACCAAAAATACTAGATCTGAAGAAACACAAAGTTTCACAGCTCCAAATGCTTTCTGATTCACGCTCTGCTCTTAGCAAAGGTGGTGTCTGTTTTGGCCTAGAATTTTTGTTTCAATACATCTGCAAATGTGCATCACACTTGGTAGAAAACTGTTATATCTGTGATATAATTCTGGCTCTTCTCACCTCATGCATTTTCTCATTGTGTCAGGATTACTCGTGGGAAGATCACGGCTTCTCCCTGATGAACAGACTGTATGGAGAGATGGCACAGCTTCTGGATGAGAAGTTTCAAGTGGTGTATGCTCTCACCTATCAAACCATGGCCATGCACACGCATGTAGATACCAGCACGCTGCGGAAGGCTGTGTGGAACTACATACAGTGTATAAATGGGATTAGGTCAAATTCTGCTCCATCATATCATAGCTCTTTGAAATTAAATAAGACTGTCAATAAAGTGTGAGTTTATTCTAATGTTTATGTTCTCACTCTCAGGTGGGACGATTATAATTATGCTGAGGTGAACCAGCTGCTGGAGCGCTCTCTGAAGCTCTATGTGAAAACTGTGGCCTGTCACCCGGAGAAAACCACTGCTTCATTGTACTTCTCCTTCTGGAGACACTTCAGGCATTCTGAGAAGGTACAAGACACTTCCTCTGCAAGAGTAAATGTGTACTTACTCAAGGGTTAGCACTGCAGCCTCTATGGTTTCTCATGCAAATTTGGCAAAATTGCATTTTGTCAGGAGTAAAGTTAGCCATCAATCATCGGGTAGCCTTATATCCTAGGGCAGTGTTTCCCAACCTGGGGTCCTTAAGGGAGGCACGGGAGTGGATAAGTGTGAGCGGATAAGTGGTAGAAAAATATGGTGTTATTTAGTATTAAATAACTATATTAGATCACTATTCTGAGCGCAAAAAGTTCATTTGCTCGAGAATGAAGAACGTAAAGAATTTCGTGTAGAAAAATTTATTTTGAGCAAGGAAAAAAAATATTTTGAGGGCAGCAATACCCTCAAACCTATACTCGCTCGAAAAATGCGACAGAATTTTCATATTAGATCATGGGGAGGCCCAGGGGGAAAAGGTTGGGACCCACTAACCTACGATATAAGCAACCTACCTAAAATACTTTCCACAGTTCTCTTTGCTTATCAAACATGCTTGTGATACAGGACTATGTCTATGCAACACAAACTTGTGAATCAAAGGTTTCAATGTATCATGTTCTCAAGTTTGGGCAAGGGATAGAAAAGTGAGTTGTTGTGAAAACCAGTATTGACAAAACGTTTATATATTTCTTTTGTAGTGTTTAAAAACCACTTTTGAATAGAAGCGACAGACAAGGGATTCCAATCCCATTAGTCTTTACTTAAGCATTTGTGATTAATACATTTTACAGAATTCAGTCGATCTTTCATCATTGGCCATCTCCTCTCTTCTTCTAGTCAAGGCTTAAAAGATGGTGGCTCTTTTTCCTTTAGCAACCTATATCAGTTTCCTTCATGGTTGGGTAGATTTGCTTGAATAGATTGTGATTGGCTCACAGTATGTCTCCCAGTGCCTCAAAATGGAGTGTCTGTCTTCATCTCTGAACAGGAAAAGTACTTGTTTGGGACTGTCAAGCAACTGCGATGGTTACATTAACTGTAAAGGTTATTTTAGAATGCACATGTTGTATAATTACAAAATGTTTGAAAGGTTATGAACCAGTGAAATCAGGCACTATCTGTCACCTGGTTCAGGATCTACTTTATTGATTGACACTAGTTCATCATATCAGGTCTGAACCACAGTTAAAAATCACTAAACTTTTCAACATCAGAATCCACTGACAAATTCAAGGCTATTAATAAACCAATATGTATGAAAAGAAAGGGAACATTGATCACTGAACAAACTACATGACACACACATAGCCAGAAATTGAAAAAAAAACTGATATTTTTAGCATTGAGAAGAGACCAAATTCTGCAAACAAGATGGGATAGGACATACCAGACTAACTCGTGCTTTTATTTTCAAAAGACAGACAGAGCCTATGTGTGGATATTGTGGATGTCAAATATCTGTTAAACACAACCTGGTTTAATGTTCTATTTATGCATCCATGAGGAGGAGATTCTTAACAGGCGAGATCCTAAAGAAATACACAATAACCCAGAAAGGGGTTCCAACTTCTACAATTCTTATATAAAACATACCTATAATTTTAACAATGCCTTCAATTTATATAACACTTTTCTAGACACTCTTTACAATTATCAGAGCATTATTCATTCATTCCATATTCTGCCCTGAGGCCGTCTGACAGGACGTGGCTGTCCTACGGCCTCCTGACCACCACCAAACATACCCCACCAGTCACACACATCCACACAGGGCAATGTGGTTGAAGTGGCCACAGCAGGGATCGAACCGCCAACCTTCCGGTTAGGGAATGACCAACTCCACTACTGCGCCATCTTTCAGCCCTGGAAACTTATTGTGGACTTTATGATAACTGAACTGGAGTAAGTGAATTTGTGGGGTTGTTGTGGATGAGTTCAAAGTTTTTCTAGCCATGAAATGGCCATATTGCTGTCAAGCCTTTAAAGAAAAGGAGTGTCCTTTAAATAAAAGATAATGAAATTATCAAAATGTTTTACTTAAAAAAGGGGGTGCAGGCTGAAGTCTCTAAAATGTATATCAGCGTATTTTAATTTGAATAAACCTCTTTAGGTCTAAGCTGACCATGTAAAAGTTGTAGACTTTTTTTTTTTTTATATTTAATACGGACAAATTATTAATCTGCATGAAGTATTACAAATTTCAAGTCTATTCATTAGAGATACAGGTGCTCACAGGTGAGAATAGATGTTTTTTGAAGGGTCAGCAAATTAGAATGGTTAGGAGAGGATTATCTCTATTTTATATTTATTTATTTTATTATTATTTTTTCCCTACACATGTGTCCTTGTTCTTTTGCCGCAGGTTCATGTTAATCTGCTACTAATGGAGGCACGACTGCAGGCAGCTTTACTCTATGCCCTTCGAGCAATCACACGCTACATGACCTGATGCACAGAAGAGTCATCTAAAGGGGGTCAATTCACCCAAAAATCCAAATTCTATGTTTTAATCTTGTTCTCCTAACTCTTGAAGATGATTCCAATATGAGATTTGAGCCTCTGAATTCTGCTGTCAAAGAAGCTACAGAAAAGCAAACTCTGTAACAAACAGACTTCCATGTGACTCCTTTGGTTCAACCTAAACGTTTTGAAGCATTGATTGAGTTACTGTGCTTACTGAGTTTACTTAAATAACTCTTTTCTGTTTTCTTGGAAACTTTTTTTTGGTTTGAACCAAGTTGCCTTTTTGGAGCACAAAGATTAACATTGCTGTTAATTGAAGCCTCGGAGTCATCTTCATTTATGTTTTTTGGTGTGAAGGAAATTGAATTTCATTTTTGGATGAATTACCCTATAATGAGAACTTAATTGTGTTTTAAGCACAGATTGCACACTTGAAAGCACTTAGCCTTGTGTCTGTTTCTCTTCTCTATTGCGTCTATGGGCTGCTGTTGGGTTGGGGATGTGAGGCTACAAATTTTGCACTTTACATACTTTGAGTATACGGTACCATTGTGCACTTTTTTTGCCATACTGTGAACGTGTGTAAAGTTATTTCTGTTCAGTGTGTGTGTGTGTTCATTATTGTGTGAGTCTGACACTATGAACCTTTCATCCTTTCATTGCCTCTCTTCTTTCTCAGATTGAGAACTGATTGAAGCAAAGCCATGTGAAGAACTGCATTTTATTGTTAGTGTGTTTATGCTGTTTTATGTGTAATAAAATATTTTATTATGATGAGCATTTCTTGCTAATTGTTTTTGGTTTAAGTGTAAAGAGCCTGGTGGAATAGCGAGTGTTTCTTAGTTAAAAGTTCTCTTTATGGCTTCAGGTCTTCATGAAGACTTTTTTTTTTGAAGGAGTTTGCATGGGTTTTGTTCCGGTCCTGCTCATAATATATACTCTATTGTTGAAGATAAATATAACTCACAAAATTGTTGTTTAGAAGTAAAGCATCTTGGTTAACAATATTTTAAAGTTGGTTTGATTATGGTAAGAATGTTTGGTGGGTATTTTTACTTTTAGAATTTTTTTTGTAAAGCTTGCATTTTGAAAATATTTTAAAATTGTATGTAACTGCTTTGTAGAGCTAAAAAAAGAGAACAAAAGCAAATGTTCAAAAGTATAATTTCTCAAAAGTAAATATCTTTAAATGTTTTTAGATGTTTTGTCTCATTTAATGTTTGTCGTTCAATCTTCAGTATAAACGTTGTGACTCAGTTTGATGACTTATTAAAACGTAATAAACGAAATGTAAACGTTACCATTTCTGGGCGGTAACTTGATTTTGTAGCACGGTTTTTGTCGTGGGCGGAGCTAGTGCTCGCTGAGCGTGCGCGCTCCCGCTGGCTGCTGGTTGGCGCCGGGGAAGGCTGAACGCAGGTCGGTGGTTCTTCTCTCGAATGAGCTACAATCACTCCTCCAGTCTGCTCCGCATCTCTCTGTCAGCGCCTGAAGAACTCCCGAAGGTAGTTTTTACACACGGCTCTTCACTTCTAGAAAGCTTGGTGTGTTTATTTGATGTGAAATGTACTTTTCAGTGACACGCATTCAGACAGTGAGAGATTTTATCTTGAAAATGTTTTTTGTCTTATATTAGGCTCTAAACAAAACAATAACGTTTCTTTTGCGACATATTGTATACATTTACGCAGCTTGATATGTTCTCTATAATTCAGCTTGACTTAAAATGCAGAAATGTTAAATATTTTTAATTGAATGTTTTCATTCTTTCCCAGTGTCACGTGACATTAATTAGCATTTACAGTATATGATTTGAAAAAGCATCGCGAAAGCTTTTTTAGGACTATGTCATAACAAAGTATAATTTGGGGCCTTTACTGTCTTGAAATTTACCTTTTAGCTTACAAAAACTAGTTCCGTCCCAGAGGTCACTTTATGGTGTGTTATAAAGCCTTTAGACAAACAAAATGTGTTTTAGACTTGTTATTTATTAGAGAAATACTGGATTTTTTTTACATTTACAATAAATTGATCACATCAAAGTCCTAATTGGCCATACAAAATAGTGAACCCCAACAGAGCAGTGATCATAAGGTATAAAATATAATAAATGTTTGTGATAAGGAAGTGATGAATTACATAAGAGTAATTCTGATATTTTTTAAGATGCAAGGTTAAAATACATTTTTATGTACACTAGCTATTAACATTTGTATTTGTTTACAGCTTAGGTGATCATTAGAGAAATTATCTGAAAATCATTTAGATATACTTTTTTAACTGAACGTTTAACATGTGAGATCTTGGGTGTGACATCTCCCATAACTCAAGTTCAAGAGTACAACAGTTGATGAGAGCTTTTGGGTGGAAGTTATTAGTTCCTCCAGGGTGTTAAATTATTGCTCATTTTAACTTAAGCAAGAGCTTAAAAAAGCACAAATGCTACTTTGAGAGGTGGAAGGTTCTGAGAAAGCCTGAATCCTTTGCAAGAGTGAAAGTTTGTGAAATGGTTTTGTTTGGTTGTATTGTATTTTAGCTCTTATTATGTCTGTGAAAGCTGTTATTGAACTGAATCAGATGAAGACAAGCAAGGTGTGGTGATTCAGATGTTGCTTGTCTGTTTATAATGCATGCGCTGCTGTTTTTGCTTTTTCCTGAAGATGTTTCCACTTTCTAGTATTTGATATAATTCAGTGATCAATAGAAATTCTTACACCTTTCTTTTTACGATTACTGAAAAGAGTTGTAAATCTGCGATCGTACTGCTCTTATTTGAGCAGTTTTCTGCTCTAAATTGATCGTCTGAAAAACACAATGGAATGTCTTTAGGACAAGATTAGGCCATATGGCTTCATCACTTCCTGTTCTGCGCAAGGTCACTTCCTGCTTGCCTTCCCCTGGCGCTGTGGGAGGAAGTGGGTGCGTCTGTCCTGTAAAAATGGTCCTAAATGCACAATAGTTACAGTGACCAAGTCAGATGTTCTCAAGTACTTTTTAACACTTGAGTTGATGTGGATAGTGATTTGCTGTTTTCTTTAAGAATGTGTGGCTTTAGAGGTTCTTTGATTTAAATTGATGTAACTTAGCTGTGTAGATGTGACAGACTAACTTAAGAAACTCAATCCGTCAAAAAGTCGACTAGAGTATATCACGTAGACCCTAGGATGTTCATTCAGAATAAAAATGCCTGTTGATTATTATTCAATTCAGTTTTGTTTGAACTCTCGTTTTAAATGAACCTAAAATCAAGTTCCAGTTTGAATGGATCCTAGTTACAAATAAGTTGCCAGCTAAAGGGAATGATCAATGAGCAGGATTAACGTGAGCATAAGAGACTGTTTATTTGTATTGCACTATGGAATGGAACCTCAGGAAATTTTAGATGTCCAAAAACGGCTCGGCTCGGCAGGGCATGCTTTTTTGGTAATTTCCACCAAGTTCTGTTCACTGAACTAGGACTTTTTTTAATGCCTGTTGAGATGATATTCTTAAAAGCAAGCTAAGGTTGTACTTTGTTCTGATTGGAAAGAAAGATGTGACATGAGCACTGATTGGCCAGAACTGCTCCCGTCTCACAACAGCGCAACACAATTGCTATGTCTCATTCCAGGTTCGGCATCCTTGCGAGTCCGCATTTCAAGGCTGCTAAGGTCCCAATGCTGCGCGAAGGCCATCTCATTTAGCAAAAAATCAAAGGTTCCCTAAAATGAGTCCTTAAAATGTGTCCTCCTTTTCGCAGAAATTTGAGGATCCATCCCTACTATCCTTCGTAGCCTCACATATCCCATGATGCTTTGCGAATCTGCACTC
The DNA here is from genome assembly GCA_900490495.1 of Danionella dracula. Taxonomy (NCBI): domain Eukaryota; kingdom Metazoa; phylum Chordata; class Actinopteri; order Cypriniformes; family Danionidae; genus Danionella; species Danionella dracula. The sequence goes on from UELW01000111.1 coordinate 5,199,895, forward strand.
CGGATGTGCTCCGCCATCCCATTTACCATGACTGATGCAGTCTTTGGAGGATTCTCTGAAGCCGTGGTCTCTGGGGGCTGGGAAGGATGGCTGCATCAGAAGGATGCAGAACCAGAAATGGGACATAGCTCAGATGAAGTGTAGCTGTGATGGATTATTGCAAATAACAAAAAGCAAATTTTTTACATTTGTACCTGTGGCTCCTGAAATGTTTTTATCCTAACTTGAGAATGCGAGTCGGTTCATACCTCGTATTATTGATATTATTATTTAAATTAAAATTAAAATTAAAATTAGCAAACATCATGGTTTGCTAATTTTAATTTCAATTTCAATAATAATAACAATAATAGTACAAAAATAGAGAATACATTCTGTTTGCTATTTAAAGAAAATACTTGCTTGTTTTTTTCATAGTTATGCCCTGATTTAGATTTTAGACGTGAACAACACATTTTTTGTACAGTAAGTAAGCCATTTAACTAAAGCATCCCTTAGACCCTGTTTCAGTTAGTCAGGGTACGAAAGCAACTTGTTAACAGTTTAAGAGCACCGAGCATTGTTTTTAACGTATGTATTTTTTGACACACTCATTGTTGTGCCGTTTATAGTAGTCTGTGCACTGACTGTCACACTTTTGGAAAATTGGAGCCAAATACACAAAAAATGTATCACATAAATCACACCTACACAAACGGACAGATTGATCAGCTCAATGGTCAGTGACTGTAATTTTTCAACTCAAAATTTTTCTGTTACAAATCTTACTTGTCCTTATTAATCTTTCAGCCATTTAGAGCTTCAACTAACTCTCTCATTCTCATAACTTATTCTCATTATCGATTAGTCAGCAGTTTTTTTTTTTCATTGACTAATTGGATAAATGAGTGAAATGTTAAAATAATTATGTTATATTTTTCACAGTTCAAAATGCAAAAGTTTATAAATATGCATTACTTTGTGATTGGATATGACATTATTGTATAACTATAACCATTTCAATATTCATGTACATTTTCTTTTTACTCTTTGCTTTAGGACCTTTTTTTTCATTCTCACTTACTTTCACTCTCATGCAGCATTTAATTTCTGGTTTAACACATTGATAGGTTAGGGAAAAAAGATATAATAAATCAGTAGACAATATTTTTATTATTCTCATATTGTATTTGACATTCTTTAAAAAGAATAGTTTATATGTGATTTTGAAGAAAGACAGTCAGTATTTTTCATTCATGCAATTGTTGAAGTTTGTCACACAAATGCACATGTGAAGCTAAAAAGGAGCATTCAAATGAACTGTCTTTAAGGATATTTATTTATAAACATCACTGATTGACTCAATTAGCTCTGATGATAAGCTTTTCTCCCTTTTTTGGTAACTGTTATAGCACATATTTTACAAAAATCCTTCTGTTTTCAACATCTAGTCGACAACACCAATAACAACAGTGTGATGTACGTGATATAGGTCGTTCAAAATTTGTACATTTATTTGAAGAGACCTTCTTGGCAACCGATCATCAGCTGCATTCATAGATGGAGACCAAAAAACAGATTTGCTTAAAAAAAAGTCACAAATCAAAATATTTGTAGTTTGTCTCTGTGATAAGCATATTCAGCTAAAAGAATGCTATTTGTCCGTGAAGCTGAAGCTCCTTCATAAGCACTGCTTCAAGTCTGACGAGGAAAATTGGTTTTAGCCAGTGTTAGTTTTGACAACTGATTTCTACTTAGTTTTAGATTTTTAACAACAACAAATAAAGTCATGTATTTTGTTGCATTCTGGTTGAGGCTTAGTGATTGGTTGCCTAACAGCTAAATTTGATCAGATAACTTACTTGAAATCGACGGAAATGTCTGCTTGTAATACAGCATCTCTTACCTGTCACTTGGACAAAAAAGAAAAAGAAATATTTTGTTAAATGTAAATCAATGCTTTATAATGTTAAAGTTTTTGCCTACTGACACCTAAAACAGCACAGATAACATTTCAGAACTGTTTTGTACGTTAGATTACCTGAAATCCTTGAACGAACCAGCAAACTCTACACGATTCATTAAGTGGATAAAAAGGTTGAAGTTTGTCAGTTTAGATTGCAGTGAGTTCATCACCAGAACTGGAACGGATTATGCATAAATGGGACTGACCCAGAATGAAGCCGAAAAGGATTAGTCCAAATGTTTAGAGCTTTAGGAGCATAATCAGATTTTGTCAAAGTTGCTTGTGTTGTGTATGGAGCTTAAACTTAGTCTCAAATTGGGGTCAAATATGGGTATGTTTGTGACCCATGTTTATATTTTATTGTATTCAGCGTTGAGCATAACTAACATAATGTTGACCTTTCAGTTAAATTGGCTTTAGGACTCCTTTATGGCTTTAAATATGTTTGAGTTCAGTCTGTCTGTTATTGTTTCAGAAGGTAGAAGTATATTTTTCTGCCACTCTTAAAACTGCAATGTAGTTTACCCATATTTTGCCAAACCAAAATCAAAGTTGTTGAATGTTCTCCTTGATCAAAATCTACAGTGGAGACAACAAATTGTACATTAGTTTATTTATTTTTTGGTATACCAAGGGAGTTAGATCTTCTATGCCTGGAAAAGCGCACTATTGTTCTAGTTAAACATATTAAGTTTGATCAAATATTTGATTCTGGATTCAAATGAAGTCATAAACCAAACCAATATTTGGGTTTAAGAAGGCATTCATACTGTCTTTTCATGAGAAGACCGCAGCTGGTATCTGGTTCCAGAGGAAACTGACCTCATGTGGAAAAAGGAAGTGGCTGTGTTTGTGACACCTGACTTTATGCTCCCAGGACACTTTATGCTATTGTCTTTTTGTGTTACCCAGTCACATTATCTCTGTTGTTCTGCAAGAGCTTGGTCCCTCTCAGACCATCCTTTACTTGTTTTAGGAAGTTTGTGAAATATATGGATTTTTGTAATTTTTGTAATTTCAACATAGCTAGGGTGTGCAAAATTCAACGTTAACACAACACCTTTATATATTTTTCTGATAACAATATTTTCCTTTTTTCACCAAAAGTGGGTGGTAAAAGTTATAAAAATTAGCAAAAGTTACAGGAAGATTGCAAAAATATCTAATCACTCCATTATATCAATAGAGTGAATTTATATCTTTATGATGGTAGTTATTATTTTTGCTTAATTTAAGTAATGCTTATGGTACCATTCGCCACATAAAACATATGCCAGAAGAGTTGGCGGTTCGTTCCGCTGTGGCGACCACGAAAGGGAAGAAAGCCGACAATAAAATGGATGGATGGACTCATGGTTCCAGACATCAAATAGGACGTGGTTTGTGTTACATTCGATCCGTGTATAATGTTTGAGCAGTTTGTTCAGACCATGGTCAAGTCTTCTTTTTACCATCTAAGAAATTTAGCTAGATTGGATCCTTTGCTCACTTTTGTCTGTCTAAATTTTTTTCTGCCCAGCACCTTTGCTGGGCAGGTTTTGCTTTAAAGGTGCTTTACAAAATAATTTGTATTTATAACCCAACCTTGGTGGAATTTTAGACCCTTGTTTGAGTCTCTTCACATAGTTTGTATGCTCTTTTTAAGTTCTGTCACACACTGCAGTCTGTGCTGCTAGCTAAAAAATTTCCAGGAAAAAAATGCAGAACTTGTATTGTTTGTTGAAATACTCAATACTTTTATTTGATATTTTGTTAAACCAGTACTTACAAAAATGTTGGGAACAATATATTTTTCACACCCCTAATCAAGGCCCTATTTGTTTTTATCCTGTGTGTTTTTATTGTGCATTTCCTGTGTCATTAGAAAGGATTTCAGTGTGACAAGCTCTTTTCCCGTTGTCCTATCATTACAGTTGCACTCGCACAACACTTCCTGTTTGACGGGAGGGGACTTCCTCTGCCTGAGAGCCAGAGAAAATGGGAAAGGGAAAGGAAGAAGGTTCTTCGGGGAAAGTTCCAAATTCCAAATGGCTTTTTAAAACTTTTATAAAAAGAAAAATATTAAGCAATTTTTGTCATCTTCCATTGAAGCAGAGATGAATCATTTGTTGTATAACACACATCACTAAGAATTTGTTTTCATTAAGTTGTTTTCGCTTTTTGATGACCTCTTAGCCTCGGCTGGTATTGTTTCGAGATCAGTTCCCCCTACAGTGTGTTTTTTCTCCCCTCAGTCCAGTCATCAGAAATGCATGGCTTTGGGATCGAGCTTCTAACTTATTAGAGAAGTGACATCACACTTAGTAAATTTTATGCTTACTAGTGATGATTAGTAATTGTCGGGGTTATTGACGCGTGGTTCTAAATCTGGGTTGTAGACATCAAAATAGCAATCAGATCCTTTTGTGTGGAAGTAAAAATGATCTGATGATAATAAAAGTCAATATTGTCCAACTTTAAAGGTGATGGGACTGAGCACGCATGGTGGATGTACTATAGTTTCTCCTGAACACAGGTCAGATCAAAGTCTTCTTTTGTTTCTACATAATGTTTTGTGGCTGCGCCACTGAAAGCTTGATTAATCCTGTTTCTCGTCTGGATTGAGTCATATATTGCTCTCCTTGCTGAAGTTTAGAGGTCAATTCTTGACAGGTTTTAATGTGTTCAGAAATATTATAAACAAATATTTTTACCATCATTTTACTTCGTTCTCGGGGACGATACATTTAAAAATATTTCACCCCCCTCAGAGTGTTCAATGACCGCACTAGGGGTGTAATTATGTTTTCTTCAGCTCCAGAGTTGGGCAGTTTTAACATGGTAGTGATCATTGACTGTATGTAGTGACTGAGAACGTGCTCACTTCTGACCACACCCTCCTTGTGGTCAGTAGAGGTAATACAGTTTAGTCACTTCCTATTGCTTGTCGGCAGAACAGATGCCCCTTGGAGACACCTGGACCAAAGTTAAGGTTCAGTTCAAAATACAATAACTTAAATAATCTATTTTAAATGTTAAATCATGTTTTAAAATTCTAATTTGTGCTGTTCAAACAGAGTACTAATGTGCTTCTTTTATGAGGATATAGCATGTAATTCTTCATGGCGTGAAACAGAATCACAAATGGTTGCATTATCTGACTGAGATCTTCTATACAATGGTGCCATTAAGTCAATTATGTCAGTTACAAATGTTTGTATCTTTAAAAAGCAATTTTGTTTTCAGCATGCAATTCAAATTATTTAGCAATTGCTTGTATAACTATGCACCTGTCAATTATTTGCGGTAATCAGGCCTGGGGCGCGACAGTAGTTTGTGACACAGGTCTGTGTTAGCTGTAAAACAGCTGTGCATTTTTTATCCTAGTATATTGTTATTAAATGTAAAAAAAAAAGTAAACCATGCAAATGTGTTTGTCCAGATGTTCTTAATAGATGGCCTTTGGATAGATCATCGAAAATTGACTCACTACCAAAACTTTAAGAGCCTTAACCATACCAAAATGTTTGCCACAAAGAGTACAGAAATGTACCATGTAAAGAAAAAAAAAAAAAAGCGCCCTTGACCCGCTTAGAGCTTCATGTTTGAGCGTGTGCATTAACATGCGGCGTAAACAGTGAAATAAAATCAACTGTTACTTTTCTATAATGCTAATATCTTCTGAAATCATCATTTTGCGGTATAAGAATTAGGATGTTCCGGTATGTTGCAAGGGTGATAAATTTCATAATTTGAAGAAGATGGTCAACATCTTCCTTCCACATTCCTCACATAAATGTAACAATCACATTTTACACAGCACCTCTCTCAGAATCTAAAAACTCCCAGCATGACCTAAATGCACAAAGACTCTCTTGGGGTTTATTTCAACTATGATCCGAGTATGGTTGGCGCTCGAATTGTACACTCAATGGTCTTCTGCGTCTGCGATTGGTAAACCCATCAAAGCCTCAAATGTTACTTCCTCTTATCATCAGAGCTGCAAACACTTCTTTTGGTGAGTGTGTGTTGGTGGTATTTCGTTCTCACAGTTGTGCATGAATGCTTTTGCTTTTCACATGCTCTCATAGATTTCAAGAATGTACTACAAAATAATGATGTGAAGCTTTTAGTGCTCATTTTACTAATAATTTTTCTTCTTTACTTCAGCTCCTTTTCACAGGCTACAACATTATCTGTTTTTGAAGGTTTAGATATCTCTTTATCTGAAATTTTTACGTTTTAAAAGTGTTTGGATCTGTGTTCGTTACTCCCGAAGTTTTGGTTTTGGAAGTATAATTGTAAAAATGCAGTTAGTTTCTAAGCCCAGGCTCTCGATCATGCTGTGTCCTGGTTTTTCCTATTCATCAAGCCATGCTGCTTCCATAGAAAAACATCCTCATGGAGGGGTGTAGTGTTGGGATTTGAAACTCAAACTTGGGCTACGTTCAGATTGTAAGACTTAATGTCCACTTCACATTTTTTTGGTAAGTTCATGAAATGTGTCTCAAATATGACACGGATGTGCAAAAGAGGAAACTACTTCCCACCGAATGCACTGCTAAAAGACGTAAACACTGAAGTGCCTGCTCGCAGGCATTCTTGATGCTGTGTGGGTGTAAATATCTGATGAGAGCCGACTTTATTAGTATTAAGCAATATGAAGAAAAAGATTGAGATTGAAAAGAGCAGATATTACGATAAACTCCTGGAAGCTGCGTTAAGTGCTAGGCAAACAACCACTACTTCATTAATCCTGTTACTATTTCAGTACTTCTCCAGTGAATCGTTTATGTGAGAAATTGTGTTTAATTTTGTCTCAGTGATGTCAAACTCAGAAAAATGGGACCTGAACAGCCAAAAAATTGGAAATGTTTCAGGGTCCAGAACAAAATATTAAAGCGACCTGGGTCGGATTTGAAAAATCAGAATTGAGCTTTTTTGGATTTGAGTCACTTTGGGCTGCAGTCTGATCGTAGCCTTACTTGAGCTTGATTAATCTTTTAGCTTCTCAATAGGACACTTTAATTTAGGCTTTTTTCAAAAACTGCATGTTTACAAAATCATTTATGTTCAAAAGGAAACTAATAAAATAGATTTGGTAGTATTATTTGGAAATGAAAAGCAAAAGTTAATTCTCTATTTACCGGTATGAGAGCTATTGTTCATTGCACACATACTTGGTGAATGAAACATACATGTACAGTAAAAAAATGTTATTTATGATTTTGAGCATTTATTTACAAAAAAAAGTTCAGTGCTTATATTTAACGGTTCGTTTATTGAACATTTTCAACCCTGAAGTACAAAATAGCTGCAGATAGCTCTGAAAAATGCATTTTCACTTCTATCAGGGAAATAATAGTTTAATCTATCAAATGAGAGCCCATTTATTAAAATCTAAAATGATAATTTACTGTATGGATGGCTTCTATAAAAACAGTTACTGTTATTTCTACTTGTTCACTAAACAGTGAGTTTGTTTGATAAAAGGGTGTAGCTTGATTTGTAATCTGATGGTTAGTTATTTCCGGAATTTAGCTCTTAATGTATTGCTCCACCTTCTGCCCATTATTTCAGTCTTCCAATCCTTCTTAATGTTTAAAAGGATAGCATTGGCTCTATATTGTTATGTTGTAGTTCAAAGTACAGTGTGTTGATTGCATAGGCAAGCTTGATTGCATTTCTTGAGTCACGGTGGGAGTACTGTCAAAAAGTTGATGAATTCCACTTCAGAAAGAACTCAAGAGTTCAGCTGTAGGGCTTTTTAAAATGTTTCAAATGTTTGCATTTAATCAAAAGCATACTATTTGTTTTAAAACAAGTGTGTGTTGACATTTTTCTTACCGTAGTGACCCGTGCACACTGTAGACTGTGTGCTATGTCAACATAAGCATGTTATATTGTGATAATGTCTAGTGTAATGTTATATCATGTTGGAGGCACGTGTTGTGTTTTGTCTGTTACATTGCATGTTTGATGATTTGTTTTGAGGTGTAACAATCTGTTTGTGTACCATGGGATAGTTCTATCCAAGTGTGACTGAGATTATAAAGGTTATAAAAGAGCATCGGCTGCCTGACGACAAACTCTTGTTGCTTTTTGACAAGTTAATTAGATGCTGCCAGTGCTGATTTTCTATTTACAACCAAAAATTATGTTTATCTTTGGTGTAGAAAATTGTTAGTCTAAATTCTTGGATGATGTTAACACATTGCAAGTGTCATATTTTTTTTTTTTTTTCAAAACTAGAGTTTAACTTTTTAAAATTGGGATTAAATTTATTTAAAATAACATTTTAACATATATTTATTTTAAAATTGACTGGATGCACAGTATTACAAAAAAAAACTGAGGAATAAGCACAAATTAAACATATTATCAATTAGTTTACCTCCCTCTCAGGAATTCCACCACAAGGTCAAAAGATTTGCTAGTTCCAATCTCAACGTTTATGAAAACACTCTTCCAAAATATAAATGAGGGATGTTTTTTTCATCATGGCCATTTATCAAAAATCATTACATGAAACAGGTTTTTAAAATATTTTTGTTTGTGCTTATGTGGTGCTAGGGTTATTCTCTTGACACCTATCCTCGAGCGGTGTCGTTTTAGAAAAAAATTGTGGTCTCTGTTTTCTGGTTTCAGCTTAATATATATCCTCATTAATCTAGTGGTTTAGGTTAAAAAGCTGAATGAACAGTCAGACTCAAAGCAGATCTATATCTGATAAAACTGAGTGAAATGGAATAAATAATATATGTTGGAATAAATAAGTGGAATTGCAATACAGTGAAAGAGGGCTGCAATGTATGTTTTTTCCAAGCGGCAGTGTTCATCTTAAATGGCATCTTACTGGAAACATTATATTTGACAATACTTTGACTTTTACTTACAACTTGTTTGAGTCTTTAATCGTTAGAAGATGTGTCTTTTTTGTTTTGTTTATGTATTATAGTGACCATTTTGACATCAATTGCATTTTGGAGCTCTTTGAATTTTTGATTAAAATGAGTTCAAAAACAAAACCCTGGAAATATGTCCAGCTTGTATCAAGAAGACCTTTGTGTTCTCACTGTTTGTGCACTCTTTTTAACTGTTTGTTATGTATGCTATTTATGTCTGAATGTGTGTAAAACATTCAGAAAGTATAGTTTCAGATTAAAATACACATTTGGATGGTGTTTGACATACTCTGTAACAGTTTTTAAGTTTTGGTTTAATATTGCAAACAACAATTATTTGATACTACTTATTACAAGCAGTTCTGAAGGGTTGATTGGGATTCAAAATACAAATAGTTTTAACTAGGTGTACCTTATAAAGTGGCCAGTACAGTATGTCCCTTCTAGTTGCACGTCTCTATCTTTAGAAAGCTCATTGCATTCTTTTCATATAGTAATGCACCTGCAGCAGTAAAGTGCAAGTGTCTTTCTGTTACACGTGGCGATATGATGAAAGATTTGTTCTTTAAAATTGCAACTGTTGCAAGGCTAATGCTACGCCTCAAGTATAGTTAAAGAAACAGTTTGGTCAAAAGTAAAGTTTGGGTAAATTCTGTTTTTAACTTAAGTAACAAAAAAAAACATAAAATTATGGGAGATGATGATCTAAATATCACTTTATTATCTTTTCTTTTGCACCATTCTGACTGTCAAAAAGGGGAGGTTTACACATTTCATGACTCTATTTCAAGTTTAAGTCAATGTTGTTATTTTGTTTGTTTGAATTAAGGAAACAGTTATCCAAACCATATAATAAGCAGAATGAGGTTAGCATTGTTAATCAGTAGATGCTTTTGTGGCATTTATGTGGGATGTTCTCATACACACTAATCAAGAGCATTTAAACTTGATTAGTGAGATTACAGTCTTTAGTACACTATGATTTCCTCCTGTTTGTGCATTGAAGAGTAAAAAGCTTCTTGTTTCTCTACTCAAACCTGCTCTGCTTGTATTTCCCGTTCCTCTAAAGCAAACACTATCGTCTGGAGCTGCTTTTCATTATTCTGCCAGAATATTCCTGTTTATAAAATCTGTGAATTTTCGGTTTGGTAGTTCTGTTTAAATTCAGTTCCATCTAGCATTCATGTTTTTTTCAGTCTGTATTTGTTGAATTTAAAATGTTTTATGTATGGGTTATAGATTGATGAAACAAAAATTATAGAAATGTTGTATGGGAATAACCAAAATAAATCTTATTTTGTCTACGAAACGCTGTTACATTTCTTGCTAGTGAAATCGATGTGTTTGCAACAATCAGTCAATTCATTAATCAATCAAATATATTTTATCTAGCACTTTGTTGCAGTTGCGTAAAAAAAGTTTCACAAACAAGAGGCTCAATGTGGATGAACATAGTTTTAATGAAAATTCATGGATAATTGAGTTGCATTTAGTGGATAATTTTATCTGGTAGAAATAGAATTACAATATGCTGTGACAGGAACAGGGTTCTTTTGAAATCAGAAAATGATTATCTTTGTTCACTCTGCGGGGGCCAGATTATTATAAGTGAGCGTTGAGAAAAGTACTTTTATCATCAAAGTGTTTTGTATTCATAGTTTAACCTAATTCAGCCTAATTTGTGAGCAAATTAGAGTATTGAATTCTCTTTTTAGCTCTTATTCTCTTATCAGCATTGCGAGAACCCTCATGTAACTTTCATGTTATTTTTGGAAGGAAAAATCTGGAGCTGTCGAAGTACAAAAAACCCACTCATGAGGAGATTACGCACGACCCCAAGCAAAAATGCTACATTCCACAAAAGGAACGTAGCTGAGCTTGTCTAGTGCTCACCAGCATGTGGCCCATCGAACATGAAAATCCATCAATTTGCAGATTAACCACAGACTAAAAAATATGGATGATGCGACACCGCCTACGGCCTCAAGACATTTCAAGCTGCGGCGAGAGATTTGGTCAGACAGATAGACAGTGATTTACAAGAGAAAAGAGGAAGGACATCTTTTTCATAGCTCCGCCTGGAATCTCTTGCTCATTATTTCCATTTATAAAGGTAACTTTATATAAACGCAATCTACAGAATTAGCAACTCATTTTCGGCCTAGTTTGACTTACTGAACAAACCTGGCCCCTACTTGGATTCCTCAGGTGGGTTAGTAAAGCAGAATGACTAATTTTTAAAGAATAAACAAGTTTACTTTGATTTAATTGAGGATGATCTTCGTCAGCGTAAATATTCCTCTGTCATGACGTGATGGCAGCAGACAGTGACTGGTTCAGTGTAGCTGTCAATCACAGAACCACGCTTTGATTTTTTTAAGAGAAAAGAGCCATACAAAAATAAACTTTAAACAAAAAAAAAAACTATCAAACTTTGTCTAATGTGTACATGTGACAACTTTATGAGAAAAGGAAGTTCAGAGCTTGCTTCCTCTCTCATTCACTTTACATTGGGGAGTTAAAGAAATCATACTCCAGCCATACTCAGGGGGCGATCCCGGTGCTATGGAACCAAGGTTGTGGAAGACACACCCAACGAACAGCACCTGAGAACACACTAGAACAACAAAGATTGATTAGAACAGGTTATTTGTATATCTTCTAGTGCTAGCAGAATATACAGTCAACCGGTAGGTCAGAGTATGAATTTTCCATCCTTCTCATTGTCCATTTAATATATTTTGAAGGCATAGAAGGGATATAATTGTGTCATTGAGAATGGACCAACCGAAATGACACCAGAGGTTTTTTTTAGCACATTAGGTAAAAGATTAGATCTTTAGATCTTCAAGCTTCTTTTTTTTACTTTTAGAGCCTTCGGGTTTTCTATATTGTTGATGCAGGTCTTGCAAGAGTGGTCTACAATATAACAAACTGATTGTGAGCTCTTTTTCGGTATTGATTTATTTGTTGGTGCCCTGCTTACATGTGCAGAAACAGATGTTAGGCATCATGGGAAATTCCTGAAGAGACATAATACAAATGGAAACAATAGGCTAGGGTGGTGAACAGTTCACTATTGTTTTTAGTGAATGCAAAGTTATGGCTTTGATTGGTTCAAAGGATGGTTCTTCCATTTTTGGGATTTTCATGAATTTGATTTCTGTTTTCTTTTAGTGCAGGGTGTCATAAGCTTTTTAATTTTAATCACAAGTTTTTAGTTATGTATTTGTAATTTATTTTTGTCTATAGGAAAATTGTCTAATGATTAGACATTATTCCAATATTTTATTTCAAATATATTTTTTCTCACTTTCTCTGCTCTCTCTCTTTCTCCTTTCTATATCAATCTAGTCATCCCTCCATTTCTATCCCTCCAATCTATCCATTTAAATTTCTTCTGTCTTTCAAACATATTTAATTGTCTTGTCAAATTGTTTTCTTTTATTTTCTCTCATTCTAAATTGTCTGTTTCTCTCACTCCTTTTTATAGGTTTTATCATTTTTTTTTATTAAAAACGCATAATCTTATCTAATTTTTCATGTACTCCATCACCACAAAGTTATCCTAATTGTCCTCTCTTCGTATTAATGTTTTGTTTAACTGTCTTATTAAAGTACGAGGATGAGGAATCATTGACCGTTAGAACTATGTCCCTATGACATTGATGTGGATAGTTGTTGGTATCTGATGCTTAATCAGGGAATACTAGGTGAAATTACTCCTGATTGTCAGTTGGATGGAGGTGGATGGATGGGCAGCCATATTTGCAGCTGGACCCTCACAACAGGATACAAGGGGGAGGGGTTTGAGCTCCGGACAGGAAGGTCTCTGAAAACGGGCATCCTGTTGATTCACTGATGGTCATGCTGATAGGAATGCAGGCCATAGCTTCATACAGGATAGCTTCATACACAAACACGTACTATAAAGGAGGGAGGCATTTTTACACATAACTTCCTTTCCAACAAACAGAAAAAAGAGGAAGTAACGCAACAAAAAATGTACTCAGAAAGTGCAAAGAAACCTTTTCACTTTCTTTTTCACTGTGTCTGCCTTTCTGCTTTTTCATGACTCGTGTTTTTTCTTGTTCTTTTCAGGATGATGGTGTGTATGGAAAGCTGATCTGAGGATCTGGTAAGAGGCCAATGTCTTCCTGTAAATTTAGCCTATGTTTGACGTTTTCCTCAAAGCTGCATTTAATTACAGGTGAATATTTGGTATAAAATGGGTGAGAAGATTGTGATAAAAGAAGTATGGCACAAATGGTTTTATATGTTGAAGATGTTAGATGTGATGGCCAATCCTCCTAGTAAACTCCAATGGTCATAGTAAATGTTGAAAGGTTCCTTATTTGATTTTGGAGGTCTCCAACAGCAGGTTGATGCACATGCAAGGTTGAAAAGAAAAACTTTAGTTTTCTAATGACATGCATTAGTTAGCGATTCTCAAAAGATTTCTTTATTGACTTGAGAGGTTCGTAATAAACCCCTCCTTTATGTGACTCAACTGGAGCAGTTTATGGAGCTGCTGAATGAAATCTATTCGACCCAGTTTTTACTGCGTTTAGAGAAAGTGTGTTGACAGAAATGACAACCAACAAACAGAGTACAATCAACAGAACCTCAAACTGCTCATGATTGAATAAGTTTTGGTTGAGTCATGCTCACAGTAAAGAATAAGTTCATTCTCCAGCAATCAGACGCAGGTAAACTGTAAGATTTTTTTCTTCCTGCATGCTAATCTCTGTGAAAGGCTTGCATACCCCTGCTTCTGTTTTTAACTGTTTAATCCGCATAAATGTTTAGAGCATGTGTGCAGGTTGTACGGTGTGACACGTGAGCTCATGGGCTAAAAGAGTTGCTTTAAACTAAGACTCGTTTCAGCAACACTGAGTCTACCGTCTTATTAAAGGTAATATTTTGATACACAAAGATCTTCCTATTATAAAACGTCAGCAGGGCGTTCCACAAACCTGAAGCTATGTTTCACACTACTTAAGAGTTTTTAAAAACTCATTATTGCGGCTTCTTAAAAGCAGAGTCTGAGCGCATCTGCTTAAGGGATTATAATCTATGTCTTTTGAGTGATGCTAGAGCAAAATTATCTTCAAGACCTGGCACTGACTGGCTAATTACCACAAAATCTTATTATTTCAGTTGTTTTGCAAGTCAGAAGGTACTGGCTTGCAAAACCTTACTTTCAGGTATTGCACAATTATTTATTCACTTGTATTTGAAAAACACGTTTATACATGGCATTTCTCTGATTCTCCAGCTAAAGATTGTGTTCTCTATTTAACTAATCAGCTTTCCACTCTCCAAATCTCATGAGTTAGATGTAGGGACTTGTGGTGCCTCATCATGGTGGTATATACAGAAAAATAGAGCAAATTATTTCAACATCTGTTATGAAAGAATCAAGGATGTTTTGCAACGTTTTCTAAACACAGACTATTGATTAATTGGAATATATATTAGCCATATGCAAAAAAATGGAAATTAACAAACAGTTTTTATTATTAAGTGTTAAGCAACTTGTTTTTCAGGTAAAGTGTTAAAAGTGCAATTTGTAAATAATTATTTGAAGCACTTTAGCTTACAATAAAACCTTGACTAATAAAACCGTGTTTTCGAAATGTTATACATTAGCTACAATTCTTAAGACATCTTGAAACGACTATGAAAGCCTACAGTGATTGGAAATCAAAAGCAACCATTTCACACGGTTCCTGCCTCTTACATGGCATTTAGTTATCATTTAGCTAGAATTTGTCTCAGGGTCATATCTTGTTGCTTTCAGGATTTAAAAAAGCTAAACTACTGGTATTACTCCCCAACTTAACATTTGAAAGGAACCGTGGTTGTTTTTTAAACTAACTAAACTAACTTGGTTAGTGAGCACTAAGGGTCTCTAAAAGTAAACTATTCTGAGTGCTGTGACATCACAAAACTTAGGACACCACCAACAACTTTCGTTACTTGCTACACCAAAAAATAATCATTTTTCCCATGATGAGGATCCAGGTCTAGGAAGATATGCTGTTGCTATGTGTAAAGATAAACATAAACCCATATTTACTCCAAGCATAGTCAGGGTGCAGTGGACAAGTTCTACTAGATGGGAGAAGGTTCCCATCTAGAATACTCAGAATCATTTAAAGGCCAGACTTCAGTCATCTTTATCTGAGCTGCTTTAGATTGGTTAAACTGTTATTAAAGTACAGCTGGCTGATTTAAATAAACATCCAATTGAATCTGATCCATTTTTGAGAACTGATCATTAGATGTCTCTTTTAAGAAGATCCTATCTGTTGACCCCCCCTGAAAACAAAGTCTCTTACTTGTTCTTCTTGTTCTGGTTTCCATGGGAACCAGCTCTGTTTCCAAGGTGATGAGCTTAGTGCTGTGAAACCGCCGAGCATTATGGGCTGCACTTGCTGTAAACAGAAAAAGGCCAGTAAAACTGTGTCTGACCTCAACTCATGTGACCCTGGCAACGGTAGTCAGGCGGCAGAAGCATCTCGCTACATCCCAGACCCAACATTTAACTCGGGGATCCCCAACTTCAATGATTTCTCCAACCAGGTTTCTGTCCCTGCACCCAACATCTGCCTGACCCGTCCCCCGGTTCTCACAGGTGAGTGATCCAGCCTTACTTTATAGTTATTTCTCTCTTTACATAGCCCTAACTAAATATAATGTAGTTTTCTTTGATAATCACATGTTATCGTAACTTATATTTCTTCTTATTCGTTTGTTTGATCTGTTGTTGTATGTACTCATTTTATTTGACAGTTTTTTTTATTCAGCATTCAATCACTTACTTTATTTTGTCTTCTTATTCTTTGTCTATTCATTTACCTTGTTATTTTCATTTGAGTTTGAAAAGAAGATGCAAGATTATTTTTTTTCAGGGGAGTTACATTTCTACCATTTTTAAGATGTTAAAAGCAAAACATTAAAGTGAAAACAGCCAGTTTCATATGCTCTTTGACATTCGTATATTAACGATGAGGTGTTGGGTGTGATTGTTTAGCGGGTGGCGTGACCCTCTTCATTGCGCTCTATGAATATGATGCTCGCACAGAAGATGACCTGAGCTTCCAAAAAGGAGAAAAGTTTCACATCATCAACAACACGTGAGTTCAGAGTAGATTGTGTCTTATAAAACTCAGAAACCAATCCCGGCTTCCCTTACTCACTCTTCTACCAAACTCATTTCAACTTTAATTTCCTATTTCTGTTCATGTTTCTATAACTCTGTTTAGTTGTTCTTTGTGTGTGCATATTGTTGATATGGCTGAGTTTCCTATTTCTTTTTTTCTACAGATTCTTCTTTTTACATATTTAGCATTTTTTATACTTTTTTACTTAATGCTTCATATTTTGTGTGACTTTTGAAATAGCTACAATAAAAAAGAACTTTTTTCACAACTTTAAAGGGGTCATGCTATGGTGAGCTGTTTTATGGCTTTTATAGCGATTTATAAGAGTAGATTGAATAAAAAAATCGAACCATGGACGTTTCCAAACAAAAAACTAATTTGTCTCTTTTAAAAACGGGTTTTTATCATGCCATTGACGATGTCACATGGTCCCATTGTAACATCACGGCCAGATATGAAAGGGTCGATTTCTCTCCCTCAGAAGTGATGCACTACCACAAAGCACCTTCCCTTGTGATATCCGGAACCTAATGCGTGCAAGTTAAACAGAGCGAAAGGATATTAAAGGATGTTATTAAAAGGAGTTTATTAAAAGGACTCGTAAGGATTAAAAGAAGATGATCAGTTCCAGCATGTACAGAAACCAAACATCTACGTGACTCTAGCTAATAGAGGTAAGGTTGTATAATAGTGTTCTTTCCAAACACTGTTATAGTGTCTATCAATGTTGCTAGCTCTGTGTTCGTGTGTTAGAGTTAGTGAATTTGCTCGTAAATAGTCCCTCTAATATCTCTCGAATCTATGTTGACTGTCAGACAGCAACTTTGTATACTCGTCATGAATATGCAAATCACTAACCAATAGGTGATTAACTGGGTAGTGGTTACAAAGTTTGTCGAATGAAAATCTCAGCTTGTTTCCAGAATAAGCCCGGGCTAGAATATTAAGAGACTGAATGCAATTTAAAAGATACACATCTCTCATACAATTAGACCAATGTGAACACCAAATTATTTAAAATAACACAATGTCACTGACCCTTTACAATACAATCAGCTGACTATATTTAGCAATCTTTACATTTTTACCTTCTAAATTCTCCAATGTACAGTTCTCAGTGCATTTGTTTGTCTCAATAATCCTAGTTTCTAATATAAATGTATGTATAATTAGTTTAATGTTTCTCTTTAATTTTATAATATGTCATATATTTTATCGTATTCATCTTTTTAAAATTAATTTTATCTTTTTTTCTGCTCATTGCTTTATTTAAATGTTATATTTTATTTAGATCAGTTCCATACGTTCTTTTTCTTTTTGTTCCTTGTTTTCTGTATTTGTTTTACTTTCATTCATTGTGATTTAGTTATTTTTATAAATGATGGGAATTATATCTTTTTTATTCAAGAATGTGTACTGTAATCTTTTCTGTTTAATTTAATTTCAGAGAACAATTAGGAGACCTTCGTAAAAACAAATATATTCATTTAAATATACACAAAATTTAAAAATTTAATACTTTTTAATACTTTTTCTTTTAAGGTCAACTCACATCAAAAGCTTAAAGCAAAAATTGTGAAACACAATTGTAGTTATTAAAATGCATGATTGTATTATGCCTGTGGTATTTTATGGTCATCTCAATCTTGTTTTCAGTCTGCGTTGAAAATGAGTTGAGTGTGTTGTGTGTTTGTTGGCAGCGAGGGTGACTGGTGGGAGGCTCGCTCCCTGGACACGGGGAAATCCGGATACATTCCCAGTAATTACGTGGCTCCTGTGGACTCCATACAAGCTGAGGAGTCAGTCACTCACAAGCACGGACATACACTCACTGATCCATACAGACTTCTGGAGTTCTGTTCTGTATGCTTGCAGGTGGTATTTTGGGAAGATCGGCCGGAAGGATGCAGAGCGAATGCTGCTAGCGCATAACAATCCAAGAGGAACTTTCTTGATAAGAGAGAGCGAGACGACCAAAGGTAAACTTGCTCTGAGAATAAAGAGACTGAGTGCTTCATTTATTAAATTTTTTGTTTTTATGCTCCTTTGGATCCTTATGTATAAGAAATTTATCTCTGTATCATCACAATTTCTCTACTTTTTCACATGCAGTTACATGTATTTACATTACAAGTGTGTATATCAGGGGTCTCAAACTCAATTTCCTGGAGGGCCGCAGACCCTGCAGCTATTTGTTCCAACACAGTTTCAGGAGACAAACCAGTAGCTTAAAACAAACTCGGAGGAGCTTAATCAGTGGAGTAAAAAAAAAGTTGGAACAAAACTATGCAGGGCTGCTGCACTCCAGAAATCGAGTTTGAGATCTCTGATCTAGATCTAACCATAGAAAGTTATTTAGTTTTTTTCTGTGCTATGAAGACTTTTTTTAAAACTTTAGCTTTACTCCGTAAACAGGCAAGTAAAATCTTGTTTATTTGTATTTTTTCAAGGCACACAACCATAATAGGTTGAGTGCTTAGAGTTTGAATCAAGGGGCAACTCCCACTCTCCCTGCTGATGCACAATAACAAGCGTTTGAACTGTAATACCTTTACCAGTATGGATTCAAAAGTGAGCAGTTTCTCATTCACTCCCATGTTAAAACTTCCCAACTTTGGAGAGGAAAAAACATTTTTACACCCCTGGTGCTGCTGTTTGTTGATTAAGGTCATTAGTTGTCACCTTCATGAACACTCTGAGTGGGGTATATTATTTTTACATTTGTTTATTTAAGATTTATTCAAATTTAAACCTTCAGCCAATCAGACATCGGGCCCATTTTTGCACTGGTTATGCCCATTCTGAGTCTCTATTACTTTTCATATGAAATTTCATCATTAAGTGTGCCTCTGTGACTGTACTGACAGTTTCAAGCCCTTAGAACAGGCAAAGAGCACTCAAACTGAACAAAATCTAAACTAATCTCAAATCAATGTGTCCATTTTGAAGGCGCTTACTCACTGTCCATCAGAGATTGCGATGAAGCGAAGGGCGATCATGTCAAGCACTATAAGATCCGGAAGCTGGACAACGGAGGTTATTACATCACCACCAGGACCCAGTTCGACACCGTCCAGCAGCTAGTGGATCATTATACAGGTATGTTTCATACACATTCAACTTTCGGTCTCATAATTCTGATTAAAATTAGGTAAAGTAGAAAAATATTCAGCATTGTGGCCTCTCATTTTACAGTGCTTACATTGACCTCAAGATGTATGTGTAGCTTTTGAATTTTGGAGTGATCTAACCAACCTGGACTATGTGTGCAGTTATTTATAATTAATCAACACCTGCCAGCCAATCACAATCAAGTATTCAGGTAGACAATGGCATTAAATTAATTTAAACTTTGATGTCTCTAAACTCGTTTTACTTGAGACATCTTGCAACACCATGTTTAGTGATCACAGAGTGTAAGTTTAAAAGTTGCGTCCTTAAACTTTATAACCTAGAAACAGTTATTTCATTATCTACATAATAGTTTACAAAGTTAGCAGAGAATGGAGAACATGTGAATAATCTATTAGCTGAACTAGCTGTGTAGTATGCTAATAGAGCATTTCCCATTTTGGTTATTGTAAAACCAAGCTGTTGATTAAAGCTTTTTTAAACTATGGAGGAGAAAGTAAAAATGTATCTACCTAGCTCTTGCATAGACTAATTAGTAATATTTTCTATTTGAATGTAAATGTTTAAATGAATATCTGAAATAGATTTGGACTTTTTATTTTCATAAAACTCAGTATAAAATTACAGTGTGTGTCTTCAGCTTAACAGTGAAACAAATATCATATAAGTTCTAATAATATTACCAGCCAGTCAGATATGAGAAGAGAAGCATTTTGGACCTAAAACTGACCCCTGGCACTCCATATGCTGTAATCTCTGTTCTTTCACAAATTAACACTAGTCCGAACAGACCATTTTCGTTATAAGAAATGTAGCTCTCTTTACTTTATAGTACAATTGTTTAATCTATTCTATAAAATGCAGCAATTTAACTGCACAGGTCATAAAATGTAAACCTGTTGATGGATAAAGATAATTGACAGGTTGTTAATATAAAAATAAATATGATTTTATTCTTGGTAATATTTTACTTCTAAATGCAGTAATTAAATGATAGGCAGCCATCAGCAATATTTTTTTTTAATCTTTCTGTGGAAGTTTTGATTTAAAGCAAATAGTGGTTGAAGATGTTTTATGTTGTGTCTTTAACTTAATGTATGACTGAGGAATTCAAAGGGTGGTACACCCTTGCTCTGACTTTTTATGAAAAACTATATTTTACTCTAGTTTATCAGTAAGCTGCCTGAGTAGCTAATGCAGTGGTTCCAGGGGCACCAGAGTTCACAAGAGGGCTGTGGGAGCGGATAAGTGTCGAGGTTTTATAAGCGCCACAATTCTGAGTATAAAAAGTAAGATTTTTAGAGCACAAATTTGCACATATGAGATATGGTTTGTGAAGTAAAAAAAATTTTGAGCAAGCAAAACATCTTTTGTTTGTTAACCACATGTGCTTGTGCGCATATGGTCTTGTTTGCTCTTATAACAATACCCTCATATCGCACTCATGTGTAACTAACCACAGCAATAACCTCTTGGGCACTTTCTAGAACTGTGAAATACAATTTTGGAATTTCTGAAAAGGCAAAAATACCTGTACACACAGTCGGAGCAGCTGTAAGTGGTGTTCGGGATTAAATCAGTATGACATTACGTATACTTAAAATCTGTACTCACTTGAAAGTAAATACACAGATATTATAATACTTATGTTCATGTTTATTATAGCATTTAGTGTTACACATAGTGTATGTTCATGCACAGATGACAAAAAGCAAAAATGTAAATATAAAGCCTGTTTATTCATTACAATTTCATTTAACTTAATTTTAATACATTTGATCAAATATACTTTTAATAAACCGATTATTTTATATTTACTATACATAACGCACAAATATTTGGGGGGGCACTAAAATGTATAAATATGTACATAGGTTGGGAAGCACTGAGCGAATGCATTTGTTAAATAGAACTCTGATCTTCTCTTTAGTTTGTTTGTGAGCTATGTCTGGTTAAATGTACTTTCAACTTCTCTACCTTTTTTTGTATGTAAATTATTTTATACAATTGCAGGGGTGCTTCAGTTTGTGTTCATTTCTTTATGTTAAATTTCTGCACTCTCCTGTTGTTTCAAGATGCGTGCTTTTGAACTTTTTTACTGTCGTTGTGCTTCTATGTTTGCTTTAGTTTCTATGTGTGTCCTTGTTTTTCCATTCTCTCCTGTTTAGAGCGTGCAGCTGGACTCTGCTGTCGTTTGATTGGCAGCTGTAGGCGGGGCATGCCAAAGCTGGCCGACCTATCAGTGAAGACGAAAGATGTTTGGGAAATTCCTAGAGAGTCCCTGCAGCTGATTAAGAAGCTAGGCAATGGGCAGTTTGGTGAAGTGTGGATGGGTAGGAAGCAGAAACAACTGGGGAGAGAGTTCCAGGAGGAAGGGAACAAACCGTGCGCACCTTGCTGAACCCCTGCATGTGTTACAAAGCTGTATAACAATGTAATCCTTAAATATACTGAGTTAATCGTATCAAAAATCTTTGCTTTATCTCTTTGAAGCCTTTTTTTATGTGTTTACTCATGTATAGTAATTCCAATTTTATGTTCTAGTGTTTCTGTGAAGTTTTGGTAATGTTTTTTATTATTGAAAATGATTGTCGAAAAGTTAAAGCAAGGTTATGCCGATTGGTTCTCTTTCTCTTCTGTCTAACAGTGCATGCCTCCCTGTTCCCCCCTCTCTCTTTCTCTTTTCACACATTCAACAGGAAACTATGATGGTTTGTGTTATTACTTGTCAAAAGCCTGTCCAAACACCACCCCTCAGACCATGGGTCTGGGCAGGGATGCCTGGGAGATCCCACGTGACACACTCAAACTCAACAAGAAGTTGGGTCAGGGTTGTTTTGGAGACGTCTGGATGGGTGAGACGGGCACAGAGAACCCAGTGTCAGCATCCATGTCGACATTCGCTGTTGTTTATGCTAATGTTAGTTACAGCATCTCCAAAAGATGCTCAGTCCTCGCTCTGCGCTTTTAACCTTTCAAGTCAGTTTATGTTAACTTAAAAGATTCATTTTTGTCTGTTGCATACATAAGAGAAGTTGTTTTTATTTTATTTTTTTAGCAGAGGGAAGCATTCATGTCCAGAATTTAACTCACCGCACTACGTTTATAGTTTTATGCAGTGTATGGCATCCATAAAAGGGATACTTGGCAGGCTTAAAATATTTATAACATTTGCATGTTCAATAAACGTTTGCTAAATGTGTAAGTTAGTAAAATTTGTACTTTCTTGCATACATGAAACACAGAAAAAGAAGTGTCTCTTGACCAACATATGCACTCAATAATTATTTCATGTGCAAATTTAGATCCCAGTAATTTCTTCTGCACGTAAGTAATGTATAGTGCATGGGTAACATGAAAATGCTTGGATTAGAGAAGCATGGATGTCTGACTTGTGGATCATTCATATTCAGAAAGCCTCAGACAGACAGTAGTGGTAGGATACACTCTGCTTTGCCAAGTATCAGTGTGAGATGCAGTGTGGGCATACAATCAGAGACGCTTTGGCACAAAAATGTATCCAATAGTTTTTTTCTTTTTTTTTCTGTCATGGCCCAAGCTTCCTGTTGCTTTGGTGTGTGTGTGTGTGTGTTTTTTTTTTTTTCTTCTTTTTAAATTAATTTCTCAGCTACTAAACCAGGAGTTTTCAATTTTTCAGATGCTTCAAAGCTTTAAATACGACCTTGTTATTTGAAGTGGCATTTTATTGTTTATACAATCGAATATATTTAGTGAATTTTATTTTGTTGAATAGTTGCAGTGCTTGTTTTACACTTGAACCCATGAACTTATTTGTAATAACAAGACTTTTATGATCTATTTAAATCTTATTCATATTATTTTTGAATAAAGAAAGTTACTTTCGCTTTTAAACAATTCCAAATCATGTAGCAGATCTTACTATGGAAGATTCTTGCATATTCACATCCTTTCTCGTTATTTTACTCATCTTTTATCTAGAGATTGAAAACTCCTATTTATATCTCTGCTGTGATCATGTGCTGCTCCTGATGAGGTCTCTCTGTGCAGGCATGTGGAACGGGACCACTAAAGTAGCTGTGAAAACCCTGAAGCCAGGCACCATGTCTCCGGAGGCCTTCCTGGATGAGGCTCAGATAATGAAGAGACTGCGCCATGATAAACTGGTGCAGCTTTATGCTGTTGTGTCAGAAGAGCCAATTTACATCATCACCGAGTTCATGAGTCAAGGTAGAGAGTCCTTAAAGAATGAAAGTCTGAGAACAGGAATACCTTGAAGGTCCAAAAGGTTGAAGTACAAAACTGATTCCGAGTCACATTTATGAATTTGTAGATTTTATCCAAAGCCACAGGGGGAGACACGATATCCAATTGGTTACAAAGTAAAAGTCCAACTCAGTATAGCATCAGAATCAGCTTTATTGCCATGTGTGTGTGCACACACAAGGAATTTCCTTTGGTACAATGGAGCCGTCAGTGCAAAAAACAAAGTACAATACAAACCACAATAGAAACCACAGAAGTAAAGTAAAGTGCAACACAACAACCAATTAACATAAGGCAATGAAGGATTGATGGATTGATGAACAAAATCTTTAAAGTGTGGTGTGCTTAAGTGCAAAAAATAAGGTTATGAGATGTGCGAGAGTCCAGGGGGAGGTAACAGATTGTGGGGAGATGAGGGTTAAGAGTTCCGCAGAGGGATAGCTTAGGGAAATAAGCTCTGTTTGTGCCGTACAGTCCTGGTGTTAGTAGCTCTGAAGCAGCGGCCAGAGGGCAAGAACTCAAAAAGGTGGTGGCCAGTGTGAGTGGGGTCTAGACTGATTTTGTTAGCCCTCTTTCTCACTCTGGTGGTGGTGTACAGGTCCTGGAGGGAGGGTAGGGAAGCACCGATGATCTTCTTAGCCGTATGAATAGTCCTCTGAAGTACAGACGTCTGCTTTAGAGGCTGAGCAAAACCATACAATGATGGAGAAGCAGAGAATAGACTGTATGACTTCAGAGTAAATCTGGGTTAGCAGTGTCTTTGGAAGATTGAACCTCTTCAGCTGGCGCAGTCTCTCACAATGGAGTCTATGTGTTTGCTCCACTTCAGGTCCAGAGAGATGATGCTGCCCAGGAACCTGAATGACTCCACTGGTGTCACAGTGCTGTTCATGATGGTAAGGGGAGGGTGTACCGGGGGGCGTCTCCTGTAGTCCACTACCATCTCCACTGTTTTGAGGGTGTTGAGGTTGTTTAGACTGCACCGGACAGCCAGCTGCTCCACTTCCTGTCTATACGTTGACTCCTCCCCGTCCTGGATGAGAACAATGATGGTGGTGTCATCTGCAAACTTGAGGTGCTTTACAGAGGAGTCATGTGAGGTGCAGTCGTTGGTGTAGAGGGAGAAGAGAAGTGCAGAGAGAAAACAACCCTGGGAGGTGCCTTTGCTGGTGATACAGATGCATGATGTGAATTCCCCCAGCCTCACAAAACAGTCCCCTGTCTATCAGGAAGCTTGTGATCCACTGACTAGTGGATTCAGGGATGGAGCTGAGAGAGTTTGTTTTGAAGGGGTGATGTTATGATGGTGTTAAATGCTGAGCTGAAGTTCACAAACAGGATCCTCACATAAGTCTCTGGCTTATCCAGATGTCGCAGGATATAGTGCAGCCCCATGTTAACTGCATCTTTCACAGACCTGTTAGATCAGTAGGCAAACTGCAGGGGGTCCAATAGGGGTACAGCGATGGTCTTCAGGTCGCCCAGCACCAGTCTTTCAAAGGACTTCATGACCACAGATTTCAGAGCCACTGGTCTGTACTCATTGAGACCTGAGATTTTAAGCTTCTTGGGGATGAGGGTGATGGGAGGCAGTTTGTCAGCACAGGTTTTGAGGCATTTTGGTGAGACCCCTTCAGGACCTGGTGATTTGCTCCTCTTCTACTTCCTGAAGAGCTGACGAACATCACCCTCACTGATCTGTAGAGAAGGAGTGGGAGGATGGTCTATGCTGAAGGTGTTTGTGAGGGTGTGTGCTGGAGGTGTTAATGGCTGCTCAGGGAGACAATCGGAGGTTGTCTCAAATCTGCAGTAAAACTAGTTCAGATCATTAACCAAGTTTTGATTGCCCATTGATGAAGATGCTTAAGCTTTGTAGTTTGTGATGGTCTTTAGGTCTGACCACACTGAAGCAGGGTCGTTGGTTGCAAAATGTTTTTGCGTTTTGCAGCTTTTCAGAGTACGTTCTTTTGGCAGCTCTGTTCTCCTTATTCAATGTATTTCTGACCTGTTTGTACAAAGTGCAGTCTTCATTCTTGTAGGCAGCACCCTTAGCTTGCCGAAGCTGTTCTCTTTTCCAGAGAACCATGGTTTGTCATTGTTACATGTCACATAAATCCGGGTGGGGATGCATATCTCTTCACAGAAACTGATGTAGGATGTTTAAGAATCAGTGAGCTCGTCCAGGTCTGAGGCAGCAGTTACAAAAACGCTGCAGTCTGTGCAGTCGAAGCAGGCTTGTAAGTCCTGCTCTGCTTCAGTGGTCCATCTTTTAACAGTTCTCACTGCAGGTTTAGCTGCTTTAAGCTGTTGCTTATATGATGAAATAAGGTGGACCAGGCAGTGGTCGGAGACTCATAAAGCTGCGCGGGGGACAGTGTGGTAGGCACCCTTGATTGATGTGTAACAATGATCCAGAATTTTCCCCTCTCTGATGGGGCACTCTATACCTATATCTGATTATTCCTATACTTATAATCAGAAGAAAACATTTTTTTTTCATTATAATTTTTTTATATAATAATAGAAGATATTTTAAATGCTATTTGAAAGTTGTTATTGTTGCTGCTGTTCTGACTGGATTAGAGAGAGAAATTATAGTATCTTTCAGGGATGAAACCACAAGATGCTGTACCTTCTCTGAATGCAAGCTTCTGGGTAGGATTCAGTATTGCACAAGTTTGTGAAGGTAAACGGGCTCATCTTGAGATGGTTTTGTAAGCAAGCATCAGTGATTTGAACTTAACACGACCTGCGATGAGGAGCCAGTGAAGAGGGGAGTAATATGACCTTGCTTCGGTTCCTTGAAGATCAGATGAGCTGCAGAGTTCTGGATTATCTGCTTTTGATGTGCTGCTAGAAGATCATTGCAGTGGTCCAGTCTATATGGGACCAAAGCCTGATTCAGGAGTTGAGTTGCATGCTCAGTTAAGAAGGGCCTTATCTTTTGAGCTCGAGTTGTCTTGGCAATGTGGTCTTTGAAGGACAACTGTTCATCCAAAATTACTCAGAGATTCGTAACTGAAGGAGAAGGGCGGATTGTTGAAGATTCAAGCTGAATGGTGAGGTCGTGATTGGCTGGGACTACTAGAATTTCTGTCTTGACAATGTTAAGCTGTAGATAATGGTTCTTCATCCATAGTTCAATGTTACTGGGGGGCAGATAGAGTTGAGCATCATCAGTGAAGCATTGGTGCGAGAATCCATGTCTGTGTATGATAGGATTCAGAAAAGGGGTGAGGATGGAGAAGAGAAAAAGACCAAGAATGAGCCCTGAGAAACCCCAGCAGTCAATGAGCAGGAGCAGTCAATGAGTTTTAGATACCTTGTCTCTCCACTCAAATCTGAAATCTACCAGTGATAGAATTCTGAACCAATCGAGTGTGCCTGTAAGTGTAATCAATGAGAAAGTCGAGAGAAGGATCTGGTTGTTGATTTTCAGTGCTTCGGAGCTTTTCAAAGACCTTCATATTGTTTCCTTTTTAGATCCAACTCAATGTTTAGTGCTCCCTAAACTACAACGTTTGCCTGGTCATTTTGACTACATTTTGACAACATATTTATACTCAATTAAAAAATATCAGTTGATTTCTTTGATGAGCTACTTCTGTGATTTAGGAAGCTTACTGGATTTTTTGAAAGATGGCGATGGCAGAAATTTGAATCTGCTTCAACTTGTGGACATGGCTGCTCAGGTAGTCCTTTTTTCAGTGTAATTCTTTTTTTACTGCTGCATTTTGTTTTTACTTACAGCTTTCAAACATGTCCTTAAATGTCAAGTAAAGTGCCACTAAATAATGTCTATTATTGCTAATTTGTTAAAACTCTTCCTTGTGTTTTAAATGTATCTATAAGTTAATTTGTAAGTTGATTTCGACAGCCTCATTAAGGCTTGCACATTAGTTGTGAAAAGCACAAATGTTAGTATTTTACAGCCTTAAGTTGCTCTAAGGATAAGCTGCTCTTTATAGTTTTAGACCATATGTTTTCCAGTCTTCACTATAACTAAAATTAAAAGATTGAAGTAAGTAAATGGTGCTGAATTCATGTGTTTTGGTCTGTTTTGGATCAATGTCTTCATTGTTGTAAGAGAGTCAACATACAGTATAATTAGATTTAAGAGAATTGAATTGTCAATTTCTACACTGAAACAAGTTAGTGAGAAACGTTTTGCTACTTTTGGAGTCTCCTAAAAGTAGATTTGTTTGCCTTTTTTATCCTTTAAAGGAAAGGCATCTTTTGATATTTAAAGTTTTTTCCAAACAGATTGCTGCTGGCATGGCATATATCGAGCGGATGAACTACATCCACAGAGACCTGCGTGCCGCTAATATCCTGGTCGGTGATGGTCTGGTGTGCAAGATTGCCGACTTCGGACTGGCCAGACTAATTGAGGACAACGAATACACAGCCAGACAAGGTTTCTCACCATCTTAAGATAGCAAGCTATTTTTGGATTACATTTCTTTGGATTAAATTTCATCTAAAATGTTGGATTGCTTTGAGTCATCTCACTATTATTGTCAATCTGTAGTTGTTTCATAGATCATTGGCAGGTGTGCTGAAGTGATTGTGTGGATTTTCTGTTACAGGGGCCAAGTTTCCCATCAAGTGGACAGCTCCGGAGGCTGCGCTCTATGGGAGATTCACCATTAAATCAGATGTCTGGTCCTTCGGGATCCTTCTGACTGAACTCATCACCAAGGGCCGAGTTCCTTACCCAGGTGCATCAACAAAGCTTGAATCACAACCTGAAAATAAAAAAACCGCAGCTTAAATTGTCGTAAGGATACAAAACCTATGGGATAAGGCGACGGGGATAAAGAAGGGAAGAAAAAAAATGTTCTACATTTTTTCATTGCCTCTCAACATTTTCTTTCTCATAATAGTTTTGCATTCCCTCTGTAACAATATTTGTTTTATTTTTAAATATTTTGATGGAAAACAAATATTTTTTGTGAGGAACAATAAAATCGAGAACACAAATCCGTCATGCGAGAATTCAGAAATATTATACATAGCTTTTGCAAAGGAATACAAAAATTAAAAAATACTTTGTGGCAGGAGTCTCAAATAGAATTCCTAGAAGGCTGCAGACCTGCAAGGTTAAGCTACAACCTAAATTAACCAAACTAGTCATACTAATTAATCTTGTTTTAAGCCACTAATTAGTGTGTGCCAGGGTAGCTGGACCAAACTGTGCAGGGCTCTTCAGGAAATGACATTGAGACGCCTACTTTAGGGGCTTCGAAGGTTTGTAGAGGATGCAAGTTGTCTTTAACATTTATACAACAGCAGATTTTCTCTGGAAAGACTTTTAAAGAATACATTATAGAAAAAACAGCTCCAAATCTCACTCTGTCACTCAAATTAAAATGTTTGTGTTCAGGGATGAACAACCGGGAAGTGTTGGAGCAGGTGGAACGAGGGTACCGGATGCCTGCCCCACAGGGCTCCCCCGCCTCACTCCATGAGCTGATGCTGCAGTGCTGGAAGAAGGATCCAGATGAACGACACACCTTTGAATACCTGCAGAGCTTCCTAGAGGATTACTTCACTGCCACCGAGCCCCAATATCAACCCGGAGACAACCTGTGAACATGGTCCCTACAGGCTGCCAGTATGACCAAACCTGTCGAACCGTTGAAATTGAGGTGATGTTCACACTGAAGGTGAACGTTACCTAAAATTAATTTGGCCGTTTGTCACAAGGGGTTGTTTTTATTTTTATAAGAACAGTTTTTGCCAGCCTGAATGCTCAAATCAGCGTCTTTTTAAAGACATGTAAATTAATCCATATGTTTCTTTAGCAACTGAAATGCAGTAATAAACACCTGCAGTGTGAACAAAGCCTCTAGCACAAAGAAACAGTTCATGGTTTTCTTGAATTCGATGGGTATTTCATTCATTTTGCTCATTAGCTTGTAAAAAAACAGATAAACCTTTCTATTTTGATTTCTGTATCAGAAAGATGGTGGAATTCATCATAAAATCTGTATGCAAAATGACTACTCCAAAGGTGCAATATGTGCGTTTTGTCCCAACAAACATCTCAAGATACAATAAATATTACATTTAATCAGAGAAAAATGGCCGACCCTTTCTTGAGGCAAACGTTCAATGTTTCAAAGGGACTTCTATGATATGCTCCTTCCCAAATAGTAATCAAAACTAGAATCCGTGTTTCAAATCTTAAAATGAATGTAAGACATGCATAACAAATAGCTTATATTATCCATAACACACTGCAGGATGCAACTGTTAAAATGGTGGGTTGAGGTCTGTCCTGAAATGCTTTTAAATTATCTTTTACTCTTAACTATATCGTTGTAATATTGTTTCAAGTTATATGAACTTTCATTATCTAATTAGTTGAGGAGATTTCAATGTGTGAGTGTTCTGGGAATAAAGCATTACCCAGCTAACAAATTTATGTTACAGGAATGTTACTGATAACGTTGCATAAATGTTAGTATCTCTAGTTTTTTTTTTTACATTCCTTGAACGTTCTGTCAAGGTTATTAAAATGTTTTAGAACATTCATCTCTCTCAAAAAAGATTCTAGGAATGTTCTGTGAAAACATTGTTCCCAGAACGTTTTCTTTTAACACTGTGAGAACATTAATTACTCAGAAAATATGTTCTAGGAATGTTCTAAGAATGTTGTTTAGATAAAGTTATTAGAATGTTACTACAACGTTCTTTTGGAAATGTTATGAGCTAACATTTAGACAACCTTTAAATAACATTAGCGAATGTTACAAGAATGTTCCCTGTTAGCTGGGTAGACAGTAACATTTTTATCATCATAATCTAGGTGACTGGAAAATGAATACTATAAACTATCAAACATTTGAGGATTTGTGAAGAATTTGTCTCAGGCGACACCCACCCTTCTGCTACTCCCTCAAAATTTTATTTTTTTACTAAAAAGAGACTGTAGGTTTAAAGTTAGGTTTAATCAGATGAATTCAGTCACAGCATTCTGACACCATGATTCATGATGACAATAACAGAGTTCCTGCAAATTTACAAATCATCTGCAGCTAAACGGATAATGTACATGTTGTGTGCTAGAAATGTTTTGTCACAAAGTTCATATTGTGTCTTTACATTTTTTATTTAATTCAAGAACGCAAGTTAAGCAAAAGTTAAGATATCATAGAAAAAAAGGACCTGTTAAGAAGGACCTGTTTATCCAATGATTACATCTTTGATTTGAAAGAGTTCATGCTTACAGCTGTGGAGAATATAGTGATGTCATGCTCTTTAACATTTCACAAGTTTATTGACTTTCAGTGTAACATGCTTGTTCATCAGAGCACATTGAGGACATTTGTGTAAAGGTTAATGGTATTGTCCCTCTTATCCTCAAACATTTGTTATGTCAAATGTTCCCTAAATTAATCAACATGCAACATGCTGAAGCGATGCCAGACTTGAACCATAAAAAGCTTTTTTTAATTTTAAAACTAAGAAATATTTGTCAATTCACTGATATGAATTAATCAAAATGAAGGTATAAAGAGATTGTGAATGCACCTCAGGATCTAATTCTTTGAGCTTCTGCACTGGCTTTCTTTACCCTGTGTTCATTTAATTCTGATGTTATATCTTTATAACCTTTTTTGTTCAATAGTGAAATAACCATCGTGTATTATTGTATTAGAAAGCATTTCCAGTTAATAGATTGGACTTTTGTTAAAAAAAAAAAAGAGTTCCTTCAGAGATTATCTTTAAATGAAAACTGCTGTTTTTGCAATATTACACTGTATTTTTATGTCATTTCTCTGTAATTTAAACCGAAATGCAGCATGTGCCTTAGTTTGGGGTATGAAGTGATGCACTCCAACCTTGTGCTGAAGAATGAATGTGTATAACAGTGATATCTTGTGTTTGTGTCTTTATTATGACGAACTTAGCCCATTGGTATATACTAATGTTTTGCTTAACTTTCACTTTAGAAATTACCTAAATGACTGGTCTGTAAATGGCTAGGTTTAACATATGAAATAATTGTTCTGTGTTTGTTGTGGTCATCTTTTTCTGGGCAGTTTTGGTCTGGTGGAGAAGTAGATTGACTGCAGATCAGAAGGTTGTTGGTTCGATCTCCAGATCCACCGAGTTGAAGGTGGTGTGAGTGATGAAACACTTGCTCTTCATCAACAACCACAGCTGTGGTACCCTTGAGCAAGGCACCAGCTTCCCGACTGCTCCCCGGGCGCCGCAACCATGGCTGCCCACTGCTCCGGGAGTGTGTTCACGGTGTGTTTGTTCACTGCTGTGTGTGTACACTGGGATGGTATATATGCAGAGCACAGGTTCAGGATATGGGTAACTCCATATCTGTCCAACTGGTCACTTTCACTTTTTACAGCATTGCGCTCAAATTCCTCTGGAAGAAACCTGCTGCCTTTTATCCAGAGAATAAAAATCTTTAAGAGCAAAGCTCCATTAGTATTGGTCTATGATCCTGGTCCTTCCCATGTATTTTGCAGGCTTTGTCCTTATGTTTAGACCTTAAAAACTCCTGCCTTTAAAAAAAAGTGTCTGTATTG
This sequence comes from Danionella dracula, assembly GCA_900490495.1. NCBI lineage: Eukaryota > Metazoa > Chordata > Actinopteri > Cypriniformes > Danionidae > Danionella > Danionella dracula. The sequence continues at coordinate 5,231,825 of UELW01000111.1, forward strand.
TTCATATTAATTCAATAATATTAAACGGACATTAATTATACCATCATGAAAATACCATCAAGAATAAAATGATAACTCTACCTGTTTCTTGGAATAGTTTCTCTATATCTTTCTGTATTTTTACAGCACTGAAATATACCTTAACAGTGGTTAAAACTAAAAAGTTACTTTCACGTTGAACAAAATTTAGTTGCGTGGCCCTCAATCAATGACGTATAATTATACATCTGATAATTACTGAGTCAAAATTCTGAATAAAAAAAACATTTAGTAGCTTTGGTTAGTACTGTTGTAGATTAGTTTTGTTTTTGCACACATCTTCGGTTAAACAATCTCTCTCACACTGCTTGCTTTTCCAATGGAACATGCAATAAACACACGTCAGCATTCCCTTTAGTTTGTGATATTCATATGGAGGGCCATTTCCACCAGATATAAAAATGGCTTAAAATCAAAATGTTGACTAAAAAGTCGACATGCTGATCTGCAGACGCCCAATCTAATACTAAGTGAACACACTTTTATCTAAAAGTTGTGACAATTTACCTCAAATTTTGACTTCTATATATATATATTTTTTTTTATCTATAAATGTAAAATTAATAAATAATGTAAACAAAAGAAAAAGAATCTATTTAAATTCAAAATATGATTGTTTATTGTATGACTTTTTTTTTTAACTTGTAACACAGATTTTGCTTCTCTTCTTTGGTGACTGTTTGTGTTTGTGGTCTGTTTAGACTCTAGTTTTCCAGAACTCTTTTTTATTTACATTACATCGTTCAACACCATTTCTCATTCAATAAATAATATGTACAGTAATAAAAAATAATTATAATAATTATTTAAACAAATTAAAATAATGGCACTGGTACCAGTGCAACCCGAAACGATACCCTACCGTTTTATTTTTATTCTTTAAGCTGTTGGATTTATATTATTCTTGTAGTCATATTCATTGTTTTTGTTGTAATGTTTGTAAATGTCCTTGTCTGTTGTTGTTTGATTAAAGAGTCATTTTTATAAGTAGGTTATTGTCTTTGTTGGAAGAGACTTGACTCTGAACGTTAAAGGAACAGAACCGACTGACAGACAGATGTCCAATCACAGCTGACTTCCGGGAAATGAAGGTCCCGCCCCATCTTGGACAAAAATCAGTCTCTCGCGCGCGCAGGAATGAGTCGCGCGCACAGGTTAAGATTGAGAGCGAGCAAGTGAGAGGGATTCATCAGTGTTTTTCTCTCAGGTTGACAGACGCGCACGGGGGTTGAAAAAAGCTCGCGATTTGCTTTTTAATTTTTTTTAACGCGTTATACAGGTCAAATTAATATTTTACAGCACGGATAGTAATGTGCGTCCATAAAGAGCTGGTGAACACAAAGGCAATGGTGGTGACATATAAGTTGCTATTGTTTGGCAGCTAAGTGTCAGTGAGCTAAATTATAGATTTGGACTTGAATGTGAAATTCTGCGTAAACGGAGCGCAAATTCTTTGAACGCATGTGTCATTCAACGCAAAAATAAATTTTGACAAAAGACCCTCCTGTCGAAACCGTCTATTGGTACCTGCCGCGAGATAAGCGTTTATGCTCTTGTATATAGTTTATTTAAAGTGAATGTGTTAACTTGAAGAAGTACTAAAACGTTTTCATTTCTTCAAAACGCTGTTTGCTGTTTCTCAACAAGATGGCGACAGAGAGCTTTAGCATGAGGTGTCTGCCAGCAGGAGACCACGCGGTGCGGCTGGGTAATGACGATCCTGCTGGGGCTCGGATGGTACACTCCGTCCCTGTCACTGTTCTCGAAGCCAGAACGAGCTTGCACTAGTAGAAATTAAACCTGATACTGGTTCCTCAGTGTGCGGCATACTGTAATATGACTCTAAAATATGACTATAGGAGGATATAATTATTAAAATAAATAGTACGTTTATTGATAATATTTACAAGAACAACCATTATTATTATTATTACAGTATATTACTGTTTCTAGAATTAGTAGTAGTAATATTTAACATGTGTATGAGGAGCAGGTTGTAAGTGGCTTCTGGAACTGAGGCTCATAATGGTTATGCCTATGATTTACATTGGATGACTGTAGCACTTAACAATAACTAACCACTAAAAATAATAAACTAAGAACATCATCAATAAAATACATTTTAGTTATCAGTTTTAATATCTGTCATTAAAATGACGCAGTTACATGTTATTTTATATATATATTTTATATATTTTTAAATACAAAATATTTATTTATAAAAAAATTAACTACAAGCTCTGAGAGCAAAAAATAACATAATTTAGGCAAATATTTCATGTAAATAAATTATTTCTGTTTACATGTACTGCTGAAATGATTAATTGTTATTAACAGTAATTAGTGAAAAAATTTTTTTTTAAGAATTGGTATCAGTTTTGGTATGGGTGAAACTGAGCTTGTTGGTATCGAAATAATCCCAATTTCTGCAGTATTGCAGTACTTTCTAATTATATTCGTATATATTTTAATAATTTTAAGATTTCAATTTTGTTAAATAAAAATGTATTCTTGAGTCACACACCATAATTTTGCAGCTTTTGTAAAGTGTCAGTTCAGGCACCGTTTTGACACCGGTATCATTTTAAAAGTATTGTTTTGACACCGGTATCATTTTAAAAGTAATGTTTTGGCACTCGTATCAGAGCAACCCCAAATGATACCCAACCCTACTGCCAAGCCATTCAGCGCCTTAAAGCCAAGAAGCAGTATCTTATAGTCAGTGCGACATCAATGGGTCAATCCGATATCAATATATGATATGAATGGATATCTTATAGTCAATGCGATATCAATATTTGATGCAATTTCAAGAATTGGCATAGCAGTAAATGAGAGGAGAAACAGATTAATAATATTAGAACTTGTGTTAATTAACAGATTTGTGCAAAAGGTGTTTTTGCCCTAACAAATTGAAATGGTAGTAAATTGAAAATGCACAGCGATCGCTCTCCACCTAACCATGTCACTACCAAACACTAATATTATATGCCTCTTCGCTGATGTTATGAGGATGTGTAAGCGTTATAACATATAAGACTAATTAACTCTCAAATATTTGAGATGCAGGCTGATTGCTACACAGAGTGGAGGAAGTGAACTTTCTGATCTGGTGCACCTCCTGGCTGCTTGTGAATCACCAACCTCATGCTTTCCTTCTGAATGCTTAATGGGAAAAAACTGATCAGTGCAGCTTTCAGTCCAAACTTCCAAACTTTACCAACTGGTACCACAGTCATTTTGTAATTTTGCCCTTTATGACACTTGATTTTGGTACTATTTGGTTCTCCATTTTTGATACTGAACCCTAAAATTTGGCACAATTAAGTGTGGGATTGATGCTGTCTGATTGATTGATACCATTGTTAATGGTCAAAAGTGTTTTCTGTTTTTGCTTCTGATACAATTTTAACAGAAGTTTGGCTGTCTAATGTGATGAACAGTGTTTATCAATCCATTGTACAGTTTGTACCCAATATAGCCATTTTATGCCGTCTTACATATCAATCATCATGTCTTGTGGAATATAACTAGCATGACACTGGAGAACCACAGACGCTCCCTTTTTAGCATTAATGAAATGCACCAGTTAATGTAGTCCATGTTTGTTTGAAAATAAGTCTGTGTTTATGTGTTTGGGAGTTTGACGTCCTTGTGAGAGGGAGAGAGAGAGAAAGATATTGATGACTTCAGTTCCCAGAATCCTCGAGCAGGAAAAAAAAAAAAAGATTCCAGACAGAGAATTCTACGGAGGCCCGGATGCGCCCATCTCCAGGCACGTCTCCTCTCTCCGTGCGCGTGTGTGACGGATCCTCCGGTGCTTTGCAGAGGCGAGGAGCAGCGCAGAACGGCTCTTAATCCGGTCCCTGCCGCGCACCTCCGGGGAACTGCGGCGCTCTGACAGTCCTTTCACCCCGAGCGGGAGAGAGAGCGAAGCCAGCTTTCTTTCATCGTTTGTCTCATCTGTTTGTGAATCCAGCAGAAGAGGCGTCTCGTGTCAGAAGAGGAGCGTGATGACTAATTCCTTCAGCATTCGTTCCTAGTCAGACCCTCTTCTCCTCGGACCCTCCGCGCGCGCAGGATGCCGCGGGTCCAGATGCGCGCAGCTGCGGCGGAGCAGCTCGTCGTCTCCCGGTGAGTGAGTGCGCGCACGCGACTCGTCTGGTTCCTTCGCGTTTGCATAGTGTTCCCCGCGTTTCAGCCGCGTTTACGAGAGTTTACTGTTGGAGGAATTTGAATTAACCTCGTCGCTGCCGCCCGACCGAGGGTCAGGCGCGTTCAGGCGGTCCATCTTTACGCGGTGAGAAATTCAGAATACTCTTCTATTCGCTGGCATTGATGGAATTATTAATGCATGCAGGACATGTGCTGTGTTTACTGGGCTTTAAATTCCACATAGGGACTGGGAATATTAATAGTGGATAAGATATTAAAGTTGAGGTATTGATTAGGCTCTTATTATTGTATTAATGCAACATTTACTGCGTTTAAAAAAAGGAATAGAAAAATTATTATTCTTTTAAAAATGACAAGACATTTATTTTTTGGTAGAAATGTACAAAATAAAAAATGCAGCATGTTTTGTCTGAATCTCCTGGCAAGCACCCAGAGAGACTCAAGGCACCGAGTCTAGTGCATACTGATGAGTGATGATGAGTGGCTGTTGCCTACGGATGATGATGTTACGAGCAGACGAGCGACAGCCAATCACTGTGCTTAAAAGACACACTTCCCCAAAAATATATTTTTCTCATTTTCATTTTCTATATTTGTGTAATGATCAAATATTACTCTAATTTAGATTTATTCAACAATCAATAATAAAAACAGACATGACAAAAAGCATATTTAATTGTTCACAAAATACTGTCTTTTCATGTATTTGCAAAATGTATCTGCATACAGTCCAAACTAGTCACTACTGATTTGTTTGAATAATGCAATTTTGTCTGATAAATGTTAATATATTTTGTAAGCATCTTTGATTTGTTTGAAACTTAATCTTACACGTTATTAAAACATTCACCATTCAGTATGTGCAGTAGATTCAACATTTGTGTCATGTCGGCAAAAAACTTCTTTTAAGAGAAGGGTATTCAATAAATAGCATAACTTATTAAGAGGATAAACAGGATCACAAAAAAATCAAGCTTTGAGTAAATTGATGTTGTCTACATTTTGTTTGGATAATATTAAGCTAACGCCCCTACTAAGAGCTGCACAAAGGTAGAGTAGGCATCCACAGAATGTGAATAGGGTTGATAATGGTCATTGAATGTTGTGATTACAACAAAAGTGCCTCGTTTTATCAGTTGAATTAGGTGCAACACTGAAAGGTTTGTGCTCCAATTTATGGGAAGGTGGGGAACATCATTAACACCAGATGTGAGAATGGATGCTGAGCATATAGGTTCAATATACATGGATTAAACAGGTGTTTTCACATGGGAAAAGCTTTCACTAAAGAAATGGCACACAGTAAAGGCAACTATTGTACACTATGCTCTTTAGGAGCTGGGGAGTAGAGTGAAAAGCAGAAGCAGTATATACTTTAACTAGTTAATTAATATTAAAAACCAGTCCTAATCATATTCAAGACATTCAAACAAGACATTCTTTATGGTGTATTATGACACTTTGGCATGAAGGAACACCTTCATGGGAAAGCATGCTTTTATTTAGTAAAAAAGCTATGGCAGCACAGTGATTTTACTGCAAACAGACACCTGTGCAAAAAGAACTCTGGAGTAAACTTTTAAGAAATGACAATCAGGATCAGGCTTTCAGTTAAAATCAGATTAAGAATAATGGCTTGTACTGAATTCTTTGCTGGTTGGTCAGGACTAGTTTTTAAAGTCTTGGGGTTTTGTTTATTCAACATCTTTTCTTAATTTAAGATTTGTAACTCTCTTTAATGGGTAATCCCAGTATAAAATAATATATGAAATTGAAAGATTTTAGTACAAATTGAAAAGAATGGTACACTATGATAAGAGTAAATAATAAGACTTTAGATTTTGGACTGAACTCACCCTAAATACCTCCTTGAAGATAGTGGGTAATGAGCATGAGAGGGCGTTTATGTTTTGACATGCATGAGTTTTGTTCATAAATGTGGCAAAAACATGACCATGGCAACACCAGGGAACATTTTAAGAGCAATGAGATTGATTGGCAGAGTTTCTTAAGCATTATTGTGTTGTCATGGAGACTGAGGCTAAATTTGGTTAGAAATGAAAATGTAGTGGAGTTTTTTACAAGAAGATATTTTTTCTACATTCAGTTTTAACAGAATAGGGACCATTTTACTTTTCATTATAACTCACTTCTAAGGACGTCCATCCATTTTATTCAGCTGCGCAGGTCACAGGGTTCTGAAGCTCTTATTGAGCTAAAGGTGGATTACACCCATTGCAGAGTCACTCACTCCTGAGGCAACTTTAACGTTATAAATTCATCTGAAGCAGGTTTTTGGATTGAGGGGAAACCAGAATACCGGGAGGAAAACCACACAACCACAGGGAGAACATGCTACTCTCAAAACGGCTCACAGCTGGCTTCCAACCAGCAATCTTCTCCCAGGGGTTCTAGCCGCTGCACCATGCATTACAAATAAATGTATTCATTAACAAAATAGTTTGCTTTCACATCACATCATCTGGTTTGTCAACCAGAAAATAAAGATATCAACGTAATAGTTTCCTCACTCTTACTGTCTTCCATACGCACCTGAGCTTTCTACTAGTGTATTAAGCTAAAATGTAACACAAAAGTTACAATAAATGATCAAGAAACTTCTTTTTATAGATTTTGTCAGCAAGTAACACTTTTTAAACTTTTGCATTCCAGAAGCTGGCTTCAATCAGTTTAAGATCAGCTTTGTACTGATTTTGGCAAGATTTCTATATATATATAATTCATTAATAGGTATTTATTGTTTTGAGCCTTCCCAAATAATGTGAAAAATATGAGATTGTCTCATTTGTTTTAAATCAATAACCAATACATTTTTTTGTTATTGTATTAATATTTACTTTACTGGCTTCAAGATATACCAATCATTAACACAGAAGAAATAATAATTGTGTATAACATTGTTCGGTGTTATCGATGAATTAGTAAAAAAGTTTTCCTGTGTAATTTTTACAGTGACTCAAGGCAGCTTTAAAAGATACATTACCAAAACACATCAAACCTTAAAACTGCAAATAAAACAATACATGGGTCATGAAAAGATTCAGAAACAAATGAAACAGAGAAAATCATCAATAGGAAAAACAGCTCATGGAGAAATGGGTTTTAGTTTGGGTTTAAAGAGCAGAATAGATGGAAGTTCATGCAGTTGAAGAGGGAGAGTACTCTAAAGCATGGGTGCAGATGCTCAAACACCAATTTGTAATGAGGAGTGTGGAAAAAACCTTTGCTGGAAGACCCAGAGCTGGTGGGCTTAGATTGCTCGGTATTACATTGAAGCAATAAATAGTAATCTATTAAAACTATTTCATTAGTCAAATAATAGTTTGCATGATGCACTGAAAAAAAACTCATCATTATTAACCCTAAACAGGACACATTGCTTTTCGGGTGGAACTAATGCAAAGAAGTTTCAAAAGCGAGTATGTACATTTATTAATTCTGCCTAATGCGCTTGAAAAGAGACACATGAGCTTGAATTGAATTCTTTAGACGTCTGCAGGGAGAGCCGCTCTAGCGTAGAGGCGTCTGAGGGGGGTGCAGCTCTCGAGGTGTCTGAGGAGAGATCTGGAACAGCGTGTGCATGTGTTTCTGAGTTCACCTGTCATAGAGCATCGGCTGGTCTTACAGCACCGGTTTCCTTGGCAACCCTGCTTCTGAACAGGAAGCTTGGTTTGCTTCAACAGCTGGAGAGCTCTGATTGGCAGAGCCCAGAGACGGCTGGAGCTGACCTTGGCCACAGAGAGAGAAAAGACTGCAGCACGAACACAGAGCTTCAGTGCTTTCCATCCACTCTTTCTCTCTCTGAGTTTGGAGAGATGTTCACCTTCGACCTCAGCGAGAAGAGAGAGGGGGTGCAGGCTGCTTGGTTTATCCGCATCGGTGTGTAAGGAGAGGGAGAGAGGCCAAGTGAGCTCTACAAGGGGATGATGCTGATTGAATTGGAGAGAGAGAGAGAGAGAGAGAGAGAAAGTGTGTTTCCTGGGGTTTCGCTTATACCTGGTTTCTGAGTCTGTTCGTAACAAGCAGAGACGCGAGAGCTCAATTATTAAAGAGCGAGAGAGAGAGAGAGAAGAGTAGAAGGAGGGGTTGACTGAGAAACATATAAACATAAACAGCAGCTCACACCAGACTCATACACGTAGTAGCCACAAGAGAGGATCCTGCATTTTTTTGTTCTGTAACTCCTTAAAGGTACAAGATGTACTTTTTAAAAATCAAGATTTGAAATCAATCACATTTTCAATTTCCAACGTAGATTTTGATCCATTTTGTGAAGAGATGACCATATGCACTGTAAAATAAGTACTCAACATACAATTCTATACCGAAACGTTCTAAAGAAATTTTACATTGAAAGATGAATAGGTTTTAATTGATTCTGGCACAGTTTGTCAGTATTTTTAATCCCTCTTTTAAAAAAAGCCTTGACACAATGTATCTGTTATCTATATATATATATTGTTTTGTTTTTTCATTTTTTTACATTAATTGTTAAATTCACCTGAATTGCAATACAAATGATATGTTGAAATTTTAAGAATGGTATAGAAAAATACATTGACAAAGTGATAACACTAAGCATATCCCTCCCTTCAAACTCTCAAACTTCTGACCCCTTACAGTGGATTTCTAACTCTTCGTTTTTTTGTGTGTTCAGTTCTTTGTCTGGCAGATCCTGAGGGCAGTGAAATTGGTAAGAAATGGCTGGTATTTGTGGTAGAATTTGGCAGTATTGCCATGTAAACTGTATTACACTTTTCCAGTTTAAAAAGAAAGCAATGTGTTTTAACTATTCAATGAGAAGATGGACTGGAAGAGTTCTACTACAAAAGAAGGTGGCGTCTTGCCAATAATGAAGTAAAACTTTAAACATTTCTTTCTGCAAAGAGGTCAACTGTGAATGTACATCTGAAAGACCAAAAACAAGTCAGCGGAAAAGGTGTGAGATGAATTCCCAACATAGAAGACATTGTCAGAAAATAATCTTCCCAAAAGTTATGTAACTTTGGCCATAAGAAGAACATGTGAATCAGATGACATGCGAATTTTGACATTTCTCACATTCATGCCTGTGAATATGTGTGATCTAATATCTAAATATCAGTTTTTGAGGGATGCACCTTGTAAAAAACTTTAAACTGGAGAAGTGTGAGTCGAGCACAAGATGATACTTTACTCAACCCTTCCACAACCGTCCCCACCCCTAACCCCTCAAGTTTAAGTCCTAACTCCTCCTCCAAAGCCTCTTGAGTCTTTAGATTGGTATTGTCACTGAAGTCTAGAATCTGACTGTAAATCTCAAGTATTGCGCTTTTTTTTTATAAACCTTGACTGCAAACTTACAGTAAACTAAATTCTTGACTAAACTCTTACAGTAATCGGAACATAAAGAAGAATACAAAGGACATTTAAGTTCCTAACTTAAAAATATGGGAGTCACGGTGGCGCAGTGGGTAGCATGGTCATCTCACAGCAAGAAGGTCACTGGTTCGAGCTTCGGCTGGATCGGTTAGCATTTCTGTGTGGAGTTTGCATGTTCTCCCCGTGATCGCGTGGGTTTTCTCCGGGTGCTCCGGTTTTCCCCACAAGTCCAAAGACATGCGGTATAAGTGAATTGAGTAAGAACGATTGTCCATAGTGTTAAAGTGTGAATGTGTGTGTGAATGTTTCCCAGCGATGGGTTGCAGCTGGAAGGGCATCCGCCGCATAAAAAAACATGTGCCAGAGGAGTTGGCGGTTCATTCTGCTGTGGCGACCCCGAAAGGGAAAAAACCGACATGAAAATGGATGAATGGACTTGAAAATATCTTAACAGGTGGCAGGTCATACATATAAAGATGACAAAACTGTTAAAAATGCCATCAGAATATAATGGTTCACTTTCAATCATTCACTGAACTTATATTTTGAATACAGTCAAAAATAGCTCTTAGGGATGTGAAATGAATTAGAAAATATTACTTTAGTCAACGACTAACAAAAACTGAGCCAACTAAAAGTAAATAATTAACTGAATTAAGCTTTTGATTAAAAATTGAGTCAAAAAGTTGAGTCAACTAACTCGGTTAACATTTCATGAGTTTTTTTTTAATTCAGACATTGAGTAGAATGTATGTTTTTGTCAAATTTAAGTTCAAAGAGCATGTAATGTATATATATATTTTTTTTTTTGAATTATTATTATTATTTTATTTTGATGCTTCGGATGAAGTTTTAAAACAGGTTTAAGTGTCAGCTCGAACCCTCCTCTACAGGGGTCATGTGATGCAATTTCATACATTCAAGTTCAACAAAGCTTTATTTGCATGACTGTGTAATACAATGTTGCAAATGCATTTATGTATATGTATTAATTATAGTAAATAAGAAAATAACAACATCAATTATGTTCAGGCATCAGGTCAGAGTAGCTATTGCTGAGTCTCAGTTTGTGAATCCTCAGAACATACTGAGCAGCTACCGGAGTTGTGTTTTCATATCAATCTCTGTTTGAACTCTTCATAAAGAAATAAACGTTCCTTCTCCCAATTATTCAACCCTCATATAACACGACCAGGGTCACAGGAGCCTACTGAGGCCTCTCTGGGGGGGTGTACAGGGAGAGGAAAGTAAATGGATGGATGAATTCATCACAGTCCATAAGAATAAAAACAAACTTTGTTTGCTGAACAGCTTATGAGCATGATCTTGTGTTTCAAAGCATCTCTCTCTCTCTCTCTCTCTCTCTCTCTCTCTCTCTCTCTCTCTCTCTCTCTCTCTCTCTCTCTCTCTCTCTCTCTCTCTCACAGGTAACTAGCTGGCAGACTGGGAGTTGTCATGGAAACCAGCAGTTTGAGATGAGGAGTGATAGAAAAATAGCAGTGTGTAAGGTAAGCATGTGTTTTCAGTGCATGCACACTTCGGGTCGCTCAGGACACCCGCATTGTTTCACAAATACAGATTCGGAGCATTCTGTTCCCAGAAGAAAGAGGGTGATGCATTTAAACTGCCATTGTTGGTTGCATTTTAAGATGAATGTAAAGTCTTAATAGTGTGTAGAATGTAACATGGCTATATCTTTAACTAATAGTTTATATATAAAATACTGAAGATCGTTAGCACAATGTATTGGAAGGCCACTTTAGAAATATATTAATAATAAAAAAAAAACATTTTATAGCGCTTTTTTAGCAGTAGCTTCAAAGCAGCTTCACAGAGGCCTAATGTGAGTTTAATAGGACTTCCTATTGGATAACTCTATTTGGCAGAAAAAGAAGTAACATTCACTGATATCTAGGAGATTGGCAATCTTATTCATTTTCAAGCACTTAATGCACAACTTTACGATCCTTAAAAATATAACAATAAAAACTGCTATGAACCGATAAGAATCATACTGAGCATTTTAGTCAAGAGAATGACAAAAATAAGAAAGAGAGCATAACATTGTAGAACTCAAATAATCAATATAATTTGATTTATAATTTGAAATATATCGATAAATAAAGTCAGTTTAATATGTGAAAAGTTCAGATGCAAAACCCTCTAGACCTTTGTGCAACCTCTGTGATGTCATTGAAGTTCTATTCATTACATTTAAAGTTAAATAACTGAACAAAAACATGGAGGCTGGGAAAAAGGCTCATTTATGAGAAAAACGTTTCAGAGGTTTTTGTATCTGAACTATTTATGCTTTTGAAAACAGTCTGTGTGAAAAGAAATGGATACTAGAAATACCTTTGCAGTGCGAAGTTTTATAGGAATTTGAAATTTTGCTCAGTTTTTAACTTTTAACAAACACTTGTTTTGACATTTCCATTTATCTCTGAAATATGAAATGAAGCAAGTGTGTCGGTTGGAGATCTGTTCCCTCCATGTTCCCTCCTCCTGTCGATCACTGCAGTTACAAACCGTTGGATTATTTTTCTGTTTTGTGGTTAAAATAGATTGAGAGCACACTTCAATAATTTTTTTTAGTATACAGTATACAGCTGTTTTACTGATGTTTTAGTGAACTACATTTTCTACCTTATTCCTTAATGGAAACAGCCCCTCATATTTGTCTTGATTCCAAACATTATGTGGTTCTGCATATGTCTCTGATTTCTATTTACTTTAATAATTGTTTGCTTATATTCTCAATTTTTACATTCTGAACATCAATTTAAAAACAGGAAAAATGTTTCAGGTGGAAAAATGTTTCAGGAAGTGATATTGTCAATAGTCATACTCCATCATTATAAAGAATGTCATGTGACTCTTTGCTAATGTTCGCTGTCTTGTTTCCCTGCCTGCTAGTCTGCTTTCTTTAACCTGCTTTTCTCCTCCTCTAGTTTGCTGTTTTCTGGTTTGGTTTTATCCTTCAGTGGATGATTTTATGTTATTTGCCATGCAGCACACCATGTAAACGCATGTTTGATCAGCGATTTCTCACCCATATTTTTTCTCTGTTTGCTTGGTTTCGTTTAGCTGTCGTTGCATCATTAAATGGCCTTATTTTATTGTTTGTTTTAATGGAAAAGTACTAAAACATTTTACAAACATTTTGAACATAAATCTAGTCATCACATACTATTTTTTATATCTGTCTTGAAGTAAATAGATGAGGTAATGAGTAGTGTTGCAGCAGAGCTACTTCTGTATTATACGTGTCTATGTGGCAGATATCTATATGTATGTATATAGAGAAGAGGCAGCTTAGAAGTAGTGAAAGTGGTAATGCAACTTAAAGATGGGGTGTGCAATCTTTGGGAGTCAGTGGTGCTGTCGACCCGCCCAAACATTTCTAAAAATCCCACACACCACCTTTAACAACACCAATCTTCGACTGTTTTCATTTATGTTTCAAATGTCAGCTTTTCTCCCCAGAATCTCCTGATTTATTGTTTTTTATACTCAAAATGACCATATATCAGACTCTTTTTTTGCAGTGCATTATCATCAATAACAGTTTGAAAATAGTGTGGTATGCAGATGATGGCTTTCAGACAGCTCTGATGGAGAGAAGCAGGAGGAGTGTGGGGAATTTTGTGAATAATGCAGATGTACCAAAGTCTGTGACGAACAAATCATTAGAACAGGGTACAGTGTTCTCCTGGTGATTGATCAGCTCTCTCTCTCCCTCTCTCTCTCTCTCTTTCTCTCTCCCCGTTCCACTTGTGTTTAATTATCTTTCCTTCTCTTATCTCTCTGTCTGTTTCTCACCTTCAGCCTCTGTTACAGTCTCACTAGTCCTTCTCTCACATTTCCTCTTCCTCTCACCTGTTCTTGCACAGAAAGAAATTCTCTCTTTCACTCACTTTTTTACTTGGTCTGTGTCTCTTATTCTTATGATTTCTCTACAAAGTCTCTCTCTCTCTCTCTCTCTCTCTCTCTCTCTCTTCTCTCTCTTCTCTCTCTCTCTCTCTCTCTCTTTCTCTAACTGGTACTCTTGTACTTCGTATGTCTGGGTCTCAGTCTTGAACATTCTCATTCTTGGGATTTTTCGAGATTTCTCAATGTATCTCTTTCTCTCTTCTCACTATTTCTGTTTGTCTGTCAGTTTCTCTCTATCTATCTCAAACATTTATTGTTTCTCTTGGTCTCTCTCTATATCTGTTTGTTTGTCTATTTCCCCCTCATTTTATACCCTTTATTTTCATTCTTTCACACATGCTCTGTCTGTTTCTCGTTCTTGTACTCCAAGGAACTCTCTCTGTTCATACATCTGTCTGTTTTTCTTTCACATTTTCCCTTCAGTTTGTCATCTCTCTCTCTCTCTCTCTCTCTGAGCACATTCATCTGTTTCTCTCTATTATTCTTTTTACATTTTTCTTCTCTCACATTTTTCTTCACTCTCTCACACGAGCTCATGCACACACACAAACACACACGTGCACTCTTTCACATTCTCCCCTCTCTCACTTTTGTGCTGTCTGTCTATCTATCTATCTGTCTGTCCGTCTGTCAGTGTCTCTCTCTATCACTCACTCTTTCTGTCTGCTGGAAGTTAATGAGCCCAGCTCCCCCTGGGGAGCACACGCTTCCTCTGGCAGAGGCTGAGGAGCGAGAGAGAGTGCGCCAGATTACACATTGCAGAGTGGGCACGAGAGAGAGCGAGAGAGAGAGAAAGAGAGAGAGGGTGGAGGAAAACTGTGGGGAGATGAGGGAGAATGGCGGGCGCGATACTGGGGAGAAAGAGAGATATGGAATTTCTGGATGCTAAAGAAAGTGAGGAGGAGAAAGACGGATGGGTGCGGTGTAAGAACTCCCATCTGATGAGAAGGCGAGAGCTGAGCGAGTGAGAAAGTGAAGGAGAGAGTGATAGAGACACTGAGGCGCAACAGCTAAAATGAAACAGATGCTTTTGAGAGAGAAAGAGAGACATAGTGAAAGAGAGACAGACAGAGAGATATAACAAAGAAAGAAAGAGAGACAATAAGCTAGAGACAGACATAGAGAAACAGAGAGACAGACATACAGAGAAAAAAAGAGACAGACAAACAGACAGACAAAGAGAGAGACAGCAAGAAAGAGAGACAGACATAGAGAAAAACAAAGAAAGACAACAAAAGTTAAAGAATCTGAAGGAAAAGAGACAAAACAAGACGTGTCAGAGGTGCATGATTCAGCCAGAATTACTCACTTGGTCACATTCGTATCTACCTGCAGCCTAAATCTGGTACCCACTGAGGCTAGCAGGGTTGAAGTAGTTCATGCAGTGGGAACGCTCATTGTAGTCTGTGGGGTCCTATTGCCCTACACTATGGGGGAATGTAAAAAGCACATCACATCATTGGATGAAACCTGACAAGTGCAATCACAAAATTCTTTTGAAATGCATACCATATATTGCAAAAACACACTTTCAATTTTAACATAACATGGTGCTTGCTAAAAGCTCACATCACCCCGATGACCCATTACTTCCATTTGTGTAGATAATAGCTTCACTTTTCGATCCCATGATGCAATGCAGAAGAAATTCTGAATAGGAGAATGAGATGCATCTTATGGGAGGTTGGTCACGTGATACTGAGAACGTGGCACTGTTCAAACCACCCTTACTCTTATTAAACTGCAGCCACGTTTTTGAAGTCTGATCTGAAGGACAGATGTGGAGTGACCCATTCCCAGAATTTGTACTGTGCTTTTTACCTTTCCAAGAGCACACAAACACACACCAGAAGAAGTCAAGGCTGCAGCCAGAAAAGAACTTTAGTTGCTTAAGTGTTTCATCCCTCGCTTCACCTTCAACTGTTGGGACTGAACCAGAAACCTATACTGAAATCAGTATATCATACTATACTAGTCGATCTGTGTATCTACTTCAATCATTATAGCCCTCAAAACTACACAATTGTCTAGATACAAATGTAGAACTTGACTGTAAAATGTTGACAACTTTAAGCCTCTCTGTGCTATAATTAGACCAGTTATTCTAAAAAAGCATGATATGAGGGTTTCGAGGAGGGTAATTAGATATTAGCTAACCAAAGTGCTCGATTTTATGGTCATGCATATTTTTTATGGGATTAAAAATTTAGACTATGAACAATCAACAAAAAATTATAGTTGAACTTTGGGCTCTGTTCAAGTAGTGAATCTTCCCAATGTCATGTCAACTCAGCCACATAATGTAAATTTACTTTGAGCTTATCTAGCTTTACATGACATAGTAAGTTAAGTCCCTAAAATGTATTTATAAAGGACATTTCATGTAGTGGAGCTTGATTGATTGAATATGATTTTATATTTGCCATACAATTACCAATAAAATAAACAATTAATTAAGATAAAAGTACATGCACACACTTTAATAAAGAGGAGAACTAAAAAACAAGTCATAGTAACTTACTTCTCTTATTTCCATAGTTGACCATTGTAAGATAAACAAGAGGGGCCATACAGTCAGCTTTACAGTAGGGAATAACAAATGTAAGGTTCATAATACTTTATGCTAAAAGGTAATGTATTCCACAGTTGTACAGCATTGTGTTTAAATGAGTTCAGTCCCTGAGATTTAACTCTAGGTACACAGAAAGAAAGCCAATAAACCTAGTGGAATAAAAGTGACTTATCAGTTGAATATTACAAAAAAAAACTTGGTACAGTTTGCTTAACAATAGAGTACATAGAGTTTATAATGAAATAATCCACTCTATCCTTTCAGCCAGCCCAACCTGATAAAATCAGAGGGCTGAATATGATAGCTGCTGTCTTTCCCCAATATAAACCGAATCACTTTATTTTGACAGATTTGTAACTTGATTTTAAGCTTACAACTTAGACCTCTGTACCAAGAAGTACAGGCATAGTTAAAATAAGTTAGAATAAAAGATGAGCATAATTTTCAGTAGTATTAAAATATTATCTCATTCTGTACAAAAATGTAAGTCTTGTATTAACCTGTTTAATTACATCAGCACCAATGCTACAACCAGACATATCTTGATCTAAAATAGTACCTAAATGTTTAACTTTATCTTTTGGTGATATTGAAACATTATGGCATGCAATGGATAATTTACTTTACTGTTTTAGCCTTTTTTAGAACCAAACAAAATACTTTTTTTTCCTAGATGCAGGGGTAAGTTATTTTCCTCATACCAAATACGAAGAGACTCCAAATTAGAATATAACCCGCTCTCAATTAATTTAGGATCCTTTCCCTTGACTAGCATAATCATCTGCAAATAGTTAAAGATCACAATTAACTGCCTGGCACGTATGGTTAGCGTATATGTAGAGTAATGGTCCCAAAATTGAGCCCTGAGGAACTCCACATTCGGCCTAAGAGTACCCATATTGAACCCCCTCAATTTCAACAAATTGTTGTCTCTGTGAAAGATAAGAATCAAATCACTTGTGTGCAAACTCATTTAAAGTAATTACTTTCAATTTGGAAAATAATATTTCATGGTTATGAAATGGAACTACTCAAATTAATGTGCAATCAAACACCATGATAAACAAAAGAAACAATTGGACAAGCCGAAACGGAAGTTTGATTCTTGTACAATCCTTAGGAAATAAAGACGTTGAGTCTAGTTTCAAAAATGTCTTTTTTCTGCTAGACAGGCGTTTGGAAGAAGATAATTTCAAAGTTAAGATCAGCCACAGAAAAACTCTGGCACCATCAACTTCAGAGTTCACTCCAGAGATATGTTACCTTCTGTGCTGCATTGCTTGTATTTTTAACGTATGGAGCTTTTATTTTGAAAACGAGTATTGACAACTGTGAGAAACACCCAAGCAGCAACCCCTCCACTTTTCTTTCTGCAGATCCTACCCAATATCCTAAGCAGAAGCTACATAGAAATACTTTTGGTTCTTTTGTCAAATAATAAAAGGATATTAATCACGTTTTTTCAGAAAAATGTAAATGAGAGGTCAAGTTAGACTTGTGAAAAGATTTTACGGTGGTTTTATCTGATATTATGGTCTTTTCCCTATTACTAGTACCTAATCTCTATTATTTTAAGAATGCGATAAATATCTTTTTATAAAGTGACAAAAGAACTAAAAAAATAATTTTATGTTTTTTTATGCATGCACAGGAAATTGTGTTTAGCAGATTGGAGTGACGGCATAATAAAAGTGAGTGAAGCTGCAATTCCTTCACTGACCACTTGAGACTGGTCAAGAACATTCTTGTCACCTAACTAAAAATATTTTTTAAACATCTTACATTTTTTTGTACCTTTACTTTTTTACATTTAGATTGAGGATTTGAGTCCTTTATAGTATTTGCAACAATACATGTTATCTGGTTTATAAGCCTATTACTGGAGCGGTTTTGATCGCCCCTGATCACCTCCAAAGAACTCTTAAAATCTATCTGAGTAAAAAAAAGTATCTGAGCACTCAGTGTTGTAGTTCGCAACATCTATATCCTGGAGAGGTAAGAATGCTAGATTGAAAAAAAATCTGCTGCTTAAAATTACTAGTAAACAAGTGATGCCAAAGATTAAATGCATTTTTTTCTGTGAATGGTTTATTATTTTATGTGTGATAAATGTTCACTAAACAAATAAAAGAAGGAGCACTGTAAAAAGAAAAATAATAATTATAGGAGATTAAAAGCCAATTTGTCATAGTAACAATTTATTATATTAATTTCTTACAATTACAACAGAGTACATCTTGTCTGTGATTATATGAAGCTCTATTTATGAATGGAATGTTGCAAAATGCTTAAAACAAAAATGATTAAAAGCATTTAAAACTAAATTTAGAATGATCTGCTTCTGTGATACAAACACATTTGAGATGCTTTGATCAAAATAAACAGCAGATTTCATTACAGACCAATAAAACTTTTCTGTATTAAATTGCTTTGCCTATATGACCCAGCTTTACAATACACATAATATCCTCTAAAACGGAGTTCAAAGAATGTTCTCATTGATCCCTATTCATCACACTCACCAGCCACCTGGCTTTATCTTTGTCTCTTTGGCACTGTGTTCTCATGCAGTGTGTGTCAGTGTTGCGAGTGTTCAGGTGTAGAATGGCAACCATCACAACCTCCAGGAGGATGCTGTAGTCAGGAGATAGATGGGCTGATTAACAAAAATATCTCTGCAAAAAATACACATTTTACAATCTCTTGAGAATAGATGATTACTATAATTGAGGTTATAAAGCTTACATCCAAAACGTGTGCTTGTTATCTTACACAGTCCTCTTTTTAAGTCATCGGTCATGCATACTTTCTCCAAAACTTAATTTTACTCTCTCTCATGAATGCTTGCAAAAAAATCTGTAAAATACACACTCTCTGTCTATCCCTCTCTCTGCCTCTGCTATGCTTCCTGTGTTGGCTCAGACTTAACTCCAGCTTTTAAATTCAAGTGACATTGCCCAGGAGTCTGGTTCTGTCTGGAGTCTGATTGTGGAGCAGGTCTTCACATGCTGTAGCTGTCTGCTGTTTGGAATGTGCACAAGGCAGCCATTGTTGTTTGAACAGCCTAGAGCAGCCTGTCTCCATGACAACCAGCTCCGCTGCAGCGTCGCCCTCAGCAACAGTGGAACAGAGGCGCTGCGAGAGGAGGGGATGTGAGCAGGAGAGACAGGAAGTCAGGGCCAGAATGGAGTGAGAGGCCCCTCTGCAGAACAGTGGCCTCAAGGTCTAACGCAATGTGTTAGAGAGAGAGAGAGAGAGAGAGAGAGAGTTTCCATATGTGCACTTGATGTGATGCCTGCGTCTGTAGAATGTATAGAGAAAGACTGTATCTGGCACTGTTCATTTTGTGAAATGAAAACCATTGAAAGAACTACGTCAGTTTTCTGAATTCATAGTATGCGAAAATCAATGATGTGCTACTATTTCAAACTGCATAAATGAAGGGTCTCTTTTAAAATGTAAAAGTTACAAAACTCATCTACAGGCTTGATTCTCTTTTTCCTTTCAAGCTCTTTGCTTAAAAATCAGCCACCTTACTGTTTAAAGTTTACCTGTTGGTCTACTGCACATATTGTCAAAGTCAAGGCCCGGGGGACAGATCCGGCCCACGAATGTATTATCTAAGGGCCCTTTTGATGATATTTAACTAATTCTGAAACTGGTGCTTTTGCCCAGACCAACAGTAGCCCAGGAACTCAAGAATACAAGTGATTACATTTTTTTCTAATTTTACTATTTGAAGCAGTGATTGGTGGGTTCATAGAGCAGCACAATAATGCATTTTCAGTTAATAAACATTTAATTTATGTATTTATCTTAATATTAAGGAACATCATTTTTTTAAGTACTTTTTTATTATTTGCCTGTTGAAAGTGTTTTCCCTTGAAAGTCATTTTGTGGGGAACAATTTAATAACAACTTTTAGTTTTCAAAGAAAACATGTTGAAGATGACTTTGTCACCAGAAGCAGGATCTACTTTGTGGAGTTCTTTGAACAAGGTTTTGAAGACACAAGGGCAAATATTTAGACTGAGCAGGGTTCATATGGGGGGGTTTGGAGCTAACACCCCCTGGGCTCGGATCCTGCTCTCAGACAGCTCACCTGGTATGCTTTGATCCCACCAAATCTGCTTGTGTTACTTATTTATGTGATTGCTCACTCATAAAATCGAGTCGTATCATATTTTTTCATTTGTCATGTTAATTTCAGATCACTGTTGCTATTTAAATCTTCAGACTCTGCGGCCATTATAATACATACCTTTGCTTTCTTGAGAATTTTACGCAATTCTAAAGCCTTTTTTGTTTATGATGATGCTTTTTAGCATTTCTCATTTTAAAATAAAAGTTGCAGATTTTAGTTTGACAAGCCATTATAACAAGAACATTTCATTGTTTGTTTGATACTTATAAAATAATTTGAAATAAGGCCCATAGGTTGCTATGTAAGTACATATTTTAAGTAAAAAAATTTCCAAAAGAGTTATAATTTATCAGATGGCATGGAATTCTGTGTTCTGTTTGCAATCAGACATAGATCTAAATCATCGTAAAAATCTATAAACATCATAATTCAACTGAACTTTCTCGTCTGAAATGTGGTGAAAACTCCATAGAATTGAAATCTAACATAAAATACATATAAATATACTTAGTATATATATTATTAAGAGTTTTCCTATTTGTGACTAATTTAAAAATAGTTTATTTGACTCATAATTTTATTCATATATTATTCATTCATTCATTCATCTTCATGTCGGCTTTTTCCCTTTCGGGGTCGCCACAGCAGAATGAACCGCCAACTCTCTGGCATATGTTGTATGTAGCGGATGCCCTTCCAGCCGCAACCCATCGCTGGGAAACATTCACAAACACATTCACTCTTTAACACTATGGACAATCATTGTTACTCAATTCACTTATACTGCATGTCTTTGGACTTGTGGGGAAACCGGAGCACCCGGCGAAAACCCACGCGATCACGGGGAGAACATGCAAACTCCACACAGAAATGCCACCTGCCCCAGCCGAGCCTAGAACCAGCAACCTTCTTGCTGTGAGACGATCGTGCTACCCACTGCGTCACCGTGATGCTCATATATTATTCTTATGATTTAATTTTCTCCCATAAAAAAGACCATAGAGGAACCTCCTAGGGTGAGGGAGGTCTAGAAATACCTGTCTTGACTGCTTCTCTTATGATCCAAGCCCAAATAATCAGTCAAGCTACATTTGGGAGAGTTGAAATAATTAGTAATTATCATTTTACCATATTTTTAGCCATCTGATTATTATTGTATATAGTTCTGTGAGGTTGCTTGTTTTGTTTCATAGCCTTGCTTAACCACAGTGAGAAGAATGAGACTGAAACTGAGCACAAAAAGTGTTGGGAGCATTATGTTCCAGTACCTGTGACATTAAAGTTTGTAAAGTCACGCACCAGGAGGATGCTGACTATGTAGGGAGTGAGGCGGGTTAGGAAGTGAGCTAGTCTGTGTGTAATGTGACAGCTGTGTTTCTGCAGATTGTCGCTAGAGTGTCTCTGTGGATCTTATGACCCACTTCTACCTCTCTCTCTCTCTCTTTCTCTCTCTCTCTCTCATTCTCTCTCCTGCATTGGCTTTTCCCTTTCCTCTCTCTTTATCTCTCTCTAAGCTTTCTCTCTCGCTCACCCTCACACATCAGGCTGCTGTGGTATCTTAGCAACAGCTGCTCTCTCATTTGAACTGAGTGAGTGCTTTTCCCTCACATACCCATTGACACAGATGCACACACACGCATACACACACACGCACAGGCGCATACACACGCACACACACACTTGTGTAAACACTCACAAACAAGCACTCCTTGCCACTTGTGGAAACATGCAGACATCCCGGATCAAACACTTGCGTAAACACAATTGCACATCTCGCCCAAAAAAGTTATATGGAAGGTGCGAAACCAGACCATGCATTTGCTTTGTGTGTGTTTCTTTGTGATTGTGTTTTTCATGAGGCGTAAACATCTTTATAAAGTTCAGACAGGAGTTAATTCACTTCCTGTAAGTTTACGATGTATCTTCGAGTTTACCTAGACAGTTGCTTTGACATGTGGGGTCGTCACTTAGGCCCCGTTGACACATACCCATTTATTTTCAAAAAGTTTTTTTCTTATCCCATTTACAAAAAAAAAAAATTAGTCCACACAAGCATGGTTAAAAAAACTGCATCTACACGAAAGCGGGTAAAACGCTATAAAACGTTGCAGAGAATTTGTCTACCTAGTAGAGGCCAGCAGACTTTTCACCCATTGAGGTTGAAAGGCCGAGTTGCACCTGGTCCAATTGCGTAACCAGGAAGGGCTTGAAGGCGGATTTGGGTGTTACTGCCCTCTGCTGGATAAATGCCACAAGAACAAGGAAGATAGGAGAACAATAGGTAAAACATGGTAACTGCATCCGTATAGATTCAATGAACATACAACTATCTGTGCAAAGTCTCTCCAGACAACAGAGACGATACATCAGAAGTAATGATAAATAATGATTTCTGGACAAACTTTCAAACAAATGATTATGTCGATTTATTAATCAGGTAAATCATAGGTAAATTCACTTCCAGTTAAAATTTCAATCATCAAAAAACATTCAATTCAACATAATGTAAAGCATGAAATAAATCACAAAGATAATTGTTTTACCTGGTTGAGAGAGAAAGACTGTGCACTGCGACCTGTGCTGAAATTCTGACTATTGACTAATTCTGACCTTCATTTTAGGGAGAAATCCCTTTTAAAACCTGAATATCAATATCAAATTACAAGATTAGACTGAGCGTCACGGTGGCGCAGTGGGTAGCATGGTTGTCTTACAGCAAGAAGGTCGCTGGTTCTAGGCTCGGCTGGGGCAGGTGGCATTTCTGTGTGGAGTTTCTCCCCATGATCGCGTGGGTTTTCTCCGGGTGCTCTGGTTTCCCCACAAGTCCAAAGACATGCGGTATAAGTGAATTGAGTAAGAACAATTGCCCATAGTGTGAATGTGGCATCCGCCGCATAAAACATATCCCAGAGGAGTTGGCAGTTCATTCGGCTGTGGCGAGCCCTGATTGGCTCTTGACTTTGGAAGGCTGTCCTTCTGTAAAAAGCCTTTATTTTAAAACTTGCTCTTGTGTATGATTGATTCACTGAGATAGAATGGTGAGAGATCAGACATTGTGATGCGAAGCAAAACAGTTTTTTGCTTAGTTTAATTAAATAAATTCATTTGCAGAGTCAGTGGGGCCCACATCACTCGACACCCATAACCAGTCCCTTGGCTCCATGCATTGCCATTCAAATGTTTGATTCAAGCTGTGAGGTCACTCTCGGCTCTGTTCCAAAAGGACCGCTCATTTATTTAATTCACATGACCATGTTAGAGACATCTCAGAAACAACTGGCTCAATCTGTGCTTCTTCCCAATATGCATCTGAAAAGGTGGCTATCCTTGGTTCCTGCGTTCAAAATGGTCAGTTTGCAGAATGGTCATGCTTGCAGAAACGAAATTACACTGTAACATTTGCAATCACAAATAATATGCTTTGATTTACAATGTGATTAATATTGAGCTTATTGTTACAATTGGGCACACCTGACAGAACAAAGTACCGATATATAAAAAACCGGAAGTAGTCCTGGTGCTCCCAAAGGCTATTCCTACCCCAGGAAATACAATTAATCTGTGAACAATAACCCCTCTTTTAATTGCCTTCTATATTTTTTGTTGGTGGAAATTGAAACTAAAAACCTTCATATCTGGCTTCAGGATGAGTCAGATAATCATGTTTTGGGTGGTTAGGTTTGTTTATAGTGTGACTGAATTCGCCAATGGACAGATGGGCATCCGTTCAGGCTTTCACACTTGTCATTGGACCCTGCATATGCAGGCTGCTTTGTGATTGGCTAAATGTTAGCAGCTGTTTGGATCCCCTGAGGAGCATTGCAGCAGTTAAAAGGATTGGAGCAATAGAGAAAGAGAGCAAACGTGTGTGGAGAATGGAGAGAGGGGAGAGAGAAAGAGCTCTGCAGTGAAAGAGAAGTCCAAATCATTTCCATTCAAGCACACAAAAGCTGAAATCGCACACAAGCTGCGGATTTTCCTGCGGAGGCACACCCAGCAAAAGTGGAAAAGGAAGACAAGATAATTAATAGCTAGTACAAACATGCACAAACAAATCAGAGATCAAATTGTGTGTGAAGAGTGGTTCTTTTTTCAGAAGGTACGCAGTGCAGAAGTGACACCAGCTTTCCCATTCAGCAGATTAAAAGACAGTGAGTTGATCTGGATCACAGAAGCTCCGAATCCTTTAGAGAAAAATAAATCCCAAAGTGCTCAGTACATGTTTCACTGTTTGAATCACTCATGTCCCATTCAGCTGTATTTGAGCCTGAGGAGAAGGAGTGTGTCTGCAGCAGAAAATCCTCAGCGTTTGTTGAGGAAATGATCCTTTAGAGGGCAGTAATGCACCCTTAAAGTTTGCAAATGAAAAAGAACTAGAAGACACTGAGCAGCATATTCATCAAGCTTGCTTATCTGAACAGATATTATACCACCTGCGATAGAAAGGAGTCGGATAGTAAAGAACAACTTCTACTTTCTGCAGCGGTTGAAGGAAACTTTGCATTAATGTTTCTCCATGTAATGTCAGGTTGTTGTTCATGCTCTTCAAATACAGAGTTTGGTCTATATGAATGGAGGGATTTAAGTTTTTGCTTTAGAAAAGAAAGTTAGAAAGAAAGAGGCATAAATGAACTTTCACCAATCCAGCATTCAGAGCCATGGATGAGCTCCGCATACCAGTTAAACTGCCAGTTTGGCTTCACTCCTCCTACTTTAATTCTCATAGATTTCCTCACAGCCTGCCTGTCCATTTTCTTGCTCTGCTGAGATTTCTCACAATTTTCCAAACAGATTTGACTCTGCACACACTGCAGCTTGCAGTGACTGAAATATGGGATTTGTATCAAGTGTGTTTCTATCAAGCAGTAACCTCTCACTGAAGCCCATATGAAGCCCATATCAAACTAGAACTAGAATTTGAAATTTATTTAGTCTTTCAAAACAACCTAGTTTTCCCTTGAGATCTTAATCAATCAGTCAATAATTTAATCAATCAACCAATCAATCAATTAATCAACATGTTTTTATATTTTTATCAGTTGCTTTAAAGTAGCTTCACAAAACCCTAGTGTGGATTAAGTAGGGTAAATAGGAATTTATATTGGTTAATTCTATGAGGTTGACATTGAACTAATGCTACCTTATGGATTGTAAATCGCACATCCAGGTACTAACCAGGCTCAGACCTGATATTTCTGGGAGCGAATGGGTGACACACTTCCAAGACAGAAATACTTAACTATGCCCACTTCTATCTTCAAACTCTCTTCATGACAATGCCATTTAGTATACAATTTTATATTGGCTATCTTCTAATCTGCACACCACGTAACGGTCACGTCTTTTAAAAAAATACAAGTTCTCCACATTTTTTAAAGCTTTGCACAGTCATGATCTGCATGTTTTCTGATTGCTTCATTAACAAACTATTTGTTTGCAACGCATACCCTTGTAAGTTACGTTGCTCAGGAGAGTATGTCAGAGAAATGCACCTTTGGGAACTAAATTGTAAAGAAAAAGAGAACAAGCAAATTCTAAGAATTATTTGAGGTTTATATTTTGCAATAGATGCATATTAGGAAGTGACTTAACTGTGGTATCTTGACCCGGGCTGAAGTGAGCAAGTTCTCATGCACTATCATGTTAAAACTGACCAACTTTAGAGCTGAAAAAAAGTTTGCCCCCCTGGTGTTGCAATTTTGACATTTTGTGATTATTTTTACATTTGTTTGTTTCGGATATAATCAGATTTAAACGTTCAGCCAATCAGACTTCTGTGCTATGGCCATATCCCTCCTCTTTGGACACATTTTTGGTTGCCTGAAAGTGATGCACTTCTATGATGCCGGTGGCTGGCTATGTCCATTCTGAACCTCCATTTCCTTTCATACAAAACATTACGTATGCTACATCCATGTTATATAAAGTTAATGGTTTGAACGTAAATTATGGAAACCGTTTAGCTCCTAAACACTCATTGTAT
Source organism: Danionella dracula (assembly GCA_900490495.1). Lineage (NCBI taxonomy): Eukaryota > Metazoa > Chordata > Actinopteri > Cypriniformes > Danionidae > Danionella > Danionella dracula. The sequence continues at coordinate 5,258,054 of UELW01000111.1, forward strand.
CCCTTTTTCAAATTCTTGCTGCTTCTTGAGTTTGCAGACTTGATTTTAAAATCAATAGAAAGATATTGCATGAATTCACAGAGCAACTGAATAAAAAAATTTTTATATGTCATGTGCAGTGCTAACTGGCTGCTGTTAAAAACAGACAGGGCAAAACCCATCACTGAGCAGCAGTTTTACATTACTAACCCAGAATCCATCCCCTGAGACCTTTTTAATCAAATAATATGGATTAAAAATGTTTTTTTGTCTTTTTCCTTCATAATTAAACAAGTCCCCATTGGTGTTTTTTTTCAAGGCCTTCGAAATCACTCTCTGCTCACCGTTTCTTCTGCTATCGTCCTCACTCTCTCATTCCCTTTCTCTAATTAATAGCACTCATTAATTAAGCATCAGTCTCGCAGAAGACAGGAACAAGCGCAACTGCAGAACAGCGCTTTAATTACAGTCACATACTGCGCATCACACAGACTCTCACGTAGTTAGCTGGCTGAAACCAGGGATGAGAGTGTGCTTAAGATAAAGAGAGAAGACTCCTTGTGCTTTATGTCATTTATGAATGAAATGCTGCTTTGTTCTGTGCATTTTTCTTTATCAGATTTGTCTTCCTTCACTAACTTTAATTGATGTGAGTAACGCAGTGACTTTTGACATGGAAATCCTAGATATTGTGATTCAATGATGCATATTAAGTTGAATGTTTTTGCTAAAAAGTAATCTGCTAAATTGTTAATGAAAATGATAATTAAATCGCGTGTTTAAAACATGCCAGGAATAAAAAAATGGTGAAAACTATTATTAAAGTATAAATTGTTACATTAATTTATAGACCAAACTTATGGTCATGTCATACAATAAAGATGTACAATTTTGATATACATATTAAATGTTGGCAAAAAAGTGTTTTGTTCACTTAGGGTGCAAACAGAGGAGTAACAAAAAGGGCACATAGATCATTGAGGGTGGTGTATTAAAAGAAAGCTTAATTAGTCGGTGTGATTAGGAAGCTTGTGCAGGAAATTTCAGGGGTGTGATGATGAAGGATGAAGTGTCCAAAACCATCTGTACATGTGGTAACCGGAGTGGCAGGCTTCATGTGTGTCTGTTTCCAGGGCAACGCTTTTTATCCTGCCCATTACCTGCTGCAAGTCACACCCTCCCTTCAAAATGCTGTATGCTATGTAGGTGCAATTTGATGAATCTAAACAAAGAAGACCTTTAAAGTGGCATAAATTTGTTTCTGTTCCTGAAAACTGTAACCTAAACAATTTAATTGAATTTAAACAAGAAATGTCAAGTTCTTTTTTTTTTACTGTCTTTAACATTTGAGAACAGACAACTTGGAGCTGAATTGAGGAGACTTCTGTCAATCATAACGATCACTCATACAAGCAAGTTTTAAATTTTTTCTGTAGGTTATCCTAAAAATAAGGTTATAATTACAGAAAACAAATCTTCCTGCATGAACTTCAGAACTTTAGAGTAGCGTCGTATTGTGCTTCACAAAATTATTGATACATTCAATACAGGCCAAAACCAGACAACTATTAAACAAAATCTAATGTTTATTTCACTTCCTCTGTAGTATTATTGTCAGAAGTCTCGCGCAATCAGTGGAAAGTTGTTGAACGGAAAGGGATTTCACCATTTGAGAACCGGCAACTTGACGCTGATTGGCTTATGAAAATGGGCTTGCAAAGGCACAGCATCCTTCAAGTGATTTTTATTCCATGGACTGCTCATATGTTCAAAAATGTCTTTCCTCAAAGTAGTGTTTAATTACTTACAGTCTTATTTTTTGGAAAAACTACAGATAAAATTGTATGAGCGACCATCAAAACTGACAGAAACCTTGTTTAATCAGCACCAAGTAGTTGGTTCTCAAAAGGTATCCCTTTCTATTCGATTAAAAAACTTTAACTAATTAAGTTTTATTTTTTAATTAATTGTGAATAATAGCAATTACAAGACTAAAATGATTAATGTAGACTGAAGTCAAAGAAACTATTTAAATGATTTAAACCATTTTTTATAATTTTTTTTGTTTAACTTGTAACACAGGTTTTGTCATGTAAACAACATGCAATAAACCATCAATATCCTCCAAATTAACTTTTTGCTTCTATTCTTTGGTGGTTGTTAGTTTGTGGTCTCTTTAGATCACTCTCTCTTGTTTTCCAAAAGTCTCTGCCATTAACACGCTTAGTGAAGCCTCATTCCATTCATCTTTGGGAAGAAACTTTAGGTCTTTAAACCTTGGAACAATTGCAGTAGCGATCTTCAGCCGTGTGAGATTAGTGCTGTCCTTCCTTTTATATAGGTCTGAAGTAAAATCATGTTTGAATTTAACTATAGGCTGATCGTCCTCTGTTGACTCCATTATTTTGCAAGTGACACAAGGCTGGCAATACCACTGAGCAGGAGAAAATGTATTTTTTTTTACAATACAACGCCGTATTTAGTTATTCTTAGTTTTTTTATATTGTTACTACTCTGAACTTATATTTATTTCATGCCGCATACCTTGACAGTGGATGTGCGTGTGCAAGCAAACACACAAAAACACAAACACTCACAAAACAGACAAGAGATGGAGAAAATAGTATTAACCTACCTGCAAGATTCAGTCCATATGCAACTTCCTGTTCCATTAGTTCATGACCGTTGGATGTACTATGGTTTAGGTGCCCAACTCTCTTGCGACATTTAGGCTTGCACACTTTCAAAACTACTGCCGTGAATGTGAAACCTGACAGTTTGTTGCAGTATGTGGGCCGTGCAGGAGTGCAGGACAGTTGTTCACATGGAAATAACTTTAGTCTCGTGGCAGCAAACATATTAAGAGCACCGATTTTCCATTCTCTCGCCACATCGAAACAATGATTCTCTCACCAGTCTTTACCAACAACTGTTTCACTCTCAAAACTTTCTCGTTTATCTGAGGCTCAAACAGTAGTTTTGACAAACTTGATTTTAAAATCAAAACTGGTGTTTTTTGTTTGAACGAGGTGAGCGCATCTTTAGCAATAACACACACACATTGCTGTGATTTGAACTGGAGCACAAACCCTCTCTCTGTTTCCATTAACCATATGGAGCTCTGAGCAAATGCTGATGCGTTAAAGAGCTTGTATATCCTGTCCACATGAAAACGATTCAGTAGCATTTCCAAAAAAAATCACTTTGGCCAGCGTTTTCAAACTAAAGCAGTTACAGTAAAAACGCTGCTCCAGTTACGTGAGGACACACCCTGTAACCGCTTAAAAAAACACTGTTACAAAATAACCATGTACGTGTGGACGGGGCCTTATACTCTGGTGGTGATAAGCTACCTTGGTAGCCTTCAGCTGCCCTAGAGCAGTCTGACAGGACGTGGCTGCCATTCCATGCCTTTGACCTCCTGACCACCACCAAACACTACCCCATCAGTCACACACATCCATACAGGCTGACTAAGAAATCATTTGGGTGAATGGATGAAAATAGTAGCAGTAAATTAATGTGTGAACCCTTAAACTAGCAAGGTACGTTTTCTAATGTGGTTCTATTTATGTGACATCACAAATGGTATAGAAATGTGGCAGCTTGCTTAGCAGTGTCTACAGAAGCACATGTTTCTGCTTCTCTAGCTCTCTTTCGTTTCTGGACTTTTATTTTTGTTACCAGTTGGTAATAAAAACCATGTGCTGGAGACTGAAAGATGGATGGATAGAAGTGTGTTGTGTGTAAGAGAGTCCAGTCCTTGGATTTGGATCAGTCTATTTTTTAAACGCTGTTCTCTTCTTAAAGAAACAGTTCTCCTCAAGTGAACATTTTGTCCTTGTTTATTCTTCAAGTCTCATTCAGCCCTGTGCAGTATTGTAACAATCTTGGTCTGAATGCCAGAGTGCTTTTATAAATAGAAAGCCCAATGCAAGAATTGCAAAGATTGTTTGTTGTTTTATTTTAACAATACATGTATACTCACTTTTGTACAGCTTTTTTCAACTATAGTACTGTACATTAAAGACAGAGAATGTTCAATCGACTATGACTAGTTTTAAAGCTTATGTTTTTCACTTGTTTCTTATTTTTATGTGTTTTTTAAAATGTTCTTTTACCTAATTATTCATTTTTATTTTAGTCTATTCTCTTATTACATTGTTACTTTCAGTCTTCTGTTGCCTTAATAATTGGTTTATTTATAATGAATTATTTTTGTCGGCATTGTAAATTTTAGTTACATTCTTTTACATACATTCCTTTTTTATCTTATTTTCAAGTTTTATAGTTTTTTTTTTTTTTTTTTAAGTACATATACATATTTGTGCACATTGTTCAACGTAACATATTTACTCTCCATTTTTGTACTTAATGTTTTTTTACTTCGTGTTTTGGTTGCTATTACATTTTTTTTCAATACTTCAATACATTTGTGGACAAATATTCAATACTTTTTTGTTTTAATTTGAGTTATAGTTGTGTGTATATTTATCCCCATTGATTGTTTGTTGATTTAGCTTTATGTGTTTTGTTTGTCATTGTTTGCATGCTCAGCCAAGATGCTTCTTTCTACCTTTTCTTCTCATGGCTTTGCTGCCCCCTACTGCAGTTTAGCAATTGTTTTTTCGTTTTTTGTTTGTTTTTCACAGATTTTAATAAAACTTTACATTAACAATCAACATCTCTGTAATAAAGCGTTTGCTTTAAATAATTGAAAACATCACATTGTACTGTTGAAGTAATACAACTTGGTAAACATAAAATGCGTTGTGATCATACATAAACAAACAGAGCCATAATGTTAGTGTGATATTCAGCAATTCAATAAACATAATTTTGACATTTTTCTTTAATTTTGAATTTCATAGACAGACCTCATCATTTAACCAGATGTTAAGAATGGGAATAAATATAACAAATGCCCTATTTTGTGAGGCCTGTAGTATATCACGCACAGCATTGTGGAAATTGTGTTACCATGGTTACCGTTCCACTCATGTTATTTTGCCATGGTAACAACTCCTGTCCAACTGTATTGCCATAGTGACAAGTGTCCTTTTCTCCCACAGGGATAACAAAAAGCATGACCATGGTACAGCAGCAGACATTGTAAGTACTGCAGCTTTTTATTTGCACGCTGAGCTCTGTGCAGCCCTTGTTTCAATCAGTACACCCTGCCATCATCAGATGCTCACATTTTTATGGTTTCATACATTTATCTATATTTTGTACAAGTACAATACATTAATTAAATTGCACAAAATGCTTATTTGGGCTGGAAAACCCAACATTATAGCCTATAACACACTTAGTGCTTATTAGGTGCTGCATCTTCAGTAATTGTTTATATTTCATTTTATCCATGGCCTAAAAGTTTTTTTGGAGTGTTTTGCATCATGGATGGGTCAAAAACCGGAACATAAACTTCTTTAATTGTGAGATTCCTACAAGCTCCTTTAGATGGATAGTAACAATGAATTTTAATGTGAAGAAAAGACCGTGATTGCCATCATATCACCATAGATCAGATTTAGAAAAACCTCCTGTAATAAAAATCTGCCTAAATTTTGGAAAAATCTGAGAGTACTACCAGATCTTAAAGTAAAAAGACATCATTCAAGGGATTATTGATACAGGTCTCAGCAATAATTAGGATGTAACATATCTGAATAATATTCAAATTTGTTAACTCATCATACACAGACACCCTATGTACTTTATACTACATCCACTATATCAATATATTATATGTGAACTGTAATTATAAAAAAACAATTCACAGGCAAAACTGAAAGCTTAAAACATTTTGATAGTTTAATATGAGGAATGTATGAGAATAATATAAGAACTTTGACTAGTTTGTCATTTATGTCCTTGGTTTCTAAAGAAGCCCAGAGGCAAACCTATACTCAAGATGGTGTCCTTCTGCTAAAGAAAAAAAAAAGTAATTTTTTTACACTTCTATGTATTTCTGTACAATTATCTCTTTCACAAAGAAGAAATTATTAAAAAGATGTGCTATTTCATGTCACTCAATTAATTTCTAATGAGTGGATTTAGGTTGCTTTCCCCCCCAGTGACTGCCTCCAGGCTACACGGGATTGGCAAAATGCTGAACAACTCTATTCCAGAACCATCAATGTCTATTATAATAGTGAAGCAGCACACACAAATATTAGGTTCTAACAATGGTTAATTATTGGCAGAAATTCTGAATTGCTTGTTACAGCTCTTTTTGTCTGGCCAATATCATGTAAAAGTCCAGAATATAACAAATCTAGCACTACATTCATAGCGAAAGAGTGATGAAAGGTTCTCAGAAAGTATTCAAAATCAAAACTATATTTTTAGCCAAGAGTATACAGGTAAATACGGAAATGTTTCATGATTACAGCCAAGGACATTGCAGTATAGGGACACCAGCAACAAATGCTATAAGAAACGAAGATGCACAATAATACAGAAATAGTTATCGATGAACATTCTTCAACCAAAAAGAAAACAAATAACAAATCAAAACAAAAAACACAGAAAACACTGACCATCACTGACCAATTCTCGGAATGTGTTTCATGCCAGATCAGAATTACTTCAGGTGTTTAACCACATTTTTTAATTTGTCATTATAAAGGACTTTTTATATTTTCAAATGCAATAGTCAACTCACATGGGAGAAAAAAAACAATGCTGTAATTAATACAAATTAGAGTTGATTTACAGAATGTGTATGTTTGGCTAAAAAAAAATCTGCTAACTTTAGCAAATAATAACATGGTTTTTTCTGTGTTTCCTTGGAAAACCCGGCATGTGATCTGATACAGCTAAACAGTGGGAACCTCAAGAGTATGAATTGAGACAACACAGATCAAACCTGCCGATCTGAACCAGGATTTCAGCTAAACAAAAACTGTGCCAAAACCCAACCTAAACAAAAAGACCCTGATCTGCAACTTTGGGGGTAATGAACCGTCTGTCCGGTCGACTGCGCTCTGGAGGTGTTCGCTTGACTTGTGTGCCTCTGGCAGAAAAGGACTGCAGTGAAGATGGCAGCCCCTCACTTTGGGCAGCCAATGAGGAGCCTGGGGGAACATCTGACTCAAAACCCCTATGTTATAACTTTTATCCACCTAGCACTTTAGCTAATGGCTTACGAAGCCATGAGGAGCAACTTCGACGTGGAGCAAGGAGACGTAGGCAGACAGAATATGTGGAGCAAATACAAGAACAAATGCACTCAAGGCCAAACACACAATCACAAATGCACAGAGCCCAACTCTCTCACCTACGCCCTCGTACACATAACTCAGCTGATTCACATTCATGGATGGACACAAATATGTTAACACACAAGCCTGCCCCAAAGAATTTGTGCAGTGTTACAGAAACAAGCTCCTTGTTTACAGAACAGGATCTCTCCCTTATTCCAGAGGATTTGTCTTTACCTTCCAAGACTGGAACACAAAATTTACAATTGCCACCTGCTCCTGTGATACCTACCATCCTTCCCACAGGCAATCAAACACCTCCACAGTTCTCTTCCTCTTTACCCATGGATCAGACCAAACACTATTTATCATGTAAGCCAGAAATTGAAAACATAGACCAAAGTCATTTAACAGATGAAGGCCCTGGTTCCTCAGTGGAGGAAAGAAAGTATACACTGAGAAGTTCTGGTCGACCACGTTTCCCTTGTCATCTTAGAAAATCCTCCAGGTTACGTAGAGCTCCAGAAGATCACATGTTCAAAAGGGAACTTGGCCAAAAGGATGAAGAGGAGGAAGAGAATCTTATCTTGAACACAGATCATGTACAGACAATGGAAGAGCATCCGCTAGGGCTGTGCCCAGTAGCCTCTTCATGTGAAGAACAACCACCAGTTTTACAACCACCAGTTATATCAAGTGTTCTGACAAGTCATACCATGAGAGCATCAAAAGAAGAAACCATTGCACACAATCAGGACCCAGTTAGAGAGAAGCGACGTGGACGTTGTAGAGGTGTGAGAAGGATTGTGGTAAAAGTTGCCAGAATACCTGTTCATATGAGCCGGCGACAGAAAAGCTACAAGATATCCTCTCTGGAGCCTGTATGTCCTGCTCCCCGTGGAGAAGGGGTCCCAGGTGCAGGGCCTGATGGTGGGGTAAAGACTGATCCAGGGGCAAATATTTCTCGAGAGCCAACAGCACTTCTCCGAATGAAAAACAATGGAAAGAGTGTAATGGTAATGTTTCCACCCGGAGAGCTGCCTGTGATTTTGAAGCGACGCAGGGGACGCCCTCCTAAACAGGCATTACCTGGACAACCTGACATGCATGAGACTAGAGTAGGTGCAGCAAATGCTGCAGAGCCCAAAAAAATTAGGAGGCGGCGAACAGTAAAGCTGCCATCTCCACAGCCCTCATATGTTAATGATACCAATGATGTGAAAGTGGAATATGCCGATGCCCTATCAAAATTAGCCTTTTTGAACAGACAGCCTCCTAGCACTGGTCGCTGCTCACCCCCACGCTGCTGGACACCAACAGAGCCAGAGACTTTTCACATGCCACCTGAAAACCCATCACTTTCTACTCTTTTGCACCGTCTAACAGGATTTAGACGAAGAGGGGGCCGTGGTGGGGGTATTGGGAGTAGAGGTGGTGGGGCAGCGGGATCTTCTAGTTCCTTTAAAAGATCCTTCTGTGACTTTTTTGAAACAATTGGTAAAAAGAGGAAGATCCCTGCATCTGAATCAGGAACCCCTAGAAAAAGAGGCAAAGGCATTGTTGGGGGAATAAGCAGGGCATCTATGGTTGACTCTGCAAAAGGTGAAAAGGTTAAAAAACGCCAGCCGCGAAAGAACGGGACTTTAAAAAATGGACCTGGTGCCCAGGAGCAAGATTGGCAAAATGAAAACTGTAGCTGGATTGGGAGAGATTGCAGAGATTTCCCTGAGAAACCAGGCAGTTACCAGAGTCCGTGTTCACCTCGTGGAAGCTTTCAAAGTAGTGAGATTTTCAAGGGTGGAATGTATCACAGTCCAGGTTTGAGGGGTGCTTGCAGTATGGAGGAGTCTCAGGGAATGTTTGCAGGATATTTCCGCTCTCTACTTGATTCTGATGACTCCTCTGATTTACTAGACATCTCTATGTCCAGTCCCGCAGGGCGAAAGGAAGGTTGTAAGCTCACCCCAGGATATGAAGGTGGGAGCCCTGGTGCCGTTCAACGTTGGTCCCCTGCCTTTCCAAAAAGAAGTTCAAAAGGAGCAGTTTGTCTTGGGGAAGGGCCACAATTACATTCCCCCCAAACTCAAGGCAGCTCTGCAACTAAATCTCCATATTCATTCAGTGGCTCGCAAATTTCTCCCACCCCATCCTTCCCTAAATCTCCTGCACTATTGCTTTCCCGTTCTCCCAGTTCTCCACACCCTTCCGGAGGTTATCCCCAGTATCCAACTAGTTATAGTGCTGGGGTTCCTCAAGGAGGGAGCAATTACCCCCTCCCTCAACATCTGCAGCAAAGACAAAGCGACTGTAGCTTTGCATATAAAAATCCTTCCACACATTGTCAAATAAGTTACTCCAACTACCAGGGCTCTGCCAAGCGAAGTTATGGTGGATATCCAGGCACACTCAATTCAAATACACAGAGGGGAAATTCTGGTCCAACATCACCGAGTGGAAGCTATATGTCAATGTCAAAATCTAACTCCTATTCCTCATCCACTTCTCCCCCTGAAGGTTGCAGGCAGTACACCTCTCAGACACAGTGGGGATACAGACAAGGGGGAAATAACTGGGGTGGGGATGCATATGGTACTCATCAGTTTCATGGTTACTCTGACTATGGAGTGGCTGGAACTGGATTGGAATCCAAAGACATTCTGGACATCTCAAACTACACACCGCAGAAATCCAAACAGCAGCCCTGCCATGAAACACTCTCTGAATCCTCTTCAGATTCTTCTCACACTGGTGGTGGAGGAGGGGCAGGGATTGCATTTCGCCCTAGGGATGTTCCTATGCCTGAGGGTCAGTCTAGCCTTTCAAGCCTGGAAAAGCTAATGCTTGACTGGAATGAGAATTCCGCTGGCCCTTCTTATAATTGGAGTCAAAATGTACTTTTTCAAGGGGGGGCAAAGCCAGGTCGTGGCCGTAGAAAAAAGTCTGAAATCCACAATGAGAAGGAAGCTTCATCTCTTACACCAGGGTCCCCTGGTAGTCCTCAAATCCATGGAGGAGGGCCAAAACGTAGTGCAGTGGGTGGTAGGCAGCCTAGGGGTGCCAGAGGTAGGGGAGGATTCTCTCCTTGTCAAAGAGATCGTCCACAACTACCAAAAAACAAATCTCAAAAGCCTTCAGTCTCATCTGGGCAAATGGCTTCAGGGGGTGTTTATCAAGAAGCACTGGACTATTACAGTGGAGATAGCAGTAGCCTATCACCACTCAGCCATGCCCCAGAGTCTTGTGAATATCCTTCTCCATATTCTGTCCACACGTCTACTCCCTCATCAGATGAGAGATTTGCTCATGTCTACCCTCCAGACTCTGCTTCAGTGTCCCCCAATTTATCAGTTCAGCCCGATGCTTTAAAGCAATTCCCAAAATCCGGCCCACAAGCACAGACATATAGCCATGTTACCAGAACATTCAGCCCAACCCTCTCCCCGACACCTCGGCACTTAACACAGTGTGCTTCAGCAATGAGTCCACATCCGGTCGCAAAAGATCAATTTTCTCAGTATGATTCCCCCAGTTACAGTGGGTCTCCCTGCTGGTATGGACAAGGTGGAAGTGTGGCTAGCAGCCCCCAAAACTATGAGGAACAACGTCAAGCAACAATTTCTCTGCCTTCCCACAAACGAGACTTGTCATTGATGGTCTCTGGCATGAGGGTGCCATCCCAGTCATCTTACCCTTCATCTTTACAAAGAGGTCCTACCCTTTCGGCTTCTTATATGAATGAGAATTTGGACTCCTCCCCTCAGCAAGACGAGATGGGTTATCATGCTAATTTGGACAGCTATGCACCTGTTGGACACCGTTATGCACTACAGACTGCCCGTGCAGGGGTTCTCAGCCAGCTACTTGACCAGCCAAGTGATGAAGGCTTTACCGTCACCAGCCTGTAGTTAGTTTGAAGAACCTGGCATTCCTGAAAAGGTATGATTTAGCTGAGCGCAGATAATAACTAAATTAATAGATGCTACCACAATCTATGTGGTGACATGTTTGTACTATTATGTATTGAGACTATTCTAAATTTGACCATTTTTATTTTTTGACAGGTGCAATGGACTGCAAGTTTTTCATATTTATAATGTTTTTAATCAATAAGCTTCAAAAAAAAAGCTTAGTCGGTAAGACTAAGTTAGACTGAAGAGTTTTGGAGGTATGGACTATTTAAAGACTTCTCAGCAGTGACAATCAGATTCAATTTCATTCAAATGCACGACACATAAGTACTCTGTCCTTGCAAAACTTTCATCTACTTGCTATACCTTTCATACGCTGATTGTAAATGCAAATGCACGCACAATAAGACAGTCTTGAATACTATTGCTTAATGGCTTGGACAGCATCTTATTACACAAAACCTGATAGCATCACAAAGAAATCACTTGGATACAAAACATATTTTCTTTTTTAAAACAGTCTCAGTGCAAATGTGAGTCACATTTACCCATATTTGAGTGATTCCCTGAACTGGTAACTAAATTGAGACACCATAGATTTTTTGTCTTCACTAAAATCTTGTTATAATTTCCTGTGTTTGTTTTAGTGTCCAATTTTTTTAAATAATTGGTGAACCCCTAAATTGAAGGTTCTTTTTAGTCATCTAGTTCGCATCTATAAATGGAGACAGCACAAACTCAGCCCACCTCTCACTTTTAAACACAACCTTTTTATCTAACATTTGTACATAAGATCCTACTCAAAGGTTTTTACCACTTGAGCAGCTCATTGCTCTGAAAACTACTGTATCTCAGATTCCTGTTGATCTCGCAACATCTTTATTTCAAGGAACTTTGAGGGAAATACAAGTTGAAAGTGGCTTTAAGTTCTCCAGCCTGAGTTTGTGCAAATATAGTTTGAGTCATCTTTATCATTGCTTTCTCCAAAGGGAGTGCAACTAAATTTGGTCCTTTTAACTGTCGCTCTGGATCTGCAGCATGGTCACTTTGTGCACAACATCAAGCTCTCACTTGTGTGTTTTAATCACAGGAGAATAGACACATCTCAGAAAGATGCTGTCCCGTGTCTTTTTAAAGATATGTAGAGGCTGTTTTTCACCCTGGATTTGATTGTCTGGTGGAACTCAGGGTGTGTGGACAAGGCATTATCTCCTCCTCTTTTTCCTTCATCCCTATGTTTGTATTTTCTTGTGGTCCGCTGTGTCGTACAGTGATATTTTTGTGATGAAATATTGTATCTGTCTGTTCCATATAATGTATCTTGAGGTGAAAATATTTAAATACACATTGGGTTCTGAACATTGTTTAATTTTGTTTGGCTTCTAGTCTGTGGATGGAGAAGGAGATGAATGATAAAAAGACATAATTGCCACCAATAGTCACCAAGAGAACAATAGTCTTATCACTTTTAATGCTAATGCATTATTCGTATGCTCCTCCTTTGCACTGAAAATCTCTAAAAGTGGGCAGTTTCATACTTGTTGAGTGTAAAAGTGTACAATAAACTCTAGATTAGGAGACTATTGTTCCAATTTGGCCACATATAGTGTATAATGTGAATAAAGACTAAACTAACTGATAAAAGACTAAAAGAAAGGAAACATTTCTATTATTTATCTATTTTTAAACTTGAGTGGGAGTCTGTTGTTGCTTTTTTAGCATTTATTTGTGTGATTCTCTGAGTTTTCATGCAACTAAAAGCAAAAGTTTCTTAACTATAGCTGATAATAACCAACACATGTATAAATATTTAAGTCTGTACCACATTTAATGCTATTACTATATATACAGAGAGAGGTAAAACCCACTAAGGCTTCACTGTTGAGTTCACAAGAATTCATAAGAAATTAAGTATAACCAAAAAGTTCTTGGTTTAAAGTATTCGAATCAAGTTCAAATTATCTCATCTCATAGTGCTATAGGGGTGCTACGGAGTGTTTTCACAGGATGTCATGGCCGGCTTTTTGTAATATTGTAATAATATTCTAATAATAATATATTTTAAAAAGTAATTTAAAAATAATTCACCCCCCTTAAAAAGGTCAAAACTAACGATCTGATCTTAATCAAAAACATTGCAGCACCAGGGGTGTAAACATGTTTTTTCAGCTCCAAAATTGTCCGGTTTAAACGTTGGAGTGGATGAGAACTTGCTCGCTTCTAAAGTCAGCTTCAAGCGGCCTATCGAGAAACTGCAGTTAAGTCACTTCCTATCAAGAAAGAAAGCAAGACGTTCCCTTTTGTTTCCGACCAGATATCGCCAATATGGTTGTGCAGTGAAAACACTCAATTCTTATTTACTAAGTATAAAATAATAAGTATTTAAAGTAATTACTTTTAATCTTTTTAATCTTAGTAATAAGGCCATTGTATGATGCAAGCAATAAATTGAGGCATTTTGACACCGTCATGGCAAATTAAGGCATTTTGACACCGTCATGGCAATCCATATTTAACAACTGAATGCTGAATAACTAAGCAGGTTTACATGACATCATGGGTTTTTTGTTTTGTTTTGTTGTTGCAATAAGTAATATGTGTAATTGCAAAGTTGGCTTTAAGGAAACTCTGACTCGCTCAGCTTCTGATGCTGTCCAGCCGTGCGTTCCTCTCCATGTGCCCTGGAGCTAGAGTCACCGTGGCGCCGACTCTCAATTTCTGCTCTCACGCTTGCTTTCTTTGGTCACTTTAGCATCAGGAGTTTAAGGAATGGCAGTTGGTAACGTTCGTATATTAAGAGGAGCTTCTCGGCGTCTTTTAATCATAGGCTTGCCGACGGTGCTCCTCGTTCAGTTTTTTGTCCGCTTGACCGTTTCGCGAGCGAAAAGTGGCGGGGACGAGCCCCGGTTTATTGTCATTTCCATCGAAAACAATGAAGACGGGTCCTTGTCTTCTGAGAATGACGTCAGGGAGGGTAAAAAGAGGGGTCTGGACAGCAGTGTTTTGGGACTGTTGCCCGAAGAGGACTCAAAGATGACTGGATATGAGGACGAAAACGAGCTTGAGGGACGTCAGGTAACCGCACGAGCACATGTGTTGCAACAGAAGGTAAATTTCAACTTAAAGCTGATCAGTAATAAGTAAATGAAGAGAAGAATTCATGGTGATTAGTGCATATGGTTTAATGAGACCGTATGATCATATAGAAACCTAATTTGCCCAGCCAGGCTAATGATCTAAAATAGAAAGCAAAATCCCAGTCGACTGCATAAATAGTATGCCCTAATTTGTGTGACGTCATCACAATGAACAGGAAAAATCTCAAACTGGAAATTAATTCTGATTCACATAAGGTATGTGAGGAACATATCATAACTCTTTGTTGTTATGATGTCATTCATTTGTCATAACTAAAATATCACAGCCATTTTATAGACATATGACTACGATGTACTACAGCAACAAAATTGTTAAGTGTATTCTTTATTATGTCCAATCCACCCGTAAAAAGGAATTGGTTAGATTTACTTAATTTAATTGTGCAGACTCGTTGCTTTAATACAAGTCATTAATCTTTACGTTTTTACATCAAGTAATATTTACTAATAATTAATAATTTTTAAACCTAACAATTACTTTTTAAAATGTAGGTGAATAGCAAGTCATTAACACTGCCCTTAAATATGTTCATGTGTATCACTATGACGATACTTTGTGTCCCAGTCACCCAAAGGTTGTGTCCTATTAATTTAAACAAATAGTTTTTGCTCAGTTTTATTTGATATCATCTGCTGATTAACTACAGTACAAGTTTAATTTAGTGCAAAGCTGACAACCTATACTGCACATTAACCATACTACCTGTCTTATTGTTTACTCACAACTGAAAATTATCAAAATGGTTGGTTTTGTCATAAATCAATGTCCGTTTTTCTTATGGGACATCTCAATATTACAAAATGGTAATTTATATATTTTCCATTGTAGTTGTAGATTTCTACAAGTTTATAATAATCAACTTAAGTATTCGGAATAAAGGAGGAAAGCAGGCCAAACTAGAAATGAGGAGCAAACCAGAACTAAAACAAATCATATTTAGATCAGGACTGGAGAATATTACAGTCAATGATTAAGCCAGATTTCTCTCACCAGACTGTGAGCTGAGCAACCCTGCAGCAAGAAAGGTGAAGTAGGCTCAACATCACAAGGACTCGAGTCGACTGAACAAATACAAACGGTCTGCATATCTTTAAAAAAAGTGTGAAATGACCTAGTGCTAAGCTCAGGTCAGAATGCCTCTTAAATAGCAGGTATAATGAGAGTAGCGACAGGTGGAACTGCATGGCTCAGCTCGGCGCAACATGGACGATTGGCAAAGGGAAAGCTAGAGAACACCCGAGACAGATCTGAGACATGAGAAGCACAATATCAGACAACACAATAAAACCAAGAAATAATAGACAGTGATGCCTGAAAATGTGTCATACTTCCTATAAAATGTCACATTTCAGACCTGTTTCTATTAATAGATCTGAGTTTAGATTAACACAATTATTCTTCTCAAAATTTGATAGAGATATAGGTTTGAAATTCTTTTAAAAATTCAGCTATTAAATCAATAACTGTACAGTTAGTTTATTATTTCATAATGACTGTATATGGCTGAACATAACTGTTTCCTCTTAAAAAAAAATATATATATATATATATATATATATATATATATATATATATATATTTATTCTGACATATATTTAATGAATCAGAAAAAAACGATTATCCTAATCACCAGCACTGTGAGCTTTTTTTCAACTTTATGCCAATAATTCAACATTCAGGCTAATTGACTTATGCCATTTTAAGCTCCATATCACAAAGTTAATCAAGAAAATACAGTTGTTTAGTGGAATAATAATGGAAATCAATATTCCACTACTTGTTTCTTCCACTAAAAAATATCTGTATGGTGTTTCAAAAAGGTTTTCAGGTTTCAAAAGGGTGCATTCTCACCCCTAAATCAACCTGGCTGTCGCTTGCCTGAAGCTCCTCACAACACAATATTCTATCTTCTTGCGATGGCTAACAAATGAAAGTCCCTCCTTCAGAGGATCTTGGATTTAGTTGTCCATACCAGTTGTCCAAGACGAGATTTGTGTTTACAGACTTTGATCATGGAGCCATGGGCATCAGACAAGCCCTCCTTTTCTGTAGAAGTGCAGCGTCTCACCAAGTTCATCACTACGATAGAGGTACAAACAAATGTATTCTGACCTTTAAGATGCAAATTTCATTTATTGTTAAAATTAAACAATGAAATTACTTAACACTATGAAAAGGCGTTATCAATGTAGTATTATAAATCATCTGATGATCTTGAGTCAGTTAAAACTGAAAAATTATTACTGGGTTTAAACTGTGTTAGTTAAGCACAGATGAATCATGATGGATGAACTAGCTGATAAATTACTGTGCACTATGCACTGGGAAGCTCATTTAATGTAATAAATATGCCATATCTCTTTATAGTAGTCTTTTTTTATCATAGACTGAATGTACCTAAGTGTAAAATCCAGAGCTGTTGTAATTGAGATGAAGGGGTCACGAATAGCTCAGTCATCTAGAAATATTTGGGCCAAATTTGTAGTTTGTCTGGGATATCTGGCATTAATCTGTCATATAGTATGTGGGCCAAACATGGTCTGAGTCTGGCAGATGTTTTAAATGTAGCATGAAAAAAAGGACAAGCCATTAAAACAATTGTTAACTTGG
Organism: Danionella dracula; assembly: GCA_900490495.1. Taxonomy (NCBI): domain Eukaryota; kingdom Metazoa; phylum Chordata; class Actinopteri; order Cypriniformes; family Danionidae; genus Danionella; species Danionella dracula. The sequence goes on from UELW01000111.1 coordinate 5,274,918, forward strand.
TTGGTTCTTGGTTCGTGTGTGATGATATGGCTTTTGTTTGGAAGCAACCAAACTCCATTGTAGGGCAAACAAAACCAATTGAGTACACCAGAACTGGTTATTGATTTGGTTATATATGAAGTATTTGTTATAGTTTAAGAGCATAACTTATCATTAAGTGAAAAAGCAACATTTTTATGGTGAAGGCTGTTTTCAGGTTTCTATGACAACTCTAAAGGGAAATAAAGCCTCTCGTGCAGCAGCATTCTTCTGACCTGAAAGAGGACTGAACTAGAGCTAGGATAAAACTTTCTCTACAGGTACACTAAATTAAACTATGCATTTTTTGTTATATTTAGGGGTTAATAAATCTCTGAATAAAGATTTTTTTAAGTGCATTTACTTTCTCTGTCCATCTTTTTAGAAGCTTTTCTCCCTCAAAATCAAAAACAACAACAAACAAAGCAGAAACATGCTTCAACACAAACACCAGCTGCAATTAACTAAATTTTTTTAATTAAAAAATTTATTTATGAAAATAATTTCTTATCCATCTATGTGTATCCTTTTTGTTTTTTTTTGTGTTACTTATAAACTGGTATTCATCAGCAATTGCGTTGATGTGTAGATTGTTCATGAATTTCAGTATTTCAAATTACATTAGCTTAAAAAATTTATTTCACTTATATTACTTATTTTCTTACTATTACAGACTTTTGTTATTACTGTTCCATTATTTAAATCTCTACTCTGATTTAAACAAAACACAATACAATCCAAGGTCATTTATATTGCACATACTTCCCTGCCGGGGACCAAAGTTGTGACCAAAACTAGGTTTTAGTAAAAATGTGTGTATCCAGGGGTATTTTTTTGTGTAAAAAGCTATTCATTTTTCAGATGAACTGCTCTGAAGTCCAAATGTTAGAAGCCAATGGATTAGTGGAGTTTCAGGATCCATCAGATTGTTTGTGCTTGAACCACTGGAAGCAGACGAGTTGTGTGGTCTATTCCTTCAGGTAAAATCATTCCGATTTTTAGCTCATATGACACAACAAAAATATTGGAATCATCAAAGCAAAATTAAAATAGAAAACCTGGTTAAGAAGAAGTGAAAAGAGTGGAATCCCGTCACTGAGCTTTTGAGTTACAATGTAAACATGGAAGTCAATTGTTAGAACTTCTGGTGTTCTGTTGTATTTTATTGTAATATTTTCATGTTTTGAGGGCAGAAATATGAGCACGCAATCTGTATTCACAGTCTGGATGGGAAGGATGCAATGTTTTTAGAATCAATGCTGAGCGCTGGATGTGAAGTTCATCGTTTTGACCCCAGCCCCCGAGGGTCTCAAGCTCCTGGGACTGCAACAAATCATCGGATCTGGCTGGATTGGAGAAAATCACAAGGCATCGTGGGTAACATTCAGCACAGACTGCTGGATATTATGGAGTCCTTGACTCATGAAAAGGTACTTTCCTCAACAACAAAAAATACAATAAACAATGGAGATTTTTCTAAAAGTCTTCTTGAAATATTTGCAGTCACCTTCATTCTTCTTAAAATGACCATATAATACTACACTACAAAATCCCCTGTCTTGCTGCTTGGCCCAAAGATGGTTGCCAACCGGGTTGGAAGCCCAAGTGCTTTCTCTTGAAACAGTGCTTAAAAAGAATTATTGATCAATTTCCTTTCGGAATATTTCAGATAATTGAAACACTAACAATCACCGTCAGACTTGATTGCTATCCCGCTCATCACTGTGGCAGGGGGTCACAAGCCCCCAATGCTGCAGACAAAGTGGGATACTGAACTGAACCATCATGCATTAAAAATGATTAGGTATCTCTCTTCAGGTGGATGTGCTCTGGATGGATGTAGCAAGTGCCGAATGGCGTATTTTGGAGAGTTGGATCAAGGATGGGATGCTTCTACAGATCAACCAGCTCATCCTTACCATTCATCTGCAGTGGGCGGGGTTTGAAGTGGGCGGGGATGAAGAACAGGTGGTACGCTTCTGGCTCAGTGTCTTGAGAGGTATCCGGTCATCAGGAATGAGACTTGTACAGTCAAAGCATGGTCCAGGACACAGCGTACTCAGACATACACTGCCAAACACACACAGCTCTTACACCCTCAGTTGGATGAGGACAAGAGAACAGAGTCAGCATCATTAGAGTCTGGATAAAAACATTAGAGTCTAAGCTAAAAACTATCAAAGATGAATGTTTGGATTATATGTGCAAAGGATTTCAGTTATGGGACCCTACAAGTTTATTTTTGCTAAACTACCTCCAGATCAAATCATTCTTCTGTCATTTGAGAAATACAGAGGATGTAGGAGTTTTATACCCAAGCTTCCTTGATGTCAGGTACATATGGAATAAAGACTTAAATCCACACTATCGTCTCCTCAACTTCACTGTAAGAAAGCTTGTGCTCAGTAAAGCACACATTCACACCTCAGCTTTACGCAAGCAAAGCAAGTAATGAACGTCACCTGAGCTGCAAAAATATGTGAATACAATTGTGTTATCTATCTTGGGTTTTTCTTGTTTAGACAGAAAATCCTTTGGTTTTTACAAGTAATTGGGACATTTTCAATGAAAAAATGTAACAGCAGTTGGTGGATTTTTTTAACAAACGTTATTTCAGTGTAAAATAATGCTTTTTATTAATTGTGTATTTGATTCAATATGAAAGTTGTTGATACGTACATTGCAAAAATGGATGTGATTTTCAGGTCGTTGAATAGAAAGTCCTCTGCAAGTTAATAAGACTCGTGTGACAAGAAGGTATCAAAGAGCCGTTTATTTCCCAGGGTTTAACTGCCCTCTAGCGGTTGTGTAAGACATTACATTCACAGTGTAATCCTGCGGTATCATGCTGCGATAATCCTTTAACAACGTTATTAGAATATCCTCTGGCTCTATTTAAAATAAACGGACTTTGTGCAGAATTGGTGCGTTAAAAATGAAATGTAAAATAATCCATATTAATTGTTTCTTTCTTATACTGTTTATTTTTGTATTTATTTTGTCATACTATGTTTTGTGAAGTATATGCAACAGCTGTCTTAAAATGCTCGCATTATACTTGTTTACTCGCATTTGCACAAAACCAGTCAAAAACATTCACTCTATTTTGGAGAAAAATACGGTGCCTCAAGATAAAGACTGTTCCTATTCATTTGTATTCAACAAAAAGTAATGTCGTGCCATACTGTTTTAGCTTTTAACAAGAAAGCTTTGCTTCTATTGACGCGCAATTGTTTTTGTGGTCTGCGTCCGCATAATTTCGCCATGTTTCGGATCTGTTTGGACTGGCCCGAGCGAGTTTGCGGAATGTGGAAGATTGCAGAAACCGCGAGCAGATGTTTCAAGCGCTCGGGTGGAGCAGACCTCTCAAGATTCGGCGGTGTTGGCCGGCCTCTTATTTTCGATCGACAGCACTATCAACCAATCGCATTTGTGGAGCAGCTTGCGCTGTCCAATGAAAAGTTAACAAATGCTCCGCTCTGTCTCACAGCTCTTCTTACAGTACTTGTGGACATTTTGTCGGTTGACAAAAGTATGGACGGTATAAAACTCAGGGAATGGTACTGCTGAACTCATTGGAACTCAAAAAGCGTCGTCTTCTCTGGCCAAGTCCTGATAAAAGTCCAGGTAAGCTCGTGAAGTGTTTGTGTGTTCGCCTAATTCTAAAATCAGTTAGTTTACCAAGTTGACAGCCTGTGAGCAGCTGAAGCTAATCACTTCCTGCTCTTCACACTCGCCTTTGAAAACTGGGCCTGTACTGCTAAGTTCGTTCATTTACTTATTTTCTGACATTTCAAATAAATAAAAGTGGTGTGTCGTTTGCTGTTCATAGAGAGCAGATATAGTCATACTACATAGGGTGGAGACCACTCTGATTTGATCTCATCAGTTTTCCTACAAACAAACTTTGTAGTTTGTTTGGTGTATTCTTAATGTATTTCCGCCCTGCTTTAAGCTACTGTAAACTAGTTTAAAACACTACTGACGTGAAAGTGAACAGTAAATAATTAAACAGCTCTTACATTGTTCCTAGACGGTTTTGATGTATTTAATTTTGTTGGAGGACTACATAGATTGTAACGTTTTATTTTGAAAACACTCTCACCAACATTTCCCTAGTTCAATAATTAAGATATTCTTTTTATGTTATTGTTAATGTAGTAAGTGTGTCAGTAATTTATTGTATCGCTGTATTTTGTTATATTTTATCTGACTTTTTGTAGTAGGTGTAATTTGTTATTATTATTATTTAAAATGCCTTGACTAATTTCAGATGGATACTAATTAGATTGATTTGGGTTATCGTTTACTTTTTGTTTGAAAATATTATTTCTTCAAATATTCCTATACACTTACACTATACACTAAAATAGGGGTTCTATCAGATTTTGGTACCTTGTGATATTTGCCTAAAGCGCACACGTAGACACAAACGTTGTTGTTGTTTTTTTGGTCACGTTTGTTATTTTTTTCACACCACAAGTTTTTGTCATACTCCACTTTATGGAGGATAACTTTTATTGAATGGATTGAACAACATTTCGTTTCATTATACTAACATTAATAAAGTCATGTTATGAACCATGTTAAAACCATTTTATTTAATAGAGCATTTAATACAAGCATGTAAAGGTGAAATGAGGCTCTATCAGGTGATCAATTAACATTTTTATGTTAAATCTGTACTATTGTATTAAATTTAATGTGAGGGTAGGCAAATCACAAGGTGTAGCAATTGTTTGAACGCCAACCATGTCCAGTTTGTAATAAAAAAATAATAAATTCTTTTTTTCATTTGTTGTTGTAACTAGTGGGGAAAATCATTGTTTTCCAGTTGAAACTATGTCATGAACAGTTAATAGTTAACATTTTGTCATCAAAACTATTATGTAACTCTCTTAGAGTAACATACTTTGCATTTGATTATATTCTGTTTCTATGAATAACATTAACTAGTTAAAATTAAAGTTAACCAATATGAAGTATTAAAAGAAAGGGGTAGTTACATTTTGGAAACTGTGTTTTAGCTGAAGAAACTCGCCAGCAGTTTTGGTTCTGCTTTAAATGTCTGCAAGGCTGCTGTGAATAGAATAAGCTCCTAAAATAGGGTTTTGGGCTTGAATGAAGCTGAATGTTTAAGGATTGATCGAGGCAATATGCTAAATCACCTTAAAAAACAAGATCCACTTGTAATTAACATTAGAATAGAATGGAAACTACAACGGATTGCAGTAGAATACTTGAATCTAGTTCAGTGACTTACTGTTAAAGGCCAATGAAAGGACAACAATTTTATATATATATATATATATATATATATATATATATATATATATATATATATATATATATATATACACATACACATATAAGTGTTAACATTTCCCAAATGTACTCCCTGTTACATAATTTTAATATTTTACTGTTTATCAGAATGCATTTTAGCTAAGCTTGATGTATGCTGCTTTCCAGACATATTAACACCAAAGTGTAAGTTGAAAAATAAAGTAAACCTCTCAAAAAAGGTAGAGAATCTTTTGTACGTGTTAATTATTATTAAATATAAAATCCTGTTTTAAAACTTATTAGGCTCATCTACAGTTTTTAGTAAAGGTGAAGATCAGTGCCGTCTGAATTGCTTTTGTGTTCTTATGTCAACAGTCATATCCCAAAGTAAATTAAGATCGATCTTAAAATTAAAAAAAATCTAGGGTCAATGTAATTGTAAAATTTTTTCATCTTAATCTTTTAACCATAATAAGGACACTCTTTATCTTCATGAAAACCTTGCTTACTTGTTGTATGTCTGTATTAACTGTTTGTCTTAGAGAGGAAGTTGACGAATACTCTTCCATCATGCCTCTGGTGACACGAAACATTGAACCCCGGCACCTCTGTCGCCAGACTCTGCCCAACAGCATCAAGAGTGAACTGGAATGTGTGACCAACATCACACTCGCAAACATCATCCGCCAGCTTGGATCTCTAAGTGAGTGTGTGTGTGTGTATGTGTGTGTGTGTGTGTGTGTGTGTGTGTGTGTCTAAAGGGGAGTATTACATGGGTAATTTGGGGGTGAAATTGTGGTCCATAAGTTCAATACTTTCCATAAATTTATAAGTAATATTTCCATATTGGTGACATCGGTGATCAATCAATCAATCAGGTTTTTATATCGTGCTTTTTTAGAAATTGCTTTCAAAGTAGCTTCACAAAGTCCTAGTGAGGATCAGGAAACATTTACCTAATGTTTAGAAGCAAAACAGCATGAACTATTCTCAGCGTTATAGTGGTTGCAAATGGTGGTATGGACTAAACATGGAGAAAGAAGTTGAGAAAAATAGGAATGCAGATTGTGAGGTAAACAGTTTTTCTATAATCCAGATTTACTGGTCAACATGTAAACATGCATAAAAGATTTCTGGTTACTTTGTAGACATCATGAGCGCAGTGTTCTGCTGAATGAAGTTGCCCTGATGACAAAAGAACACCCATTGTGTTTGTTTATGATCATTTCCATTACATCATTATCACAGTTGGTAAAGCTGTTTAACATTATTTTGTAGGCAAGTATGCAGAGGATGTGTTCCATGGACTCTGTAAAGAAGCTGTTCTGTTTGCTGATCGAGTCAATGCTCTGGGAGAGAGAGTGGACAAACTGCAGGTTAAAGTCACCCAGCTCGACCCCAAAGAAGAGGAAGGTGAGAGTAAACATCAGCGCTTCCTCTCCAATCAATATGTAATAGACCCACTTCATAACAAACATGAAGTAGCTGTCTCTTAACATAACAAAGAGCGTGACCATCCCACCAAACACAACGCAGACATCTAATTTCTGTTTTTTACACCAAGTTTTAAAATCAATGTGATCGGTTGTTTAGTTCATGTGATCGAAGTTGCTTGAACTCACTGCCTGTTTGCACTAATGGTACAAATCCTCCCTTGAGCTGAGAACAGAACAAACAACCAATGAAGAAGTGTGCATTTATTTTTTGCTCTGTGAGAGATTACGCTGTTGGTGACAGATCCATCATTCACTAAAACACTTCGCACATTTGTCATTTATGAAATTTCCAAAAAAGTGAAAACACGCTACATACAAACAAAACACATACAAGATCTGCGATGTCTGTGAATGGACACAGTCTCTCTCATGCAGTGACTCTCTTTATCAAGGGCTATTTTTCTTTGAAGGTCTACTTTAAATTATGTAAATTATGCAATTTTTTGTTATATTTAGAAAAAAACTATTTTTCTTTTATTTTCTCTGTTCCGTCCCATACCATCTAACTATATACTATGGCTCTGCTCCCTTTGTTTGTGACCCACTGCACAAGCACACCCCTGGAATTTCTTGCAGCAAATCCATGAAATCCATTGTGGCCCCTCCCCCTCCCTTAAAAACCATGATTGGTACTTCAGCTCAGAAACTTTTGGACTTTCATGAAATTGTTCATAATGCATGATTACGGTTATCATTTCATATTAATATTGGTTTGTTTATTCAATAATTTTTAAATTAATAATAATGTTTCATTCATTGTTGGTTATAATAAATCTTCTGCTAGCAATGCTACCCAGTCTAGCTATGGATGGAGTGAAACCTTTTAGTGCAAATTTCTGTCTGAAATGCATTAGGTAAATGCTTAATGTATTTACGTCCATCTGAATTCTGCATTAATGCTGTGCATGAAGGGTACATTAATGGCTCTGACGCTGAGATATGAGATATCGCTAGGAGTGGATGGAAATGACTCATTGTACCGCTGATCTCAAACCAGACAAATCAGCGCGTCAGAGCCATTAATGTACTCTTCATGCACAGCATTTGTGACCATCACAGATTCACAGAGAGAGACCATTCTTCTGGTTTTTCTAGTATTTGGTGATGTGTGCATCATATTTGTCAGTTCACTCACTCTTCAATTGTGTTTAAAGTCACATTGATTGTATTTTACTAATAGAATTACTGTACTCATTAACAGCTGACACAGTGTTTGGGGTGGTGATGGTACTTAATTGATAAAACCCTCCAAAGAGAATCCATTGTTATTTTATCCCTTGTTTACAAACAAGGAATTTTTTCTCATATCGAACTCGATGAGTTTTTCCATAGTCTGCTCTTTTCTAAAATGTAAGATTTTTTTTGTGCTTTTTCAGATGATGTATTGGCGATCAAATGTTGAGTAGCTACATTTAGCATCAGTTTCAATCTCTTGAGGTCTTCTTAAGAAGATGATTTCAGCATTGTTTGATCTAATATGATTTTCTGTTTTAGCTCTTTCAGACGCATTAGTTTATATTTTGTACATTGATAAACAAAGACTTAAGGTCACCATACACTTATCTGAATTTACAATACAAAGTTTAATGTGTGAATGCGTCGTGATCAAAAAACGGCAGCAATACGTCACAAATCTGGCTGAATGATTGGTGCAAACGAAAAAAATAAATATCAACAGTGTAAATCTTAATGCACCAAAGAAAATTATTCAGTTTCCAAAAAGTCATTACCAATGAGCGCCATCGCTAGGGTAATAGAGTTTTGAACCTTGCGAAATTTACCCTGCAGTGAAGCCATCCAAACGTCTTTATTGAGATAGATGTGAGACCTTTAAACATAAACTTTGATGTCTTCTTTTTATTGCAAATCTTTTGCAGCTTTGGTTAGTTTCTTCAAAGGTCATATTGGTTCTATAAGCACACTCCACCTATCAAAAACAATTTTCCCTGTTCCAGTGTCTCTTCAGGCAATCACCAGCCGTAAAGCCTTCCACTCCAGTTTTATCCAGGATCAGCAGCTCTTCATCCGCGAGTCGCTTCCGCTGCCCATCCAGGAGACATATCTGACCTGCAGCGAGCCGCCTCCACTCAACAAACTCAGCTCCTACCGGTAAAAACATCTGCCAATTACATTTACTAATCATACTAAAACTAAATATATATATATACAACTCTCATATTTTAATCCTCTGCTGAAAATACTGTATTTTTTTCCATGTTCCAGGGAGGATGGAAGGGAGGCTCTTAAGTTCTACACGGATCCTTCGTATTTCTTTGACCTTTGGAAAGAGAAAATGCTTCAGGATACTAAGGACATCATGAAAGAGAAGCGCAAACACAAGGTGAGATGTGGAAGTGCCTTAAAATAGCCCCCAGAGGGTAGCCTTTTCACTGTTTCATGTTGTTTGTTTTCTTGTTCTTTGTACCTTTCTGAGTGCAGAAGAAAAAAGATGACAACCCTAACCGTAGGAACTTGAACCCTCGAAAGATCAAAACCCGCAAAGATGAATGGGAGCGCAAGAAAATGGGCGAGGAGTTTGTTGTTCCTAAAAACGATGCTTTGGGGTAAAAAAAACAACATTCTCTGAGCAGCTTAGGGTTTTTTGGTAATTTGATGTTTATTCATCTTCAAAATTGTTTTTCCGATCTGTAACAGAAACTCCTCTGAAGTGTTAAACGGCAGTATTGGCTCAGGTGATGATGGGTGTTTTTACTATGATAGCAATTTGGAAAATAGCACAAATTCCTACAGCTATGATCCTGGTTCTCCGCTGCCTCCGCCAGTGCTGGAGGATTTCCCTCCACCACCTCCTCTAGACATGCCGTAAGTAAAAAAACATTTGTAGCTACAATGTTAGAATTTGGGTTTCACTGGTAGCCCCCTCCTCGGTTGACCTTTTAGCTTGTACAGATGATGTATTGGATCTTTAGGTTTTTTATGAAAATTCTGTTATAGACTAATATTACACCAGAGAGGTGACTAGTCCTGATGAATAATAGTGATGAGGAGGATTTCATCTTATGTCAGTGATCCAGGAATGTGGAAAAGGCTGGTTTTGAGAGCATTAAAATTATGTTTATAAAAATTCTAGATACATTTTTATCACTTTCTTCAAAGACTTGGAAATTGGGATTTTCTCCTTTAAGAGGTCTCCTTTAAGAGTTTGGTATTACCTTTATAAATAAATGTGTAAATGTATGAAATTATGTAAACAAAGGGATGACATTTGTTTGTAAAAGTAACAAAAGACTTAAAGTAGGGGTCACGTACTTCAGTGTGCCTTTTAAAAAAAAGTCTTGAGCAACAAACAAACAAACAAAAATCGAGTTCATTGACAAGTGGTGATATGTTAAGGTATTTTTAAGAGCGGTCATGCTGTTGGTCGCTTCTGTTGTAGAGAATGGAGCTAGTAGCACTCCTGCTTTGGGTTCATTTTCTGAATGTAACGTGTTAACATCGGCTTTGTGCTCTCGCAGGTATCACGACTCCAGCGGTGCACATCAGAAGCGTGCCAGTGTTTTAAGCCCCAGCCATCCCCCTCCTGCCCCGCCAACCATGGTATCTTCCTCAGTGCGTCCAATTGTTGCACCCCCTCTGGCTCCACCTCCTCCCCCTCCTCCTGGAGGCATGATCCCACCACCTCCACCTTCCCTTGGGTTCGATGCACCTCCTCCTCCGCCGCCTTCATTCTCCACTAATCCTGGGTCCATTCCTCCTCCACCACCTCTAATGGAGGCATCTATTCCAGCACCACCTCCTCCTCCTCCCATGGGTGGTGGTGATGGACCACCCCCTCCTCCCCCTCCCCCCCCTCCTCCAGGTCCCCCGCCACCCTCTGCTCCTGCCCATCCCCCATCTGGAGGTCACTCTGCTCCAGCCGCACCTAAAGCCCAGCCTGCGCCCGCTCCAACTGATGGTCGAAGTGACCTGCTGGCAGCCATTCGTCAAGGTAAAAAACAGCATCGCCTTTGTTGTCAATCTTTGGGTCATTCATTCATTTGATTATCAATTTAAAAACAAAAAAGGACAAACTTGTGTGTGTTTTTTTGCTTTTTCATTTTTTTTAATTCTGTGAGCAAAACAAAAATGCAAAAATAAATTATGAGCTTGTGGCATTTTTGGGAAATAGCGTGACCCGGAACTTTAATGAAACTTGTTTTCGTTCATTATAATGAACTTGTTAACATTAAACTTCCGGGTAAGCTTGAACTGGGTTTTCACTTTGATCATAATATAAAAAGTAAAAAAAACAAATCGTTTCTCCTTTTTGTGTTTTGATTTTAAATGAGTCTTTCCTTTTTTCACTTTAAAATAAAAAAAGGAAAAGTGTTTTGTTTTTCCTTTTTTTTGTTTTTCATTTTTGAAACTGAAAATCAAAAGAAAAAAGGATGCACAGTTTGTTTTGAGCTGTAATTGTGTGTTTATGTTCAGGCTTTAACCTGCGTAAAGTGGAGGAGCAGCGGGAGCAGGAGAAGCGGGATCATGTGGGAAATGATGTCGCCGCCATCCTTTCTCGGCGTATCGCTGTGGAGTGCAGCGACTCGGAGGATGATTCGTCTGAGTTTGATGATGAAGAGTGGTCTGAGTGACCCTCTCATCATTTTCATTCTTACCATCCGTGCAATCAGCACCTCTGCCAAGATGTCACCAAGATCATTCCTGTTAGGTTCTCACCGCTCATGTGTACGGTTTACGGTCACCACAGCCAGAAGGAGGAGAGGCGGAGGGCCAAAGTGTTCGTATGAGTGTCTGTGTGCCTTTTTAAGTGTTTTTCTTTTCACTCCGGGGGTGTATCTCTCTCTCTCTATGGGTGTGCCATAACTGTGGCTGGTTTCTTTAAGGTTCTCTCTTAGGACATTTTTCTTTAAAAATTTCTTTTTTTCAGGGGCATTTCTCCTGAGGGGGTATGTCTTGGAAAAATGTGATATATTTTTATAGGCATGGCATTCAGGGGAAGTATAGCTGTTCGATTTTGTCTGTTGTCTTATTTCTCTTTAAGAAGGAATGCAAGAATCTTAAAATCTCTGTCTTTCGAAGATTTTGTTTGCAGGTCTTTCTATAACCTTTTTGGTGGAAGTGCGTAGCTCTTAAAAGCTGTAATGAGGCTTTCTCTCTAAAAATGTCTCTTTCAGGAGCATGCCTCTAAGGTCTATGTATTGAAAGTGTTGTGTTTATTAATACAAGTGTTAGAGTCCAGAACCTTGTGTGTATGTGCCTAGAAGGTTGTGTCTGTACTAAATGCAAGAATGAATTATTCAGATTTTAAGGCTTCTCCTGTTTCAGAACCTCCCGTTCCATTGTCAAAGGTAAATAGAGACTGTGTATCTGTGAGCTTCCACCTCCTCTTCTAATACTTGAGTATTGTCTTCACTAAATTCCCTCGATTTTATGTTAAGATTCTGTCCAACCAATCAAATAAGGTTTACCACTAGCTGAAAGACACTTCAGAAGGCCTAGCAGTCATTCACTCACTAAGTTTCTTTCTGCCTGTTGTGATTCTTGCACTTTTTTAGATTTAAATAACATGAAAAATAACAACAGTACATTTTTATGCTCATGGCCAGAAGATGAAATGCAAGAATACTTCTCTTACACCCAAGTGCCTGCTTTGTAATGCCTGTTGTTTTAAAACCAAATCTTTTGAAATGATTACAAACTTTTTTTTGAGATGTATTTGTCAACTTAAATATGAAATCAAAGAAATGTTTTTTTATTTGATATATGTGGGTTATAATTAAACAAAGTTTTCTATCAGCAATTGAAATAAAAACATACATTTATACCGTTCAGTGTCTCTGCTGTTGCTGTGTGAGCTTGAGCTACTTCCTAGCATATCTGTGCTTTTACTGTAACCTCTGAGACTTTAGGCTGCTGCCGGAATGTTTTGCAAAAAGCATGATTAACTTATAATCTGCTAAACCTTGTCGTTTTATCCTGTTTATTCATGTTGTGTTGATCGCAAAACACCGGAGAAGCCTTTGTTCAAGAAAACTAACTCAACTTCGAGTGAGTCAAGTGTGATTAGTGCTTCTAATTGTTACTCTTTTCATTACTATTTCAAAACCATTCTGAGTGACATAAAATAAGTTTGAGTGACGTGTGAATTTTCGCCATTTCATTGACAATATTAATTACATGTAAACCATTAAAGCATTCTAAAGCTTTGGATTATGGTCGAGGTTTGAGATCGGGTTAGTGTGCTTCTTGTCATATTGTAGATGTCTGCCATCCCTACATGTTTTTTGGGGCAATTACATCTTCTAGGTGACTTAGCTGGCAGTCCCTTGGTAAAGAATTTTTTATTTTTTAAACAACTGAGAGCGAATTGACTGAGATGTAGTCTTCTTTATTTTAAAACAGGCTTTTCAGTTGTATTTTTTAATTTAAGAAATGGTTATTTCTGTTCTCTGTAATATACAATAAAAATAAGAACTAAGGAATTAAATATTTCTAATGAGTGGTCGAAGATCTCTGAATTGGGTCGCTGAACTTTATATTACTCACCCGACAGTGTGGTGGCTGTTGATGCTCTGTTTTAACTTTAAGATGTGAATGTAATGCGTTAAATTCACACAATCATGTGGACTACCTATACACGGACTCTATTTAGTTTATTATTTAACCATGTGTCTTGTGAATAAGCACCATCTCCACTGACTAACTGAAAGAAATAAAATATTACGATAAACGACTGGTGTTTGGTATCTAATGGCACGGGCTCACGCAGCAGACTATCCTAGGATGAGAAACAGTTGCACAGTATGGATAAAACCTTGTAAACCACGATAGCATACTGATTATGGAAAAAGTAACAGTGCATTTGTCCTGTACACACTTTTTTTTTAAATGTAAATGCAATTTAAACGTGTTTGTACTTGCAGTTAAACCAGCATCTACAGGGAGTGCATAATTATTAGGCAAGTTGTATTTCTGAGGATTCATTTTATTATAGAACAGCAACCATGTTCTCAATGAACCCAAAAATGCATTAATATCAAAGCTGAATATTTTTGGAAGTAGTTTTTAGTTTTAGCTATTTTAGGAGGATATCTGTGTGTGCAGGTGACTATTACTGTGCATAATTATTAGGCAACTTAAGAAAAAACAAATATATACCCATTGCAATTGTTTATTTGCACCAGTGAAACCAATATAACATCTCAACATTCACAAATATACATTTCTGACATTCAAAAACAAAACAAAAACCAATCAGTGACCAATATAGCCACCTTTCCTTGCAAGGACACTCAAAAGCCTGCCATCCATGGATTCTGTCAGTGTTTTGATCTGTTCACTATCAACATTGCGTGCAGCAGCAACCACAGCCTCCCAGACACTGTTCAGAGAGGTGTACGGTTTTCCCTCCTTGTAAATCTCACATTTGATGGACCACAGGCTCTCTATGGGGGTTCAGATCAGGTGAACAAGGGGGCCCATGTCATTAGTTTTTCTTCTTTTAGACCCTTTCTCTCCAGCCACGCTGTGGAGTACTTGGACGTGTGTGATGGAGCCTTGTCCTGCATGAAAAACATTTTTTTCTTGAAGGATGCAGACTTCTTCCTGTACCACTGCTTGAAGGTGTTTTCCAGAAACTGGCAGTAGGACTGGGAGTTGAACTTGACTCCATCCTCAACCCGAAAAGGCCCCACAAGCTCATCTTTGATGATACCAGCCCAAATCAGTACTCCACCTCCACCTTGCTGGCGTCTGAGTCGGACTGGAGCTCTCTGCCCTTTACCATCCAGCCACGAGCCCATCCATCTGGCACATCAAGACTCACTCTCATTTCATCAGTCCATAAAACCTTAGAAAAGTCTGTCTTCAGATATTTCTTGGCCCAGTCTTGACGTTTCAGCGTGTTCAGCCTTTCTTACCTTGGCCGTGTCTCTGAGTATTGCACACCTTGTGCTTTTGGGCACTCCAGAGATGTTGCAGCTCTGAAATATGGCAAAACTGGTGGCAAGTGGCATCTTGGCAGCTGCACGCTTGACTTTTCTCAGTTCATGGGCAGTGATTTTGCGCCTTGGTTTTTCCACACGCTTCTTGCGACCCTGTTGACTATTTTGAATGAAATGCTTGATTGTTCGATGATCACGCTTCAGAAGCTTGGCAATTTTAAGAGTGCTGCATCCCTCTGCAAGATATCTCACTATTTTTTACTTTTCGGAGCCTGTCAAGTCCTTCTTTTGACCCATTTTGCCAAAGGAAAGAAAGAGGTCTAATAATTATGCACACCTGATATAGGGTGTTGATGTCATTAGACCACACTACTTCTCATTACAGAGATGCACATCACCTAATATGCTTAATTGGTAGTAGGCTTTCGACCCTATAAAGCTTGGAGTAAGACAACATGCATAATGAGGATGATGTTGTCAAAATACTTATTTGCCTAATAATCCTGCACACAGTGTATAAGAAAAGTACACTTTTTCTTATGAAGTCTTATTCTTCTGCTTTCCATTATTTTGCAGTTATCTAATTAACGTCTTCCCTTCTGTTAAGATACAAGGGTTATTATCTCATTCCCCATATATTTTCCTGAATTTTATATTCATGTCTTATTATGGATTTTGACATTTGCTGTTTTTGCATAATCTATTTTAATCTTTGCTACGTCTTCACATGTTTCCAAGCTCCTGAGGTCCACAGACACACACCTCTAGTTGGTTACTGAAATGATGAATCTCCATGTAAACTCAAAGAGGGCAGAAACGTTCACAGAGAACTTTGATGCTGGTTAATATATCTATAATTACCTTTCGCAAAGCAAAAGTGTCAGTTCATTGAATCCTCTTCTTTACAAACTGATAAACAACAGAGTAAAACCCTCTTTAAATCTATAATATAATAAAAATGTTGCATCACATGTCCTTGTGCATGTCCTTAAATCGAAATCAGAGACAATGGGAGGTTTTCTAGTCACCAGAAACACTCTTTTAATGCTCTTCCAACTAGAAAAAACACAGCTATGGTGCTCTCGAAGACACCTGCTCCCCAGTTACAGAAGCACGTGACTCTGCACACCTCATAGTGTGTTCACTGCTTTGTGGGTGTGGGTACTTGTGCCCTGCCATGGGTTAAACCAGACAAGTGTGGGATGCGGGAGAAACTCACTTTACTTTATTTTGTGTACCCAAATTAGTGGAAAGTATGAGATATCTGGATAGTGATGTTCTGGATTTTGTTTAACGTTTTACGACATCCCCATTCAATAGCAAAGACACTTCTCGAGTGTTGAATGAGGATGGACATATAATATTTTTAAATCTTTTTTTAAATCTGTTTATGGGTGTAAATATGAAAAGAGAACCCATACTTAAACATTCTAATGATGACGGAAACACTAGAAAACGATTGATCTTCAAAAGCAAAGCATTGTTTCAATCAAATGCAATCAATGATGATTATATGAATGACTTAACATTCAAGTGCTAATGCTTTGTCCTGTCAAACATGGTTAAAATGCACCATAAGATCAAACAGAGTTATGCCAGGCACAATAAGGAGCTCATGGTTCAGAGTGAAAGGAGCCTGGTTTGAACCAAAGGGGGTGGGGGGGACATATTTTAATTCTAAAAGTTTTCTTCTAACTTTGAATGCCAAGAAGACTGAATTGGAATTAGATCATTTGATGTGAGAACCAGCAATTTCATATGTGGAGTTATTGCTGGTGAGTGATGGGGTTCCAAAAATAATGATTTCAGTTTTTTACATGTTAAGCTTTAAAAAAAATGTATGTCCATCACACAAGCAGAAATGTTGTCTCTTTGGGCACAAAGTACAGCTGAATTTCATCAGCATAAGTGATAATAAAGAAGACCCTGATGTTGTAAAATCTGATTGAGACACACATTGTACCTCTGTGGTTGTTGCTTAGTTAGTAAATAAATAAGTATTGAATGACAGACATAGTGCAAAAGTTACAATTTATTCATAATAAATATTTTCCATAAAATGTTTTTTCATGAAGAAAACATTCAGTCATTTCGACATTTTGTGCAACAGTAATTCACAGTAAGTGCAAACAAGACATTTATGAAGTATAAAAAAACATCAGTTTGAACCATGGCACGTACAGAGGCCGAACAACGAAACTGAACCTTTACTGTCCATCTGGACTCCAAACACAACAATGAGATTATTCAATGAAATTAAATAACCACAGCAGTAGCACAGCTGACTATGAAACATAGTGCACAGAAGAGAGGCGTAAGAGGGACATCGCCCGTGGTCTGAACAATGACTGAGCATCTCCTTTTGGATCAGTTTAAGGAGCCTGCTACATCAGGCGCTTCAGTTTCAGCGTCCAGCAGCAGTAATTTAAACATAAAAATACAAACATTTGGTTCAAGTTTTTGTCTTAAAGTGCAAATGATTGTAGATATTTGTGATTCCATCAGTTAACTCTGAATAGTCCCGAGGACAAAAAAAGGAGGCACAAATCTGAGACATTTGAAGGTTTCAAGTTTGAACCCTTTCATTGGCAACTAGAGATGATTAAAGGACACAGTGGCAGTTTTCTCAATGAACGAGGAAAAAAAAAAACATTTTCACAAACAGTTGTGAATCGGATGAGTAAGTAGCTCATTGGTAATACTGCATAGATGTACAATAGAAAGATTTTTTCTGTTTTATTCTGTATTTTTAGTTTTTTTGTTATTCTATCACCCTTCTCTATTTGCATACTGTATGTTACCAAAACAGTTATTACAACTTGAGATACCTGATTTGATGGATGCCGTTCAACATAACAAAAAAATGCCACAAAAAATGGGATAACCATTACAGTTCTTTTTCTGCTGAACATGAAAGAAAACAACATTAAAGTCAATGAAAATACAAGAGAAGGAAAATAGGATGCTGATCAGCACCAAGAGTTTAGCATTTGGATACTAAGTTGTTTAAATGGAACAGCCCACGGTTGTCAATCCCTTAAACTTCAAACACAACTTCAGCACTACATTGTTGTTATCGTTGGATTTAATTTCCAAAATCTGTGCATAGCTTCACACACCAGAGCTGCCAGTAGAGGGAGCAGGTGTTCAGCTCATCTCATCTAAGCATGACATGACATTCAGAATGACATGTTAACACTGGCTCACATTAGTTATTTTGTGTATTGTATTGCACTTTAACACTTTAGCTCTGTCCTAATTCAAAGGTGTCATCCACGAAAATTGGAAGATTTGATCTTTGTACCCTAAGAACCCTGAAATGAGCATTTAAATGAAGTACAGGGTGACCTGGTCACATCCCTCGCTTGGATGTATTTGAAGGTGCTTTCCAAATCACATGACTCTATCGTTTCCATTAGTCTTTCGAAGAATCAGACGTCGCTGGGAGTGTGTGTTTGTTTGCTGGGACTGTTTGGCAGGCAGCAGCATAAGCTCTGCCTCAGCACCCTCTGAATGTGTGTGTTTCTGTAGGCATAGATCAGAGGGTTCAGCAGAGAGTTCCCAGTGACCGGTACCAGCGTGGCGTACGTGTAAAGCACCGGGGACGATCCATCTCCAAGCAGTCCGTACACAGCAAAGGGCATCCAGCAGCTGGCGAAGGTGGTGAGGATGAGCGCCAGAGTGTGCACTCTGCGGCGTGTGTGAGTGCGTGCAGAGGGGAGTGTGTGTCTCTGAAGGGCGATCTGGTGAGAATGCCGAAGCACGACTCTGCAGATGCGAGCGTTGAGCTGGAGCATCAGTGCCAGGGTGAAGAGGAAGCCCGAGCACAAGACTGCCAAGTGCACATGGGTCAATGGCCGAAGGATGCTACAAGACTGTCCATCATGCAAGCAGTTCCATCCAAAAACAGGAAGTGCTCCCTGAAGAGCTGCCAAGGTCCATCCGATAGCCAGTGCACAGCGGGTTTGTGTGTTGGCCCGTTGTGACCCGTAGGTTAAAGCTCGATGTAGAGAAAGGAATCGATCGAGGGTGATTCCTAACAAGGAAAATATAGAGGCACACAGAGCGCTCACTAACAAGCTCACGCTGCTCAGCTCCAGCATCTCAGAGTAGACACACCGGCGTGAGACGAAGTGTAAGAGGAGCCCCACTCCTGCCAAGAAGTCTGCCCATGCCAGGCTTCCAATGAGGAGGAACATGGGCGCCCGCAGAGAGGAGGAGGAGAAGATGGCTGCCACCACTACAGCGTTTTCACAGCAGATGACAGCACCGGAGACACACAGAGCCACATCCCAGGGGGTCATGACCTGGGGCTGCAGGAGGGACGAGGGTATGGGGGTGGAAGGCGCCATCTCTAAAAGCTCATCCATGGCTAGAAGGACTTCTAAGCCAGGTTCAGAGCGGTTGAGGGACATTTCTGTGTTACAGAATGAGAGAGAAAGAGACAGACTTAAATCATGCTCTGTTCAAGGATTTTCATTCCTAAGAAAAACTGTGAAAAATATATAACTATTCATGTGAAAACTAAAACAATAAATTCTGCATCTTGTATGTTTATAAAGAGATTTTCACATCTACCAAAATGAAATGCTTGGATTTTTTTTCAGTCTAGCTTTATTTAAGGGTTGTTCCATTTAGAACTATCTGAACTAACTTTTGAACCCTATTTTATTTTTGCTTTATGGGGTATTTTGGAGTAATTTGACAGCAAACCAAAAAGAAGCCTGAAGGTGCTGGTATCTAGTTTTACTGTATTAAAAGAAAGGCTGGTTTTGTATTTAACAAATCACTTCATTAATTATAAGTATTTGCATCATTTAATTTGAAAAAGTATAGGTTTGTGTAAAGATACATTTTCATAAAAACCCTTTAAATTAGGTGAAAATATAATAGATGGTGGGCCATTTATATGTTCTAATTAGGTTTAGCTATAAACATAAAAAAGGTTGATTCATTGGATTTAATGAGTTATTGAGAAACTATTTGAATTATTCAAATATATTTGAGTTCTCAGTTTCAAGAATGCAGCTTTATTTTGCACAAATGTGTCCATTTTCTAATTTTGAGTGTCATTGCTTTAGTAACAGGACTGTTCAGAAATCTTAATAAAATACTTAACCAAATAAAAAATTTCGAATATATATATATATATATATATATATATATATATATATATATATATATATATATATATATATATATATATATATATATATATATATATATATATATATATATATATATATATATATCTATATATATATATATATATATATATATATATATATATATATATATATATATATATATATATATATATATTTAATATCCACAGTGCTGCTGATGCCTCTTGTGTAACTTATTTATTTTTCTCAATTTTTCTTACATTATATTTGGCTGACATTCAAAAAGTTTATTTTTTTATTTTTTAAATTACTTTTATTCCAAAGATGTTTTTATATAAACATTGCTGGAGAGCAGCATTGCTAAATCAAACAGAAGTAGCTGCTCTGGTTATGTAACGGTTTCAGAATTAAGTTTATTCATGTATCAGAAAGCCCAGGAGGGGGTCGCCATGTTGAGGTTCCCCGAAGATTGCGCGCGGGAATCACCTGCACTGTTACGTAAGGCGTTGAAATTTGTGAGGTCTCCTAAATTATTCAACTTATCTGTAGACGCTATTTCTCAGCCAACAATAGCTTAATAAAAGACTAAATACAGTGTGTACTTACCGAAAATGTTCAGTATTCACCACAATCAGATCTTCAATCCATCCACCTGAAGATCCTCGGGAGCGCGCACGGAAATCTCGAGCTGTCAATCAAAACGGGCTCCTTTTCCAAAATCCCGATGTTCTGAAAAGAACAATCTTCTTCTTTCCGAGTGAGGTTCCTTCTCGGCTGCTCGGAGCTCTTCAGTTTAACGCTCAGCTCCGGTGGGCTGCAGACTATACCCTTGCCGTTTCTCCTCTGACGTCAACTACGATAACGAAGGGCGATTCTGCGCCGCTGGACCAATCAGAGCCCGCAGAGCAACGACGAAATGAACGTCGTCATTTCATTCACAAAAATACCGCATTCTTTGGTCACGCCCACTGCGACGGTGCGATGAGGACAAAGTGAAATCAGACAGCTGCTTTTGAAAAACAGCCAAATATACACAGTGACCCCAAAACGCAGATTGAAAATGAAATAGAGACAAGAATGACTCGAATGCGCTAATTTGTAATAAGACTAAAACATTTCAGTTGCTCGTTCATTATCCAAACAGATCGCCAGGTTGCTACTTGGCCCAGCTTTGACTGAAAACTACCAAATATTACTCTAAGCGTTTAATTAAAAAATTGTGCATACATATTAGAGAAACAAAGCTTGTGTTCACTGGAGAAAAGTCGTGCTTCAACGACAATTTCACGTCAGTGATTGTGAGTCACCGCTGTCCAAGGTGCTGAAGTTGCTTCCTTGATGCTGACGCACTTTTGGGGTACGTGGCTCACAAACTGCCATAAGTATTTCGTCTCTGTCTCTCTGACCTTAAAGATCCCATGTAACTGTCACTAACGAAAGGTATCAGCTGTTTTCTCAAAGCACATGCGTCAGTTTTGCATATAATTTAGAATGTGTGAATTGTTAATAATCAGTTGTGTGCTCTTTCGTTCGCCATAATGGTTGTAATGCTCTTTATTACGCTGCTTTTAAGCCTCATATAATGCGCCATAAGCAAAACTCTGAATCTACATCAAAGAAGCTGAAATATTCGGATGCAGACGGAAAGATCATTTCCCATTCATAAAACAGTTCCTGCTCGCATGATTGAAGGTTATAAAGGTGACATAATTTCCCTGAAAAGATGGAGACTCTAATGCTTCCCGACAGACTGTACGCGTGCCCATGCATCCTAATGAAGCAGGTGGGCGCGCGCTTCATTCGGGGAAATCTCCTGCGCTCCATATACGGTCACGCCACTTCCTGTGATCACCCGCTTCTGGACAATACAGCGTTGCATCTCTTTAAAGGCATATTGCTTCCTAAAATATAGTGCTTAAGGTGGTCGTCATGAGCTGTCAAATAACTTAATACTTTATGCAGGACTTAGCAATTATGAATTTTTACATCCAATAGCAGAGTAATTTTGAAGAAAAAAATCACATTATCATCTATCTATTATATTTTGGTCTGAAGTCCAAAACATTTGGGTTCTTGTCTTTTCAGGTCGAGATTATTTATTAGAGCTATCTTTCTGATGATTTACGCTTAGCCAGAGGTACAATCGTTCATGTACAAAATGCACCTAATAGGACAAAATAAAGAAGTTGAAAAGAGCGCTTTTTATTATCTGTAAGCCCTTCTACTCTCCCCGCAAAGTTTCCTCACACGTTCTCGTCAGGGTTTACACCCAACCTCCACCCCCCTTGCCTGATGAGATCAACAATGCAGAGCAGCAGTATCCGGAATCTGTCTTTGTTATTCTTGGACACTTCAACAAAGCTAATTTGAGAAAAGAACTACCAAAATGTAAGATGCATATAAACTGCCCCACGAAACTGGGGAATATTTTGGACCATTGTTTCAGCATTTTAAGGGAAGCATATCACGCTGTCCCCGGAGCTGCCTTGTGATTTTCTGATCACTGTCAGGAACATCTCCCCCAGAGCTGCCAAGAGAACGTACTCTGAAAAGCTGCAAAACCAGTTTGCTACCAACGACCCTGCTTCAGTATGGTCAGGCCTAAAGACCGTCACAAACTACAAAGCGCAAGCATCTTAATCAATGGTCATTTGAAACTTGCATGGTGAATGAGCTCAGCAAGTTTTATTGTAGATCTGGGACACCCTCCAACTGTCTCCTTGAGCAGCCAATAACACCTCCAGCACGCACCCTCACAAACACCTTCAGCCCACACCTTTCTCCCACTCCTGCTATACAGATCAGTGAGAATGATGTTCTTCAGCTCTTCAGGAAGCAGAAGAGGAACTGACTCCCATCTTCTCTCTGATCTTCAACAGATCACTGGAGCTGTGTGAAGCTCCTGCATGCTTCAAATGCTCCACCATCATCCCCATCCCCAAGAAGGCTAAAATTTCAGGTCTCAATGACTATAGACCAGTGGCCCTGAAATCTGTGGTCATGAAGTCCTTTGAAAGACTGGTGCTGTGCGACCTGAAGAACATCACTGGACCCCTATTGGACCCCCTGCAGTTTGCTTACCCATCTAACAGGTCTGTGGAGGATGCCGTTAACATGGGGCTGCACTACATCCTGCGACATCTGGATAAGCCAGAGACTTATGTGAGGATCCTGTTTGTGAACTTCAGCTCAGCATTTAACACCATCATAACATCACTCCTTCAAAACAAACTCTCTCAGCTCCATCCCTGACTCCACCAGTCAGTGGATCACAAGCTTCCTAATAGACAGGGGGCTGTTTTGTGAGGCTGGGGGAATTCACATCATGTACCCGAACCACCAGCACTGGCGCCCCCGAGGGGCGTGTTCTCTCTTCACTTATCTTCTCCCTCTTCACCAATGACTGCACCTCACATGACTCCTCTGTAAAGCACCTCAAGTTTGCAGATGACACCACCATCATTGTTCTCATCCAGGATGCGAGGAGTCTGCATATAGACAGGAAGTGGAACAGCTGGCTCTCTGGTGCAGTCTAAACAACCTTGAGCTCAACACCCTCAAAACAGTGGAGATGGTAGTGGACTTCAGTAGAAGCCCCCCTGCACACTCTCCCCTTACCATCATGAACAGCACTGTGACACCAGTGGAGTCATTCAGGTTCCTGGGCACCGTCATCTCTCTGGCCTGAAGTGGAGCACACACATCGACTCCATTGTGAAGAAGGTCCAGTAGAGGCAGTACTTCCTGCGCTAGCTGAAGAAGTTCAAACTTTCACTGACACTGCAAACCCAGTTTTATTCTGCGGTCATCGAGTCTGTTCTCTGTTCCTCCAGTCTGGTTTATCTACGAGAAGATCATCGGCGCTCCCCTAGGCAAGGCAAGTTTATTTGTATTTTTAATCAAATCAAGCATAAAAAATCTAATAAAATCAAAGTGAGTAAAAACTGAAAATGTAAGAACATTGATTAAAACAGAAGATTAAGATGTGAAGTGCAAAGGTAAAATAGATGTTTGGACGTTGATGCTCAGTCAACAAAAGCGCAACTAAACAGGTGAGTCTTTAGCCTGGATTTAAATGTGACTAAAGTGTTGGCACCCTTGATCTCCTCTGGAAGTTGGTTTCATCTGTGGGCAGCCTGGTAACTAAAAGAGTATTTACCCTGTTTGCAATTTACCCGGGGTAGATCTAATTTATTTGATCTGAGGAATCTCAGCATTCTGTTCGGTGTGTATTCAATGAGCATGTCTGTTTAGTATTTAGGTGCTAAGTTTTGTTTGGACTTATATACAAGCAACAAAACTTTAAAATCTATTCTGAAGGAGACCGACAGCCAGTGTAGAGACTTTGTTACTGGCTTAAATAAAATCATTAACTTACAAACAAACTGTCCTTTTTGTTTATTGAGGCATCAACTCTTATTTGTCAAACAATCAGGCACTTTGTTATTTTTCATGACTCTCTGATTGTCAAGGGGTTTTGTGGTTTTGTATTGTCACATCCTTCCTTCAGTAACAGGTCACTTCACAAGTCTTCTCTATAATTCTAATCAGAGACTTAAAAGTTCCCAGTCTTCTTTAATCCAACAGGCAAAAATGAATTATAAAGATATAAGTAGACTTTCTAATAAAATCAGCTTAACATTAACATCGGCATCAACATTTGGAAAAACAAGACCAGAATGTAGCATCAGATCCTTCAAATAATGTAATATTAATTCCTCTCAAATAGCTCTTTTACTGCTACAGGTGCCCTCTTTCTACTAAAATGTAATGCATTTCTCTCCTCGCACACATTGTCCCTCTGTTTTTACAATATTGGCAAGATTTATTTTCTGAATTTCACCATGAGATTGCAAATGAGAGCAACCCTTGGTGGAATTTGTATTGAGTGTTAAGGATCCACCACTCGTTTGAGGGAAGCCTGTCTGTGGTGCGGGGGTGTAATGCGGACTTTCTTCATTATCTAATGCAGAGAGAGCGCATGTGCAGCCTTTCCACCTCTTCCTCCCTTGAGAAGATCGCCCACGCTCTCGATCTCTCTCTCTCTCTCTGTCTCTCTCTCTCTCTCCCTATCTCTCTCCATGGCATCTATGGATCTGTCTGATTTCTTTGCTTTGTTAGAGCTTAAGAAACAATTTGAAGAGAGCTGGTTTGGGGATCCTCTGTGGGCTACGTGAATGGTGGGTTAGCCCTGAATGGATTCTGCAAATAATGGTTTAGCATGTTTAATACTCTGCATTAATGCTAGTGATGATAGCTTCCACCTACACAGGCTCCTACACACTCATTACTCACTCAATATCTTCTCCGCTTCAGCTTGGGGAGAATATAGGAGGGCTTGTATTACAGTTAAACACAACCAGGAGGATTCTTCACAAGGTGAAGCTGTTATGTAACCTTGTCTTTGAGAAGAATCCAGTCCTCTTTAAACTGCTTAACCCTAGTTAAATGTGCAATTTGAGAACTTGCAGAAGCTGTCAAAATTGGGACAAAGCGGTATTAATTTAGGTGTGTGTTGACTTTAGTTATTTTAATGTCACAGTGCTGTATTTAAGGTCATGGAGGTCTGTTAGTGTCATTCTCATCTCACATAGATGCCTTGGATTGTAGCAAGATCTGGACAGTGAAGAGTTCTAAATACGAATTTAAACAGAAATGACAGACAAGGGCCTCCAACCCCATTATTATTTACTTAGGCATTCAGGAATTTTACAGAATTCAGAATCTTTTCCCAACTAACATCAAGAGATTGTCATCATTTACATTTACATTTACATTTATGCTTTTGGCAGACGCTTTTATCCAAAGCGACTTACAATAGGGAAGAGACAATATGCAATCTGTTACACCATCAAAGTCAAAGTCATCTCCAGAAGTCATACACAAGGTGATGGTTCCTGCCTTGTGACCTATTTATAATCGCTGATCCTTAATATTCAGAGAGAGGAAGAGCCCTCTATCTGGTAAGGTTCTTCTCTGTGGAACGTAGCCGATGCTTTCCGCTTTCAAATGCCTTAATGCTCAACTCCTTGCTCTTATCTGCTGTTTTATAGTGTTCTAATAATCCTTTAAACTTTTACACCTTCAACCTTTTTATTTATTAATCTCAGGTTAGGTTAAGTATGTCGAATCTGCCCTAAATTCTAAGTTTTAAATGCTTAGAGCTTGGTCAGAAGACTCCTTTGTGGTCAGTTCTTTCTCTTAAGCTTTTTCATTAAAAAATCTTTAACATTTTTAAATCAAAAACTCAAAAGTCAGCAATTGCAATACATTAAATGTCTTTTAATTAATCGTTTTTTAAATGTGTTACAAAACATAATAATCACCATAAAGTAAAATATTGCTCATTCAATGTGGATACAAGTTTGTTGTTTTTTAAAGTCTTAAGTTTTAAGCTTTTTAAAGTCCTCTGGCTCTGAAGATGGCCGTCGTCCTCCAGCACTTCTGTCTGCTCAATGCATGATGAAGGATCTTTTATAGCCGTTATGATGCATTCCAAACTCAACAATTCATTTTTTCCTCATTCATGCTTTCTCAGCATGTCTGACTCATGTCCAAATCGTGTCATGTTCATGATAATACGCACTTCCTCTTTTGTCCACCAGACAGGCTCACAGATGTTCAGATTTGCCCTATTTATTTCACCTTTCCCCCACATCTCTCTTTGGATGCAGAATCCAGCTCAAGAAAACCTCTCTTGCAAGACAACTCCGGCACATCCTTATTTAGTACCTTAATTAATGTAATGTCTTTAAATAAGGCATGAGAATGAAGTTATAAAAATTGCAAATTCTTGAAGTTATACAACACTGGACAGAGAAACATCTCCAATAACACAAACCTAATGGCCTTAAAAGAAAGGCATGCATACAGAATATACTGAAATGACTGAGTTAATTAAATTAAATTGTTAAATAATTTAACACAACAACTGGCTCACAACAAGTTTGCCTCAACAAACTTTTTTGTTAATTGACTCAACACATCATTCTTTGTTTAGCAGATTGTGGGGTAAACCTGTGGTCGAGAATTTTCATTGCTCCCTGGCGCCATCACACATCAAGGAGCGCAATTACATCTCTATTTCTGTCCACCTGTCCTGGGTGAATGCAGTTTCTTTGAGTTGTGGCCTTGGGTTACAAGAAGTCTGTTTCACATCTCACAGTGAACATCAGCAAAAGAAATCTTGCCAATATTGTAGAATAAGAGGGATAATGTGTACGAGGAGAATGTTTAATCTCTTATTATAATTTTAGAGACCGTTTAGAGAAACTATTTTAAGTGCAGATTTTGTTAGCATTTATGACCTTGCTATAACTGTCATGTGCAAAATTCAATCTACTGCTATAGAAAAAATAGGCCAAGTATATTTTTAATGAGCTGCAAAATCATTTGTGTTTTTTTTTACTTAAAAAGGGATAGGTAATATGTGGCAAAGATGTAAGTTTTAGTTATCTTTTTTATTCCAAACAGTCATTATTTTTGGGGGCCTCATTTTCCTTGTTTCTAACAAAATTCAAGAAAAGGTAAAAACCAAAAATACAAACATGTATATGTTTCTTAAAAATATAAAAACTAACGGCATGAAAAAAAGCGCTTGCAATTGTCTTTCCAACTCTACTCAAAAATCTAAACATTTCTGATTTTATTTATTCATCATCTTGGTTGTTTTTAGAAGCATAATCACATGAACCAGTTGGTGCCCATCTCCAGGTAGAAACACTAGTTACCCCTCAGATCAGTTTACCTGGTGACCTTCTGACTGAGGCAGCATAATTGAGAGCACCTATACAGTTAATTTAGTGTACAACTCTTAATTTTTACACATAGATTAAAGGCAAAAGAGGAAAGCAGACAGTCTCACATTTGAAAAGTTACATAATCCTAATAACTTTTCATCTTGTAAACTCCTTAAAACTGCTATGACCTTACTTTGAGCCTCAAAGGTTCCAGTTCTAATTTCTGCATACCTTTACCTGAAAACACATTCAGACAAAAGCAAGTTTAATTCTGATTCTTTGGATTTGTCTGGTTCTTCACACGAGACACAATTTGGTGAGAGACAAGACACATTTCACCAGTAGGCATGAGAATAGGATTTTTACACCGGTGTGGATTACAAGAGCCAATCCCGAGCCGCTGGGTTACCACGTTACCTGGCTCACGTTACACACCTTCCCATCTCACTGAATCTGAGCACATGACGTTGACACACAGTTCTGACATCTTGACGCTTCATTACAACATTTTGTCTGGAGGACGGTGAAATTTGGACCAGGTTTGACACATGTGTGGAAGTTATTCTCATTTCTTTCAAAGCTAAACTCTAAGCCCTGTGCTTAATTGCTTAATAGATTTATTTTCCAGAAGCTAAATTTGATGTGTGTTTGGCAGGTGGAATATTCACACTTTTCTGAAGGATGAGGTCTGTGTGGGCTGCTCTGTGTGTGTTGCTTCTGCTAATGCAGGTTGTTAAAACCCACTCACAAGGCACTGGTATGTATCAGCTCTTTGTTTTGCATTCATAAATGAACTATCAGGTCTACCTTGGTTATCAAACCGATTGATCTAACAGAGAAAGAACTCGATGTAGCTCATACATGAGGTGAAAGAAAATGTGTAGGAAAATGGAGCCAACAAATTAACTGGAAACTAATTGATGTTTAAGTGGTGTTTAATTTTTAGAAGACATTTGATGAAGGAAACTTAGATGTTTCAAGGATCGTTAGATGAATTCATGTCTTTATCAGTTAATTGTATCTGGATTTAGATGCCTAAAGTCACTTTTTATATCCTCATTTGAAGATGTGATGGTTGATTAATAATTTTTCAAATATTTGGATGAATTTTCAGAACTGTCTTGAATAAAAGTCTTGACATAGCCTATAAAGTATATACTTCCATCTGTATTTCAATGTAATTAAACTTTTTGGGAGTTTATTTGAGTGTTTTGGATACTTGAGTGTTTGATGGAGTAACTATGCATTTGAGTGTTTAACCGATAAATATAAGTAAATTCTAGCCCAATTATCATATTCATTCCAACTCAGGATATATACTCTTTGTGGTGATTATATTTTATCCGAATCAAAAGTCTACATTAAAAGTGATATGTGAGTCGAATTGAAGTTGACATCTTTTATCTCTTGATGGATTGACAGATGTGTCGCCCACCATGAACTGCTCACAGTTTAACTCCTGTGATGGGTGTATCAGTGGAGACCCGGCCTTCAACCTGACTCGATGTGTTTGGCAAAGCTGTAATGATGGTAAAACACATGTAGAATAGGAGTTTGGATGTATTCTCGTGTGTTATCTCTCTAACAAACACACACGCTGAGAATCCCACCGACAGACATGTGATCCTGGCCATGGAGAGTGATCTCAAGAACAACCTGGTGAATTATTGAGGCACAGGCACACGCACGGTTACAGCAGCCATCCACACAGACAACAGCGCTGATGAATAATTCAGTGCCATAATCCGCACTCCTGAAAACAAGTGTGACAGGGAGAGAAAGAGAGAGAGAGAGAGAGAGAGAGAGAGAGAGAGAGAGAGAGAGAGAGAGAGAGTGCAACAAGTCTTTAAATGATAATGAAAATTCACCAACTTGATGTATGCCTGTAGATCAACAACTCACAGTAGCATTTTATAATTAATTTAGATTCATTGTTTTTAGTTAATGTATCCACTACTCTTAATTTAGTATGAGTTAATGATACATAATTGAAGAGTTAACATGTATTCATGTATTAATCATGAACTCATTAAACCCGCAAATGGGTCAAATGTATTAATACCCAATTTACTGTCCTAAACAGCCTTACTTTCACTTAATAAATGTAATTACTAGATAAGAACTTGCAAATGGTCAATTATTAATAGTAACAGCTTACCGTTAAAACATATTTATAATTATATGGCAATAACAGGTATATTATCAGCACAATGGAGTAACAATACAGTAATGAAAGAAATTGTGTTGGATTTGTTTTTATGTAACTACTTCAAGAAGCTCCATTATATGTAGTATAGTGTTCGCTTCACTTTAGAGTTGTTTTTGTTGTATTTCTATTGTATTTGTTGTACGGTGTCCTTGATAGTCATGAAAGGAGCTTCGAATAAAATGTATTATTATGTATTATTATTACTCATAATGAATTAACTATTAGTTCATGATGATTTACTTTTTTTTTTATAAAAATCCTTTATTAAGACTCATGTACAGGTTAAATGTGTTCATGATTAATACATATGTTAACTCATCATAAGTTGTTGCTTAATGTATGCATTAACTAATGATCATTCATGTCACTTTACTGTAAATTGCTACCCAATTCACTGTGGTAATAATATGGATTTGTTCTAGGTACTGTTTGTACGTTACTACAAAACTAACTCTGAATCCCCTTGCATTCAAATCCTTGGGCACTTTTCATCTCTTAGTCTTCATACTGATAATAAGCATGGAAACATTTATTTATTTATTTTTGTGTTTATTTATTTATTTATTTATTTTTGTGTTTATTTAACTTGATGACCAATTATGAAAGAAGTTCAAATTAACTTCTAAAATAATATAATTCAAGTATCACTTCAAAGCATTGTCTTAAACGAGCATTTATGTCAACTGACTAATTAGCAAAAGAAAACTCTTAAGGATAATTTTTCTTAAGGGAAAACAGGATTCAGGTCCATTCAAATTCTATAGTAAATGAGTGAGAAAATGTGATCCATTGAAGGATTGGTGGTCTGATTAGATTGTGTCCTGCCTTTTGGCCAAGATGAGCTGTAGATGAGCAGAACCATGTGACCCTCACTAGGCCTCACTGTGCGTGAAGAGAATGGATCTTTCACTCAACGTGAAGGAAACAATTCTTGCTGAGAAAAAGGCAAATTGTGTGTTTATTATCTTGAGTAATCGTGCAGCTCTGTAGCACATACAGACAAATATAAAAAAAATGTTGCGAATAAAAATTTGTTCTTTAATTTTTTTTTCTTTTTAGTGTTTTAGCTTGGTTATTGTTAATTTCATGTTAGAATTTTTATTCATGATTGTTGTTTTCTATATTTCTTCACTTTTATTCATTTAGAAAAGGGTCATGAACTGGTTTTTAAAATGTTTCCACTGTTCTTGCAAAATAAAAACACATTGTTTTTCATTAAGCATCACCATCATAAACATGCCTCAAGTCGTATTCAGATTGCTTCATGCATGCTTGTGTAATACAGTTTTTTTGTTTGGGAGCTAAAAATTACTTGATGTCCATAGCGCCACCCATTGGGCTTAGCACCACCCGCTAACCAATCAGATGAACCTAATGCAGCTCATCTCAATTAAGAACCAACGAGCTGAATGAAGTGTAATTGTAGTAAAACAGCATCAGATAAACAATCAAAATAATGTGTTTTCTTTGATGTTCTGGGTGAAACATGTGTTTTGGCTTACTAAAAGATGAATTAATATTCATCTGAAATCCATGGATTTTTTTTTTGTACATGGGGTACATGACTAGGAGGAACATGGCTTGTTTTGCAGAGCACAATCATTTGAGGAGGTTCAAAGACATTTTTATATTCTGTTTTCAGAATGTTGATGATAGTCTAGAGGGGTCAAATATATATTAATACATTATTTAATAGGGACCTGATTTGGCACTTTAATATTTTAAAAGTTTGGATTTCTTTGGATCAGAAGTCCTGTCCCAAACTGGCACTGTCCTCTGGAACAGTTTTCTGCAGATTCATCAATCTCTAAAACGCCATTTCAGAGTATTAGTCATTGTTTTCCTTTATTACTAAGACCATGGTGATTTCAGGAGGTGTGGGGAAGGTGGAGCTGGAGTTCATTGAGGAGTTAAGGGGTGGAACAAAACTCAGACCACAAGTGAACCACTTTTTAGGTTGGGTATGTTAGGTTTTTCTTATGTCCCAAGGTTGCATATTTCAAAAGATCAAGCACTATTGACTGCCAGTGCATGAATTGTTAATGCAAAAAAAAAAAAAAAAAATCAGAACTAGAGTTACAGAATGACTCCTATCTTATGGGAATTTGTCAGGAAACGACACACGATGCACACCAGACACTGAAGACTCTGGAGGCTGCTCTGTCTACAATGAGACCGGCATGTGCCAAAGTGAGCAAATAACTTATAATCATTAGTATTTTAGATGTGCGTTCCTTAAATTAATATGTCTACTGATATACGGTTGTTATTCATATTATAACAGGTGGCAGATCTGGTGATGGGGATGCTAGTGGCAAAGGTTAGGCTCACTGTTTTCTATTTTCTATTTTCTTTTTTCTATATAAACTGCATCAATATGATTGTTGTTTTACTTTTAAACACACAGACGACACAAGCCCTGACTCAACCCCTCAGTTTTCTCAAGCGTCATTCGACCTGTCCAGTTTCATTGGGGGAATAATCCTGGTCTTGGTTTTGCAAGCTGGAGGTTTCTTTGCCATGCGCTTCCTCAAAACTAAGGACAGCTCCTATGAAACTATGTGAGTATATTATAAAAGTAAACAACTTATGACAAAGACAAAGCATTGGTTATGCTCAAATTGACCCTCTTCTGTCAATTTTTTTTTTACTTTAAGCCTCATGTATTGAAAGACAAGTGGTATCTTATTTCCATTTAATATACATAATTATTGGAGTTTTAACAGTACATTTTCCAAAGAGTCTTTTGTAATGTAAAATCCAAAGAAAAGCTAAAAAAACAAAAACAAATTGTTCTTTTTTCGCATCAGAGAAGATTTGTTTTCAATTGATTATACACTTACTGAGCTATACTTGTGTATATGTTCTAAAACACATGTTCTAAAAACTTTTCAATGCTGTTTAACAGTGGAAGCACCATGGAAGTCTAAAACAAAAACAGTTATAATTTAAACTGTATATTACAAAATAATTGTATATTAGTGACCAGTGACAGTTGTTGATTTTTCTTCTGTTTTTTTCTTCAGTGATCAGCCTCAATGAGAAAATGTTTTAAAGAGGAAAGATTGAGAACATTTGGAAGAAAGTGCATTTGGAAGAAAAACAGTGTTTTAGATAAATGGATATGTGACAGCATTTGTAAAGTTTTCAGCTTTTCATTTTAGTCATTCCAAAAAACATGGTTTTGATTCAGTTGTCACCATAAAGAATTAATAACGTCTTTTGTGTGCATGTAAGAGTGAGAATAAGATGTGAAATAAGATTCATGTTTGAAATGGTAAAATAAGATTCACGTTTGTGTGATGTGTTCAAGGTTTTCATTCATAATCTTTGTTCAAGCTGTTTGTGTCCACTGGTTCATTTGCAAAGTTACTTTTGCAATTCTTCATTTTCAGGTTCTTTTATTAAGCTCTACAGTTGGCTTCCAGGTGAAAACCTGATGTGTTTAAGTGCGTTGTTTAATGAAAAACTGAGCAATATCCTGCCATGTTTCACAACGAATGTCAGTAATTTGTTCTTGCTCTGAATTTCTCTAGATTTTTCCTTGTAAGATTATTGTGGATGGGTTTATCTACATAACATGCAATAAAGATTACATTTTAAAATGCTTGGTTATTCCCATTAACTATTAAATGTTCTTCTTTCCTGTTACAAGAAAATTTTACTTTGCAACTCTTGCCATCAAATATTTTACAAACTAAATATTAAGATAAACATACAGTGTTACTGTCTGGATTTGTGTTCTCCTGGTTTAGCTTATTTCGTATTTTACTTTTACACATCAATCAGCAATAAAGCAATTAGATGTTTTCTTTGACTTTTTACTCTCAACTTCTTGGTAATTTTTTTGTTATATATACATATATAGTTTACACGTATTTAGTTATAGTTATATATAACTATGATAACAAACACATTTCAAAACTATGCAGAGTAGTTTAAACAGTACGCCAAAGTTCAAACACTGCACTATTTGATCATGTGTTGTAATGATTTTAGTGGCAGTCCCTTATCTAACCACACGGCGGCGCAAAACAATAACTTTTTGAACGGCTTTTTTTGGAAACCAAATGAAAATATATCTCGAGGTAATTTTTACATTATAGTTTTATGCATCTATAATAATCTGTTATTGTGTTTGAAAAACGCAAGGCAAAAATGGCTTAAATACATTTTGAGGCAAACTGAAGCTGGGCATGCGCAGGAGGATCCGTTGAAAAGAGCGGGAAGCTGAAGCGTAAATCTCCATTAACGTATTTTAGACACTGTTTAATATTTCTCCACTATCTATTCGCGAATGACATTGTTATGAGTGTGATAGCTGGTGCGTTGTTTTTTTCTCTGTTGATGTAACGTTATACATGTTGAGCAAGTTAACTTAGTCAAGAATATTTAAGGTAATTTGATTTAACGGTACGCGTGACTAACACTTCCTCACCAAAGTTTAACGTTTTTACAGGTTCGTCATTCACC
This sequence comes from Danionella dracula, assembly GCA_900490495.1. Classification (NCBI taxonomy): domain Eukaryota; kingdom Metazoa; phylum Chordata; class Actinopteri; order Cypriniformes; family Danionidae; genus Danionella; species Danionella dracula. The sequence continues at coordinate 5,309,166 of UELW01000111.1, forward strand.
TTTGAAGATATTATAAAGGCACCAAAATGTGCAGGTATGACACGAGTTACTAAAAAACACAATACACTTTTGTTTTTATCTCAGGGTAACTTTCTTTTAGCAACGTTAGTTTAAGTTAAACAACATGCTGCAGAAACATGGCATAATGTTGTAGTTTGTTACGCTACAACTAAATAACACTCAATAGTAAATTATTTTGATATCCACCATTGTTATAATTTATGTAGCTGAAAGAGCTGAACTGAAGCCAGAGGAGTTGTTTATCAACCTCAAGAGTCTACAACATTGTAAGGGCACACTAAATAGTCAATTAAGAGAAGTAAAACAAAATTTAATTAGATTGTTTTTCACTTTTCAGCCAAGAAAATCCTTGAAAAAGAAGTGAAGGAGATTCTGATCCTCCATGGAGCCACGAAGAAGAAAGAGGAGACCTGTAAGTACAATGTGTTGTATTGTAGCAATTTAATTATGTTCATGTTAAGATGGATTTATTTATTTATATGTATTTTTTGCAGTCATAGCAGAAGCCATGACTTTAGAGAGTAAATTGATTGACAAGGAAGGTACATCATAAAAGTAATTTAATATGACGAGATGACTTTGGCATAAAGAAATGTAACATTCAATGTTGAATTTACAGAGCTAAATAGATTTCTACAGCATAAATATGACAACCTCCAGCTCGAAGCACAAAGGTAAGTGTTTACCCTTACTGCAGTGAAATAGTATTTATGTACCAAATTTAAACTTAATATCAAAATGCATCTAAGGTTTTGAGCTTTGCCTCAGTTCAGAGTTTAACACAAGGTGTGTTTTCACTTCTTCCAGTTCACTAAACATAATTAAATATGTACAATGTAGGGTGCGACCTACATTTGTTTAAAAAAAATGTTAACCAGTAACATTCTGAGTGTCATTTTGTATTTGATCAAATTTGTAATCCTGCAGACGGCTTGAACGGAATCATCAGAAAGAAGAGCTGGTAAAGCAGTTCCACTGTCAAATCCAGGAGACCAAACTAAAGCACAGAAAAATTCGGTATGACACTCTATTTTTTTACCTTTTGAAACATTGCAAGTATTTGCATTGAATACTTTAAAACATTGATGTGCAATTTATTACAACATCAAAAACTGCATAAACACCCGTAAGCAACGTTAGCAAAAAAATCAACAACATGTCATCAACATGTCTGCACAAGCAAATCAACCTTTTTGCTCAACTTGACCATGTTTAGTCTATACAAAGCAGCACATTTTTGTCGACGTGTATCTGAGTTGTTCTTGCAAGTTGTTCTGTTACAAAATGGTGAACGATAGAAAAGAGTAATAATAAACCTGTTAACATAACCAAAACTGTGGATGAAAAAAAGCATTTGTTGAGGTAAACTAGTATCAAGTTCATGTAATACTCATGTGAAACGCTCTGTCTATATAGTCACAACCAGAGCAGTAGATATACCAGAGCGACGCCAACTGCATAGGGTGCAATAGTGCGATTTTTCTCGCCTACTTCCGGGTAATGGAGGCGTGATTAGTTCCAAACATTGCTTAGCTGAGAGCTGAATCCCCATTAATTTATAAAGAGTCCTCAAAATCTTAATGTAAAGCTGTTTAACTCATTTAGCTTTTTGATTCATCACTTGAGTGACTCATTGCCCTCACGCAGCAAAAAGTGGTAGAGTTCTGTATGAGATGACTGTGCTCATGGAACTTAGCTCTATGTAGCGCCAAGTAGAGTAAGCTAAGATAATGATGAACATATAGACTAAAGATTTTAAAATCTGCAGTTACAATAAATATTACATATTTTATATTGATAACAAAATATTTAAAGCCTATAATTTTAACTCATGAGTGTGAAATGTCTTTAATAAAGTCTTTTTTTTGTTTAGTTTTTTTGCTATGCAGTAAAGAGTAAATACAATTTACTTTTATTTCGTTTTTAAAAACATTTGAGTCCTGCAAATAATGTGGATGTGTTTTTTTTTTCATTTGTTAATGAGTACACGTAATAGATTTTAAAATGTAGAAAATAAAATAATACAAATATATTTTTCAGCACTGATATTAGCACATTCCATCTGGAAGATGTATTACGTTGGTAAGTAATAAATACATTAAATGCACAAAATAGCCAATAAATATAAAAGATGATTTCTAAAGATAGAGTAGAACATGAAGGATCATGCGGGTGAAAATTATTCATGTTAATTTGGCCAAAAATGAACCCACGAGCTCTTGTTATTTCCTCTTTTTTAGTCTATTCACCTCTCGCACACTACGATGTGATGAAGATTGAAAGTTAAAGTGTAAAAACACCTATCTTATTTCTGTCATTATTTGAATATTCACTATAATGACAGCTGATCTGTTCCATTTAAAAATTATGTCAATTACACAACCTTACACAACCAATCTTGGTTTAGGGTTTGGTCTTGGCTCTACTAGTGTTTTCATACACCCACAAATGTTCACCAAAAAAACAAGTATTTTGGCACACCTTCATGCATACCATTAATTAACAAGGCTTCAGAGCATTTGCCATTAAATGTTGTACATCTTTGTCAGCATAAGTGTTTAGTTCTAGTAAAGATAGCTTTACTTTTGTATTTTTACTTATGTTTCTAGGATGCAGTTTGGAAATCAGATTGAGCAGCTGATGCAGCAGCATAAAAACATTGCTTCTGCCTTTGTGAGTTTGTTCGTAAATCTGTGGTTGTCGTCGTAAATAACTGCATGTAGTTCAAGCTGAAGCTAACAATAGCTCCTTTCCTTTTGTTTGTTTCAGAATCCACAAAGGCTTCCCATGGAAATAGAGTCTGCAGAGTGCACCTACGAGCAGCTTCAGAAGGCTGGTATGCTCATACATTTAGAAATATGATCAAAGAATTTTAAATGTATCAAAATACCTAAAAAAATTAACAGGAAATAAGTACACGTGTCTTTCACGTTTTTTTTATTTTAGTCTAATACATTTCTGTAAAGTGTGATGCAAGAATACTTAAAGTATGCTTACACAAATATTTTGTGTTATTACATTTCAAACATGCTATCTTAAAAATAAATTTACATTAAGTACAATTTTTGTTTTACTAATCTTCAGCGTAAGTGACCATGCATAAAACATATTTTCTCTTATTCTGTTAAAATCACAAGTGCATTTTCATGTGATTGGTTGTTTTGTCATGATAGTCATAGATCATAGGTTGTCTTCCTCCATTTTACCAACTGATGTATCGTGAACATCTGGCTTATGATCATAAATTCATCAAGATCAACTTTATTTCTGCACTTAAAGACAGGAAAGTACCAGAAAAGAAAAGGAATGTTAGATGTCAATATATATTATATATTTAAGAAGGAAAAACTTTTCTTTCTTTTTTTTTGCACGGACAAAGATTGCGCTGGAAAGTATTCTCCTGCTCTAGGGTTCAAAAAACATTCCGCTGTGCTCTACTTGAAAAACTGGGCTTATGCATGAAATCTAATATACAATCTGAAATTAATACTGCCATATGTTCATATGTATATGAACTGCATTTTAAAAACAATAAAATTGTCTAAATTAAATAGTTTTTTTAAGTGATTTCTTTATGTGGTTCTTTCATATTTATGTGCAGTGCATGTGGAACTAAACAGAACATTTTATAGGGTAATTTTAGATATTTTTTTCTTTGTAACTTACAATGAATAAACAAGTGCATCTATAGTCAATGACCTTTGGAGATTTCCATTAAAAGTCCAAAATTGTGAAACAACAGTTTAAAAAATGTACTTTTATTTTTGTGTTTTCCCTACAGAGCAACAGAAGCAGGAGCAGTTGAACAAACATTTGGCAAGTTTGAGCAACTCACGAAACCCCATCGACTCATGGAGACTTCAGAAACACAACATGAACAACTCATGTTCCGCAAGCTGAGTGCCATTAGACTACAATCACAATTTTTTCACCAGACACTTAAAAATGGGTTCTTGTTCTTCCAGTGTCATGTTATATATTATAGTTGTGTTTAAGTAGTAAACAAATGGAATCATACTGAGGGTATACCATTTCTTAAACCATTTATTGAGAATGATAAATATTGTTTGTAAACGCAACCTAATACCCCAATAATTTTATTTATAAACACAATTGTTCTTACGTTTCTATTAAGATATTTCCAGTTTTAACAAACACAAATGCAGCGGAGCACTCTGATGTGTGGTAATACCATCCTGAGAGCATCTTTATTTAACTAATATTTTACAACTTTGTAAAATGTACATGGGTTATTTTAAACCGCTATACTAGATCTAGGTGAACATAATACAAATATCTCAACTTTAATAAAGGAGTTCAAAAAGACTTTCATTGCATACTTTCCAGTTATCTCTCATTAACATTGTATTCGGTTTCGACATTTCACACAAAAGGTGTAGCCTACCAACTTCTCTTCTTCTTTATACCTGTCTTCCATTGGCACCAAGTCACCAACCAAAAGCATGATTTCAACATGACGTGTCCTGGAGCGTTTGTGTGCTGTTCTTTAATAATAAGGGTGTGTTTTGGTCTCTTCAGAGCAATAGCATGCCTCTGCTTCTGCCCAAACACGTTTGTTTCCTTTAGGGTTGCTCGGAATGGCATCATAAGTCACAAAGAATAAAAGTGTGAGGTACGAAAAAGCTTCAGCAAGTCTTCTCGAAGTAGAAACTCTCCTTTGGCCCAAGATTCGCTTCAGTTTTTGCAAGGAATGTGAGTAGTTAGTGTTTTGAGGTTCACCCTTAGTCCCTTTATGGGAAAAGTGAATCGTCTGAGAACTTAGGTTGGCACAGAGCATGGAATAATCCCAATTCTGTACCAAGCCTCCCCATTTTTGAAGTTGAGCCATTTTCGTGCTGTTTATCCATTTAGGTCACTAGTCACTTAGTAACTTGCTTTTATACCAGCGACTTCCTTGCTTGCTCTGTTTACAGGAGTGTTGTCGTGGTGTTTAGGTTCCTTTTTACTTTGTTTTCAGGTTCACCGTGATAAATACTGGCCCCTTCCATGTTTTGTTATCCCAGGTTATTCCCCATCTGTTGAAGTAGAGTGACATACAAATGAGTGAAGAAAGATATTACTTATCTCTTAGACAACAACCCATACACAGTACAAGGTATTCTGTGTTGGTCTATTTAATTTATTTCTATCATTATTTCAAACACAAATAGATTTAAAGGTGCAAACACATTGGGTTGAAGAAGCATATGGGTGTATATTACTTAAAGAATAAAAGAACTAAGACAGTTGTGTTTTTAAAACAATAACTGAATATCATCCTGTTTTACAGAGATTCACACACTGGAAGCAAATTAAAAACTAACATAACGCCAAATAAATACACTCGTCAAAAACCATTTATTAGTAGCTATAGTGACACTATTTTGTTTCTTTCCGACTAAAGATTTGTTTGATTAGTTGAAAAAATGAATGAATGTTGAAAAAAAGTGATATAGTTGATATGAGCATTTATCACATAAGATTAAAGTACTCTGACATAAGGAGTCAAAATATAAATTTCGAAAAATGTTTTATTTTTGCCAACTTTTGCTTTTAATGTTAACATTTTCTAGCCTGGATGTGATTGAGGGGGGGTTAAAGGTCATGACCCTGAATTCAAACTCAGGTCACTTGAAGTTCAGTTCAACATCTCATGCTCACAAACCCTTAGGCTACAAAGGGTAACAAGCATTGGGTCTATTTTTGCTATGTCATTCACGTTTGCACAGCCAAACACACAGACAGACAGAAACATGTAGGACTCTGCTTTAAAACTCAGAGATATTATCTCATATGTTTTCAGTGGTCAAACAAACGAGCGTTAGCAATTAGAAAACGTTTCCAGAATTAACATTTCCCTTTTTTTTTAAACAATGGTTATATTGCTATTCAATAACAAACATACTTAAAAATCAATATATGCTGTTTCTGCCCTGTATACATGCTGTTAAAATTCTGATAATGTAAATTAAATCTTTATAGGTAGGTTCCAAAATGGTGGATGATTTGTCATTATATGCACTGCCAAGCATTTTGCAATACAACTAATCTTTTTGGGTTTACTGGATAAGCTAATGAAACTGTGACCTGACAAAACTAATATAAAAAAATTATTTAGCAGAATAGGATTCAAATATACCCGACTCTGCAAAATGTAAAGGAAAAAAAATTTCAATAAGTGCATAATAAATGTCTTTTCTCTTGCAACTACTTTTTATATTGTCTTGTTACAGGCGCTGGTTAGAAAAGCACAAATAGATGGTGTTTTTTTCATCAGTTATGAGCCATGAGACGTTAGTTATAATTTTACAACTATAATTAGTTCTAATTATAGGTGGAATGCAAGTTCATGTAAACATACTGTATATGTTTATATGTGTATATAGAATGTTACACTAAAACAGCATATGTCTGTATTGAAATGTTATTGGTGCTAGGCATGGAAATGTGCAAGTTTTAAAAATGTATATTTGTTTATATAGACACACAGTTTTTATGTCCTGACAATCAAATCCTCACTGTAAAGAAATATGTCAATATGCTACTAAACATCAGCCTTTTCTTAATATACATAACTTTGTATTTTTCTTGAAAACTTTCTAAATATTCCTGTAAGTAGATCTCAATAAATATTAAAGAAGGAAAAAAATAAAATCCGGACCTATTATTCTTGCACAAATATCTCAAGTAATTAATCTAATCTGACATCGGCTTGTCTTCTCTGCAGTAACCTCCCCCCAGCAACACTCTTCTTGATTGCGATAAAGTACCTCAAAGCGACTGTAGACTTTCTTTTCTTTTCGCATGCTCTCTATTCTCTTCAGAAGATTGTCCCTCTCCTGGGGGTTAACTGGACTCCGGCTGAAACGATTTCGACTTGTTAAGACCGAATGAGAAATCTCTTCTTTGCCACCATCTCCTTTTCCGGACTCTTCGTTCTGGTGTTTAGTCTTCTGGCTGTTTGCTGAGATTTGCTCTAGGATCACTTTAGTGTCATCTCGTAAGTTGCTGCTGAATATCACATTGGAGGTAGATGACTGATAACGTGTAGGGCTCAGTTTAGAAGAAACCGAATCAGAGATTTTGCCTGAAGTCTCCTCTTGCACTTCTGGGACTGTTTTCATAGATTTGTCCTCATTAGAATGGTAGTGCTTCTTATCTCCCTTTGGCCCAAGGATACCCTTTAACCTCTGTGTTTGTTTCTTGAGGAAGTCAAGGGCTTTTGTGTCTTTACCTTCTGAATTTAGGGAGCTCAGGCTTTCTTTGGACTCTGTACGGGAAATTCCAGATGAACTGAGGCTACGAGATTTCTTAAGCTCACTTTTTTCGGCATCTGTCGCATCTGTAAGAATTTCTTCACCACATGATATTCTACGACTTTGGGAGGGTTTGAAAGGCTTCAAGAACTTGGGTGAAGGGAATGTTTTCTGTGATTTTGTTGGTTCTTTAGGGGACTCTTTCTTTGGTACTTCAACTTTGGCTTCAGTGGGCGTTCCAAAGGTTGTTGTTGGTCTGTCCACACAGACCTCAGTTGATTTTATGTTTGTTTCCATCACCACGTGTGGTACTGGATCTGTTTGTGTTACCTGAGGTTCAGAAGAGGTGACCGCTTTTGGGATTTTTGCTATATTAGACACGTCTTGCGTTTTCACGGCTGGTTCTTGACTTTTTATGCCCAACTCTAGTCTTGAAGTTTTTCTCTTCTCCTCCAAATCTTTAAAATACTGAAGTCGACTGGCTGGATCGTTCATGTTTAGGGAAGACGTTCTGTTCAGAGATGCCAAAGGCTCTTTTGTCTGTGAAACTTTGCTTTCCTCAGATTCAGGTTTGTCTGGTTTCTCTTTTTCTATAATGGCCTCTTTTGGCAGTTCTCTTGTTTCTTTAATTACAATTGTCTCTGCCATTGGGTTTTTAATATCTTTTTCATCAGCTTTTTTGTGCTTACTCCAATCAAATGGCTCTCTTGACAAGGATCTCCTCTTTTCAAGAATCTCTGCCACAATCGAGGAGTATTTAATAGGTTCACTCTCTTCTCTTTCCTCTTGTATATCCCTCCCAGACCTAGCTTGTGATGAATTGTGCTGCTCAAGTTTTGAGGAGCTAAATATTAAGGATGACCGCAGTCTCGAACTCCTTTGTAGCATTGGGTTAATTCGAGAGCGAAAAGACTCATGCTTGGAAAGGTTTATTTCTCTTGCTTCTTTTGGCTCCATCTCTTTATCATTCTCTGATGAAAGTGATGAAGATGAAATTGCTGGCTTTAATGTGTCAGAACTTGATGGATCTAATTCAGAGTTTTCTTTTTTTACTTGATTCCTGTCTTGTATGATTGGTTTTCCAAAGCGTGGCCGCAAATCAAGATTTGGTTTGTTTGGGATATTTGGACGTTCCCGAATGCTAGAATGAAGTTCTGGTCCCTCTAAGCCATAACGTCTACTGTCAAACTGCTGATGTGGCTCATCAAAAGCATCAGCACCAATGGGCTGATGCATTCCTTCTTCCCCTGAGTCTTCATAAGTGCTGAGATATGAGTTTATTCTCCAGCTCCGTAATCCCTCCTTTACACTGGGATCCTGTGATTGTCGAACCTGCTCTCCCACAGAAAACAATTGCTTGTGATCAGGAGGATGTTGCTGGGTTGGCGAGCTCTGGCAGGCATATGAATGACCTGCAGCAGGCCTTTTGTGACTTTGAGGATCATAGCGGCCTCCTCCAGTGTTATACTGCTTTTCTGAATCACTTTTGAGATCGTCTGAGGATAAAACATTCAAATTGCCTGGTGCATCAAGTTCAGAGGGGTATCCAGAGTCAGAGTGTTGATCTGGCTGGTATATGCCATAGTTCAAGCGATCATACTGTCCCATGCCCTCATCATGTCCCATGCCTTCACTCTGATAGTATTGTTGTTCTCGCTGGTAATGTGATTCCATTTCATCCAAATTGTTCATTACACGCTGTTTCATGTACTGCCGAGAGGATGCATAGGTTTCCCGAGTGCCCTCTGCATAGCTGTGCCTCTTATAAGCATTCATTTCCAGCTGCCGAGAGGCTAACATTGAGCGCCCTTGATCTAAGAAGGACTGTTGAATCCTGAACTGCTGTGTTGCATATTTTGTGACCTGCATGGGACCTGTACCTGGTTCAAGAGTATGACGGAAAGGGTCATCCCTCCGAAACGGGAGAATGGAATCAAGACGGTCACCAAATGCATAACCACTTTGTTCAGGTTGACGACGATATCCTCTGGGATTCCTAAGAGACTGAGTCCTTTTTAAGCCAAACTGGTTGCCGAGATAACTATCTTGTGGCATGGGGACAAGGGCATTTTCAACAACAAGTGGCTGTGACTGGGCAAACAGAATCCGAAACTCTTCGTCAAAAGTGGAAACAAGTTCACCAAGGAATAAATGGGCGATGCAGCGGTGGATTTTTTCAGATGACCACATAAAGCTAAAAGTAAAACAGGAAAATATAAAGGTAATGATATATGCCAAATTAAAAACATTCTATAAATACTCTGTATTATAATGAACTAACCTATAGTTTCCACTGATCACTGCTCTGCAGTCGGTCAGAAGAAAGCGGTCCATCACTTGACCTTTAAATGATTTCCCTGTGCGGCAGAAATATGTGACCCCTGCTACTGTTCGCACCCGCATCATCTAAAACAATAAGTTACCATCAGTACTGCACTTAGCTATAAACAATAGTATAGTTAAGCACTACTTACATGTATCATATCCAGGTTAACCTTAAAGCTTGCCACCATGTTAACAAAATAATGGGCATTTTGCTCATCCAGCAGAATATACACAGGCACATGACGTGCTGCAGCCTCCAGGAGATCGGAAAATATGTCAATGTCTGTAAATATATCCATAACTACTGCAATGACCTGTTAAAAAGAGAGGACAAAACATATAATTATGCTGTGTGAAGCTATACATAACAGTATACTCTTGATTGAGCTTTCCATTGAGCTCAGTCATGTTCATTAGTCATTTTTATATAACATCTTTTTTTACCTTATAAGATAATTTTGATGACACTAAGAAATATTAAGCTTACATGCTATCAACTATTCTTTATTTCTGGGAAAACATCACTTAAAGCAGTTTTTAGTTACTTAATGTTGTCTGGGTTTAAAATTTCCAGTATCTAAGGACATATTAATACACATTCCTGGCTTTTTATAACCTGACTTTTCCCTAAATTTCAAAGGTTTCTTGTGAGACGAAAATACAGACACCAGAAAATATTTATACAGTTCCTGACAAGACAAACAGACCAGTTTTGATGTCTATACAATAAAGAACCCAGTGATTTTATAATACTTTGAATCTGGACGTTTCAATTCATCCACCACTGCTAACATGTGTATATGGAGAAAAAAACAGAAAGCATTTTTAATTCATAACCAAGTTTGAATGTATTCCACCTAAATTTGATTGATCATTGGACTTTGTTTTGATTTCGAAAAATTAAACGATGTCGACAATCTATTAGAGGATCAAAAGTGAAATATTTTGAAGAGAATTGCATATTGAAAAAAAAAACATGGTCAGTCAGGTGTCTATCTTAACTATTATTGGGCTGAAGCGTAGAAATATATCTATTTGTTTCCTTTGGAATTTACCCACAACCTTTTATCTTGCTAGAGCAATGAATTGTCAACCAGGCTACAAACAGCTATTCAAGTTCTTGCTGGCTTGATTCATTCAAATTCTGCATTCCAATCTGACGTTTATAAACATGACACTACTCACTTGATGAGCATTTTTGATTAGCCTCCGTGCCTGATCTTTAATGCTTGGTCGTTCAGGATCAGCTGGGTTAACTAGCATTGTGACTTCCGTAGGTCCCACAAAACAGTGCTGCTGCAAAGGCCAGCCCAGATCTAAGCCAGGAGCATCCAGGTCTGAATGTAAAGGCCAGTAGGTGTCAGAAGACCCGTCCTCTTCAACCTCTTGATAGGGTAGTTCTGGGACATTTCCTGAAATCTGTGGCGAATGCACTGTACTTTTAATATGTTCAATCTCTTGCCGTGATAAAAAATCAACTATGTTAGCACTCTGCAAGAAGTTGTAGTAGCCCTCAATGTCCTCCTCTACCAGGGCATCTATAGCCATGCGGTATTCTTCTCTGTAATGAGGACGAAGATAATTGGGATCCATAGGGTTGTCACCCAGGGATGAGCACTGAGACCTGCGAGCCATCGTGAAGCTGGAAGGTAAACCTGAGATAAAAGATAAAATATGGAAATAGATTAGCATATATAGGAACTGGATTTTTGCATCTTAATAACTCTGACTAAAATAAAGTGTTTGAAGATGATGAAGTACTAGCTATATTTACATGGACTCAAACCTGATTACAGTGAGAATACAAGTCAGATAAAAACCGTCAGTTGGATCGAATCAGCTAATACTTAAATTAGAAATTATGTGTGGTTTGCACCTCTCTAATTCAATTGAAGAGGGCACATCTTTGAATTAAAAATTAATTAAGACTGTTTTTTGCATGTGCAACAATGACATTAAATGGCAGAGGACATTTAATAATACCATTTAATTAGCCTGTTATAATTTAGTTCCCTAAAAGTCTCCTTGAACTCACAAACTGAAAAAGAGTGAGGAAACATTGATCAACCAGTCCTTGCTTTTGTATACAGACGCTATCTCATATAGAGAGCATGTACTTGTTGACTGTATTCTATGACCATGGGTACTTCTATGTAGAGCAAATAATTATTTTTTATGTATTACTCAATATGTAAATGTTTATTGACATTTTAGACATATCTTTTTATTTAGCAGTCAGATGAAGTTCATTTTGAGTTTTTAATCAAAGAAATAGCTAGTCAAAGTTGTTTCTATAGCAATTAATAACCTAAATTGACCGAAGTTCTCTTTACAAGTAGCAAAATTAAATAATATTGCATTTATGATTAACTGTACTAGAATATACTGTCAAACAAAGTCCTTAAAAACATAAAAAATGCAGTGTTGAAGTTTGTTGCTAAAAGTTCTTAAAGACGATTTATCCTCAGTATTTTACGTAAATATATATTTAAAAATTAATTGGACGGTACTGTAACTTGCATATTAACGGTTTCAGGAAGACAAATTCTGCATGCTTTAGAATTTGCTCCAGGTAGCTATATGCTCACTTTAAATGTACACAGATTTGAAACACTAGGAACATTTAGAGAAAAATGTTCTAATAATCTAAACTATTACCTAAATAATCCAGTATTGTTAAATTTGGAATGCTTTTGGCCTGGAGTTCTGTTTACTAGACCAAAAGAACATACGAACCACCATGAATTTCAGACCTGTCATCTGAGCAAAGTCAAATGGGTATGGAGGCTTTTAATTTGGAGGATGTGGAAAAATCTGTAAGTTTGTTTGTATTTTTGGCATTGCTGTGGAAACAGTGTCAGCCTTTCTGCCAGTGACTCATTGTGGGTAAGAGGGTAAGCGAAAGAGAAAATCTGGCGAGACATGTGACTGAATAAAAAAAAGAGTTGCTGGCACTCTTGTGAAGAGCTCTTGTGAGTGAAAGAGTTCACATAAAACAAAACTTTCTTCTATATGCATGTACAGGGTTATTACTTTGTGCTTTGAAGTAAAGAGTGATCAAACAATTATTTTTGGTTGAGTCACCAAAGAATCTTCACAAAAGAATCAGACTTTGTACCTATCATAAACTCAGTACTACTTGTTATGACTGATTGGCAATCTATATAATAATTTAATGCACTCTCTCACATGAACAAGACTCAGGTCAAAAGTGAAAAGTGACATTTTGGTCATGGCATTCTAGGCATAAAAGTGATCTTGTAAACAGAAAATGTATAATATAACGCAAGATTGGTTAGGGCTATTTTTTTGTTTCATTGACAGAGTGAATTGGGAAAGAGAGCGCATGGCTGGGAAATTACCTTGATTCCTACATGTTTCACTGACCACTACTCCAACAAGCTAGGACAATATAATGTTTACCTAATAAACACTGTGCTAAAAAAATAATATCTGACTAATAACCAATATAACACCATACTTGAGCTTAAAAATAACTGATCCAGAAATAAGGCCTTTTAAAATGTGCTTTATTATTCTTCGGCAATATACAAATGTAAAATGTAAAAAACAAAGCTGATGTTTGATTATGGTCAGCTCTGATGTAACACTCTTTTTGAGATATATCTATCAACAGCTTCAAAACACCAGCAAAAAATAAAGCTAACTCTGTACAATATTTATTTTAGTAACTATTATTTCTTTGCTGTGCAAAGGACAATTTTTGACATATATCCTTGCATAAAGTCACTGTATGATGTGTTTTATTTGGAAAATAGTATGTCCATAGAATATAAGATACAATAAATGACCATGAAAACATCCTGAAAAACTAAGCCACTATTAGCAATGAACTTATTGAGAGACCTAAGTCCACTCATAATGACTCACCTTTTCTATTATCATACAATCGACTTTTGTGTACTAATCTAAAGCTGAACTGTCAGCAGCTCGATACAGAAGAGTCGAGTCGACACCCAGACCAGACAAGCACGTCTGAGTGGATTCACAGAACTCAACATGACACTGCAATGCCCTTCATGCTTAAAAAGTCACCTTTCAGTATTTGATTTTATAATACATTTTTTCTAGAAGTTAAATATCAATAGGCTACTGATTAGTATCAGATGTTGTTTAGAATTAGGATTGCTTTACAGCACATTATTAGCAAATCATATTTGTAATAACTAACAAAAATACCAACTCAAGTGGCATTCCATTGATTTCACAAAGTAATGGCCAAATGTGAAAAACTCCCCAAAGAGTTGAACCAAAGTAAGCTGGGTATTACAAAAATAAGCCTTCAGTGCAATTAGAAATAGTATTAATGTTCCCTCTTTAAAAGTGTTGATTAGTTCAGAATCTGTCTGACCATACTTTACTCAAAGTTTACCCCATTCAAAGCAGAACCTGGCATAAAATTCTTGAAATTCCTGGCATGACTTTAATCTTCAACAGCAAGGTCATAAATATATGTGTTAACTTAGTTGCTGAAACTTAATAAAAGTAAAACATATTTAGCATAATGTTTGTTAGAGTTATCTACAAATTTATTTTATTTACAAATTTTTATCTATCTGCATTTCAGATTCAATACTTGAATGTTTGACAGTATAGCTCCAATTACATCGATCTCTGAATTAAACTAAAAAAGCTCACAGTAATTATCTCATCCAATTCTTTTATAAACCATTCAAGCTTAGTTTGTTTTGCAACTCTCTAATGTAAAGATAACTTTAAGGCAGTGCTGAATGTAATCACATAATTGGAAGACTAATTTGAAGTCCAGGAGTTATTTCAACTCTATTCAGAGTAACAAATGAAGACTTCAAATCCAATACTCTCTTAATCCATCTAGCTGATTTTTATTTTATTTTTTTTTTTCAAAAACGTGGTTTTCATCAGGCTGTGATGCTCAAGTTTATTCAATGCATATAGAAGTAATGATAAACCAATTACAGGGAGAAGAACAATTATTTTGAACAATACTTTTTATTTCGTACATGGTACTATGAAATAACTTATAATAAAAATTATGATCTGTCATATTGATTACTAGCTGGTATATTGTTTTGTTTTATAAGTAATAGCTCAATATGTATAATTTTTACGTATTTACTTTGCTAAAATGCAAATACTCACACACATATTAATGACAATGAGATGATCAGTTATTTCAGCTCTAATAGTTACATTTATTAGTTGAGTTTTCATCTAATAATTATTGATTAATTGCTATAAAGACTTGGATTATGGCCTAAAAATCATGAAAAGTGGCACATGAACACTTTTTGTAACAACATTTTGATTAGGGTCTTGTTTAACTGTTATCCTTTAAAGACACTTATTGCAATCAAATGTTTTCAATCCAAGGAAAGAGAGTCACTTCTATATTTCATCCATATTAGTCCAATTCTCTGTGCCTCCTTTCTGTTATTTCTTCCAGCCAGTAATAACATCTCTTAACAAAACTTCGTGTTTCAACAAGGCAGCAAAATCAAACTGTCTTGTAATAACTCATGCTCAGCCTGATGTACTAAATTGTGAAATATGTCAGCTATGCACATGTCTGGTCATGGCTTGGTTCACCTGAGCCTCGCCTACGAATAGATTCAGTGAAAGTAAGTACTGCTGTAGCCTCTGATTTTCTTTTGTCACTTTTAATATATGTTCCACATTGAATAAGTGTAATTTTTTGGTTAAAAATGTGAGAAATGCAATTAATACATAGTTACAAATGTAGCTTCTTCTAGGCTTCATGATCGAAAAGGAGATATGCACTTAAGAGTATAGCAGCAGCACCAAACAAATTAATCATAAAATCACAACTTACAATTGTTTTTTTTTTGCTGTCTATATCTATGTAAGTTAAATTATAAAGATTTAACTGACATGGATTCACTAATTATTTCATATTTTGTGTCATCAAATGGTCAGCTCGAGTTGTGCAACATGTTAAAACTGTGATGCAGTTGTAAAGAGGAAGGACATTCTGAGCCAAACCCAAACCAAAGTCCTATCTGATAACAATGAAGTGATTCCTTCTGCCTTTCAAAGATCAATCGCAGACTTTCTCCAATAAATCACCAGCACTTGGAGGAACCTTTAAATCACTGTTTGTGATTGTACTCATTGTCACTATCTAGTTTCAGTTTTATATCTCTGGAATGATTGTTACATTTGGCTTTAATGAATTATGTATGATTAATTGTTCTCTAAATACAATTGGTGCACCAAAAGAGTGTTTTAACAAGAAGAGCTTCATGAACTTCAAGACCATAAGCAGTTCCTTACAATAATGACCATGTTTTTTGCTAAACTAAATGTATTGTCATCTTTTTGCATTAGTCCTTTAAACCACAAGCAATTTTTTTTAAATTGGGCAAAAAATAATAATTTACCTTTAGCTTTGACATTAGTATTAACTTTGTTAGGCTAGCATGTTTGGTGGAACTTTACAGTTTTATAATAACAACTGAAATCTGTGAAGGTTAACTTTAAAGGATATATTCTGTATAAAACTAAACAATTGTCAAATAGTACTGTTGATTTGCATTTTTACAGTGGAAAAAAGCCAAAATATTGCATTTGCTCTCTTTTTTGGAAAAAACGAGTTACCCTGAAAATATTGCACATGTTAGGGTATTTTTAAACTACATTACAACAAATAACCTCCTCCAAAAAGATTGGGCTAGCAAAACCACAGCTAAATTGTGATGTGTTTACAAGTACTGCGGTTTTATGTGTTGAAAAGCGATGGTTATTTTTGTAACTTATTCATTAGATACAACTTGATTGAGTTCTCTGTAAGCATGTCATATGGACTGCTGTTAGATTAAATGCAAATAAGCGTTAATGTTATGCTATAGCTCAATTTTTCTCATAGATACAGACAAATATTAACCTGCCTCTGTTATTAGCACTTTATAACGCGTCTATTTCCGGTAGTTCGAGACTTTTCGCGCTAGTTCTTACCTCGGCGGTTGACGCTTTTTGCGGACACTGAAGGGGAAAAAAACTTTGTAACGATCTTAACAGCTCGGTTAGTTCACCGAAGTCCTTCCCGGTACATTCCGTATGTCTCCGAAAACCCCATCTAGAGCTGCATTCCGCTTCAAAGCGCGACACCAGCCCGGATAGAACCAGTTCGAGACCTACCGGAAAATAACGTCTCGGAGCCGTTAAAGAAGTTTAGTCAACACCGGAGCAGCGCGCCGCTCGGTCGGTTCATGCTGAACGACCCAACCCTTTCAGTCGTTAAACTCCTCCCAGAAGTCGTCACCGTTCACCTACAGTGGATCCAAAACCTCCCAAAGAACAAAAAGGAACGTGTTTGCGGCTGTTGGTAGAAACAACAAAGGCTTTTGTGATCGGCTGTTAAATCAATAGCATAACCGCCAAAACACGAACATGTACATGCAGAAGTTTCTCACACAACAGGACTTCATTTCCCAGCTTGCACTTCTCATTGTTTCCCTAGAGAGAGAAAGAGAGAGACAAATAATTGGCTGGTCATTATTTTAAAATAACTAATTATAGGAATGACAACAAATTAAGACGTATTCATTATGGTGCAATAATTAATGCCTTGTAACAGAATTTGAGCAGTCTGTAAAGGAGACAGTTCAGTTTCCCACTGTTCTTCAGTCTTGACGGGTCTATTAATTGAGCCAGAGCTGTAGATGCTGGGTTCAAATGATAAAGGCTGCACATAGATGGTTACCAAAAAATGCTCATAATTAATCTTGTTACATACAATAAGTTCCCTTTTAGTTACTTTGTTAAGTTAGTTTACCAGATGTTTTTAATAGTTTATAAACTCACCAGATTAAATAGTTCCCCAATGCTTTCTAAGAATGTTTGAGCGTGAACTCGCATTTGTTTGGTCACCAGTGTACATCACATGACTTTGATTATTTTTGCCATATTCATATATTTTTTTTTTCAGCTCCAAGATTTGCCAGTTTAACATTGAAGTGAATGAGAACTTGCTCACTTCAGGAGTCAGCATCATGTGGTCGCTGGGAGAACTGCAGTTCAGTCTGATCACGCATCAAGAGGGAAAGGAGAAGGTTGCCCCTTGATACACGTACATATATCGCCACCTTGCACCCGCAACCCAAATTTTCGTCTCTGGGCCTCTGCCGACGTATTGAAGAGAGAACATTTTGCGCTCAGAGAGTGGCTCACCACCTTCTGCCGAGAAGAGCAGTTACCGTTTGTTGACAACTGGAATCTCTTTTGGCAGCGCCCTAATCTCCTCCGTCCTGACTGCCTCCATCCAAGCAAACTAGGCTCTAAACTTCTGTCAGATAACATCTCTAGGACCCTTATTAGGATCTGACTAAATAATTCCAACTATAACCCTTTAGAACAACACCTCAGAAACCTAGCTAATAACTGTCAAAACCATTTGCTATCGAAACATAAAACATAAACATATAAAAACTAATAACGCCAAATTGGCAACACCAATATTCTGATCAATATAAAGTTAGATTACAAAGCATGCAACTTGCAAAACATACTCTCTAAAATTTGGACTCATCAGATCATCAGATCTCTTACACCAAATGCTATAATCATAAATGAATTAATCTCAGAACTTAACCTTGACATACTATGCTTAACTGAAACCTGGCTCACTCCAAACAACTATTTTGGCTTAAATGAAATGACACCCAGAAATTACTGTTATAATCATGAACCGTGCTCAACTGTTCGTGGTGAGGGAGTTGCCACGATATATAGAAGTAGACACAACCAAAAAACAGAACATAAATTTAAATCTTTCGAAGTAGAAAGCTCCATATTACATCGGCAGTATCAAAACAAAAACTGTTGTCTACAGGCCACCAAAACACAATTCTAGCTTTCTTCAAGAATTTGCTGATTTTGTCGCACATCTTTTGGTCGAAGCAGATAAAATACAGGTTTTTAAAGACTTTAACATCCATATCGATGACAAAAAAGACTTGTTGAGTATATTGAGGTTTTTAAACCTTCTAAATTCTTGTGGGTTTAAGCGAAATGTGACTGGAGCAACTCACCGTCTAAACCACACTCTAGATTCTCATAGCATTGACCTTAGTGACATAGTTATATCCCCTCAAAGTGAGAACATCTCAGACCACTATCTTATATCTTGTGCTATATATACTGTAAACATTAGCAATAGCATTCAACGCTACAGACTAGGAAGAAATATAAACCAAAATACTAAAGAAGCATTCAATCCTACCAGATATTACTCAAATAAAATTACATCTATTAGATGCAAAATCACTAAAACTCATATTCAATCTATGCAGCTTAACTTTAATTGTATGCCTTTGCCTCACTTACTGCAAAATTTTTCTAATATTGATCTGAAAGAACTGCTTAAAATAATCACAGCATCTAAATCAATGACATGCTTTGTCGACCCTGTACAAACAAAATTACTGAAAGAATAGCTACAAATAGCTCAAGAACCATTTCTGAATATTGTAAACTCATCTCTATCACTATGTTACATTCCTTAACAGCTCAAAAATGCAGTAATTAAACCACTAATCAAGAAAACATACCTGGATTCTACTGAGTTATCCAACATTAGGTCAATCTCTAACCTTCCGTTCTTGTCAAAAATACTAGAGAAAATTGTAATAGCACAGCTCAGCTCCTTCTTACAGAAGAGCAGCTTTTATGAAGATCTTCAATCTGGATTCAGAGCACATCACTGGTTAAAATTTCAAACGATCTGTTATTTGAAATGGTATCAAGGGAATATCTCTCTTCTAGTTCTGCTAGATCTCAGTGCAACCTTCAATATGATAGATCACAGGATTCTCCTCGAGTGAAAGTGACCAGTCAGCCAGATATGGAGTGACCCATTTGTGCTCTGCATTTAACACATCCAGTGTACACACACAGCAGTGAACAAACACTTTGTGAACAGCAGTGGGCAGCGGCGCCCGGGGAGCAGTCAGGGAACAGGTGCCTTGCTCAAGGGAACCACAGCTGTGGTTGTTGATGATGGGAGAGCAAGTATTCTATCGCTCACAACAATTTCAACTCGGTGGATCTGGGGATCGAACCCAAGACCTTCAGATCACAAGTCGATCTCCTTATCCACCAGACCACAACTGCCCACAATGCATCGATAGAGAATGATGCAGGCACCCAGGGCCAGGCTTTAAGATGGTTTAACTCTTACCTCTCTGACCATAGTCAGTTTGTTCATGTAAATCAGACACAATAGCAGTAAAGTTTGGAGTTCCTCAAGCATCCGTTCTGGGACCCATCCTATTCTCAATATACATGCTGCCCCTTGGCAAAGTTATTATAAGAAATGGGGTTAGTTTCCAATGCTATGCAGACGACACCCAGCTCTATATCTCAGCTAAACCAAACAACTTTTCTAAGCTAAATAAAATCTCAGAATGTGTCGCTGATATCGATGATTGTATGAATGAAAATTTCCTAAGCTAAATCTTGATAAAACAGAAATATTACTTATTGGCTCTAAAAAGCAATTACAGAATATCTCAGTTTTAAATATGGAGCTGGGGGACACACTGTTCATTTCTCCATTACAGTTAAAAATCTTGGGGTATGAGCCTTCTCATACAGAGCCCCTAAGCTTAGCTACACTCACAGAGTTCAAAACTAAATTAAAAACATATCTGTTTAATCTAGCATTCAAATAATTGGCTCCTGGTATTTGTTTAAATGGATCTGGTGCCTGAGCACTATAAACATACAAACTGTTGAAAAAACAATGTGGTTCAATGTGCCTCTCTAACCTATCCTCATTTTTTATCTTTCACCCTGCAGCTGAAACTGATCACCTGTTTGTTGTCTGTGCTACATTTTTATAATTTTTGTTTTTCGTTTGTTAGTTTCTGTTTCGTCTTTGTTTTTTTGTTTTGTATTTGTTTTAATTTGTTTCAGGGGCTGTTCGACAAACTTTTCGTCGATGGATCTTAAGTTTATATATTCTTTATGTTGGGGAGGTGACTAGCACCTGCTTCAGTCAGCGAGGCTCCCAGGGACCTCACAGAGGGAACTCCTATTTACTCTATCTGATCCTCACTAGGACTTTGTGAAGCTACTTTGAAAGCAACTGCGCTACATAAAAACTTGATTGATTGATTGATATGTTCAGTATATTTTTTGTATTTCTCCCATCACTCATGTGCTGTTAAAATAAAGCAGTTCATCATGAGTTTTGTGCATGAGAAATCACAAGTGTGATGTAGGCGCAGCCACAGAAGGTGTTGGCGAAGATGGAGAAAAATGCTGCTTTTTATATAAGATAACAATGTGTGCTTTGACACAGTTTGAACGTGAAGAGTGCAGGTAAGAGCTCAGGTTTGAACTGTGTAGGCCTACATTTGTGTATGTGTGGGTGTGCGTGCGTGCGTGTGTTGTGTGTGCGTGCATGCGAGTGTGTGGTTGGGGGAGGGGGAGCCAGAAAAGGTGCGGCTCATGAGGAATGTGCAACTGAGACAGTAAAAACGCCCTGTTGTACACACTCATTCCCCTCTCTCTCTCTCTCTCTCTCTCTCTCTCTCTCTCTCTCTCTCTCTCTCTCTCTCTCTCTCTCACACACACACACACACCTATGCTGTGGTCATGCAGATCTCATTGACAAATCCTTAACCTATACATCACATAGCCATATATATATACCAATTTCAGGATTAAATCAATTAAAATAGAAATGCTTTTTGTTAATTGTTAATTAATTGTTAATTGTACACACACACACACGTGCGCGCACACACACATACACACACGCACCCCCCCCCCACACACATATATATATATTATTTTTTTTCTATTCTATTTCATAAAATGTTTAGTAAAAGAATGTTTTCAAATTTAGTCCACATTCAGACTATTGTTGGGTGAACGGTTAAAAAATAACTTAAGTATTCTTTAAACTGAGGTTAAAACATATGTTGTTATTGTTAATGGATGTATAAATCAACATGCAATGTACATCCTGGAAAGAAATTAGCCAGAATGAGTTATCTAGGAGTGATCACCTGGCTTAGAAGATAATTTATTTAACATTTATCTAAAATATCTTAATATTAAAGACAAACAAGGTTTGGCTTAATTGGCTTAACTTTAAAACTGTCCTCTTTTCCAGAAACACTCCAAATCATAACAACAAAATAAATAAATCTACACTTTCTTTCTGACTGTTCCCAAGCACTTCATTGTTCCGGTGATCAGCTGAGACAATCACTATGTGAACTGCTGGTACTTGAAGTACTTCCATTTGCATTTGGGACAAACTGCATTTTATCTCTCCATCTATCAACAAGTTGCTTTGGATAAAATCATCTGCTACATGCAAAAATGTAAATGTATGTAATATCACTAAACTGTTTATTTCTCTGTCAAACGTGGTGTGCTTTTGCTTTCTGTCCTTGCCTCAGTTCCCCTCTGCTGCTGTAATATCACACCTGCGGATCATGTGACAGCAAGGACTCGTAAACACACACAGATGCACCTGAACAAGCCTATGTTTATTTAATCTATCAGGATGAGTCTTATACTAGAAATTATGGGGGTATATCTAAGTTTTGTAGCCAGTGTATGACAGTTTAACATTTTTTTCTGTAATTTAATCAAGTCGTATGCCTTAAAATCCCTTCTTGGGCAGTTTTTGTCATGTTAACAAAGCTAGTTGCTAATATGTTATGTTGATAACAGTTTTGCTGTAGTTAATGTACATTCTGAAAGAAGACAAAATAGTTTTAAGGCTTTGTGTGTTTGTGTTTCCCTGGGCTCTGTAGAGTAAACACAGATAATTATGTTTCCTAATTTTCAAAAGAACTTAATGGTTCCTAAGTCAACCATATATTATTCTATTAATTCTATTCTTCCAATAATCTCAATTATGGTAATCCACATTAGATCTTCAGTTCGCAAAGCCCCTTGCAACTGCCAAAAGCTCTTAATAAATGCATGTTGATTGATTTTGACTATGATTTATTGGAAGCAGGCCTGAGATCTAGCAGAACTAAGAGATAAGATCCCTTATTCAGATGCAAGGGGTCCATTTCACAAGTGTTGATGTTGGGATACGGATACGGTCTGAAGCCAGATTTACAGCCTTTGTAGAGACTGTTCCTCTCAACTTTCTAACAATTTAATTATTTATTAAAATTAATAAAATTATTAATATTTTGACAGGAATCTGCCCTTGATTGCCAAGTTAAAATTAATTAATGATAATGATGTGTTTTTAAAGGAGTCATAAACTGTATATGTATTTTTTTTGTACTGTCACGAAGGTCCAGGAATGCAGAAATTCACAATTAATCCAAAATAAAATGTTATGTTGTATGTTTCTTGCTGCCTGAGGTTTGGAGGTGGCAAGAACTTTTCACTCTGTAAACTTGCTCTTGATAACTGACACCAACAGACATATTTCAAAAGTAATCTATTACTGTAACACGTTAGTGTTTGGAGTAATGAAGCAGTGTAACGTATTACTCTTATTTTTTTCTGTAATAAGTAACTAATAAAATACTGAGTAACACATCATTTAGAATGCAGCTTCTGCAGGAAAAAAATTGCAAAAATAGGCATCCGAAGGAGCAATCGCAAGATGGTTATACTCACATTATTTTAGGTCAATCTGAGATGACAAGAAGAACGTGATCATGAAATGGCTGTAGTTAACACTTATTTCCAGAAGAGGGAGGAACATAGAGTTACCTACAAGAGTGGTGGTAGGAGTACGCAGGTGGACTACATCCTAAGTAGACGAGCCAATCTGAGAGAGATCACTGACTGCAAAGTAGTGGTAGGAGAGAGTGTAGCCAGACAGCATCGGATGGTGATGTGTGGGATGTTTCTGGTGGTCAGGAAGAAGAGGGGAGGAAAGATGGAAAAGAAGACCAAGTGGTAGACGGTTGAAATAGGAAGACGGTTGTGAGGAATTCAGACAGAAGCTGAGACAGGCTTTGGGTGGCCAGGAAGAGCTTCCAGAGGACTGGGAAACTACAGCAGAAGTGATCAGGGAGACAGGTAGGAAGGTGCTAGGTGTGTCAGCAGGAAGAAGGAAAGAAGATAAGGAAACATGGTGGTGGAATGAGGAAGTACAGGACATCATCCAGAGGAAGAGGCTAGCTAAAAAGAAGTGGGACATCGAAAGGACTGAAGAAAGTAGACAGGACTACAAGGAATCACAGCGCAGGGAGAAGAGGGAGGTGGCAAAGGCCAAACAGAAGGCATATGATGAGTTGTATGCCAGGTTATACACGAGGGAAGGTGAGAAGAAATTGTACAGATTAGCAAGACAGAGAGACAGAGATGGGAAGGATGTGCAACAGATAAGGGTGATTAAAGATAGAGATGGAAGGGTTCTAACAAGTGAGGAGAGTGTGCAGAGAAGATGGAAGGAGTATTTTGAGGAGTTGATGAATGAGGAGAATGAGAGGGAAAGAAGGGGGGAAGAGGTGAACATTGTAGAGCAGGAAGTTGAAAAGATTAGAAAGGATGAGGTGAGGAAGGCTCTGAGGAGAATGAAGAGTGGAAAGGCTGTTGGTCCAGATGACATCCCTGTGGAGGTGTGGAAGTGTCTAGGAGAGACAGCAGTGGAGTTCCTATCTAGGTTATTCAACAGGATTCTAGAGAGTGAGAAGATGCCTGAGGAATGGAGGAGAAGTGTCCTAGTGCCAATCTTTAAGAACAAGGGTGATGTGCAGAGTTGTAACAACTACAGAGGTATAAAGTTGATGAGCCACACAATGAAACTCTGGGAAAGAGTAGTGGAAGCTAGGCTAAGAAGGGAAGTGGATATTTGCGAGCAGCAGTATGGCTTCATGCAATTTTTGCTCTGAGAATGCTAATGGAGAAGTACAGAGATGGTCAGAAGGAGCTGCACTGCGTCTTTGTGGACTTAGAGAAAGCGTATGACAGGGTGCCGAGAGAGGAGCTATGGTCCTGTATGAGGATGTCAGGAGTGGCAGAGAAGTACGTCAGAGTAGTTCAGGATATGTATGAGAGGAGTATGACAACAGTGAGATGTGCTGCAGGTCAGACGGAGGAGTTCAAGGTGGAGGTGGGGCCACATCAAGGATCGGCTTTGAGTCCCTTCTTGTTTGCTATGGTGATGGACAGGTTGACAGATGAGGTCAGACAGGAATCTCCATGGACAATGATGTTTGCAGATGACATTGTAATCTGTAGTGAGAGTAGAGAGCAGGTAGAGGGACACCTGGAAAGTTGGAGGTCTGCTCTAGAAAGAAGAGGAATGAAAGTCAGTCGTAGTAAGACAGAATATATGTTTTGAACGAGAGGGAGGGAAGTAGAACAGTGAGGTTACAGGAGGCTGAGGTCAAGAAGGTGGAGGAGTTTAGGTATTTGGGGTCAACAGTCCAGTGCGACGGGGAGTGTGGAAGAGAGGTGAAGAGGCGAGTGCAGGCAGGTTGGAGTGGGTGGAGAAAAGTGTCAGGGGTGTTGTGTGACAGAAGAGTGTCAGCAAGAATCAAAGGAAAGGTGTACAGAACAGAAGTGAGACCAGCTATGATGTATGGGTTAGAGACTGTAGCAGTGAGGAAGAGACACGAGGCAGAGATGGAAGTAGCAGAGACGAGGATGTTGAGATTCAGTTTAGGAGTGACAAGGATGGACAAGATTAGGAACGAGCACATCAGAGGAACAGCTCAGGTTGGTTGTTTTGGAGACAAAGTCAGAGAAGCCAGATTGAGATGGTTTGGACATGTGCAGAGAAGGGATAGTAGTTATATTGGTAGAAGGATGTTGGAGATGGAGCTGCCAGGCAAGAGGGCAAGAGGAAGGCCAAAGACAAGTTATATGGGTATGCTGAAGGAGGACATGAAGGTAATTGGTGCAAGAGTAGAGGATACTGAGGCCAGAGTTAGGTGGAAACAGATGATTTGCTGTGGCGACCCCTAAACTGGGAACAGCAGAAAGAAGAAGAAGAGACAACAGCACTAGAGTATTTAGGCTCACCCATATTTTTGCAATGAAGGAACAAGGATTTGTGTACAATCCAACTCTCTCTATTGATTTCTTGAAAGTAACTTAAATTGTAGGATAAGGGGTTAATTTTTAACTACAGTAATAAGTAGCATGTAGTATATTAGCGTTTGCAAGTAACTTTCACTGCCACATAGCCAGTGAGAAAGTAAACAAAACTTGAATCTATGCAGCAGCTTAAAATGGTTTCTGAGTGGGGTTAATGGAGATGTTAATTCATGATGTTTGGGCTTTGGGTTAATGGAGTGCTGGACTCACTTTCTGGCAAAAGACAAGTACAAGTACAGGAGGAGAATGTCTTTAGCTCTGGACTGTGCCCAGCCAGCAAAGAGTCTTATTTCCTAGCATTGAATCCTTGATTTTGATGAAGATATTTATGGTTTGGAAGTCAATCAAATTGGTCAACAAGCTGAAGCACTGAGCATCTTCTAATTAAGTAAAGGACAAGAATGAATTTCCAACTGAAGAATGTCTTTAGCTCTGTACTGTGCCCAGCCAGCCAAGAGTATTATTTACTTTAAAAACTCAACTTTTGACTCAACTATTTATAAAAGACAGATCAGTTTAATCTCTATGTCGCTCTGAACATTCTACAAAAATGTGTTATCCTCATAAAATTATGATATACTAATTAACATTGTAATTTTAGAGTACAGGTTGAAACCTGTAAAGTTACATTTTTTTTTCGTGGAACGCCTCAAGCTACAGAGTGAATGTGAGTTTAAACCCTGAGCTCCTCTTCTCGTCAGGCTGTGCTGCTTTAATTTCCAGTTCCCAACACACGAAGAATGCATGATGAAAACACTTTGAGATATGCCATTCTTTTGAACACAGTTGTTATTGACACATTTTATTAGGGTTGGAGCATTGGATAATTATTAGATGTTAACCTGTGATAATAATAGCACATATTGAGAGTTACCTGCATCCAGATAATATCACATTTTATCTCACATTTTGTTCACAAAAAGTCAACCACTAATGTATGATTCCAGTTTATTCTCAGGTCTTTGTTGTTTGGTCCATTTGATGTTATGGTAATGCAGAAAACCTGGGGTTGTCATGATGTGCATGGTAGCAATAAATCACAATAGATTAAAACATCATGAAAATTGTTTTCATTGCGGTAATTTATCTAGAACTGTGAAAGACTCATCAATGCCCTCAGACTGAAGCTAAAGTCTGAATTGATTTTTGATTTGAATTTGAATTTAGCATATTTTTGGCTCAAATTTGGATCCCAAATAGCTAACTAAACCATCCAAAACTTAATTAGTAAAGAAGTGGCTATTCATATAGTGTTGCCCACTATCTGTCTACACCATCTACAACTTTTACAGATTGCTACAGCTCACCTCCCTACTGGTACCAGAATACATGAACACATTACACCTATTCTGTACTGTATGTTTATAAAAAGTTGAGAGAATGGAAAAATTGTGAGGAAACACCTGCCCTTCCAACCATAAGTGTCAAACCTGAGCCCAAAATAAAACAAATGGACTAGCTCAGAGCTCCAAAGTCTTTTCTCCAGAAATCAACATCTGAAGAAACTAAAGATGGCCAAGTTCCTTGAAGACCAGTGAGAAGTTTTCACATTCTGATGATCTTTGGTGTAAAGTAATTAGCTGAAATTGGTGTATTGTATTTTTAGAAGTTGTAGATTGATTTTTAAAAATAATTTCGAAATGTTGCTTACATGGGGGATAATTTTGAAGAGAAATGTGATGTGTGCAAAACTGATAGTGACCTACAAGAAAAATTGCTTATATGTTATCTCATAATTCTACCAATAGATGAAACCATCAGTGAACCTTTAAACTTGCTGCTGACATTTTAGTGTTTTTCAAAAGGGCTGCACATCCTCTGACACAAACAAACTCACATCCTAGATAATTAGCAGCACTTCATTCATGAGACATTTGCAGATGTTTCCCACACATTCAGCTCTCTACTTCCTTTGTACTTCCAGGATGTTCATATGTTTGCAGCCAAACTTAATAAGAAATGCAGGGATCTGTGCATGCATTTAATCATCAGTGTAATTCTTTTCACCGATTATAATGTTTCATGTAAAATCAGGTAGTTGTGAAGACACTTTTATAACTTTGATATTTAATTGTTTGAGGAGCTGCCTACAAAATAAAAAAATATCAAAGTGTATGAGGAATCACTTAAAAAATTACTGCAGGTTTTATCTTTTAAGTTGTATTTAGTCAGTGAGTCAGTGAGTATTTACTCTTACAAATTCTATTTTTATTAGAAGTAGTATTACCTTCCTTCAAGTCAAACATGTGAACTGTGCTTTAACTAGATGTTGTTTCCCATTACACCATATGCGCCCCAATAAACAAGGGGAGAAGTACAAATGACCATGAACCTTTTTTATTTGAGTTTTCAAAAAAATGAAACCCCAACAAATAAGGAAAAACAGCGCTCCCTGGTGTGGTAAATTTAAAAATAAGTTTTATTATGCACCTTTTTTTTAATAAATTGTAAATTACAAATTTAATGGACTTTTAAATCCTATCTGTCTATATTAGATTGTGTTATCTTTCATAGGAGAAATATTTCATTTTTTAATTGGTTTATTTTTATTTTATTCCTTTGAAGTTTGCTATAGATTGATTTTGATCTATTTTTAACTGACTCCATTTACCTTTTATTTTGTATGCATTTTAATGTTTATGTAAGAACACTCAAATGCGAAAAGAATAATACAAATGAAAAATTAAAAGCGGAAGTGACGTTTTGAATGGTGGTCATGCTTTTGAGTGGCATCTTCACAGAGTATTACGTTCTGTAACAATTTGTTTTCATTAAAACTCTGTCAATAATATATAGTATTTTAATTTGATACATATTTATTTTAGGTGACACTTTTTCTGTAATTAACCCTTAAACCTTTAAAATGGCGTTTTCGTGTGCGGGGCGGAAACGCGCAGCTTGTTCGTCTGTTTCCGTGTGAGACTGTGATGGATCACTGACCCAGATTGAAATGAAAACAGGTTGTGCTGCTGTTTGGACACTCGTGGCACCTTGATATAAACTGACATTAAATTGGTGAGTCATTTCTTTAACGCTACATTGATAATCTACGTTGTTAAACAGAGATGTAACGTTAACGTTTATTTTCGAGTTACTTCATGTCCTGAAGAGATTAACACTAAACAGCTGTTAGAGACCTGTACCCTGCTTCTCTGAGAATTTGATTATGTTAAGTAGCTAAAGCGCATCAAGAAACCTGCCGCGTTGGGAAACAACTATGGCATTTTTTTTTCTTTGGTTTAAAACCGTATTAGCATTAAACTACTTAGTCGTAATCCACAAAGCGAAGATGATACGCATCACCTTAACTAATCTACTAATTTTCTGGTTAGTTCAATAGCATTGATGATGGGGATTGTGTTGGCTAACCATGCTGGACTTATTTTGGGTAAATAAAGCCTGTGACGACTGAAAAGATCATCGTTGTGTTTTATGTTTGTATTGTTTCCATGTATTATTTCACTATACTAATGTCTCTCAAAAATTATAACTAGGGTCCTGACTTGTACCCCACTCACACTAAATGCATGGGTCTACTCTATACAGGTTGCCAGGGCCACACTTATCCATCTTTCATCCATCCATATGTACCTGACTGTACCATTGGTTTACCTTTTAGTTTTAGCAAAATGTTTTCGTGTTTGCTGAATAGTTATTTTGTTTTCTTATGTTTTAGAGCGTTTTCTGAACTTTTAGTATTTTATTATATGCTGGAGTGTTTTCTGAAATGTAATTTTGTTGTTCGATGTGTTATGTAGTTTTTTTTAACTTATTTTGCTTTTATAATTGTGAATTGTTTTGCACCTCTCTGTCGCCGTAGTAACATTTCTTGATATTTTACTGAGCGAATTTTGCAGCCAGTCCTACATATGTTGTAATCAATGATCCCTAAATTATTTTTACTTTACTGAACCTAACATTCTATTCCTGATGTCCTGAAACGTATGTTGTTGATGTCACAAGTCTGTGGTAGCAACATGTAATTATGGGTACTATTACTTGAGCTTGTTAGTGGGCCCAATACGATACCAGTTTTTGTAACTCCGTAACGATAACTAATTCTTAAATATTTAGTCACTTTCTTATCCTATTTTATTAAAGTCTTTCTTATTTTGTCATTATATCTTCTTTTATTTAAAACTTATTGGTCAAAAGGCATTTTTATTTCCCCATGTTGTATACGATTGTACACAAATATGATTTTTTTAATAATGTTATTTTCCGTTATTAACTTTTACATAACTTGATATTTTCTAAAGCTTCAAAGCCCCAAATTCCTGTTGACAAGCCAAAATAACACATCAAAAGTATTTAACCACAAGACCCGTGTTTCAGTTAAATACTGCAAACTTTACTAATTTACTTACTCATTTTAAAACTAACAAAGAGAGCTTTCATTTTGCAGACAAATTGTTCAGAATAGTCAGATTGATTGAGTAATGCTTTAACATTTTCTTAAACATTAGATCAAGAACTTTGAATGTGCTCATAAATGTTAATTTTTAAACAGTCTAGAGCACCTATTATGAAAACTCCAAGCTACAGTGTTATTTTAAACAATGCTGTTGCTAAAAACTGATCTGGTTTGACCAGTTTGGCCAAGTTACCTAACTAATTTAATATATACAACTTCATTGTGTTATGCTAATATATATATGTGACTTGTGACCTCAATATATTATATATATATATTATTATTATTATTTTTTTTTTATACACACACACGCTTTTGCATAACCCAACTGATTGTCCCTACCCCATTTTAAGACATAAAAAACCCACCTTTTAAACCTGACAGGGCAATATATATATATATATATATATATATATATATATATATATATATATATATATATATACATACATACATATACACACACACATACATACAACACAGTATGTGTAAATAACATCAATTAATGTGTGGTTGAGCATTAACTAGTTTTTTTTTTACTCCAACTAAACCATTTGCCGTTTGCCTGTTCCTCCTAGATGTAAGGTTATTTCCCAGAGAGCTGCTTCTCCTTAATTGAACTCTTTCGTAATTGATCTTTCATCATATGACTGATTTCACTTTCTTTTTTGTTAGCCTAAACCTTCATTAGCCAATCCTGGCTGTAAGCTTGCTTGTTACTGTAAAAGCAAGGACTAAATTCTCATAAATCTGATATTTCATCGCATGTGGCTGAATTCTTCAGAAAATATAAGTAATAATAAAACATTTTACGCACAACATTTCGTATTGAATCGTTATTTATACTCATTCTGTTTGTTTCCTCACAGTTTCACGACAACCCCTTGGTTTGTTTTTAACAGTGGATGCTTGCCATGCGGCGGTGGCTTCAGGAGAAGTGTGTGGGTGATTGTTTGACTGTTCTCTCGCTGCTTTGCTGGGATCTCTGCGCAAGATTCGGTGAAAGGTTTGTGAAAAACATATACTTACTATAATAAAAAATAATGGCCCATAGGGTTTAGTAAAAAAAATGTAATGTTTTAATTGTATTCTCTGTTGTTAATAAACAATGGTATTCTCAACATTTTACTTTTTGAAGTTGCACAATTAGCATAACCCAATAAAAACTAAAACACAGAGACAGTATTTATTTAGTATATATTATAGTTGTATATATTAAATTATTTAGTTCGTTTTGTTCAATTGTTCAAACCAGCTCAGTTTTTACCAACAGCATTTTTTTAAATAACACTGTATCTTTGAGTTTTCATAATTGGTGCTGTAGACTGTTTAAAAATAAATATGAATGTTTAAGAAAATGTTAAACCATTACTCAATCATCTGACTGTTCTTTTGAATAACTGGCAAAATAATTGTATTATATATTATTAATACCTTGATTAGAAAAGTTTACAGGATGTACCTGATATACGTGTTTTGTGGTTTTTGATTGATTATTAATGAGGTGTTTTGGGCTTTACGTTAATCACTGCACAGCATTATTTCTGTTTCCTAATGAACTCAATCATTATGTGATTGTGGTGTGTTTTTGTTTTGCCAGATTTTGTATTTAATCTGAAAATGCTCAGTGTGGGCTCCAGGATGCAAGGGTGGAACCGGCCTCTTCGCTTGACCTCATTGCTCCTGAGCTTTCTGAGTTTCCTCTGCTCAGTCTCTGGTAAGGTCACTATTTCAGTAGTAAAATCCACAAGTTTTGACAAAGGGAACATTAACTGAGGAGGGGGGTGGTTAATCTAACACCAGTCTGGTGGGTGTGTGTGTGGGTCTATTTGAATCCTGCTTGGGAGGTGAAGGTACGTCCGTAATTAAACTGTCCCAAGAGTTAAAAGTTTCTCTATAAGTCTACTGTAGGAAGGCTTTCATGGTGTGGTGCGTTTTTTTTATTGATTTATCCATAGAATGTGAACCAATTAATTTCCTGCTTTGGAGCTGTTTAGTGGGCAGTCAGTGCTGCAATGCTTCTAGATGGCGCAGATTGGTGTAATAGACACTCACCATAGTTCTTGTTAAAAACCAGAGGACTGCATAAATACAATGAAATTAAGGCCAACACTGAGGGCCTCTTTGTTACAAACATTTAATTTAATTCCTTTCAAAAGTTGAACTTTCAGTCAATTTTGGCTTTGAAGCAGGCTCAAACATAAAAATAACTGCTAGCAGTAAAGCAGGACCAAGAGATCAGACATAAATAACTCTGTTGGATTTTGAATCAGCATCACGCCTGGAGCGTTAAGACCAAAATAATTATTTTGAGTTGGTTTTAGTTCATTTAAAGCAATGCAACAATATCGATTCAATAGGTTAAACTTTCATGGAAATCAGAACAACAGCCTAGAATGAGTGAATAAATGAAAAAAATGGCTGACACAAAGTAGTTATGGTAAATGTGCTATCAGTGTTTTGACATGGTCCAGGGATGGAGTTAATACCAAAAATGTTAAAAGTTTGCAAGTGTTATTATATTTTTCTTATTTAACTTGTCTTGGCCACAAATGACATGGCCATGACATGATATTACAGACATATAAGGGCTTCTTCTAAAAACAGGAAATATATCGGTTGTTTGGAAATACTTTGGCTTAAAAAAATCTGATGCTAAACAAACAATTATCATATGTAAGTGAGGCAACACAAGCAATTTCCTTCATCACCTCTGACACAAACATTTCTTGGTTTATGAAACGAAGATCTGCATGCTTTTCCACGTCTGCAGGTTAATGTTTGCTTGGCAAAACATGATTCAGAAATCACTCAAAGACACGCTTGCAAAGCAAACTGCCTACGACAAGAAAAGCAAACAGTGGAACGATATTACCAAAGCTGATACCACCTGCTTAATACTGTTGAGAGCGAGCGTTTCAGCTTAAAGTTCTTTTATATTAAAGATCTTGAATTCTACGTGGTTGGACTTGCAGCAATATTTTTAATGTTTCACAAAACAAAAAGTTTCATACCTTTTGTATTTAATGTCGGCTGTTTCAATATTAAGACTGTTGCCTTAATTAAATTGTAAAATTACATGGGACAATCTGTAGTCAGCTTAAATTTCTTTTCATGTTGCAAAACTTGCATAATACCATTTAAATCTGGGTTAACAATAGTCTGCTCAGTCTAAAACATTTTACTGCAGTTATTATTCTCTAAATTATTTGTAAATGTTATAAGTTAACACCTAGGCATGCATGAGAAAAATCAAATCACATACTGTGAAACTGTATTCTAAATAGTTAAAATACCGTGATGTCAATCTTTGGTCATACCACCCAGCTTTGGTCTGAAAGTGATTTGGTTCAAATTTTGTGAAGTTTGAGTAACTTTCTGAGAAGAGTTAAAAATTCCAAACCATTTGATACCTAATTACCTACTAAAGTGGAACATACAAATAAAGATTAGAAATAGAGATTAAATATATTCAAATCATTTAGACCATCTGAATGCCAAATGTCCTGGCTTGTATTAGGATTTCAGATCTACAATAGTCGAGGTAAAAAAAAAAACACACCCATAATTTAGACAACATACGTATTAGCAACACACTAGTTGACAAAATAAGAGCATGTGATCACTATAAACACATATGGCGCTAAAAACCATCACGCACCCAATAACCCACTCTGCTCAAATCACTGTGAAGACCGTTTCAAGCAGGAACAGAGCCTTGTTTATGTCTGAATGACTAAAGGTCGAGACTGATTTGTAGATTGAATAAATGTGATGCATAATGGACACATTGTTTGTCTTTACAAAGAAGTGAGTCAGAAAACAGGCCCTGTGTCCCTGGAGAAGAGGGCACAGATCTTTCCATTTGAGTTTCTTTCATTGATATCCCATAATAAGCAGCCCACTGTTGTCATGGAAGTGGTCTTCAGAGACAGAACGTTGTCTCAGAAAGGCTTTGGCTTCTAGCTTCACTCCTTCAGTGGGACTGAAGTGAAACTGTTAGCGTTGCTGATTGTGCCAAAGTTATTTTAATTAACTTGTTTGTTACATTTGTATATATTGTAATGATTGTTTTGTAATTTGTTAAATAATTTTATTTTTGTCTAATGTCTATAGAATGGTCTGAGGCAGGGGTTGCAATCATCAATATAAGAAATGTAATCTCGTCCCGGTCCACAACCCTACAAAAGCTCAAGCTCTTAACTTTGTACATTTAACTAATGTCAGTATTTATTGTATTATTTTGAGACATTAGTTTTTCTCAACTGTTTATAAGAATTGGACTGCCTTTCAGTGTTTTATTAGCAATTTTATTTTTAAAAAGATGTTTATAGTTGCATGTGTAGAAGTTGAAGGTCATCAAAAGTCAGGTCTTGCATATGCAACACTTCAGGGAAGCAGAGTCTGGGGGTTTTGGCAGCATTTTTGGTCAAGTCACTCGCTTCTCCTGGAAATCCAGACAAATTCAACCAATCAGATCAGGACTTTAGGATTCTTGAAGAGCTGCTATAAAAAAAATCACCAAACCCATCCGACCTTTAGCTAATGTTCCCTTTAAAGTATTTTAAAATTGTTTAAAATAGACCTCTGAACAAGTAATAAATGATCTTAGACCAGTTATAACAATCCACTCCCACATTCAATTTTTTTAAATATCATTGCTTTTGTTGCTTCTTCCACAAAAGGCATGTTGTTTAGATGTTTATTGTACACAAACTATGCTAGTGATGACACTCCAAGAGCCCTCATTTAAAGTAAACTAGAATCACAAGAAATGGAATTGCAAGCGGGGAATAATGCATTTTAGATTTTGCTTGCTTGTAAAAAATGCAATCACACAAAAACTGAGATTGTGAGAGCAAAACAAATGTCATGTGCCAGTTTAGTGGTTCCTTGAGCATAAATGATGCATTGGCAATTTTTATTTTATCACACATAAAACTCGATTTTATGTGTATTCTCTTTAAATTTACTCGTGCCATAATTTACCAAGGAAAATAATCCCACACACTCACCTTACACTCTACATTCATAGTATATTAGACATTTAAAAACATAAAAATAAGAAAATACACTATTTTACTGGAGTGGACCTTTTAAAATCAGTTGATGGCTTCAGAGCAGGCATGTAAAGGATCCACAACCTTGACTTGTCCTGGGAAATGTAAACAGCACACAGAATGAGTGACTTCCCGTGGATTAATGCCTTTGTGCTTATGTTCGTTTTTTATTTGCAAAGAATAGGTACTTATATTTACTCTAGGACTGAAGAAAAGCGATCTGAAACAAACCTATTTATTATCTACTTTTATGTCTGTGAATTGTTTCTGGCAATTTATCAGTGGTAGACTCTAGCAAGTTCTGAAACTTCTGAAAAGATACAAAAACAACAACTTGTGTACATACATATCACAAGTTGTTATTTTGGAATTTTAAAAATCATGTTTATAGTATTATGTTTTACTAGTATTTTCCTTCTCAGGTATGATCAACTGTTTAGTCAGGGGTTACTCCGCCATAAACTACTGTTTACTAATTAAATATTGTCCCAATGCACACCAAGGCGTTTGTTACATCTGATCTCGTGTTTTTTTTGTCCATACTGTGATCATAGTGAGACATTTTCTCTCTTTTTTTTTTTTTTTTAATTGTTAATAGATGGGTATCCTATTTCCCTCCTCCACCCCCACCCTCATCCTGTTTTTTTGTTTCTCCTTTTTGTCAGGCATCTCTACCGGCATCTGCTCAGTTTCAGGAGGAGTGCTTGGGATCCATTGGGGCAGTGTAATAGCTTTGGGCTGGCAACCTCTTGCCGGGGGTCTAGGTGGGCCCCGCTGTTGGGAATCCTGCTGCATGGAGACATCCTGTGGGGCCGTCTGGAGCCTTGGGGGCCGATGCGTGCTGCTTACCTGTGCCCAAAAGGGTGGCTGTGCCATCCAGTCACTTCCTCAGCCTCACGTTGAGTCTTTGGGGCTTCTTCAGATGCTGAATAAGATTCAAAGGAGGAGGAAACCCCGAAACGCTGCATCTAAGAGAGATGTTGGGAAGGAAAAGCAGGTGAGAACAATCAACGACTTTGGATAGATGTGGAGGTCAGATTTCAGTATCAATGTCAGGATGTAACGCTGTAAGCTTGAGATCATTATTTTTGTACATAGCCAAAGAAGTGTTCTTGTGTTGTAAGGACAATTACTCTTTTTTTTTTTTTTTTTTTTTTCTAATATCATAAAAATTTATAAAAAAATCTAGTACTAAACTCTAAGGATGCACCGGAATGAAAATTTGTGGCTGAAGTCGATTAATAATTAAAACAATTGGCCAAATATCGTTTAGTTATCAAATACTTGTCAAACATGGATGTTTTCATAGTTCGTTATATTTTTCAAATTAAGTGAATGTTCATTTCACATAAAACCATCAATTCGAATAGTAGATAGGCTAATAAAGCAAACGTATCACTTAGAAAACATTTATTTAAATCCAAAACATAACTCGAGTCTGGACAAGTTTGTCAGTAAAACCAGTAAAATCATGAATCATGAAATCTGAACATCTTAATTGTTTTACACAGACAAAACATTATTTACGGCTTGACATGGCACAATTAAAGTGCTTAAGAAAACATATGCTTACCCCTGCTGTAGCCAGCTTTAGTGTACTCCATAAACCTCTGAAAGCCAATGTCTTCCAAAACACTAAACGTCTGCTCATCTAAAACCATAAACTCCATTAACTTATTTGTAATTCTTTTTGCTTTGGCAGTATTATCTGTGAACTTGTAAAGAAGTCAGGTTTTTGTTTTAGCTGCTGATTTAGGTGCTGTTCCGGATGCAGTTTTTTTTCAATGATAATGTTAATGCAGGGGTGCTATAGTTTTTGCAGACGTACATCCTCTTGATAATTTAGTTCCACATTCAATGCAAATCTGAGTATTTTTGTTGATCTCTGTCACTTAAAAATACTTGCTGCTGACAGCAAGGCACTAGATCATCGATGCACAATGATTCACCAAAGTTGTGCCATTGCATCACATGCTACTATTCTGCCATAAGTAAAGTCAATCCTACCGAAGACCCCTTATGACTTTTTTTTTTTTTTTTTTTTTTTTTTTTTTTTTTAATGCTCGGTCAAATATATTTGGCACCCAAATGTTAGGTGCATTTCTACTAAACTTCATCTGTTTTGTGGGTTTTAAGATGAGATATAAAAGTGTAACACAAAATATTTAATGCGTTGAAATACTACATAACACATTCCACAGGAACAGGTCGCATCGGTCAATTCCACAATGCTTCTGTCAACATCTCAAGTAAATGAGAAACTGGAATCTGTCAGTAAGTCAACACTGGACTCAGACGCTGTAGATCTTTCAGCACTTAACAAGACTGAACCGGCTCCAGAGACCACATTGTCCCCATCGACCACACCTGCAGGTACAGTATATTCATCCTGCCCTCGCTCATGTGGATTTTTAACTTCCTCACAATTATTGTGTTTTGTACTATGTTAGTATTAATATAAATGTTTGAATAGACAGATTTAGCTTGTTTTACGTCCCATTGGCGCATGAGGCTGCTGGTGCCTTATGCTCTCTAATGTTCTTTTCTCACCTCTTCTCTCATGTTTTGGCCAAATTTTTCTAGTTGTATTCCCCTGTCTTGATGTCTTCTAAGTTTTTTTCTTTTTCCTTTCCACTCTTGCCTTGCCCTCTTATTTTCTATTAACCAGTTCTCATTTCCTATGTTTTGACATTTAATCTGCTCTTCTCTTGGTTATACTTGGATTCATCTAAGTTAGAGGCATTTCTCATTTTTAGCTTTTATTTTTAATATTTAATTTTCATTTTATTCTACACATTCTTTTTTTCATAGAAAGCCTTTACGCTGTTTCATTTGTATATTCATCAAACAACATGATTATTCTCAAGGTACATTTTTGTTAAAGAAACCTCTTTGAACCCTGTGTTTTCAGTGACCGTACGGGAGCTAGTGGTTTCTGCAGGCGAAAATGTTGAAGTGACATTACCTCGAAATTATGTGGAGTTAAATGCCTATGTTGTGCCAGAGCCCCCTCAAGGTACGCTGTAATTGGAGATACGGAAGCCTGTTGGTTGCTATAATGATGCACAAAAAGTAGTTTATTGACTTGAGTTTAGATTATGCATAATCTAAAAGAGGCATTAACAGCCCTCGGTATACCAAAATATGAAGGAAGGATTATTTATTGGTTGTTTTATACCAGCTTGGAGTCAAATACTTTTTATAAGAAACGTTAACGTGTGTTACCTTCTGCTTTGTTTCTTTCAGGAGTAAATTATGACTTTGACTGGCATCTGATTACACATTCAAAAGAATATAGTGGAGAAATGGAGGGTCAGCATGCCAAGACTCTAAAATTGAGTAAGGTAAATTAAATGACACTTCACGATAGTGATTTTGATGAGAATCTGGATCGAAGTTTCATGAAAACGAGACCAGGAGTGATCTTCTTTGAGAATTAAAGGAAAGTTTAGAGTTATTTCAAGGATTCTTGTGCTGCGTTCTGATTCTCTCCCTTGGGCTTAACTATTACTCCTTACCCTCCATTTTGCATGTTTATGTTAGGGGTAGTGGTGGTCCAATTCTCTTTGAACAAAAAGTAACGGCTATATATAACTGATGTATGTGTGGTGGAACCGCACATTCAGACTGAGGGCCTGAAAAAAACTACCCAGCATGCACTGCATAATGTTGTTCAACAAAAATGGCTAACAGTGTGACAAGGCAGACACAAATATAGGTGATTTCTTGTCATTTATAAAAGTTTATGCATCAAGACATTAACAAAATAATATAAATGTTTTGGGTAAAAATATAAGTCTATCATAGGAAATAAGTTGAATCTTCATCTTTGATGATTAAAAAAGTTTTTGATTTTGATTTAATCCACATGTTTAACTATCGTGTCGTGTTCATGTATACTTTAAAAAAGTGGATATTAAATCAAGCTAAATCAGTCATTTTATAAAACATAACTGAATTATATAAAATAATATTTCCCTAGGTTATTACCATATAATCGCAATTTTTATTTTTCCCATAATCGAGAAGCATCTACTACTTGCAGTGTATTTAGACTGACTGTGGGAGGTGTGTACATATTTGAAAGTTACGGTACTGTAAACCGAGACCTATCACTTCAAGACTGTTTTCATCTTTCCAAAGTAACTGAAACAGAAAACAAACCCCCTCTCACATCTAGTTTAATTTATTTTAGTCTGAATGCCGGGTTTGAGTCATTCCTACAATGGAATGTTTCTTTAAAAAGGACTATGAATTGTGGCTTGCATGTTTTGTGTATCAACACATTCTAAACATTTCCAAATACTGAATGCTGTCTCCCAAGCTGACGGTCGGTCTCTATGAGTTTGAGGTGGTTGTGGATGGAGATGGTGTTCATGGAGAAGGATATGTAAATGTAACTGTCAAACCAGGTACGTATGGCCATTTAAAAAGGTAAACTCACTCTGGATGAATAATATCACTAATAAATACGTATTTTTCTGCAGAGCCACGTGTGAATAAAGCTCCTGTGGCTGTGGTATCCCCAAAATACCAGGAGATCTCTTTACCCACAACCACCACTCTGATCGATGGCAGTCGTACGTAGTAGCAAATTTTTTTATGCTTAATTTAAATATACTTAAAGTATTACTGCTGTTACTCGTTGGGGTTGAGTTTCAGCTGAATTTTTACCTATATTATATTTGTGTTTTTTTTATTCTTTCAGAACTAATAGGATTATCTTCTTTTGAAATCATGATTTATTGATTTATATAGGATTCTTTCCCAAATAAAAGATCTATATTCATATTATTTTTTTTGTCTGCCACTACATAAGAGAAATAGTTTGTAAAACATATACAGTCTGATGGTGTGCGTGTGTTTTCAGATAGCACTGATGATGATAAAGTGGTTTCCTGGCACTGGGAGGAGGTGAAGGGGCCGCTACGGGAGGAAAAGGCCTCGGGTGACACTGCTCTTCTTGACCTCACAAACCTGGTGCCTGGAAACTACACCTTCAGGTAGGACAGATTCCTTTTTATCTGAGGGCAAGTATCATTCTCGTCAACAATCTGTCACCTATCAGAATGCAAATGGAAACCAGGCAAATAGGTCGGACGAAGTGAACCATGACTGAAAATCATGTTCGGCAATAACGTGTTTTATTAATTTGGTTAATAAATGTATTTAAATGACAAAAGTAGCATTGCAAATGTGTAACTGAATGCTTAATGTCTTCCACTTACCACACCTTAACCTTGTTCACTTGCTGCATATCAGATGTCATGTTCTGTACTGAGATTTGTTCAGGGGACTTGAGGGGAGATTCATACATCTTATCACTTAAAAATCTGCTTTAGAATCTTTACATTTAAATAGTAAATAATACAACTTTTTAAAAACAAATTTAACATGTTTTTTTAGACACAGAAAAAGAAGCTCAGATCCTTGTACCAGGAAGTTGGAGTAAACATAGTGTTTACTTAAATAACAATGCTTCTTTTTCTGTTTTGATGATTTGCAAAAGCTGCTCGAAACATGGTTTTATGAGTTTATCGTACTAACATCATTGTGTAGATGATTTCAGACAGATAATCTGACCTCTCTGATCTTACTCCATGGATTAAGCAGTTCACTTAAAAAAATTCCCATAAAGTAAGTTTACCAAAAAAAATTAAACCTGATTCACTGCTGTTGCATTTCAGGGCCTGTTCCATGAAGCCAGATTAACTGGCTAGCCAGCTAAATTTAGGATAAGTTTGCACCAATCCTGGGTTTTTTGTACTATGAAATGATATAGGATTTAATCAAACTGTGTAACCTGGTGTACTGTGTACACCACATGGCTAACCATACTCCAGGGCAGGTTCTGCTCTTCACTAAAGATTGCACGCATTCATTCCTCCAATCAGCTGTTATAAATGGAACTTTTAAATTACTTAACACATCAGCCTTGATAACAATGGCTTCACCTTTTCTTCCCAATCCTGTGCATATTTCTGCGCATATTGTTAGGGGAGCACTATAGGGAAAGGGTTTTTGAAATAAAATGATCTCGCTTTTTCCATGTTCATCGTGATTAGTTCACAGATGTACATAAAAGACTGACGTAGGCACTGAATAACCAATCAGAGCTTCAGGATCAAAGGCTGAGTCGACAAAGAAAGTTCATGAGCTGCTTCATGGTACCAACAAAGCATGATAAAAAAATAATTAAGTTTCGTCAAGTCAAACACAATCCGTTAATACAGAGAATGTTCAGTCACAAATATGGTACAGGCCCCTGATGTTTGACCATTCGTTATGCTGGTTTTTGTTTATAAAGATTTATAAAGAAGCGAGGTGTGGGGAATTGGATCTCATTAGGGTACAGCCGACTTT
Organism: Danionella dracula; assembly: GCA_900490495.1. NCBI lineage: Eukaryota > Metazoa > Chordata > Actinopteri > Cypriniformes > Danionidae > Danionella > Danionella dracula. Next base: position 5,350,664 of record UELW01000111.1, read on the forward strand.
GATTGGTGAAAGGACACTTGGATCACTATAGTAGTTAAGATTAAAACTTTATGGACTTGGATGGCTTAATAGTTGACTTAAAATATGTGTACAATAAAAAAAATGTAAGCTATCAAAATAAACAACTCGGGCTAGTCAGAATTTATAGTTAAGACAAATCATTTATTTTAAGTACAATTAACTTAAAAAAACAATGTTTATGTATACGTAAAATAAAAACCTTCATTAATCAAAACTATTTATGTGTTTATGTCAATTTGTTTGAGTAAGCTCTACTCATCAGGGTTTAGAGTGCAGAAGATCCCAAAGATTTTCATAATATAAAAATGGCATGATGGGTGACAAATGCAAATTAGGTTAACTGTGTATTTTTTTTTTTTTTTTTTTTTTTTTTTTTTTTTTTTTTTATTTAGGAAAAAATGTATGCAACATCCATCTGACTGAGAGTTTTCTTATTCTTCTTCAGTCTCACTGTGACCGATTCAGATGGGGCACAGAATTCCACTCAGGCCATGCTATTGGTAAATAAGGCCACAGACTACAAACCCACGGCGAATGCTGGACCTAACAAAGTGATCACACTGCCGCATAACTACATCACACTGTTTGGTAACCAGAGCAGTGACGACCATGACAGTCTGAGCTACGAGTGGTCTCTGAATCCCGAGAGTAAGGGCAAGGTGATAGAGATGCAGGTACTACCGTTTTGTTCTGTGTTTTAAGACTGCTTCGATGAAAGCATCTCATTCATGGTGACACATCAAAGCATTCAGAACACTGAGGAGCATTTATTTGTCTTTAGGGTGTGAGGACGCCCACTCTGCAGTTATCAGCTATGCAGGAGGGTGATTATACCTTTCAACTGACAGTCACAGACTCGTCTGGACAACAGGACACAGCTAAGGTCACAGTCATCGTCCAGCCAGGTGTCTATCTATCTCAGTCCACGGCACTGGTTATTATGTATATACAAGATCAGTATTTGGTCAGTTAAAGTGGATTCCAATTCCCCAAGATCCCTTTCAGACTGGAACAGTCTTGTCCCGAGAACAGGCATTCCCCTCCCAAATTCCCTGTAGTTTTATGATAATACAATAACCTCCGATTTGTTTCAGAGACACTTACATAGTTATGTCACCGGAGTCACATTGCCACAAAAATGTTCGACATGGAGTGGACACTGTTTTGCGGATTTTCTTACCATAACCTGCATACTTGCATATTTACTGTACAGTTCAGAAGATGAAAACCTTCAGGTCTTGTCATGGCGAAAAATACATTTTATTTGTATAGAGAAAGTATGGTATGGGTTTGTTTCTTTGTTTAGCTTTAGAAATTTTAAATAAGAAACCAATTCATATTTTTGTTGGTTTCATAAAGCGAAAATTCTCTGGAACTTTTCCAGAAGATATTGCGGTTACTTTTATTTGCCAAGCATTGATGAAAGCCTTCTCTCTTTCAAATCTTTCCTTGTAGAGAATAATAAGCCCCCTGTGGCAGATGCTGGCCCAGAGAAGGAGCTGACACTTCCTATCGATTACACCACACTGGATGGCAGCAAGAGCACAGATGATCAAAAGATTGCTACATACCACTGGACAAAGACCAAGTCAGTCACAAACTTAGGGTTTTTAGAATATAATTAAAGCGGGTATAGAGTAATGGGATTACTTTAATATTGCAGGGGCCCTGAAGGAGTGAAGATTGAGAATGCAGACACTGCTGTAGCCACGGTAACAGGTTTGCAAGAGGGCGAATACACCTTCTTGTTGACTGTGACGGATGAAAGAAATCTGGAAAATTCTGACTCTGTCTTGGTCATCGTCCGACAAGGTGTGTGTTCATTGTCCAAAAATTAAGGTTTAACAATTTGTTTTTGCTTGAAGTTGTATTGTTTAGGTAGAATGGTTTTGTAAAACACCATTTCTTCAATATAAACTTGGATTGTTACAAACCTTGCATATAAACCTTAAAAAATTAACTTGTGTTGGATTAACCCTGAGGTCTCCTTTAATTGAGAGAAAGAGAGATATTTTGGTGAAGGCTATTGTTTTGTAATATCCCCTTCTTTCGTAAAGATTATTATTACGTTGCTTTATCTTGTATAAACAAGCAGCATAGAGGAGAATTGTCATGTAATTAGAGCGGCCAAATATATTGTTCTAAAATAATATATGCCTCCCAGTAACTTATGGCCATTTCTTCTGTGATAATTTTGTTCATCCTCTGAAACAATTCTTTCTGTTTCAACTCAGAAAATGATCAGCCCCCAGTTGCAAAAGTGCAATCGAGTCCTCCCATCACTCTGCCATTGAGAACAGCAATTCTGGATGGTTCGCATTCCAGTGATGATAAAGGCAGCATTAGCTTCCTCTGGACGCGGGAAAAGAGCAGCCCGGCTGCAGGGGTCGGTGCCTAATAACATTTTTAAGATGATTACTATTTACATCCTACAACAACAGGATTATACTTTGTTGAAAAAAAGATTTGTTGAATTTTGCTGAACACATGGCAAACTTCACAAGTAAGAAATAATTTTTGTGTTGGGTTAAAATTATTATACTTGTAGAAATATAGAGTTGACGTATATTAGCACATACATTTAGATCAGTGGTTCTCAAACTTTTTACACCAAGTACCACCTCAGGGAAAATGTGGCACTCCAAGTACCAGAATAATGAGCAACATTGAAATACATGACTCCAGTATAGCCACAGTGTAAAGGGCCTCCTGTTCAGCTATAGTTGAGTATAGTTAAAATAAGAGGCAATATTGTTGTTTATAAAAAATATGTATTAATTTTAGCAGCAGTAAACAGTCTGAACATTAAGAATGTAATGATAAAAAATTCTAAAAATATGTGCTTTTTCATTCTCTCTCTCCTTCGCCCTCCTCTTTCTCACTTTTCCTTCCTTTTTTCTCAGTCTCCCTCCTATCCCTCTTCCTTTCTGTCTGCCTCTCTTTCTCTCTAATCCTCTCCCTCTTTTTTCTTTCTCTGTCTGTCTCCCTGTCCAACCCTCTCCCTCTTTCTCTCTGTAATTTAGGCATATGTAAACATTGCAATATTAGTTTAATACTTTTGTATTAGCTCTGCTTTCAGCTGCTCTCAATATAATCATAATATATTTCAAGAGTTTAAATATTGTTAAGAGAGATGAGTGTTTATATGAACTCTGACCTACCTTAGATACTCGTCTCGGATGTTTGGTTTCTTCAGATCAGCAGCTGTTACCATCTATTAGCAGAGCGTAGCATAAGCTCGTGCTTTAATCATTGCGTAAACATCATTTGAATTGTGATTTTCTGTGTTAAAAACAGACACTTTTGGGATAACAAACATTAACAATAAATGGTTTTAAGGTAACTTTTGAATCTTAAAGAGAACATCTTACAGCTGTGATGACAGGCACGTACCCCCACACAGAGGGGGGGAATACGTGAGAGAGCATCACTTTCAAACAACCTCAAAGTAATGTACGCGTGCAGGAGGAGTGCCAACAGACTTGTAAATTTCGTATTTTAACTGGAATAACTCTAATTTCTCCTATTTAAAATGAAACTCGATGAGAGATTGGACTGAGGAACAGAGCGCTAGCGTGCTCCTGGGGCTGCAGAAGCATTGCTCCTTTATCAAACACAATCAAACTATTCTTGCAACTCAGGAGGTTCAAACGGCAGATTTACCCAGAGTCTGGAAGGAGGGATTCATTGGACTAGCCCAGTGTCCTTCAAAACATCAACCAATGGGCCACGATTAATCTATCAGATGCCCACAGCTGATGGTTTTTTGTTCACACACAGTAATGACAACCGCTGGCTTTGCCTACCACCTAGAGGTTTTCAAATACCACAAGTGATACACATACCGCAGTTTGAGAACCACTGATTTAGATGTTTTAATTGAGTACAAGTAAGTTAAGAGTACCAACATTACTAAAGGTTGCTATTTTTTTGGCCAGCACATAGCAATAAATATCATGTAAAAATAAATGTTGCTGTCCTGCTCACTCACCCTGATGTTTATGGCTTACAGTTGATTGGCTGCAAGTTTGAATTTGGTAGTTGGACCTTTTTTAATTGTTTTTATCTGAAAATGTAGAATAAATCTAAATAATGATGTTGCTGAATTGTGTTGAATTTTAGTACTTTTCCATCCTCCAGGATGTTTTGAATAGCTCTGACCACCAGGCGGTGTTGTTTCTGGGGAACCTTGTGGAAGGAAAGTACACCTTCACTCTCACTGTCACTGACAGTAAAGGAAAGAGTAATACTGGCCGAGGCATTGTAGAGGTTCGACCAGGTCAGTGTGTGTGTATGTATGTATACGTATATAATTTTATTTTTTAAAGCATTAACATGACAAAAGACTTTAGAGTGTGGATTCACTCCCTTCCCACCCTGAAATGAGATATTTGTATGAAAAGACTTAGAGTGCTTATTTTACTGAGAGGTTCCACATCAGGCTGTTATTTTTCTGATTGGTCTTCTATTTCAATGAGTGCATTTCTCTAAACGGGTTATGCTCAAAAAGCTGATTTGTCTGGTGTCATGTAACCTCGAAAAATGGGTTTCAGTAACTTTTTCCCTGGCATAAACCGATTGGAGGAGGTAGTTTTTTTTTTTTTCTAGTAACCTGGTTTCTTCAGCCTATAAACGCAATATCCCGCGTTTCATCCTTTTTTTTCAACTGCACATGTCTGTCTGATTCGATTTGATCATGTCCAAAGTTGCCAGGAAGTGCATGTCACAAATAGAAGTAAGAGTTCTCACAATTGTGCACTATCAAGAGAAAGAAAGTTTGTTGTATTTGCAGGTATTGTAAGCAAATGATTAGGTAAACAAAACAGCTTTGCGCAAATTGTTTGCTACCAGATATGAGGCTGCTTTGTTTTTCTTTTTTCTTACTAGAGAAACCGAGCTCAGTCTCATGTAAAACCTGTTTCTTGAGTAATTGGTTTATTAAACCTGTTTATTTAAGTGCATCTACATTCCCTTTTTGATTCCAGAGCTTCAAATAAACATTCTTTAATGTCACTTGACATATCTAGACCTTTTTATCATTACTTGTTTTACATTTTTACATGCTGCAATTGAAATTGTGAAATTCTCAATAACAGCAGCTTAAAACAGTATCAAGAATGCTTGTTTTATAACAGTGAGAAATATACTAATGAGTTTTGTTACTAACATTGTAGCTTTTTGCAGTGCTGAAAACCAGAATCTGAGAAGTAGAGTTTAGAAGAGCTGTGGAGATTTGAACTTCATTATTCAACAGATCAAAAGAAAATAAATCAATCAATATTTATTTTTGTAGAACTTTTTTTGCAGTGGCTTCAAAGCAGCTTAATAGCTGGGAGGCTTAATGTGTAATAACATAGTTTTAATGAAAATGAATAATGTCTACATAAGGCAATATAAGGTTAACTTTGGAAAATATTCATAAACATGTTTAGTACAGCTAAGTAGTTTGATTCATTAGACCAGATTGTTTGGTTCTATTCTCATTGTGCCCTCTAAAGGAAGGAAAAGATAACACTCTTAAAATTAAATGTTTCCTTTTAACGCTATAGTTTTCTTTTGAATTAACTTCTTTATAAAATGTGTACTTTTCTTAGCTGTATTGAGAAACAGTGAAAAACATGTAGAAGCAGATGTGTACACACTTTTACTTTTCCAATAGGAGCTTTTTATCTTTAATTAGTATCGTACACTCTCTGCTGGTTCCTCAGATATCTATGAGCGGGATTTGGTGGAGCTTATCCTGGAGGTGTCTGTGGCTAAGGTGACGCGCCAACAGAAAGACATGTACCTGCGACAAGTGGGCGTCCTCCTGGGCGTCCTTGACAGCGACATCATCCTTCGGGAGATTAGCGCCTTCAATGAGCACAGGTCAGCGGAGGAGATTAGGTCGACGCCAGTCTTAACTACACATCTTCAGATTAGGAAACTTGTTCTAGATTTGATCAAAAACATTTGTTGTTTAACGTTGATTAAAATCATATAATTCGTTTATCATATTTAGCTTGAGGAAAGAGTTTTTTTCCTTTTTGATGCATGAAAATCATCGACTAATGGACTAAATAAATAAAGCAAGTATTAAGTATTAAGTTGAGTTGAGTAAGTAAGGAACAAGTAAATGGCTTCAAGACCAATTTTTCACCTTGCAAAAGAAACAGAGTGACCAAAAATTGAAAATTAAATATCTGACCTCATTTGACTTCAATGTTCCAGAGAATAGATCTTGTTTTCACTGTAATGAAAAGGTTTTTTTGTGTTTGGAAATGTGTTTGCTTTAATATAAATTCAGGTTCAATCTTATGGTTAAAAATTAAAAGTGCCATCATCTAAAAAAAAATATTTCCCTATTATTTAGCACCTGTAAGTAACATATTTGCTAACCCATATTGGAATAAACCAATGCTTAGCCAATGAGAGCAGGACACAGTTAATTGTTCTTTAGACTTTTATTACACAAACTAATGATGCTTAAATGATTCTGTGTCACTTAAGCAATGTAAACGTGTTCTATTTAAAGATGACCTAGTAAACGGTCACATTGAGAAAATGATAAACGCCCTATTACACATGTCCACCAGTGATCAAACATGAAATAACTTAATCATTTATGAATTTTTAACGTCTTCCCTGTTCCAATGTCTGTTTCTAGCAGCCTAACCATACAGTCATACCAAAAACAGGATGCATGTGATTTACATCATAAGTCAATGGGAAGACATGATTTCTGTACTGGTGCGGATAATGCCGTTTACACAGAGTGCAAGTTCAAATATTTTATCTGTCTCAGACATTTGCAGCCTTGACGAACAAGCAGAAGCTTTCTTGTAGTGTAGAGTAGAGCCAGGTAGGTTCATTTGTTGTCCATATGGAAAAAGAATAACAGTATTGTACTAGCCAGTTGTTGTAGCAGACTCCAATTGAGGGAATTGGGATTTTCAAGCATCCACCTAGAAACGTTTATCATGATTACCCTCTTCTGGTATGAAGTTTTTAAATTTATAAGAATTGATGTTGCAAATACAGAAATTTAAGCTATAAAAAAAGCATGCATCAGTTGTATACCCAAAGTTGTAGTGTAAAACGGGTTAAGGGTCAAACACTTGCAATCAAGACTAAAGCTGATAATGGTGGATTTGTGGATACGTATTCAATTTATCTTATTTCCAGCACTCGTTTGGTGTTCTTGGTGTCAGGAGGTCCAGGACGGCCTCCACTAACGGGTCACAGTGTTGCTATGGAGCTACGCAACAAGTTTCGCAAACAAAAAAATGATTTTCTGATCTTCAAAGCACTGCGAGTGGACACAGTCAGTGAGTATTAAATGAAATAATTAATGTACTGATTGTTTTTATGGGATCACTATTATCTCTAAGGCTGTGATGTATGTCCAGTCTGCCAGCTGAACTGCTCCGGGCACGGAGAGTGCGACTCTTTCACCCGCCGTTGTGTTTGCCATCCGTTCTGGATGGAAAATCTCTTCAGTACTTACTTCGGAGATGCTGAGAGCAACTGTGGTGAGTGGGGATAGTGGGGGAGGGAATATCTTTATCTTCAGTTTGTTTATAATGGTAAAATAATAAAAAATTTAGAACTAAATATACATTTCATTAGCAATTAATTGTTTTTATATTCTCTTTTACATACTGTTCATTATGCCACGGTCTGTCTGAATACTGGATTCTGATTGGCTGGCAGGTGTTGTATATTTCCTGATAACCGCACTTTTGGTCAACTTGGATTGTTTTCATGACTGTAATACTTAAGTCTTATGCTAATTTTTTTTTTACCCCAACTGTCATTTGAAAAGATCTGCTGGACCAAAACCAATAGATTGATTCAGCTGCCTGTGCGAAGGCGAGAAAATGAGCATAGACTGATTTGTTACTGTAATTTTTTTGTATAATTCCACGTTGAAATGAAACGAGGAGCTTCACATTAGCCATTGTCTGTTTTCATTCTTGCGAATATCTTACATTGAAGAGATTGTGGTCAAGTTTTAACTTACTTTGATAGGGATCATTTTAAAAGTTTATGTTACGAGCTTCATAGTGACATTTCTCTCACTCCCTTTCAACTTTAGCACATCCATCTCTGTGTAAGGGTAAATTTGTTTGAGTCAGGGTATGTCATTTGAAGATACTCTAGTGACTAATTTCACTCAGATAAACATCCACATTTGGTGCGTATAAGCGAAGCCAACCTCTGTTTCCATCCTTCCATCATCCATCCGGTTAAGTACTGCAGAGCAAACCTTAATAACATTGTTAATATTTTAATGTCGCCCAAAGATAACAGTATAAACATCATAATCCACCTCAAATGTTGACATCACAACATCAAACTTCAACACTTCTTTTTTCTGCCTAGTAAAAACAACATTGACTAGACAATAAATTGGATATACAATGGCTAAGCATGGATTATTCAGTTTTAAACAAACTTCGCCTCCACATTGTATTTAGAACTGAATAATGCATGCTTAGCCATTGTATATCCCTTTCTTATAGCATGGTGAAAAGGGGATTGAAAAGCCTTTGAGGCAGTTGAAAGATGTATAGACTTTGGGAAATAAACTGAAATTTTAACCAGTATGGCGCAATAATCTAAAAAGAGTTATTTTGTAAATTAAACTGAAACATAGCCTTACTAAGAACTGACTTGTTTTTTGCCATTTTTCTAAAAATGAAACGAGACCTCTGAAACAAGACAACTTATTCTTGGCACTGAAGCCAAAATATTAGCCAGAGGTTTCATTGATGTTGCTCTTTTTCTAAAAATAAAGTAAACTGAAACACTGTAGTAAAAGTGTTCTTGTGGGATTGAAAAAAAATTGATTCAAATTATTTGCCTATTGTTTTTTATTAAACAATCTGAAGGAATTATATGTTTTTATCTGTTCATCTTTTTGACATTTTCTATGTTTTTTTTTCCAGAATGGAGCGTCTTATATGTGACCATAGCATCTTTCATGATTGTGGTTGGCATAGCAACAGTAATATGGGTATTGGTGTGCTGTTGCCGAAAGTATGAGTTATTGTATACATGTACTTTTTATTAATTAGAATTGCTTTGTGTTAAAAAAGATGCTTTTGTGTCCAAACTGACAGGCGGAAGAGCAAAGTAAGGAGAAAGAGCCGCTATAAAATGCTGGATGAGGACGAGCAGGAAACCCTCCAGTTACAGTTACCCAGAGCTGGTAATATCACCGTTTGTATTTACATTAAACTTTCTTCCTTTTTTTTACCATTTCCCATGCGTATGAATGTTCTAGAGTGTATATTTATACTATATATATATATTTGTTTTTTCTTCTTTTTAGAAAAAAAACTAACAAATAATGCCATCCTTCTTCTGTCCCATCTGAAAACGAACTTCTCTTTAGTTCGAAATGTTCATTAGATTTTATTATTTCGTTAAAATCAGCACAAACAAAAACTAGTTTGAAGCTTTTTTTTAAACTTCTATATTTCCTACCAAATAAAAATTCCGTAAATAAAATAGGATTGTATTACCTGACTGTTTAAATGACCAACAACCAGGAGAAAACACATTAAAACACAAAATGGCTCTTGTTCAAAATATGAACACCTCAACCTTAAACATTACAACAGAAAATATGCCTCAATACCACAGCAAACATGACAACTCTTAATGTGGGGGCAAAAGAGGAGCAGCCATCACACATCAACCAAGAACTGTGGGACATGGCCGTCTGGTACTTTTTATGTTAAAAGCAACACTTAAAAACTCATTGTTTGTCCAGGTAGCCAGTGGAGCTCTTTTAGAATTGGGGTAATGTGGTTTGATCTGGTCTTAGGTTACTAGCCAGGCAGCAGAATTTTGTCAGTTGTAGCAGTTGGATAGTCTTTTCAGGGGAGGCCAGTACAAAGGGCCTTGTAATAATCCATTTTCCCCATCATTAGTTCATGGAAGAGAGTTGATGCAGAGGTTAGAATGAGTGAAGGCTGAATGCTATTAACAGTATATCTGGGAGAACACAGATCGAATGACAAACGAGACAATGATTTTACATGAGGCTGAAAGCAGAGCGTTTGATGAATGATTACATATCAGCTGTTAACCTGCTTCAACACAGGGAAAAGGGTTAAAGGAATGCAGACTAGGAAAATGGAGCGTCTTGACCCAACTACATTATTTTATCTTGGTGTTTGTCTCATTACCAACTAATGAAAAAAAAATTTCATTAAATGAATTTAGACTGCTCAAACAAGCTTAAGTAGGAAGATTAGAGAGGAGAAATGTAGCTCGTCATCCGCACAGCAGTGAAAGCGGACTCAGTGTTTTTAAAAACAAGTTTTACCTCTTGCCAACCAGGAGAAACACCAACAATACAGAATGCAAGGTTATATGATGTCATCCAATTAAAGAAATCCGGTTATAATGGAAGCCCATGGGCCAAAAGTGTGCACTAACAGCAAAAAAAGACACAATATTTTCAATCTGATTTAGCATAAAATCTTATAATGGATGAAAGTTATTGTTGTTACTTATTGTTCTTAAGTCCAGGTCCATGATGAATGTAAAAAAAAACTTCCAGTCTATATTTATTTATTTTTTTATTTATAAAATCCCTTTTTTGACATTCTGGTTAGCTGTGTGGTTAAGTAACAAATTTATGCAAAAAATAGACTTATCTGGTAGATTTCTACAACCTTTAAAGTTTGTAGATGGTTTTGTCTACCAACACATTGAAAGGGAAGTAAAATTACCCACATAGAACTGTTGGATTTTTTTTATAATTTGATCATTTTTGGATCATCAGATTCGTCATTAAAAAACATTCAATTTGTACAACTTACAACCAACTTAAGACTCAAAATCACTCCAGAGTGAACAAAGACACATTACGCTTGATACTGCCTGAATAATAAATACTGGTTGAATTTTGGGTGCCACTCCCTAACTAACGTACTTGGTTACTTGTCCACTATAGGCCGTCAGAAGCCGTCTCCAGCCCCCACTTCTTCTGCTCTCATGCACTCTGACTCTGATCTGGAGAGTGAAGATGGCCACACTGGAATCCCCTGGTCCGACCGAGAGCGCGGGAAGCTCCTACCGACCCAAAACGGCTCCCTGCGAAACGGCCCGTTGCGAAACGGTCACGGTCCACATAAACATAAAAGACAACGAGAAGAGCTACTTTAGCATCAGCCGCACACTGATCACTCCATCCTCATGCAAACACTGGATTAACATGACTTTACTCCAGAAAAAGCTTGAAGAAGACCAGGTGTAAATCCAGGATGGATCACAGCAGCCCTGAGCCAAAACCCAAAGGGGTTCTTCCAACACACAAAACTGTGGCGTTAATTCCCAAGCCTCATGTCATTCCAAATATGTGAGGGTATTTTTATTCATAAAGCCGTAATAATGAGCGGTTTTGTTGATGCATTGTTGACATCTTCTAAGCCTTGTGAAAGACAAAGTAAACCTTATTGAATCAATCCACGTGACTTGAGTTGCTGACCTTTAATTTGACGAACAAGCAGATACAATTGTGTGCCAAAACAGCAGACTGCCATTGTACAGGAAGCGTTTGTTGTCTGAATGGAGAAAGTGAATATAAATCTTCAGCCACTGCGGTCACGTAGACTGATTCACTACTCATCTTTTTCTAAAGAGTTGAAACCAAAGGGATGTTGGCATCAATGAAGATGGAGCCTACTCTAACAACATGAGATGCGTATGGAATTGCATGAGGATGAGAATTGAAGTAGGAATGAAAAACATGAAATATCGGTTTAAATCTGTAGCGATCTCAAGAGCCATGCAACTAAAAAGACAATGAAAGGTTCATCTGGAACAATTTGTTCCAAAGAATGTGAAAAACCAAGCCCGACTTGCTGCCGTCTTCCTTTGAAGCTTCCAAAATCCTTATCGAAAAGGATTCCAAAAACACTTTAAACAAGAGCCTTGTTGCTGTGAAGGATTGAAAGCTCCAGAAACAATGAGAAAATATCCATGATTCAGTCGGAGTGGTTTAGCATTCGATGCAATGCAACTTAATGCTTTAGTGTGCAATGAATCAAACAAAAAATGGCCTTTAAGAGTTACCAGGTTGGACCTGCAACTACTGATGATTTTTATGCTTTACCCCATTCGTCATTTGCAGCATGATGCATACAGGAAAGCATTCTGGAGCTGTCATGGACTGAAGGAGATGAGGAAATGCTGCTTTTGCTATTAAATTAAACGATTGTTTGTTTTTAGATACTTAAGCTTATTTCTTGAAACTAAAGCAATTTGTATTTAAGTACCAACAACACAGAAGATTCATAAGGAGTAGTTTTGTGTACAAGAAATATAAACACAACCAAAATCTAAAGTTTAGCTTGGACTGTAAATACTTCCAGGAAATGTTTTCATCGCGCACTAGTAGTAGGATAACTGTACTGAATTCTTAACCACACTGAGAAAAGCTTGCTGATCCCACTCTGATACATGAACACATGATGAAATAATGATTTTGAAGCTTTGAAAAGAGCTTTGAAGATTGAAGGAAAGAGAAACTTAGAAGTAGAAATTTAACATGTTTTTCATTTTTTTTCTTGTATTAACTTTTCATTTTAAAACCTGAGAGGAACTTCTTCAAACATGTAAAGGTTATTTCTAATGTTCTTTGTTGAAATGTCTCTCTTCTTTTCTTTTTTTTATGTTTGCGCTGCGTCTCTATCCTCCTAAACACCAGCTACATTCATGTTAAAAAGAAGTACAAAGGGTTTTTTTGACCGTTTTTTTTCTAAAATGTGCTCACCCTAAAGTCATTCACAACATAATGGATGGATCCATCGATATTAGGGGGAACTATCAATGTCCATTTTAGGAGAAATGTGTTGAAGAGTTGGCTACTGAACATTGTAGCTGGAGTAAATATATTTCAGTAAATATATAGACTGTAAATGCAAAAGATTCTTTTCTGTGTGTTTGACTGAAAAAAGAAGAGTCGGTCATGACCGGATATTATGTTAAAGTGAAATGTCTTTTTAAGGATGTACTTTATACACTGGAAATGTTTTTGGTGTATACACTGAAGAGAATTGTGCATGAATGTGATGAGATGGGATGTGATCCGCTGACACTGGAGCAGATCCCAAAACATGAATCAGCTTTTGTTCCTCTTGCCAAGTTCAATTTGCTCTGATTGTCATCATAATTCTAGCCTAAAGTAGTTGTATCTCAGCTTTTTGAGATGTTAGGCTTGATGTTGAATGTTCCCTGAAAGTGTGTAATGAAATGGCTGATTGTTGTTCACCTGAGTCTTGCATGAGGAAAACTGTTTTAATCCATGCCCTTTGTTTATTTTTAGTGAAGAATTCCCTCTCTCATGTGACTTGTACAACTGGAGGAAATAAATGGAAATCTTTACAGCTGTTGTTTGGAGCTATTGTTTAGAAGTACAACTACCTTTCAACATCCGAATCCCAAAATTCTACGTACAATTTTACACTGGTGGTGTCTAATAGGGGCATTTATGCTTTGTTTCATAATGTTCATGTTTAGCTTTGCGTCAATGTTGATATCTTACCAAAGCAAGACACATTTATTTCTGAAAATTTTTTCCATAATTTAAGGACTTTGAAAAAGTAAAGTATTATTTGATAGATGGATGGACTGATGGTTATTGAAACACTAAAGAAATGTTTTATGGTTTAAAAACATTCATTTTAATATTTTTACACATTTCTTTACTAGTACTGGTGATATTTGGTACTACATTTACTAGTAATTAATAATTACTTTAAAAGGGCTGTGAGGCGCTGCCTGTTTCAGATTTGGAAAAAAATGCAACCGAAATGGGCATGAACAGCTGAAGACAGAGGAGTTGTCTTTTGCTAATAAAACGAGAAAAATAATTTCTGAAAAAATTTAAAACAAAGGGTTTCATTTGAATGAAATTATAATAGTCCATGTGATAATCATTATAGCAATGCTCAAGTTCACTATTCTCCAGTTCTTGTCCCTCTCCTTCTTTCTTACTTTCAAAAAAAAAAAGGTCCAAACAGGTTAAATGAGTTGGTGTTTTATGGCTTATAGTGGAAAGAAACCAAAGAGGAAGATTTCCATTCAACAACAAGTCAAAATGAGGCAGGACCCGTAATCCCTTGACCCAGAGATGTTCCTCCTCTTAACGTCCCGTCTCCAATTCAGCAGGCGCAATCAGATAAACTTCGATTCATAGCTTATAGTGGAACGCCATAAATAACTGCAACCTATACTAACCTCAAAACACTACTGCACGTGCTTGGTCTTACAGCTTGACAGGACGTGGCTATAAACGATGTCTTGTCATATGATATAGTTTCAAGAATATTGGAGGCACTTATGCAACATCAAATGATTTTTGTAGATGAAACATCTGGAGATTTTGATGTTCAAGCAGGATGTCAGAAATAGCAAAGAAAATGCAGCAGTTATCCTCATAACTAAACATGAGATAAAAAACACTTAAATTAACACATGAACTGTTTAAAACATTTAATTTTTACCTCGTGTTGTGAATTTTTAATACAATTATAATACATATTTTTAATCTATAAGAAAGTATTTTTCCATTTTGGTACTTTAAGGAAGAAAAATTATTTGTGTATAGTGCATATCTTAACCAACACTTTACGAATGTACTCCACAACTCGAATGTAACAACAAAAAACAATCTGGAACCATTTACAAATATCCAGTACTGTTATAACAAAGACTACACTGATGATCGTCTTTGATCCCTAAAACAGCTCTCAGAACAGTTAAGATGCGGTGTGTTTACCAGCTTGTTTCTTCATCTCTTTTGCTCAAAACAGATTCAAAGACGTTCCTGGCGTTTAATCATATATGCTTGACGGTATCCAAGCACTGAGGGTTTTGTTTGCATTTGAAATGTTTTTGTTAAATGTTGTCTATATTTATGAGCCAGATCATCTCCAGGCACTACTCTGCTGTCCTCTTGAAAAAAGGCTACCAGGAAATAGATATTGTCTGGCAGGAACATATGTTGCACTTAAATCTCCCAGCATTCATAGTGCATTCCAGAAAACTGCAAGCTGCCTACATCACGTTTCTTCATGCTGCTGGCATTTATTTCCACATTGGTTTGAAACAGGCCTGCACAACATCTCATTATTCACAACTTCAATCCATCAGACATGCATTTGTAGAGTAACCATTGTTCTAAATACAGATGTCATCTACTGTTGAGTTTTGTTACTTGTGAGCCAGAAAAGTCACAAATAGGAACGATTTCTTGAGTCTTCTTGAGTCTTTCTTGAGATTTCTTCATTGGATTTATTTATATGCATAAATTAACATCTTAATAAAGTCTCTACAATCTTTCTGAAGCTGCACCTTCATGTTTACCTATATATCTATTTTTGAGAACATAACTAAACTTTTCAATAGAACTTTGAAAAGTGTTATTGTGGATTAATTTCAAAGGCAATTGTTAGTGTTCACTTAAGAGAATACGGAAGTTGGACTTCAGTGAAAATTGTAAAAATAAAAAAAGGTAATGTAAAGAAATTTTCAATTACGAATTTCATAAGCATTATTTATTTCTGTTTAACATAGAACATACATTAGAAGTGGTTTGTTAAAGTGGTTTATAAGCTTTGATTCCTCTATGCACCATTTGGCCAAGCAATGGCAGTAGGCTTTATATAAAATATTTACAGGAATTTTATATGATCCTGTTTATTTATTTACGTATATAAATATATTAAAATGTTTTATATATTTATTTTATTTTCATAGATTTGCTTACTTGAATCATACTGAATGTTTCTCTCTCTCTCTCTCTCTCTCTCTCTCTCTCTCTCTCCTTTGTCCTTATAAGGAAGTGCAGCGCTTGGTGGAGTTTGGGCGGAAACGGCGCGCGGTGACAGCTGGGAACTTCAACACGCTCATACAGGAAGAGTAGGATAGAAACACACCCATTTACCACCAAAACCTTTAGCTAGGACAAACGGAGAATTTCTCTGACGGTGACGGTAAGAAAAATATATTGTTTTCGGGGTTTGATATTTAATACATGTGTGACGCGCGAGCCACTGGCGGAAATCAGAGCCCGGCACAAATCATGATAGCCGTAACATTCATTATTCGCTCTTAAAGCTGCGATATGTATAGTTATATTGACGTTAGGGCTAAAAGGGTGCATATATCACTTATTATATGGGGATACGCACATTTAGTGTTTGGAAAGTTCCTCTTTTCCTGCAGAGCTCAGCATCTAGTGATGCCGAGTCCGAATCTCTGGTGTGAATCGATTTGTTTGAACCGATTGGTTTGTTAGGGTTCGGAATTTTGCGCTGGTATTTCGTTTTCAATTACTATTTTTGTTCTTGTTGATTTCATTGTATTCCTTGTTGTTTAGTTGTAGTATTTGCGATCGTTCTGTCCTAAAAATTGATTGTTTCTGAAAAATGACTCCATATAGTTTTTTTTCTGTGGAAATGTAAACTAGCATTATTATCCTCTAAATCATTGAAGTCTAATTCGAATTTTTAAGGACAAATGTTTGTTTCTCTCACTGCAGGTTTATTAGCCGTTCACATTAGTGTTCGGTCCAACTGAATCAATAAGATGATTCGACTCCAAATTGCGATAGAGCGAATGAAGGAAGTGAGGCGGACGTCAAGTGCAGTAAATATAAACGTCAGAACTTCATGGAGGATCGTATCGTTTCCGTTCTCGTGTTTGGTTATTAGCAATACGTTTATGTTGTCTGGATGAGTGCGATAAAGAGTCACTCAGCCTGACCTGCTTATTCGTTCAACAATCTCTTCTCTTGCATCCTCTGTGAAACCCTGTTATTTGATTGATTTTTCTATTTAGAAACACGCTGTATTAATTCTCTCTCTCTCTCTCTCTCTCTCTCTCTCTATATATATATATATATATATATATATATATATATATATATATATATATATGTATGTACATATATGTATGTACAAGATGAGGGAATGTAGTGCATCTTATCTGGAACCAGCCCCGAGTCGAGATCGCTTGTATCGGCCTAGCTGTAACCGTCCTCGAGCTAAAATGACCCGTTTTAGTGTGCACTGGCATAGCTTGAGTTTCATGAGCGTCTGCGTGGCGTTTCAATCCAGGTCTTTTCGTGTTTTGATTGTTTATGATCTATGTGTAGTCTAGCGATTCAATACAGATGGCATCATGTCTCTGGGTTGACAGTGTTTCGGTTCGGTTTATTCTCTCTTATTGCAAAATACAAGCCAGGTTTTCAACTCTGCACACACACAATAGTTACATAGTTTTTGTACAGTTGACAAGCATTAATTGTTTAGAAGCATAAATAAGGTTTTGTGGGTTGCACTAAAAAATTACCTGCATAAAAACGGTTTGTGCACAAATTAATTTAACACAGTCACATTTTCAGGTACAAAGCTATTGTTTCAAGTAGAAATCGTGCATTTGTCATTTGGTTCTGCAGATGCACCTCCTCCAGCACACACGCTTCATTTCTGCGTTGTCCTCCCGTAGGAATTTAATATTTAAATCATATTTGGAAAAGAAAAACTTTGGAAGAACATAGTATATTAAAACTTACTACCGGATAATTCCATGGAGTTGACAAAGAACTGCTAAGATTCGTGCAGGTCGAAATCATTTTGTTGTGCAATTTGTGGTATAATAGTCACCAAAGTCACCCATATCAGATTTTTTTTTGTTGCCCCAAAAATTAACTGTATCAGAGATTTTCAGGACGAACTGAACAGCTCAGTTCAGATTTTTTTCCAAACTATCCCATATTGTTTCATATGTGGTCCTGAATCTGATATATAAGTGAAGTACTAAAAATATTTCTTCATTGTCTACTTAAAGAAGAAATATTACCATAATTTCAGCCAAATCATTTTGTCTTCCAATTGGACTACCTGCTGTCTGAACGTAGCCTATGTTTTCCAATTGATAGAAAAATATTCTATTTTTTCAAAACAAACTCTCAGGTGTTCCAATTATTAATTGATCCTTATACATTCATAAGGACATATGAGCAGTACCCAAAGATGTTAAGTTTGACTTAAAAAATTGTGGAAATTGCATTTTCTGAATGCCTACCAGATAAATACTAAAGTATTTTTTTGGCTCAGAAAAATAACGAACCATACTAAAAATAAGAACAGACCCTATGAAGTTGTGTTGACACCACCTCTTCTCTGACTGCTGAGCAATTTCCTGAACTCTGTTCACTTAATGAATTCTAAATGACTATAGGTAATCTGTTAATTCTCAGAAAGGCCTTTACTTTTTGACCTGGGCCATGACTATTTGACTCTTATTTGAATATGAAGATTTTCTTACTGCAAGTAGAAATATAGATGCAGAGAAGGGGAAATTTGCCTTTTGTTTGGCTCAAGTTTGTGTGCTGCCTGGGTTCAATTTGTTACTAGTAGAAGCTGTTAATTCCTTTTATACCGACTTTTTTTGGTCAGATGTACGGGGTATCATTTTAGCAGTTTTATGATTTTCTTTCTAAGAACCTTTGCTTGAGAGAATGGTTTGATCTGATAGTAAAAATAATCATAAAATATAATGATTTGATACTAAAATGTTGTACAAAAAATTGTAATAAAATAATTTATAAAACTTCACATTTATAACCTATACAAGCAGAGTATAAACTGCAGATCTTTTTGAAGTACTTTTTCTTAAAGATATCCTACAACATATTTTTGTTAGTCAAGTGACATGCAAATCTTTTGTTATTTTTAAAACCGGACTGTTTTTATCTGAGAAATTGTCCCTCAAATTTCATTGGACATCATCCTCCCATCACTAACAGAATACACAGTAGGGGAATACTTCTCTTTCTCTACTGTACCTTTTCGGGGCATTGAAGGGATTCTCGACCAAAAAATTAACATTTAGTCATGAATCACTTGCCACCATGACGTTCCATTGCTTCGGTTCTCCACTGAAGTTAGTTGAAGGCCCTTAAATAATGTTCTAAGAGCACACATAATGGAAACGATCTTGATGAAGGAAAAGATTACTTTGATCCTGAAGAGGACAATGAGTCGCTTTGTAAATTGATGCAGTCAAATATTTCTCTAATAACGTTTTCTAAAGAGAAACTAATAGGATGCTCTGGTGTTTTTACTTATGGACAATTGGACCGTGACTTTACAGCAACAAAGCATGTATTATTGCTGAGGTATTGGGGTGTTTTTTGTTTTTTACTACTCATTTGTTTGTTGTATTAATACTTCAAATTGCAGGCACTACTTGTGTGCGAGCCAATCACCAATGCTGAGGCTTCATCATTTCAAACCCAGCATTTTGTCCATACTTAAACCCAATGTAACTTAGATTTACATCTCTCTGACTAGTGTAAGGTTGCTCGTTTTTTTTCATAATGTGAACTACTTACACAAGTAAACTATGAACAAAAAAAGTCTAAATTGAGCAGGCTCTGAATGGGCAGCTCTGTTCTCTTGTGAACAAGTATTGTGTATTTTCAACTGAAACATAACATGTTTAAAAAACTTGCATTAGGAGTGTTACATAATGCCAAAGAGCCTAATAGGTTCCCCTTAAGGAAAACTGGTCAAACATATATTTGTATGTTTTATTTTTTTGTCTACTTTTTGGAGTAATTGATTCAGACCGAAAATGATTAATTTATTTATGTATTTCATGTTACCCCAACTACAAGCCTGTTGTCTAATGAGAAAGTTTAAATGTAAATCTTTACAATGTTAAAAGTTAAGATATCAGAAGTATTTGAGGATTGTATTAAAGATGTAAAAGACCTAAATATACTGTTATTGGTTAGTTTCACTATTCTAATAGTAATAATGCGTAAAGACACACCTGTTAAGAATACTGCTCTGCAATGAACGAGTGTAAATAAACTACTGATTCAAAGTCCCAGCTGTCTTAAAAGACCAATCAGCAGCTGATGTACACAGAGTAACTCTGAAAGCAGCTCCAGGTGTTGGTAAATCCCAGAAGAGAAATAACTTGCTCTTGGGTAAACTGTGCCTCCAGCAGGGGTTGCGGATAAGTGGGTTTTCCCCTCTGGGTTTGGTGACAGCGCTCATTAGGACCAGGAGCAGACGTTTATGAGCTTGTATGGAGACCTTTGCATATCCATGAATAGTCAGTCGCTCAGGTGAAAGAGGAGTGGTCGAGTCAGAGGCAGATTGGAGTGTTTGGTTTCTGTTACGTAATGTTACATGCTGTTTATTGCCCATTAACCATGAAGATCCTCTCGCAGTTCATCTGCCCAGAAAAGGCAGATTGCTTCCACTTCTGGCTTTTTATGGTTCTTGAGAGTTCTGCTTATTCAGGGCTCAGTTTTCTCAGCTCTTGTGGTATTTTGGTTGCACATGTTTCGACATGTACAACATTCTCCCAAGACTTGAGCAACATTTCCTCGTCTCCTTTTCTTTCTTGTCACTTTAAGATCTTCTGATTTATCTCTTAATATGTATTACTTTAAATGTGAACATGTTCTCTCTTTTGACTGAGAGAAATAGTGCAGTCAGTGGTTAGTGTTGTCAGTAATGTTGAATGTAATTAAAAGGCAGCTTCAGCTGGGTAATTCTGGTAAACTGAGATTTGATTTAAAATTAGTAAACATGTATCTTCTTGACTTATTGTCTTTACATCGTGAGCCACGATCCTATTATAAGCCAGTCCCTAAAATTGTGTATTTATTTAATATGCAAATGTTTTTAAACATTTATTAAACCATTAACAAGGAAATGACTCAGGTTTTTTTTAAGATCTGGAAGACTATTGATGCATTTTTAGCTGAGCCATATTAATTTTAAATGAAATTGATTCTATTAATATCAAATAAATAAAGTTCACCTTTAGCAGGTCGGATTATTTGTTCGCCAAATAAAATTTACAATATTATAAAGTCATGCTATATTTACAACTTTGTCATTGTGTGGGCAAATTGCTTGTTTGACTCTTCGAAATAGGCATTAAAACATGGAAAAGTTCTGTTTCAATCTGAATAATTTTGTGAATGTTTTAGTTTTTTGTAATCTAGTCTAGAATATTTCAGTTTTATTTTTATTTTTTATAAGAGTATTGGCAATTTGGAACAAGGATATTAAGTTGTATCACGCTTGGTGGCCTCTTAAAGTTGAAAAATGTTAATTGATATATTTGGATCAAGTGGAGCAGCAAGTACCTTGTTCTTCTCTCAGGTATGGCAGAGCTGGCGGGTCTAGTGCAACGTCTGGAGGTGGCTGTGGGACGTCTCGAGTCCATGTCCTGTTCAGGAGGTTCTGGAGCACCTGCTGGGGGATCTGGAGGTAAAAATCCCCAACTTTGACTAATACAAGCGCTATTTGCTAAAATTGGGGTGTTGAACTCAAATTCTGACAGCTCCAAATATAAAGAAGTTAGGCAACAGAAAAAAATTGACAGAACATCTAAAGTGAATAAATGCTGTGAAACCTGCATTGTATCTGAACAACAAACAAAATCTCTTTTCTACTAAGCTTATTTTTCAGTTTTACTTTGAGAAGGCTACTTCATATGAAATAATTTTAACCTATTGTTCCATGAATTGCAGAAATTTATTGCATGATCTTACCTGGCCTACTAGGTTTACCTTTCTTTAAACACCTCACTTTTGATTTAAAGTGTAATTTAGATTTTTGTATATTATTTTTTCAAATTACAAATGTAAAAAAAAAAATACAATTTAATCATTAATGCTTGCAAATAATTTTGCGAAATTAAACACATTAGTTTTTATTTTTTTACAAGATTTTCACAAATGTGCTGTTTATTGCTTTCCAAATTTTTTGCTTTCTGTTTGCTTTCAATTTTTATAACGGTTTTCCAGATGCTCAAAGCTGCTTTATAATTTTCAGAGCAGTATTCATTCACTCCACCTCCACACACTGGTGGTGTTGAGCCATACACATCCATACATTTCCTGTAGCATGTAAAGTCCAGGTGTAGTTGAACTTGTCTGTAGGTGCCACATGTCTGCAGTTTGTTTCCAGCATGTACTGCTGTGATCCCTGAGTGAAACGTGATCATCGACTGCACATTGATGCTCACATCTTCAAAAGCATTGCAGCATAGCAAATAAGCCTGCAAGGTCTGTGATTGGCAGAATTGGTCTGAAGCTTGTATCTCTGAGTGTCTTTGCATCAAATTTTGACAGACTGTCACGTGGAGAGTAATTCAAGGGAATGTAACCATCTGTACAGTTTTTTTTATGTTAATTTTCTCCAACTTCAACATATTCCACTCAGTTTCAGTTGTCATCCTTTCCACCGGGGGAGCAAAACAGAGTACAGATATTCAGTCTATGGAAGTGTTTTCAGTCAAGCATATGTAGCAAAGAACTTACAGACAGTTTTTTTTTTAAGCGTTGAACTACAAACAGTAAAACCGAAACAACTAGTGAGGCTGTGTATATAGTAAATGCATCTACTATAAATGTGTTTGATGACTTCAGTCTATATGTAGAGTACAATGTGAAAAAAAAGAGAGCAACAAAATCTCTAGATGTTTAACCTAATTGTCCAAGTATCTAAATAAAAACTCCCTCCATTTTACATTAAATATGTCTAAATATTCAAGTGCGCAAAAAAAATAAAGTAGTTCATGGTTTTTGCTATTAATTTTTGAAGGACCATGTGATTAATTAGTTAATTTTTAGTTGATGAACAGCACTAGTTTTTCTAGTTTTCTATCAGTCTGGAGCGGCTTGAGCTTTGCGCCAAGGTGGCACCATATGTCTGCGTATATGTTCTCGTCTAGTTATCTTGGGGTGTTCTCTTGTTTCTTTTCTCTTTAGTTGTGTCAGCATTTGTTGGAGCCTACGAAAATCTGATCAATGGCCCAGTGGCGGAGTACATGACTCTCAGTCAGAAGATCGGAGGTGATGTCCAGAAACATGTACGTTACTCTGCAAAGCTAGTTCTTTCTTGATTGCTTATAAAATGAGTAAGTTGCTTACATTTCTGTATGGAAACTAAAGATGCTGAAAGGAGTTTTAAAATGCAGCAGTACACAGTAAAATAACCCTGAAATGCTACTAAGGAAAGATCAGGAATGTGTTTCTGCTAAAATGCAAGTGAGGCATTAATCAGCCAAGTAGCTCAGTAGTATTGTTTAAAATAAGAATTTTACTTTAACGCATTCTTTAATCTTTTCTCTGGGTTGCAGGCGGAGATGATGAAGCAGGCCTTTTTGTGTCAGAAACAGCTTCTGGTGACCGCCTCAAGCTCTCAGAAACCCTCTGACGTGAGTTTGACTGACATGAAATTATTTAAAAAATCAGATCAGGTATCATGTGGTGTGGAAATTGTTTATTAAGATGGTGGGTTCATTGTGTTTGAAGTGTTATTCATGGGATATCAGTTTGGTCAGAGTAGAGTAATCAATGTCTATAAATAAAGCTTTTAGATTAATGGAATGGATTAAAATGGTTTCATTTCTCCGATAGGTCAGGGTCTTGCTCAAAGCTTTTCCGATGCTGTTGGTGCAATTCCATTGCTGTGGATGTGTAATTTGAACTATAATTACAAATTGTGGAGGCATGTTTCATTTGTCCTCACAGCACATAAACTAGAATAATAACATACTATTTTTTTCTAAACTTTCGTAAATTCGTTTGGCGTTTACTTGGTACAGATCATCCTTGTGATGTTGGAAATGAGTTGTGAAAAATATGAAGTGACCCAAAAGTACATTTATCAGGAAGAGTCTTTTATTGCAATTTGTTGATATGTTTCATGTCATTTCATCTATTTAATGTGAAAGGAAAGCTATTTAAATAAGAAAGATGTCTTATAGTTGTCTTAATGCCTCCTTTCTTTAAAAAATTATCCCTGTTTTTGAGATATCAAAATTTTACACTTAAAATAATACTTTAAATTCATTCACTGGTACATTTGGGTTGCTTCTCTTATTAATGGTTTTAAATATACAAGAATGTGAGTCAATCAAGCAATTTATGCCACTTGTCTTTTTTTTTACTAAATAAGCTTTGAAATCTTTCCGTCTCTTGCAGTCTGCCCTGAGCGCTCTGCTAGCCCCCGTCTCAAAAGTGATCCAGGATGTGCAGTCGTTCAGGGAAAGGAATCGCTCCTCCCCATTCTTTAACCACCTGTCTGCGGTCAGCGAGAGTGTGCCAGCACTTGGATGGGTGGCGGTGGTGAGAAGTATTGGCTCTGCTTCACTGTGGTTCATGTTATTAGGGAGTCTTAATAAACCAGTTTCATTACTAAAATAAATAAAAAAATACTAAAATAGTTTTCATTACTCTCACACATAAACAATGTGTGACTATGTGAATAAATACTTTATATTCCCTAGCCCCACCATACATTTTCTGAAGAATTCAATGCATTAAAAGATTTTTTTATTTTTACTCTTCAAGATAAGGATAAAATGTAAAATTCCATGATGACTGTATCCATTGAAGTGAATGAAAAAAAAACACTTCCGGCACTAAACTATGTTGACCAACAACAACTGACATGGAATGTTGAAATATTGGTGTCTTAATACTTTACACCTTCAACTTATTTATTTATTATTCTCGGGTTATGTTAAGTTAATCGAATTTGCCCTAACCATTTATTTCCTTAACTCTTGCTCATAAGACTCCTTTGTGGTCTGTTCTCACAAAGCTTTTGTATCTCTGTCTTAAAATATTTGCAAATACTGACTGTCAAGCTTTTTATTGTAATCAGTTCTATTTCTTTTAATGATCACTTTTTTTATACATCACAACACAACATTCATCATAAAGTAAAACAGTACTGAATTATTGCAATCAATTATATTTCTTTTAATGATTACTTTTTATATACATCACAACACAACATTCATCATAAAGTAAAACAGTACTGAATTAATGTAGAATAAAGTTTGTTGTTGGTTCTCGAAGAATAAGTCTTTTCTCTGCTATAAGTTCTGGTTGTCCGTCATCAGCTGGTATCTCTGTTGCCAGAGACGAGCTGCTGCATCTTCCCCTTATGACTCAATCTGAGCTCAAGTGTTCATTGGCTTCTGCTTCAACTGCTGTCATATTTGTAGATGCATCCACTGAGTATGTCAAGTTCAAAGATTGCTCACTAGTGCCCCCTCTGGCCTGTCCTTCAGGCAGTCTCACAGATATCTACAGCTGACTTTTAAACTACATATTTGACTGTTCCCCTACATCTCCTTAGAATGCAATTTCAATAGATTTCTTGCCAACTAACTTTAACATGCTTTGAATGAGTACTAAGATATCTGTATTATCCTTGAAATAGGCAAAAAAAATAGTTAAATTAAGGATAAAGGCAAAAATCTTGATGTTCTACAGCAACTTATAACAGTGCATGTTTCATTCTCTTATCATCAAACTGTTTCAGGCTCCAAAGCCAGGCCCCTATGTGAAGGAGATGCAGGATGCCGCCATGTTTTACACAAACCGTGTGCTCAAGGATTACAAGGAAAAGTATGTTGTTCTGCGATCATTTGTCAGTACCACTGGCGGATTTCTCATTGTAAATGTTAATGTGGTGTCCTGTTTTAAGGGATAAGATGCATGTGGATTGGGTCAATGCTTACGTGTCCATCTGGAATGAGCTGCAGGGATACATCAAGCAGCATCACACCACTGGACTCAGCTGGAGCAAATCTGTGAGTTACAATCCAATCCTAGATATTAAACTTAATATTTGACCATGTCGAATTAGGTGTGGATGTTGTGTGTGTGTGTTGAAGGGTCCAGTTGCTTCAGCTTCTGGTGCTGGAGCCCCTGCACCCCCTCCCCCAGGTCCCCCTCCACCCCCCATGAATCTAGACATGTCCTCAGGTGGAGACTCTGGACCAGTAAGTCGAAACGCCCTCTTTGCCTCCATCAACAAGGGAGCGGACATTACTAAAGGTACTAAACTGTTTTTAAACATTCATTCTCTTTTTGTTGTAAAAGGATACAAAATATTTCATTCATTAAAGATGGATGCAACTTATTTAAAAGCAAATTGGAGAAAAAGCACAAGCTGACGTTGAGAGCAGATGTGCAAATTAACCATAAAACACAAAATAATACCTACAGATAATCAACCTCTGTTTCCATAGTGACACACATGGGTATCAAACAGATAAGCATAGTCACTAAGGCTTAACGTTGGCTCCCAGAAATTGCCTCCAGCTCCTTTTAGTCACAAAATTGTTACATTTTAGCTGGGATTAATTAACACATTTGAGCATAATTTGAATTGGTTGCTGTATTGTTTTACACAGACATAACCAGTTTTTTTTTTTTTTTTCCTTTGGTTTTCTAAATTTTTGTTCATGAACATGTGTGGTATATACATTTATATATGATTGTATATAACATGGTCATTTAGTGTCTGTTACATCACCCATCGGTTTCTGTGAGTTAAGAGGCAGGACGCGGCCCTAGTGAAGGTCTCTGATTGGCTAAAGGTCTAAAATGTAATATATCTTATGGAGCCAGGGGTGGAAGCATGTTTTTTTTTACTCCAAAGATGTTCAGCTTTAACATTGGAGTGAATGAGAACTTGCTACTTCTGGAGTCAGCCTCAAGTGGCTGGGCGAAGAATTAAAGTTCAGTCACTTCCTATTACACATCAAATGAAAAGCAGGAGGTTGCCCCTTGTTCTTAAACATGGAAATGAATGCATGTAAAATGTCAACATGATATCAAACGTTAATTTGAGTAAGTATTTATTTAAGTAAGGCCAATATCACCTCATCCATATTTTGATGGCTCTTGCTGATTGGGTAGTACTACTTTGTTTTGCTGCGCAGACGAGCCATGCAAAATTCTCTTTGTGGCTTCGATGCAACTGCAATGTCGGATCGATAAAAGCTCAAACAAAATTGGATCGAGCTGAATATCACTGTGCACATCTGACCAGTTGAAGCTCTCTGGGTAAAATGATTCATCTCGGCATTTCTTTTTTCTCTCTGTAGGCCTAAAGCATGTGTCCGATGACCAGAAGACTCATAAGAATCCCACGCTCAGGGGTCCAACGGTGGCGTCAGGTCCCAAACCATTCTCTCCTCGACCCACAGCAGCTGCAAGCCCTGCTCGAACGCTGCCCCCTGTGCTGGAGCTTGACGGAAAGAAGTGGAAAGTGGTGAGTCACTTGGGAGCTGGAACTATGTTTGGAAATACCCTTCTAAGCTCCGTCTGGTGGTGGTTTCAACTAACAGTTCATGATGCTAAAAATGGTATGTTTCCCTATATTAACCAAGTTGAAGCTGCGTCCTAAAATAATTTAAGGATTTCGTTGAGTGCACTGAATTTTTCAGCTGGAAGGAAGTGCTCGGTGTACATTTTGAGTTGACTTTTTCTGCTATAGGAAAATCAAGAGGGTGCTCAGAACCTGGTGATCACTGACACGGAGCTCAAACAGGTGGTGTATGCCTTCAAGTGCAACAACAGCACTTTAACAGTGAAGGGCAAGATCAACTCCATCACTATCGGTGAGTATGCTACGATTATATTTTTTCTTTTAAGTGCTGAACATTTAAAAAGAATAAACCAAAGCTAATTCTTGTTTATTATTTAAGAGGCTAATAAAACAAATCAACAATGGAGAAAAACAATTCTAAAATCTTTTAATGCATTTTATATTATTAAGTTACACCTAAAGAACAGAAAACATCAACAGCCAGTTTTGAAAAATGTAGTTTTAATATTGAGCAACTCTGTGCATCCCTGACCTCACATGGAAGAGAGTTCAACAATGTCCGTGTATAGACAGAAAGAGCTCTATTTATTGATATGTTCACTTAAATGTCTACAGATAATTGTAAGAAGCTGGGTCTGGTCTTTGAAAATGTTGTCGGGATCATTGAGGTGATCAACTGCAGGGATGTGAAGGTCCAGGTTCGTATGTGTCTCCTCTTCCAAAATCTTCAATTATGATATTAAGGGGGGGCGGGGGGGGGGGGGGGGTGGGGGGGTTTGATTGGTTTATATACATAAAACTCACGTTAGTGAATTATTGGTTTAAATCTTGAATTTAATGTGTTTTACTTAAAGCACAAAAGGCAATGAAGTGTTAATACTTGTTGTCCTCAAAAGTCTTTTGAGTAATATGAGTGTACTTAATACATCAAAATGTTGCAAAACTCTACCTACATAAAATGTACAAGTTCATCAAATGAGGTGTGTGTGTAAATTAGTTTTATGCTTTTATTTTAAGAATCTTATTTTATCAGACCTGACCAGGTATAGCTCTATGTATTAAGGAACCTTGTATAACTATTTGACAATACAAGAGATTGGTTATTTTCCACAGGTGTTGGGTAAAGTGCCAACCATCTCTATCAACAAGACAGATGGCTGCCACGTGTATCTGAGCAAAGACTCCCTGTCTTGTGAAATAATCAGTGCCAAGAGCTCTGAGATGAACGTGCTGGTGCCCAACAAAGATGGAGAGTTTGTAAGTTGCCCCTATAAATAACCTGTATTAACAGGTGTTATTCTATTTGGTACACCCCAATCATCAATGGCTAAATGTTACTTTGTAAATGCTTTGATCTATTAGAAGGCAGGGTATTAAAGGCGTGGTGTGTTATTTTCTGGTATTCAGGATTTTGGCTGGGTTTTTAAAAGCCCAAATTTTAGGCCTTTTAAAAGTTTTATTTTCAATCTTTTCGGTATTAAATAAATTTTCACAGGTCTTATATCAAATGAGCTTCACATGGACATTAGAAACATATGGTTTTTTTAGTGGCTTGGGCTTGCCAGAGATTGAGAAAATGCTCCTAAATGAAAAGCAAGGTAAAAAAATATGGTTAGGTTTGCCAGAGTTCTAGAAAACGTTTGTAAATCATCAAAAACATAAAAGTGACTTAGTGGTGCCATAATTTGAGAAAAGTCCCGCATAAGAATTATGGTTGCCAGAGTTTAATAAAATGCTCATGAAAACTGACGAATCCTCAAAATCTTAAAAGGATTGTCAAGGTTGCCAGATATTTACAAGTGTTAAATATATACATTATTGTTATGATTGTAAGGGTTGCCAGAGATTAAGAAAACTTGCATAAATGCACTGTTGGGGTTGCCAGAGATGTAGAACGTTCTCTTCTCAGCTAGGGTTGCCAGAGATTGAGATAAATTGTGTAAATGCTCAAAAACATAAAAGTGATGGTTAGGGTTTTAAACAATGTATTTGAAGGATACTGTTTATTTTGCGAAAACATTGTGTATGTGTATGTTTGGTTATAGGCATTAAATGTCATTCTTAATTATCTTAAATTTGACCTTATGGAACCTGCAGAATGTTTACTTTGGAAATCACGTAATAAACATGTCTCTACACAGATGCCACCTCACTTACAAAGAGCCAGTATAATAGAATTATAATAAGTGATTATCACTTATTATGCCAGCTCTTTTCCTTAATATACTTTGAAAATGGCATTCCTTGTTGACTGACAGCCACTAAAAGCACCTTCAAATATTCAGAGGTTTTGTGATTCATTGTTACAGTTTAATTGTTGTGGCAGGATTGCTCTAGCATCAATATTCACCTACTTTCATTTCTCTTCCTCCAGACTGAAATTCCAGTCCCTGAACAGTTCAAAACCGTGTGGGATGGCAGCAAGCTGGTCACCACAGCCACTGAAATTGCAGGATAAAGAGTTTACCAGTCCCCCCTCCACCTCTTCATGCACCTCGCGCACACACACTGGGATCCATCTGACCCACTACCAGCTCTCTAACTGCAGCGTAGAAGCTAATGCCAACCATCAGTCAGCCAGAGCCAACATATCTCTCTTCCATTGGTGACCCCGTTGCTTTTCCAATGGTGAAGCTCTGTTAGTTCAGACTCTTTCAAAACAGTAGCACTTGACATTGATTGCCAATAGTTATAATGTTTCATATACAAAGATATATATATATATATATCTGTCATGGTAAACAAATACAATGGCCAACATGAGGAAGGAAAGGCATTTTATCAGACTAATATTTAGATTTTTCTATTTTCTTTTCCTCAGTTTCATTTTTGTTGCAATTTGGATCTGAAGTCTAGAAATACCACCCACCACTCCATTCCGAGCACCAGTTATACTCTTCAATTAATCTTTCTTTAGTAATTGTTATCAATCACTCAAATCTAGAAGAAAAAAAAGTTTCAACAGATTTACAATCATGATTCCATAATAGAAGCAATGTTTGGTTGCTTTAGAAATTGTCTTAGTCTTACTTTTAATTCCAGAGCACAGGCACATTCCTATCAATGACTGAATGAATGAATGGAAGAGAAAAAGAGCATTCCATAATAACTGCTAGAAATGTGTGTTTTTGTATAGCATTTTGATGCTTGTGGTACTGTTCATGTCTGAAGATTTGCTGTACAGATTCTCACCACTCCCATCCTCCGACTCCCTTAGACACAATCATTAATTTGCATCTTGAAGTTTTGCGTACGTCTTTTTGCTCTTATTTGGCTGACAATTAATCCTGGAGAAAAAACATTAAAATTCTTGCAATAAATAGAACCACTTTTCTTGAGTTTGTGATTTTAATACTTAATTTAGGTTCTGTGGGAATAAATAGGATTTCTTTGTGTTAAGGAGCTACTAGGGTAAATGTTTGAAAATTCTCATGTGGGGTAAAACAAAGGTTTAAGTTTGAAGAACACAATGTTCGAGTTGCTTTCAAGTAGGACACATTTCAACAGTTCAGTTTTAAAACATTGAGTTCATGTCACAACGTACAACTTCCACGTCATTCGTTGATGCAGAGAAACTTAACTGAAAAAACAAAACTCCACCCCAAAACATTTAGGACAGTCATATGAAGGGAAGCAGGGATATGTAAGCCTTTCACAGAGATTAGCATGCAGGAGTGTACAGCGGTACACAGGTTTTTCAACTTCTTGTTCAGACCTCCAAATCAAATAAAGATCCTTTAAAAATCACAGTAGGATGACTTTAATGGATTGGGAACTGAGACAAAAAAAAGTATTTTAGAAATCTAACCATTTGATCTTTAAGGATGGTGCAGGGAAACTTGTAGGTCAAACAGCTGAAGTGCCGAAATGTAATTGAAAAGCTGTCACCAGCATAATCTGGAGATGTTTGGACCATTAGTCATTTTTCTCTGCTTTGTATTGACATGATTGTCTATTGTTTGGGAATTATTATTTATGTATTTTTGCTTCATGATGTTTATTTGTGAGTTTAAGGCATCAGTAGCCTTTTCATCTGCAGGAAAACATTTATTCAAATTCTATCTGAATAATCATCAGCTAAATCAAATTATTATTTAATTATTTATCTAAAATATTATCCTCACGTTCATTTACATTAAAGGGACCATTATACAGTGTACTGTAACTTGTGGTGGAGATTGGCAAGGTTAACAATCCTTCACAAGTACTTTTTTAATTTTTATAATTATGGAAATCATCCATCATTTCTTCAAGCTATTTAACTGTACTAATAAGGACCTCAAGCTATGATGTGTAGTGAGTGTAGAGAAACCATTTATTTAGCCATCATAATGTAAACAATTCCACAAAACTAAATCCAACTTTTATTTTAATTTCAAACATTCACGGAGCACTAGAAAGTGTACAGTAAAAGGTAAGTGAAGGTATTGTTAATAAAATACTTTTACAGTTTAAAGTTCTAATAATATTATTATATTCTTTGTTTTACAAAATCAAGTGTTTTTGTCAAATAGTTTTCAGTTAAGCAGTTGTAATGTAGTCAATGCCACACACTGAGCAAGTCTGGATGTGTGTCAGCTATCGCTACTCTTAAATCATGAGTATTCAGTTGATTTTAGTTCAGTGCATAACCTGTGTTGGGTATTTCATATGGTTTACTTATGGCACTCTTCTTTGAAAAACATCTTTTAGGAGTTTTGTTGTGGCTGTCAAATCGTTTACACCCTAACGTCAACTGCCTACATGAAATATATTTTTCACACAATCGTCTTCTGGTACTGTTCTTTCAATGAGAACGAGGCTTTTCAAGGATTTGAAGGCAAGAGATTAAATAGTGTAAACAAGAAGTTACTCATAATATGCTTATTTTAACATTCTTCAACCAAATGTCTTATTTTGTAGAAATAATAATTCCTGGGGAATATTTAAATCAGTGAAGGGGTAGAAGTTAGAAAAATTACTAAATATTTCAAAAAGGACAAAATATTGGAATAAACCCTACAACATATTAAATCTGGATTCTGATTACATACTTGTAGCTTGAATATCTTTCTGACATCGAGTTTGTGATGGTGGTTTTGGCCACCTGGGGATGACTCAGAGCTCTAAATCGCTGCTTGCGGCTATTTTCTTTTTTGTTTGTTTTTATAGCATGTAAGTTGGACACGATAATAATTGTCTGCAAATAAAAAGCAAAAGCCATAAACTACAGGAAACCAATAATTTTATAGCGCTTAGAGCATCTGTTTAATGGTTTCTCGCAATTGTAATGTACTGTAAATCCATATGCAACTTTTTATAAAGCTTGACACTCAAAATCTAATGCGTAAATGTAGATTATAAAAGATAACTGTAGGTTATAGCCAGCTGTAAACAAATCAAAGACAGATCTATCAAAAACTAACTAAATAATGAAAGAAATGAAAATGTATTTAAAAGAACCATTTAAAATACACAATCCCTGATTAAACCAAATGCAGAATAACAATCAGTGCATTAACCAAATAAAATTATCTGCATTTGTAAAAGGTTTTAAAGGCTAATGTGAAAAACACAAAAGGCAAGAGCTGATTTCTCTCATTAGACGTTACAGGATTAACATTTCAGCGGATGTAGGGAAGTAAATTCTCATTGAACCACTCTCGGGTGAACTGCAGATGATCTCCATCGCTGGCCAGGAACACCAGCTTCCCTGCCAAATCCAATGCTGCCAAACCCAGACGGTCCTATAGGTACATTAAAAACTACTTTTAGGTGTATGACATTCTCACAAAATCTATTTTTGTCTTCATTAAACATCGTAAAGTGTTATTCTAGTGAGACCTCTAAACCACAAAAATGTTTCAGAATTTTCCCCTTTCATGATGCTTCTATATGAAATTATCAAAGACATTTCATACCTCTTTATACAGAACACTGTCCTGCAGTGTTTCTAGTTCTTCAGCTTGCCCAGGCTTATAAAACCCAAACCACTGTAAGGCAAAACACTCCTTTTGTGAGAGTCAAGTTCTCTTTTCATTACATGTGAACAAGAGAAGTTGCACAAACTCCAGATGTTACCTCAGAATCCACCGGCTCGACCACTGAGTCCTGCAGAAACTTCACCAGCACAAACGTATTCAGAGACATGAGGTTCTTCCTGTACGTCTCATTCAGCACCTGATAGAAACTCAGTGTGAGAACACACAATAATGTCTGAAGATATTCATGGTTTTACACAATCTTACTCGTTCTTGATTGATGTCAGCCAGGAAGAGACTGTACTTCTTATACAGATCGTCATTGAGCGGATCGTGCCAGTATTGAGCCTGTACCAAGCTGAAAGAAAAAGAAAAATCACAATTTCTTTGAAATGATGACTGAAACTGAGGGAAAGAACATGTCACGCACTGTTTTTGGATGGCGTCTGTGTAGGCGCCTGAATTCAGCTTCTTGCGGATCCAGTCACAGATGTGTGAGCTTTCACCGGGACAGCGAGGAAGACCATATACTCCTGGGCAAAGAAAATAATTGGGTCAAATAATTGCATTAGACTTCAGCATTTAGGGGGTTCAAACAGGACCAATTATCACGGCCCTTCAAGCAACTTTTTATAATACATTTCATGTTTTACTTAACAAGAACACAATAAAAGAAGTTGAAATCCTCGCTCAGTGTTTCAGAAAAGTATTTAAACCAACGAGCTAAAATCCCCAATTTGTAAATTGGAAAATTCCCAAATTTGTTTACTTTTAGCCAAAATATGAATTGAATTCTCAGCTCATATTCCGGTTAATCACCTTGATGCTGGCCTCCAACCGAGATGAGGTTCCTGATGGGGGGATCTGGACAGCGCTGAGCCACTGCTCGCCTTTAGACAGATTGAAGGAGTTGATTAGGATAATTATTACTATTTGTATTCTCCAGAGGAGCACTTACAGAAACTGAGAGCCCTGAGAGAAGCCCATAGCGTTAAAACCTTCCTTCAGTTTTGGGTCTTTAGCCAGAAGATCACAAACGAAGGAGACCTGCTCGTTCACATCCATGAAGAACCCATTCTCTGTGTCCTGGAAGAACACTGGAGATTGAGAGACGTCCAGCCGATTCAGGTTTACTTCTACACCTCTGTTTATACTTCTATTTATTATTGGTCATGCTGTATTACAATTAAAACATTGTTTGAGGATAGTGTGTGTTTTTGTTGGAAAAAAAATTACATTTGCTACAATGTCAATAAAGTAACTCTTATTTTTGCTTTCAACTAGTCTTGTGAGAATCTTGAACAAATATATTGATTTCTGACCACTTATACAGATGTGATCATAGTTGTGAAATCAATGTATTGATGTAATTGGTTGTTTCTCAGTAGGAAACAAGAGGAAGACCTTGGATTTTATGAAAGCACAAGGACAAAAAGGTTCTGGAAAAGTTGGTAATGCAGGTTTGACGTCGGTCTCTATTTGGAAAGATGGTTTTGATGTGACGCTTCAGTTCTGTTCAATAGAAACATTACAGTTAATCATCACTACCCCTTTTTTGTTATAAAAATAAGTAAAAAATAGCCTTCAGCCTAGTAAAAATCATTGAATCGGTTAGAATGGTGGCATTTTCCCATCAGTAGGTTAATGACTAGTTTTCATATATTTATAGTGATCTTTTTATCTATTTAAAACACACAGGAGAAGGCTTTCTTCTATCAAGAGATCGAGTTTTAAACAGACAAACATTGAAACTCTTTAGAATATGGAAACATTTATGTTTAAGGCATAAGTCACTTGTTCCACTAAGATTAACTAAGAATTCCTTTCTTCTCAAATCATGTCTGTTAAGACAAAATTAAATGTAACAATTTGCTCGATTTCCAATAAAATATATCATCAAACAATGTAAAAGCAACATCAATTATGCTTCTGTCAATGGTAAACTAATGCAACTGGTCTAATCTAATTCAATGAACTATGCTAAGCTGCAATAAAATTGCGAACACGAGATCAGGCGAATAACAAAACTAAATCCAAAATTGTTAAAACTGCTATTTGATCTCAGGGCATTAGCCTAATTTTAAACAACAACTACATAGCAGCTGTGATGATTGATATTGAAGCATGAGAAAACTCAAGGGTTCAACCTGAAGAACACTCTTTCCAATCATGAGGGAGAGCACATATATGCCTGGGACTTCATCTTCCACCATCTTCTTTATAGCCCCCATGCTCAGAGGATTACAGCAACTGTCTCCTGGAAAAAGATGCAGCCAGAAAAATCTGCTTAACTTAGGAGGTGCTTATTATGTCAGTAGGTACGCTTAATAGATTGTTACTAATTTGTGATTTTTCACTTATTTTAGTATCCAGTTCAAAACTAATTCAGAGCACTTGTGCTATAGCAAAATCAATGCAGGTGAAGTGAAAGTGATCAGTGGCCAGATATGGAGTGACCCATAACCAGAATTTGTGTTCTGCATTTAACCCATCCTAGCAGTGAACAAACACAACACACCGTGAACACACACCCGGTGCAGTGGGCAGCCATGGTGCGGTGCCGGGGAGCAGTCAGGAAATTGGTGCCTTTCTCAAGGGCACCACAGCTGTGGTTGTTGAAGGTAAGAGAGCAAGTGTTTCATCACTCACACCACCTTCAACTCTGTGGATGTGAGGATTGAACCGGTGACCTTCAGATCACAAGTTTATCTCCTTATCCATCAGACCACAACTGCCCATCAAGTACTATATTATATTAAATAACTAGTTAATGTAAGATAAATAAGAGTACATTCATTTTTACAGATTTAAAGGTGATGATGCAATTTATTAGAAACTAAAAATCCCTGATCAATAACCTGAAAACTTGTAACCAATCAGCAGGAGCTATATTGGTTTACCCAGGGGTCTCGAACACGATTCCTGGAGGGCTGTAGCCCTGTACAGTTTTGCTCCAACCTTAACCGAACACACCTGATTCCACTGATTATGGTCCTATGGATTTGGTTGCAGCTGCAGCTGCTGGTTTGTCTCTTGAAAAAGGGTTGGGACAAAAACCTGCAGGGTCTGCTGCCACCCTGGAATTGAGTTTGAGACCCCTGCTATAGACATACCACAGTCTATACACACACTCTCTGAGTCACTCCACCAAACTTCCTGTTGTTTTCATGCATTTCTACAATTGAGATAATGTTTTGAGAGCAAAACAATACTAACCCATCCTTTAATTCCTGATAAATTTATTAATTCAAGTCAGGATTAAATTAGTGTCTCACAATGAAGGAACTCACCCATGCCGTGCCAAATCACAAGAGGGACCGTGGCATTATTAGATGCCAATGAGGAGGCACACAGTAACATCAAGCATCCGGAGATACGAAGAACAGCTGATGGAAGCATTGCTGAATCTAATTATGCAGATAAAAAAAAGAGTAAAATCAGAATGTGGATCAGACTGTGAATTATCCATCGCAATTAATTATAAATCATGTAAAAACAGCGAAACACATCTTTAATATTGCATAAACACAAATCCAAACTAACTAAAAAATAACATTAACCTTTTGACTACAATCAGAAGCCTAAAGTTTGTTATGCTAGCAGCAGTAGTCTAATCTACTCTGTTACGTTATAAACTCTAATTAAAACGTTTAAAATAAATGTGAACGATCTTACTCTGTTTTTTCTGTTTCTTCAGTCACATGATAAAACAGAAAGCTAATGCTGTTGGCGTAACGTTGAGTAAATCTGACTTTTATGTCATAGGATTGTCTGTTTTTCGTTATAGCAAAGCGGCTAGTCAATCTAGAGCGTGTATGTCAAGTTTACACGTTAGCGGTTGTTAAAACCGGAAGTTTTTTAAAGTCATGTGATTGAAACTAGCAAAACAAGAAAAGCAACCGTTTGTTGCTGTATTTATATATTATTATTCAGTTACACAAAGCTTTAGCGCATGTAGAAGATATCAATTCATATATTAAGCGCTAAATGATGTGGATTATCTTTGTGACCTGGCCAGCAACAATGAAAAACATTTATGTATTTTTAAGGCATAAAGAATTGGCTTTGTTATGCGACCGTCATTGCCAAAGCATATAATACCACATTTAAATTTACTTGAACTCCCTATTAGGTTGTGTTTTTTTATTTAGTTAAAAGACCATAAGTCTGGGTGGAGCTGCAACTTCATCTTTTCCAGGACATCAGAAGCAAAAGGTAAAATACATCATAAAATCAATGTTGTTCTTGACATTAAGATGCTGTGGATTGGGTTTATTCAATGTACAAGTCAGCTGAGCAGTTTTGTTAACCTTTGTTCTGAACATATGTTTTGCTCGAATGTTGTCATGTGCTCAAAAAGTTCTCCAGATATTGTATAATGTGAAAATCTATACTTTAATGCTGTTTTAACAAAGGCTTCGGGTATTTACAGGAAGGTGCTTCAAGAGCGAGCTTGCCAGCAGATGAAGTCTAGAGCTCAGTAAGTGTTTCTCTATTTCACTCAGCTACACAGGAATATTATACATTATATGATATTTTACATCTGTAACATTCATTATCGTTACTATTGTACAGGTAGTATTTAAATATAGCTTGAAACAAATAAACCAAGCAATGCACAGAAATGTATTACACCACAAGTGCATCAAAATGTTTTTCCAAAAACCTAAACTGTGAAGGTGTGGATGACAAACCCTCTTGAACTGTTCAGGGTTGTGATATAAGACATAAGTCATTTGTTTTAGTAAGATTAACTTCAAAACAATCTTTTTTATCATCCTGTATGTGACTTTGGCTCATCACTAAACGGGGTCATTAAATTACTTTTTCTTTCTTTTCAAAGCACAACTAAATGCAAGAGTACAAGCAAAATAAATACATTTGTCTGTATCTGAGACAAGAGTGGCTTATGTGATGATGCAATTATGCTATAGCTTTTGTTTATTAATTTTCTACAATGTTTTCTCAAGCTCCTTTTACCACTCATTTCATGGCTTTAATTCTGTCTTGTGTTCTATCAATCAATCTATGTCTATATCAAATTTTAGGTTTTGTGGGTTCAAATAATGGCTGTCCGTCATGAATACTCAATCAACGCGAGCGCAGATGATCAGGATAGCGGAGATAGTGACTCGGCGCCGCTTTTGGATGGAGAAGTGAAGGAAATCTCAGGTTGGTTCACAATTTCATACTAGCTGCAAGGCACACCATCATAATTCACACATTGTTTGATAATATATTTTATTAGAAATGGAGCATATTTCATAGGGGTTGTTGTGTCGAGATCTGTGAGGTCATTATTTTTTTTCTAGGATTTAAACTTTTAGCATTAGAATGAATCTTTTCAAAATGAAAGAAATAAGATTGCAGTCTATTTTAATTACAAATATAATAGAAAATTAACCTCAAACTGTGTATTCTAACTGCATTAACCTGTCTGAGAGGAGGCGGAATTATCACAGGCGGGACAATATCAACTCAACTCTTCTAAAGAACAGCTGCAGTAGCCCCAGGACTCACTGGCTGCAGAACTGTGCTCACAGAAAAAAATATGATCTTTTCTTATCAAAAACATGTCTCCGCTGCCAAGTCTACCGCATTGTGTGAACAAAAAATGGGCTTTTTAGCTTCTGAAGGTTAAAATCTACTATTTAGTTCAAACCCTCTGTACTCTGTTTTGGTTTCAGACAGCTTGGAACTTTTGTGCAAAAAAATGCATTATTTTGTGTCTTTCAGCAAATGATCGTATCGGCTGCTTCTGTTGTATGAACATGTTGAACTTTTTCTGAACGTACAAGTACAACACAAGCTCAGGTTTTTTATATAATACTCCTACTCTTCCTGGTACATCACAAGGTCTGAAATAATGGTCATGGGAGATGACTGCTTAGAATACTATTTCTATAAGATAATGCTGAATTCAGGGAAAAGACCCCTGGCTGTTTTAAGATGAGGGACTGCTGGAAAAAATAACAGCAACATCTGATGTATGGCATCTTATATAAATATGCATAAAAGTGTTTACAAGCTTAGGGTATCAAGAGTGACTCGTAATCATGCCGATCACCAAGTATGCTCCCAATGAAAAATCTATAGCTATCTCTGGTATGAAGCAAACATTTTATTAGTTAAATAAGTCAGGAGGGAGGCAAATGAAGCACAACCGTATATAGTTGTTTATGGCCAAGTGTTTGCCAGACATAGTCTTACTTTTTCCTCCCTTTATCTTAACCTAGATTCTCTTCAGTCCTATCCTTGTCTTGGTCTCAGTTATAGATGTATTGACTACTGCACTACCCACTGCAAATGCTTATTATAATTATTAAATAAGTATTTTTCTTTAAGCAAACCTCACTTCTTGAGAGGAAAGGCTTTGGGATTGTCTTTAATTGAACTTGAAATACTATATTTGCTGCATGAGATTGTGTTTGTGTGTGACAGTGCCTCCTAGATGCTGCTCTGTGCGCTGCAATCTGGCTGTCATGATGTTCTTTGGGTTCTCTGTGGTTTATGGACTTCGTGTCAATCTCAGTGTTGCTATGGTTGTGATGGTTAACGGGACCAATGATCATCAATCATCAAATGGCAATTTATCCAACGAGTGTCCTTTGCCTTCCAGTACCCATGACAATAACAGCCAAAGTTTGGAACAGCCTGAAGGGGTAAGAAGTGTGTTTTTCTAGCATTCTAGGTTCAGAGAGGAGCTGATCTGAAATTCTTATAACCCTAGATCCCTAGGTTTCCCTGGACTCCAGAGACACAGGGATGGCTGCTAGGGGCTTTTTTCTTTGGGTACCTGTTTACTCAGATTCCTGGTGGATATCTGTCCGGTCGTTTTGGAGGAAGCCTCTTCCTGGGGGGCGGTGTCCTGGGAACAGCTCTCCTAACTCTACTGACACCGATCTCGGCTGAACTTGGAGCAAAGTGGCTGTTTGCCCTACGTGCGCTAGAGGGCTTCGGGGAGGTGAGTTTGTTTTCAATTTTAAAGTTCAAAAAGCATCTTAATAGAAAAATTTGCAACAATGCCATTTAAAACTAGATGTCAAACAAAATGGGGTTTCTCCGATTTTGAAAAACTTCAGGCTGATTATTCAAAAGAAACTCTGCCACGATGGAATTATGCAGGTTAGCTTGTCCATTGAGAGGTACTTTGTGGTGAAGACTAAGTGAAAGTTTTATTTCACTCTTCTTTATTTTTTAGGGTGTGACCTTCCCAGCCATGATGGCCATGTGGGCGCGCTGGGCTCCTCCGCTGGAAAGATCCCGTCTGATGACCTTCTCAGGTGCTGGATCAAGCTTTGGGGCATTTGTGGCTCTTCCTCTCACTGGCTTCATCTGTCACAGTCTGGGCTGGCCTGCCGTCTTCTACTCCTGCGGTGAGGAATGATGCAAAGAATTCACTTCCTTTCCTTGATCCTGATTGGTCAAGAGCTGTATTACAGTCTTGTTCCGCTCTTGTTCTGCTGTGTTCTTCCTTCAGAGTATCACAGCTTGTTATTTGTGTTTTTGTTGCTTTCACCGTCAATAATTTTGTAATAAATAAATAAAGCTGACCCTTTATCTGTGCATTTAAATGTCCCTGTAGTATATTGTGTATCTTATTTTTTAATTGGTTTAAGCAGTCTGGTTCACAAACTTTACCCATGTTGTATCCACACAAGTTGCAAAGCTTATTGATTAGAGTTCAAACTCAAGTAGAAAACAGATAGGCTTGATGAAGAGTGTTGTGTTATGTGACATTAATTTCTGTACAACGGTTCAAAAAAACAAGACCCCTATAAGTGAAGTTTGAGATTAGGTTTGTCTTTCTGTGGTATCAATGAACGTTTCCTCAAATTAGTCCAGAGTATGAGGTTTGATTTCATTTCCAAGACTTAGGCTTGAACCCTGCTGAAATGTATGAGTGAGGCACACTTGATTTAACAGGTGCAGTATTGGTGCACTCTGGTGTGTTTTTTAAAAAATAATACTTTACGGTGGTACTTTACTTTTTGAAGTTGCATAGTAGTGTAACCTATTACTCTTCATTTTTCTGTTAAAAGGAACTAGTTACATGCTGAGTAATGCACACGTTACAATGCAGTTCTTACAGAAAATGTTGTAATCATTAAGATTGAGGACAGTACAAAAAAAGAAAAGAAAAACTCCAGGCAAAGAAACATTCGTAAGAATGTCAGACTCAAATGATTTTACCTTTCTCTGAGACGATGTCGAGAAGAAAGTTATCAACTCCAAAGTTATCTGTCCAAATCCTAAATAACTATCCACAAAAAAAATATCACAAGTAACTTAATAAAACACCTTGTACACCACTAACTGGGAAGCAAAAGAAACTGGAATTTATTTTGGTCCTACTTCATTTCATTTTATTCATTCCTCTTGAATTCAAAGGAAAATAAATTATCATAAAAGAGAGTCAGAACAGAAGACCCTGAGGCAAAGTTTCAAGCTACTTCTTTCATATAGATACACAGACAAAAGCTTAAAGGTGCAATATGACGCCGCTTTTAAATTATTTATAATAAATATTTGACCCCTCTAGACTACCATTGCACCCTTAATAACCTTCAAAGACAGTATTTTTGGTTAAAAATGTCTTTTAATCACCTCAAATGGACGTTCTCTGCAAAACAAGACGTGTACTTTCTGTTTCTCCCACTGCCGTGTGTCCGCCATACCTCCCCGTTGGATTGAAGCTGCATTAGTGCTTAGTGGGCAGTGCTTCGTCCAATTGGCGTGGGTACGGTCCTCGAGCCGTTCCGAGCCCCCAGAAAAAGAACATAGGATTACACAAACATGCATGAACCAATCTCAAATGTTTGTGATGCAAACAATATCTGAAAAGTTGAGTTTACATGAAACACCTTTGAAATTGCTGCAGGCTCACTCTCTTGTAGCTACCTATAAAAAAAAAAACAAAGTGACCCCAATGGGGAACTATACCACAGAGTCCATCCTTCAGATTTACACAGCTCATGTAAACACAAAAAAAAACTATTTAAAACATACATATTCTTTCAAAATATAGAATTAACATGCCAATATTAGACTGAAATGTAGAATCCTGAAGCAAATTATATTCTGGGTGTCATTCATTTTGATGCAGTATTGTTATTTATTATGTTTGTATTACAAGTAGACTTTACTGCTACTACCTCATATGTATTGATTACTTAAAAGTAATGTAGAGTTAAGTACAATTTCTAAGAAAGTAATATTGTAGTGTAAGGGATTCTGCAGTAATAAGTATAGATAAAATAGCTTTTACCTGCCTGTATTACATCCTCCTCAAAAGCTGCAACAAAAACTGAAAATGTGTATTATGGAAACAAGAAAATGATCCAGGCCTGAGTAAGTAGTCAAATAAAAGGTAAAGCGTTAGAGTACATGAGTGTGCGCTGTCATTCAAGCTGCTTGATGTCTATTCCCAGCTCAGCTCAGTAGCTTCACAAGAAACAAATACAGCAGGGAGATGGCGCCATACTAAATCCGTTTCTGATCAGGGATTGGACTCGGTCACCTCCAACGAGCGACAAGGAGAACGTTCACACACCTAACAGACATGCAATCATGCATAACATGTTCAGCCAATAAGCAAAAACATCACATGTGTTTTTGATTTAATCCACAAGTCACGTGCCTTGTTGATATCAGTGATTAGCTCTTGGAATTTGACCAGGAGTCAACAGCAATGCAATGTTTAGCTACCGTATTCAAACACAGCTGAAGGGAGGAATTCCTTGCATCTAGGAGTTTTAAAATGTGTTGTAGGTGCTCATGGGAACTTTAAAAGGATTGTTAACCCATGCAACTAGACGCTGCTATTTACACCATTTAAGATGAGACTGTAGATTTGGTTTCCCGAAAAGGTTTCTCACTGAACCAACTAATAAAGGCATTTTCCCAGCAGTGGAGGTTTAGTCTCTTATATTTTCCATCCATCCATTTTCATGTCTGCTTTTTCCCTTTCGGGGTCGCCACAGTAGAATGAACCGCCAACTCCTTTGGCATATGTTTTATGTGGTGGATGCCCTTCCAGCCGCAACCCATCGCTGGGAAACATTCACACACACACTCATTCACACTTTAACACTATGGACAATCGTTCTTCACTTATACCGTATGTCTTTGGACTTGTGGGGAAACCGGAGCACCCGGGGAAAACCCACACGATCACGGGGAGAACAGGTAAACTCCACACAGAAATGCTAACCGACCCAGCCGAGGCTCGAACCAGCGACCTTCTTACTGTGAGACGACCATGCTACCCACTGCGCCACCGTGACGCTCTCTTATACTGTTATGTCGCTACAAACAACTAAAACAACTGAAATCACATTCATAAAGATTATACATTCCCAATGTCACAGAGTTTAACATTTATATATGGATTGTTTGCCTTTTTTTAATCACTGCAAAACTTTTTATTGTTGAAACTTTGCACTAAATTACAATATCAAGTAATCTATCGACTAATACTGTTACGAATCCCGATATCGGAGTTGTTGCCAACAAACATTCTTAACTCTTTAATCTATATCACTTTAATGATGTCTAGTTAAGTATTAAAAATGACGTTAAACAAGCTCTCCCGGCTGATCTACAGTACTGTGCTTCCTCGCCAGGAGCTGCTGGGAGCCTTTGGGCAGTCTTTTGGTTTATCCTGGTGTCAGACGAACCTCGAACGCACCCCAGAATCAGTGAAAGAGAGAAAGATTACATTATTAACTCTATTGGATCACAGGTTTGATCTTATATATTTTGATCATTTATGCTAAAACATGCTAATCTTTAATATTGTTGCATTTGCAAAATGTTATCAAATAAGCTATTCTGCTTATATCTGATGGTTTAGGTTTATTGCTGGTTTTTCTGGGTTTCAGGGCTTGCCTCATGGTTGGTCCGTGCCTGTACAGTCCATGCTCTTCTCCGTGCCTTTATGGGCGATAATCATCTCTCAGATGTGCTCAAACTGGTCGTATTACACTCTCCTGACCTCTCTACCTACCTACATGGACACCGTGCTCCACTTTGATCTGCGTCAGGTGAGATGGGAGGCTCACCCCAAAGTGTTGACCAGTGTTAACTTTTCATTATTTGATTCAATCTTTACTCATATTGGATTTCAGAACTCCTTCCTCTCGGCGCTCCCGTATCTGGCCGGTTGGCTCTTCTCTGTGGGCTCCGGGGTACTGGCAGATAATCTCCTGGAGAAGAAGCTTCTCGGCGTCACAGCTGTCCGCAAAATATTCACTTTTGTAGGTGAGTGAGATGTCTGGAAGGACTCTATTAATGACAAAATATATATCCAAGCCAATAAAATAACTGAGTAAAAACTGTGGAAGTTTTATAAACGATTATTTTACAATTGTATTTTATGCTAAATTAGTATAGTTTTGATATACAGACTCAGAACTGATTAAGTTA
This sequence comes from Danionella dracula, assembly GCA_900490495.1. Taxonomy (NCBI): domain Eukaryota; kingdom Metazoa; phylum Chordata; class Actinopteri; order Cypriniformes; family Danionidae; genus Danionella; species Danionella dracula. The sequence continues at coordinate 5,395,248 of UELW01000111.1, forward strand.
ATAAAGTGTTTGTTTTGGCATTCTTTACCTTTTTACGCTTACTGCTTATTTTAAATCTTAAAGTCAGTTTTAAGGGATGTAATATCTGAAAACTGTGCAAACAAGTTAATGTTTAGATTTTTTTTTAATTGATAGAGATACTGTTTGGTTATATTAAAAGAAAATGAAATAAACTTAAGCTTATAAAACTCAGCTTATAAAAATTTTCTCTAAAGTCTTTTCTCTTAAACAATTAATCAAAACATTTGGGTGAATGTTGAGGACAGCTTCCCGTTTTCTTTTAAAACTAAGGCAATGGTGGTATCTATGTGTCTTTGAGCTTTTGTTTTCATGCTTAAACAATCTGTATATTTAAATACATTTTACATTATAAAATATATATATATATATTTTCCCATAAGCATATTGAGATAACATTTTTGTTGGATCTTCTGTGTTATTGTATAGCACTGTAACATAAACATTTGTGGGAAAAATGAAAAAAGGAAAAAAAATGAAACAAAATGTCAATAACTTTTTAAAAAGAATTTGAATTTTAAATGTAACACTAAATATGGTTTCCCAGTTCACTATTTGTCCCACAAAAATATTGAGATTACAATTATTATGATGTACACATGCTCTCTTTCAGGCATACAGCCTAAAAAAGTGATAGCTCAATAAAAAAAAACTATGTACAAATTAATCAGCACCCCCGGTGAGAATCATTCAACTAGGGGTGATGTTTATCAGTGAACAAAGACCATGTAGAATATATATATAGAAATCATAAAGAAAAACATTTTAATTTTTATTTCTCTTCATTGTTTCAGAGCAAGGCACTAAATGAACCATTTTATTTCCATTCACATCCCACAGGTCTCTTTCTTCCCGCTGTGTTCCTGTTAGCGGTGGGTTTCTCGGGGTGTAGCGGAGTCCTCGCTGTAACCTTTCTGACACTATCCAGTGCACTCGGAGGGTTCAGCGCTGCAGGCATCTTCATTAACCAGATTGACATTGCTCCACGGTAAACAAAAAATGTTATTTCATTTTACATATATACTCACTGGCTGCTTAATTAGTATATTTTTATATTGGATCTGGGTAGCATCATCTTAGGACTGGAGGGACATTATTATAAAAGATTTTATATTGAACTGTCACTTTACTTGCCATATTCAGGAGAGCTATAAAATTTATATCACATGTAAAAAGCCCACATATGTTTTAAACTACACTATGCCATACTTGCATCTTCTAAATGCTTCAATGCATTTAGCTGCTCCTAAGAGATTGTCTAACACGGCGTTCACACTGAACACGTATAGAGCAAACAAAAAAGCTTGACTAACCTGGAGGCGGAGCTTCTCGTAGAGTTTAAAATAAAAAATTGGTGGTCTTGATGAGAGATTCAAGAGGGTTTTCGTTACATTGTAAAGCTTAAAGCAGTGTTGACTTGGTCGGTCTAGTTCTACCAGTACCTCCAGAGATGCACACAGCTTGGTGACTTTATTTGACTTGAGCAGCAACGCTTTTAATTTACCAGTTTCTCCGACTTCTTCACTCACTGCAGAGTCACTCACTGCACTGTAGACTCACTGGATACGTGCCCTCCATGTTGTTTTTAATTTTCCATCGTAAGAAAAAAACATGTCACTGTAAGAGAGAGCTCCTGATTGGTAGACGTGGTGCAAATTATTGCCAAAGTTCAATAAATTGAACTTGGCCGTTTACTCCAAAGTCATGCTGTGTTGCTCTCGTGACTTGTGCCACTAGTTACTCATGCCACGCCAATTCGCATGAGATCTTGTCTTCACATGAACTTATCTTGTAAATCACTCATGCCTGTCGCGTTCAGTGTGTAATCAATCAATCAAGTTTTTATATAGCGCTTCTTTAGCAGTTGCTTTCAAAGCAGCTTCACAAAGTCCTCGTGAGGGTCAGGTAGAGTAAATAGGAATTTCCTCTGTGAGGGGACTCTCGCTGACTGAGGCAGGTGCTAGTCACCTCCCCAGCATAAAGAATATACAAACTTAAGATCCATCGACGAACGATTTGCCGGACAGCACCGGAAAAAACAAAACAAACTAAGACAAAACAGAAACTAACCAATGAAGAAACAACGGTTAGAAAATTGTAACACATAAAACAAACAGGTGACCAGCATCAGCTACAGGATGAAGGATAAATAATGAGGAATATTGAACCACATTGTTTTTTCAAAAGTGTGTATGTATATAGTGCTCAGACACCATATCCGTTTAGACAAATACAAAGAGCCAAGAGTACCTGAAGAAAGTGGGCAGTGAGTTATTCCTAGCATTATAGCTCTTTATTCTCTGTATTATCAGGTATGCAGGAATGCTTCTGGGAATCACTAACACATTCGGGACAATCCCCGGAGTTCTCGCTCCGATCGTCGTGGGCTACTTGACCAAAGATGTAAGCCCTCTTTCACTTAATTTGATGCATGAAACACCCCACTTTTCATTTCAAAGCGGTATACTTATGTATCCAAAGTTTCATTAGTTAACTCTTCTTTTTGTTTCTGGTAGCACTCTGTTTCAGGATGGAGAAATGTTTTCTGGCTATCTGCTGGAGTTAGTGCTTTCGGAGCCATTTTCTACATCATCTTTGGCACGGGGAGGATTCAGGACTGGGCCAGGACAAATGAGGAATTGGACTCAGACACAGACAGTTAAACATTGATGATCAGAAATAATGATCTTGAAGATCAGGGGTGATAACTTTTCAAACCTTAAGGTACTTGTGCAAATAGGTGCTTTTCAACTTTCAATACCCGAGTGTTGCTTTGGTGCCTCCATTTTGTGCTTTTTATTTACTGGTAATGACTGGATTTTAGACTAGAACATAGCTCTTGCTTACTTAAGTCACTTAAAATAATGAGTTGTTTCAAATTCCAACATTCATATGTTGGAAACATTCCAACTTTGTTCTAGTTTCAGATTTCTCCATAGCAGACATGTTAGTTTGTCATGTTAAAAACGCAGGGATCTTCTTTTCTCACTCATTTTTTGCTAAATGTGGAACTTCTACGGGTAGTAATCTCATCAGAATTGTTTGTTTTGTTTTATTTAGCATTTTATAATTATTTTATTATATATTCTTTATAATATATTCTTTTAATGCCCTTAATTATATCTTCCCATTTTGAGCTTACACTCAAGGAATTGAAAGAAGAAAAGCATGTACAGCTGGTCCACCAATAAAAGGGCATCCCCAGGTCTTTAATGTCTTTAGTTCTGAGATCGCAGACAATAAAAGAAAGAGTCAAAAATGAAGTGCACTTACCTGAGCATCCAAGCAAACCATTTATTTCACCCTTAATTCTGTTATATAGATTAATATCCATTTCATAACCTGTTACTTTCAAGTATCGAAAGACAAAGGGTTAAAGGAAGTTTTGTTTTTTACATTGACAGGCTTATTACCAAAATGTTTGGTAGTTTTTTGACTTTATATGTTTAACTCATGATGAAAGTTTTGTTAAACTTGTTTTCGCTATTAAGGAAAAGCTGTTTAAATATTAGTGAAATCTTATTATTGCATGGACCAATTTGCAAGTTGTTTCACATAATTGTGAGTTTATTGTTTGACTCTGCTTTCAGAAACATACTATAACATTTTTAGCTGATGATGTTAGAATAATTCACTCAGGAACTCAAAAGTTAGAATTCCTCACATGGATGGGTAGATTAGTCTGTAATTAGATAAGGTTTTTACTTTGAGATTGCCAGCACCATATCCTCTACTGACTTTAAGCTCTTGAGCACTTCATTCCCATGAACTTCACTGTCCATTCCTACATAAAATGAGTCTCTTGTTAAATTTTTGAAACCTAAAGCATTTCAGTATTGAAATAATGCACTTGTGGCAGTTTGAACTTGTCAATTAATACTTAATATATTTAGTTTGGCTCTTGAGGCAGTTGTATAGAGAAAAAAAACCGTTTGTAATAGTTACTTTTCAGCTTTTTGTCATTAACTACAGAGATATTTGTTCTAAACTTCTTGATCATTCCCTCTAATGCACAATGTAATGTTTACAATGCATTCGAAAGCCTTGATGTAACATGATGACAGCACCTTTTGATGACTCGATGAAGAACAATTGCCAGCATTATTTTAGATATTTATTATAAATAATTATAGAATATATTATAGAATTATTTTAAATAAATACCATTTTCAATTGAACTTCACTTTGCATTGTTGTTTTGTTCGCTAACAAGATTTATATAAAAAAATTTAACCTTTCAAGCGAAGTGGCGCGGTAACGTCCAGCAGGTGGCGCACAATATCATTTATGAAGGATATCAATGTAAAAATAGCTTTTATTTAACTTTACAGCTAATTGTACTGACTACTCTAAACGTGTATACCTTTATTAGAATAATTATTTTAATCTGGTCATATATAAATTACGACGTTGTTAATCTTCTGAATCGCCGCAACACTAATAAACATAACCCGGATGTACTTCCTGCGCGGGCAATGGGAGGTGTCACGCCCTCATAGGTTTAAGTTATATGATAAGAAACAAAACTTTCCTGTAGTTGGCTTTAATATCTTGCTGTAGATTTGCTTATAAACATGCTTTTTAATTGAAGTTATGTTTGTTGTTCTGGGTAGGTGAAAGGGGTTGTTTTAACACGATTTAAATAAACTATAAAGTCTATTTTGTTGTTACAGCCTGTACAGAAGCTATGCATCATTTCAATTAACCTTAAAGTTGATAAAGGCAGCGTATTGATGAAATTTAACACCAGTGGTTATATAATGGTCCTGATATGTCAGGAATGAAATAATTATTTCAAACACTGAAGTCACAAACAGAAGTAGCCCTGCCAGAAGCCAGAAACTCACATTTGAAAAGCAGAGTTACGGAAACAATTTATTTTTTAGTAAACTTTCAGTCAAACAAGTCCTCTTTCCGAGTTCATAAACCTCAAGTCTGGAGGAAAAAAACCTCAAGTCTGGAGGAGAGTGTTTTTGTCAAGTGTTTTCACACTGCACCTTTAAAATGTACTATTTTAATATTAGCTGTGTAAAAGTAAATAAACTTTGCAAACGAAGGAAGCTGTAATTTATACTATACTGTCATTTAAAATTATCCAATACAATAATTATTTAATTTATTTTATAGAAGGTTGTTTTTAGATAACTAAATAAAGTTCTGATATAAAAATAAGTTAAGCAGAAACTCCTCCTCACTCCAGAGACTTGCAAATCCAGGCCATTAATGGGTTTATCATGAATAAAAGTGGCAGTCAGGAAGCAAACATCTGCATGTGTGAAACCCCAGGGGTGCGTCCCAGAGAATGCAAATGTCCATCTTTGAATGAAAAAGACATTTAATCCCTGTTCCCTTACAGACCTACATGACAGTTTTACTTGTCTTGAAAAACTTAATTCTGTCACCATTTATTTTGAATAAGCTTCGAGGGGAGGAACTTTAAATATGAAGTGAAATTCCCAGCGGTACTCTATCCCAGCGGAATCACTCTATACTTATATCCTTGATTTTCAAGGAAAGTTAGATTTGGATAAATTAATAAATGTCCGAAAATGAATGGTATGGTAGAATAGCCTTGTTCGTTAGATACCAACAGGAGTCACTTGCTCGGGCTGCAGACAAAAGTCACCAAATTCTGATTTATTTATGTTTGGACAGATTTGGATATTTTCTGAACAGCTCACTCCCATTATTTCAAATTTCAAAAAATTATGATTAGAAATTAAAGATTCTCTTTAGAAGTTGTTAGATTATCTCTTCCACAGCAAACCAATACCATCTTTCTGTAAGTTGCTTTGAATCTTAAACTAGAGCTTATGATCCGAAGGAGGAGGGTTTATGTGACTCAGCGTCAATAACGAGGGTTTGTCCAGCCTCGATTAGCTTCATAAAGCAAACACTTTGCTCCCAGGACAGATGATTAAACTTTAACCCAAAAATCTCACTGTCACCAAAACAGTACAGGATTAATCACAACGACAAGACTTTTTAAAATCTATTAAAGTAAAATGTAAATAATTAATGTAAATTGGAGACAAAGAAACTATTTAAATTCAAAATATAATTGTTTATGGAATTTTTTGTTTAACTTGTAGCACAGGTTTTGTCATGTAAACAACATACATGCAATAATCCATCAACATCCTCCAAATTAAATTTTTGCTTCTATTCTTTGGTGGCTGTTAGACCACTTTAGTGTGTCATTAGACCACTCTCTCTCTCTTGTTTTCCAAAATTCTACCATTAATAGTTTGCTTAGTGAAGCCTCATTCCTTTCATCTTTGGGAAGAAACTTTAGGTCTTTAAACCTTGGAACAATTGCAGTAATTTTCATCTGTGTGAGATTAGTGCTGTCCTCCATTTATATAGGTCTGAGGTAAATTCGTGTTTGAATTTAACTATAGGCTGATCGTCCTCTGATGCCTCAATAATTTTGCAAGTGGCAAAATCCATGAACCATTAACCAAGAACCCATGCTAGGGCTCTAACAAACACACATTCTCCAGTCCCCTCCCCCTTCTTACTTATCAAGTGCATGAATCCAAATGGTGGTTAAGGTAAAGAGGAGACGTTGAGTTAGTTAACATTTGTTAGGTTTGAACTAGACAAACGAGCCAAACCAGATTAAGATTCAGAGCAGTCAGCACACAAAGAAAGGTGTGGAAAGGCCTTTAGGGTCAGGCTACGAGCTGGTTATCAGTGTGAGGTAGCTCTATCATGTGTCACTGTTTTCCTCCCTCTGATGATGCAACCACTTATAATTTTATGAAAACAGTTAAGGGTTCTCCAGCTGAATATATTTCATTCAACCAGCATAGACCCTGTCTGATGAGCAGTAATAATAATATTATTAATAGTATCAAACAGATCACACTGCTACATAACTGAATGGCATTCTATTGAATGCTATTTTAGAAAGTCATTTGCTAACATGTTTCTTTTAATATCACAACAGTTTAAAATGTTGTCAAGGTAAAATATATGTTCTGTTTTAAGTGAAAAATATTAATTTGTGAATAAATAGTTAAATAGTTGTTTTTAAGCTAACATATTCATCAAATATCAAACAAGTACAGCTATAGTCATATTTAGCAGCATAAGCATTCTTAAATGTGCTTGTACAAGTGAATAGTAACAGAAAATTATACAAATAAATAACAAAAGTTAAGAGGTTGTATAAAAACTAAATCAATATCAGACAGAGTTAACTATCATAGATCTTTCAGATTCTATGTATGTTGACAAATTTTCCAAGTATGAAATTACATTTTTTTTCAGTTAACAGTCAAATCTAAAGTGTTAAATTGACTCTTGTCTAAACTACCTAAATTGTTTCCGAGTCTATTTGGTCCTACTCTATACAGAGGTAAATTAACACTGATTTCCTCAACTTGAACAATAGAAATGTATTAAGTTAGTCTTTTTTTATTATGATGGAGGAAATATAGTGTTTTTTTAATAAACATTTTTTACAAAGTAAACATTTTCGACAAAGATTTATTTAGATAACCTGATAAATATTTTTCCTCAGTTTGTACTGGATGTTGTATTTGGTGGATAGAGTTAAATTTACTTTCTTAATTTTCTGTATTGTTAGAAGCTGAATGTATTGTCAAATGAATTTTAATTATAACATTATGTAGAGGTTGACAACAGGTTTCTTTCAGCACAAGACTCCCTAAAAAACTCTAAAACGTTTCCAGCTTCTCAAATGAAGCAAGGAATGCACAAGCTGTGTTCTGATACCTCATTTACAGTCTGTACATAGCTTAGGAGAATTTATATAACTTAAAAAAACTTTTTTGCACACTTTTTTGTTTTAAATGCTTTATCTTTCAAATTTGAAAGAGGAGTTGTTTCGATGCTAATGTCTATATGTACTGTGGAAAAGGTCATAAATTGTTAGTTTTGCGGGTATAGCATTATGACTTCAGATGTCCTGAACACAGATTTCTGAGAGGCACGTCTGAGCCCTCCGTAACTGCATGTCACAGTATCTGCCACCAACTGTTGAGTGTCTTTACTCTCTGTCTCTCCTAAACTCGTACTGAGAGAGAGAGAGAGAGAGAGAGAGAGAGAGCGCTGCTGCGAGACTGAAAGCAGCAGCTGTCCTGCATACATCTGCTGGTCAGAGGAAGAGAGAAGCTTGATCTCAGGATGCAGAGCTTTCAAATAAGGAATGGGAATCACTGATAAAGCATTCAAATGAACAGAGAGTTACCTTACTTAACTCCAAAAACAACCCAGAACTTTGATAAGATTTAATAATGAATTTAGTGGTTCATTAATGCATTCATCCCTTTTTAAACAAATGGATAATTTCTTATGTAGTTATTGTTCAGTGTATACTCACACAGGAACTTTATAATTAATAATATATCTATTCATATTATTGTTCTTCATTAATTTATCTAATAGGTAATGCTTTTATCTACATCAGCATTTTTGAAATCTTTATTAGCACCTAATTTGATTTATAGAGTTGCTTTGTAAGCCATTTCTAAATACATTTGATTTGATTTATGCTTGTAGTATGACCCTTCTTCTCTGTAAACAATACGTGTTTCTTGACAGACATGAGTCCCTATTAAAACGGCAGACTATGAGCACCACTAGTTAGTAAGAGGTCTGTTTGCACTGCACTTGACATCAATGAATCATAAAACCAATCTGCATCAGTTGTGGCTCCTCTTTCCATTGATAATTTCTTCCATGCTTCATGAGATCAAGAAGCATAGATTGTACTCATACATCAGATCTTCACCAACATTTCAAGTCTGCTCAAACGCTGCCTCTGAACTGTGTCCTCACCATAATAGCATGGGAAACATGTAAGAAATTATCAATTGTGTGTGCTTTTCAATTAACAATTACATAACAAAGTGTGAGAAGAAAACTGAGTGAATAAAAATGATGTGGAGAAACTTCACATACAAAACATGATATCTATTAAATTGTTGTAAATTATAATGTAATACATCTACTGTAGTCTAAATCCCATTTTTTTACTTTATGTTTTCCAACAATTATGTTTTTTAATTCAGAATTGCACAATTTTCTAAAACAAAATTTTTCAAACTTTTTTAACCCGTTCAGACCTACATCAGCATTTGTTTTTAATTCTTGATAATTTCACTCAAGTTACCGCTTATTTTTCTTGACATACTTTGAATAAGTTTGATGCAGTATTTTTGTTGTAGAAATGTCTGTATATTGAAACCTAAACCAAAAAGAAGCTGCACTATCCTCCAAACACAATATTTTATATTTTAGTGTTTTTATATTTAGTGTTCAACGTCTGCAACAACAAAAAAACAGTTGTATCTTTTTAGATGACCTGATGTCCACAGAAATCAACACAAAAATATTTTAATAGTTTTTATTGTTAGATTATTAGATAAGTCTTAGTCGTTTTTTTTTTAACTAGGCAAAGAAATCAGGTCTGAAGGTGTTAATCACATCATGCATGCACATAGAAACCCAACTCTGATATCTCCTTTTGTTCCTCTCTCTCAGAACCCTTTTTCAGGTCCTTATTTGGAAGAAAGTCTCAACTGATGAATAAATGTAAAAACGGTGAAATGGTCCAAATCTCACTCTCGAGCAAATGTTGAGGTCTGATTGAGTGAATGTGAATAGAAAAGTTGTTGGATGGCGATTAATCAGAGACAATGGAGCCAGAGGCCTGATGAAGACTCAATTACTCTCTGATTTGCATTCAGTCACAACTACGGGACGTTTCCAAATTCAAGACTCAGCAGATGCTACAAGACCATTTTTACTTTTTAACAAAACATGTTTTAAATAAAACTGAAAAAGAGTTTTCCTCCAATTTTAATGCTGAGAGATAAATATACCAGTACCAAGTGACTTTTAAATTATTTTTTTATCAGATTACAGAAAATAAATGTATACAAAAATGAAATAAAAAATATATAAATTCATATAAATGTGAAAATGATATAGATTTGTGCTTACTCTTTAATTGAAATATACTCTTTATATTTAATATTAAAGTTTTTTATGAACTGCTTATGAACTTAAAATAAAACACTTCAAATAACTCTTACCTTAAAATGAAGAGTTGTTTAAAGTTATTTATCTACAAACAGTTCAAAATGGCAAGCAAAATAGAAGACATGTTTGTGTCATTATTTGAGAAGTCTGTAAAATTACAGGAATATTTCTAATCAAGAAGTTTTTGTACAGTTAAATAAGCATGTAAAAATGCAAGTGTTTCTTAAATAACAGTCTAAACTTGAGTAATACCAAAAAAGTAAAAAAGTAAAAAAAAAAACGAAGGGTTTTGAAATAGAAGTTTATGAAATTAAGGGAAAAAGAAAATAGCTTACACACCCAAGACACTCACCTTTGAATCCATCTCTGCGGAAAGTCACTCAAATTCAGACAATCAACTTTTAATTCTCATTTTAGGTCAAACCTTTGTGCTTCTTAAAGAGATTAATTATCTGCCAACATTATGGCCAGAAACAAAAGTATCAGTTTTATTGATTTAATTAAACCAAATTCAATCAGTTACAGAATTGATCATTAACAATCATGCGCCATACATTTCTGCCAAAACATTTTTAAATGCACCTGATTTATTTACAATCTACAATTTACAATTGCTCGACAAAATGTACAGAAGCATACAAAATTGTATGAAATTGAAGTATGAACCTATAAGTTTATTGTTAAAGTTGTGGGGTTTTGTTATTGCTTTATTTACAAAAAATGTTAATGAATTATTGTGTGTGTGTGTGGATTGCTAACATTGGGGAGACAATCCCCAGACAGCTGGGAAGATAACTTTTATTATAGTTTTTAAAATGTCATCAGTTTTTGCTTAAACTTCATACTTTGAACAGTTTTTCAAATGAAAGTTTGAGACTACCCTGCAAGATGTTGAACAAATAAGAACCAACATTATTCACTAGGTTTTAAGCTATTCCGTTTCAGACTAATTTAAAGCAACAAAAAGGTTTCCTTTTTGATTAAAAATTATTTCTATGATTTAAAATAATATTATTACACAACTATGAACTATATACTTATGGTTAATAGTTGCCAAACATAGATTTGCGAGTTAAACTTGTCCAGGAGAAGTGATATTTTGCATGTTTTGCTGACAATGTGTTCTCCAACTAACACGATTTCCAGTAATAAAGCAAACTCGTTTCATCTCAGAAAGTTAAGGAAATAAAGTTGGGACAGTACTGTTACTGTTACAGAGAATAAAAGCGCCCATATTATTATTACTATTTGTGAAACACGCTCACATTTGATGCCCAGCTGCCACCATCAGCTGGAGGATGATGAGCGAAACAAAGCAATGACGTACACGTGACGAAGCGGGAGATTTGTGCGTGTGATTTGCGGGAGGAGAGGAAGCGGGGGGTTGTAGGTCCTCCTCCCGGGTATAAATTCCTCAACCAAACCCTTTTTCTTCCTCTTTCTGTTACCTGGCTAAGGGGAGCAGCAGCTGAGAAGTCATCTCTCAATCTTGGTGAGCTTTTTCTCGGTTTTCTTGGTTAGGCCTCGCTTTTGTGGCTGGTAATCGTTACCGGGGAACTTTGAGCGGTTTTTGGGTGTGTTGACGCATTTGACGGGTGGTTACAAGTGTTTAAAATGTCGTGACTCTTCTGCCTTTGCTTTTGTTAATATAGTGTCCCGTCACGTACCACCACTTTTGGTTGTTTTCTTGATCCTGTTTAATTCTAACGTTTGTGTTTTAAAAAAATTAATTATTGATATTTGATTATTTTCCCGGTTTTAATCAATAATCTAGCTCAACCGACCGGGATAAGAACAAAGGCGTATGAACGATGCTAGCCGAATGTTTAATGACTGCTTGAAATCCCCTCGCATCCAACTCTATCACACCAGATGTCTGCCTCCTTTTGGCTCTCGCTCAGATATTTTGAGTATTTTTGTAACTTAATACCGAGAGACTCCAAAGAAACACGTGTCGCAGTCGCTCAATGCTTAGCTAGGCCGGTGTACCACTGGGCCGCTATTCTGAAAACCGTTGAAAAATATTTCATTATGAAAGCTTTGAAGCCTGTAGCTACATTAACCACAGCCTCATCTCTATACACAGAACAACCTCAAACATGGGAAAAGAAAAGACCCACATTAACATCGTGGTTATTGGCCACGTCGACTCCGGGAAGTCCACCACCACCGGACACTTGATCTACAAATGCGGTGGAATCGACAAGAGAACCATCGAGAAGTTTGAGAAGGAAGCTGCTGAGGTGAGGGGTCATTCTATTCTGATTTTTGCTACGGGTTTATTTTTGATCAGCAGTTACTAAAACTCTGCTACACAATCCAAAATGGCGTCGCTAGCACGCGTTCCTGGGCTAGAGCCGGCTGGGTGTGGAGTAGGCGTGGCTTAAATGTGGCATGTGATGACGTTGTCTTTTCTGTAATGGCGGCATGTAGGCCTCAACATGTGCACTACTTTAACTGTGTGAATCATTTCACATCTAGTAATGATGGAGACATTTTCAACTTTTAATTCAGACGTAATTAGAGTTTATCTAAAGCAAGCATTTAATGACTGCTTTTTTCACAGATGGGCAAAGGTTCTTTCAAATATGCCTGGGTGCTGGACAAACTGAAGGCTGAGCGTGAGCGTGGTATCACCATCGACATTGCCCTCTGGAAGTTTGAGACAGCCAAATACTACGTCACAATCATTGATGCCCCTGGACACAGGGACTTCATCAAAAACATGATCACTGGTACCTCACAGGTATTTTTTAAACTATAGCTTGTGTTTTAGTTTGTGGTTGTTTGGTTAAACCTTTTGAAGCGTTATAACTTATCATTTTAAAACTAATGTTTTTTCACCTTTGCCCAGGCTGACTGCGCCGTGCTGATTGTTGCTGGTGGAGTTGGTGAGTTTGAGGCTGGCATCTCCAAGAACGGACAGACCCGTGAGCATGCCCTCCTGGCTTTCACTCTGGGAGTGAAACAGCTCATCGTTGGAGTCAACAAGATGGACTCCACTGAGCCCCCTTACAGCCAGGCCCGTTTTGAGGAAATCACAAAGGAAGTCAGCGCCTACATCAAGAAGATCGGTTACAACCCTGCCACTGTTGCCTTTGTTCCCATTTCTGGTTGGCACGGTGACAACATGCTTGAGGCTAGCTCCAATGTAAGTAGCTACCTGAGTTTTTTTTAAAGCTTTGTCTTAAAACTGTAGTGACATGTTGCCTCTTCTTCTGTAGATGAGCTGGTTCAAGGGATGGAAGATTGAGCGTAAGGAAGGCAATGCCAGCGGTGTTACACTGCTTGATGCCCTGGATGCCATCCTTCCCCCTAGCCGTCCCACTGACAAGCCCCTCCGTCTGCCACTTCAGGACGTCTACAAAATTGGCGGTTGGTATTATTTTAACTAGCGTTTTACTCTTTTGTTCAGATTGCAAGTGCCTTAACACCTCATCGATTTTGTTCAGGTATTGGAACAGTACCTGTTGGTCGAGTGGAGACCGGTGTCCTCAAGCCTGGTATGGTTGTGACCTTCGCCCCTGCCAATGTGACCACTGAAGTTAAGTCTGTTGAGATGCACCACGAGTCCCTGACAGAAGCCACCCCTGGTGACAATGTTGGCTTCAACGTCAAGAACGTGTCGGTGAAGGACATCCGTCGTGGTAATGTGGCTGGAGACAGCAAGAACGATCCCCCTATGGAGGCCGGCAGCTTCAACGCTCAGGTTAGACTGGTTCCTGTCGATCAGTCATGTCTATATCCAATCTTAAGGAGGTTTATACTAATGGAGACTTTTTTTGCAGGTGATCATCCTGAACCACCCTGGTCAGATCTCTCAGGGTTACGCTCCAGTGCTGGATTGCCACACTGCTCACATTGCTTGCAAGTTTGCTGAGCTCAAGGAGAAGATCGACCGTCGTTCTGGCAAGAAGCTTGAGGACAACCCCAAGGCTCTCAAATCTGGAGACGCTGCCATTGTAGAGATGATCCCTGGCAAGCCCATGTGTGTGGAGAGCTTCTCTACATACCCTCCTCTTGGTAAGTTTTTGAGCAGAATGGGTTCAGTTGAGGTCAATACTTTTGGTTGCACAAGGGCTAATTATCTTCTCTTTCCTCAGGTCGCTTTGCGGTGCGTGACATGAGGCAAACCGTTGCTGTCGGTGTCATCAAGAGCGTTGAGAAGAAGGCCGCTGGTGCTGGCAAGGTCACCAAGTCTGCACAGAAGGCAGCAAAGACCAAGTGAATCTCCCGAAATTATGCAGTTCCCATGGTTGTGGTATGGTCATTGCAACCAGGGATCTCGCTAAACCTGGGCACTCTACTTAAGGACTGGATAATGCTGATTAAAACTCATCGGAAAAGTTTTCGCAGGAAAGGAAACCAACTTGGATTTAGTGTGGCTTCATTGATTGACTGATAGTGCCTCTTTCAGTTGTTAAATTTGTGTTGATGGTTTAGAACTTTGCCACCGTACAATTTGGAAACGCTGCTGATTTAAAAACTAATAAAGCTATTAAAAATTGAGAAGTTGTCTTGTAATTTTTCTGCTATATATAATTGTTGGTTGTAATTGCAGCTGTTGCAACACGTGTTCCTTACTAACGTCTCTTGCACCAATTACAAATGGTGTGCTGTGCCTTCCAATGACTCCTTTCATTCAGACAGTATCTATGTGCCAATGTGTTTCACATCCCACCCCTGCATGAGCTGGTATAAATATAGTCGGGCACCCAGCCTCGTTCCTTTTTTCTCTCCAGTGTCCTTGGAGTTGTCTAGTACCTGTGGCTGGGTAAGTGAAATATGGTTAACTGTCGCTCAATGTTGAATTCAGTCTAGACTATTTTTTTTTTTTTTTTTGTATGTCGAGACCATATAACACTGTTTGTACAATAAATGCCAATTGAAACACTCAGTGCAAAATTAAGTTTCAACCATAGAAGAGGCTCACTCTGGAACCCTTTAACCACTAGCTTGCTTTAAAAACTTGCAACGTTGTTGCTGGAAATAGTTTTTCAATGTAAACTGTTAAAACACCTTTTATAAATGCCTAGTTTAAATGGGAAAAAATCGGCAGTGTTTGTGTTTAACCAAACGCTCATAGTTGAATGTTTGGCAGCGCAGCCATTTGTCATTAATAGCGGGGTTTACTTTAATGCTTGTGTTGTATTTTAAAGTATCCTTTCAATGTTCGTGCTGTCGAAATTAAACCAGAGTAACTGTCTTTTCACAGTAAATTTCCAACAACATGGGTAAGGAAAAGATTCATATTAACATCGTGGTAATCGGTCACGTCGATTCCGGGAAGTCCACGACCACCGGACACTTGATCTACAAGTGCGGGGGCATCGACAAGAGAACCATCGAGAAGTTCGAGAAAGAGGCCGCAGAGGTACGTCATAATTTTCCATATGACCAGTGACGAAGCACGTTCGGGGCGTCTGCTAGGAATGAATTTTGAATTCACGGGCGTGCCCTACCAGGAGTGTGCAATGAACGAGCGACATCTAGAGCTTGCTTCCGGTAACATTCGTTCCAGATGCAATTATTTGTTTTATTATAGAAATCAGATAGTCGTAATTATCGATCATAAATGAATTTATTCTTTACATGTCACAATCAACGATTCAGCATCCATATCCAGCTATTCTGTTACAAGAAACTAATAATGAAAACAAAAAGCTAGTAACATAACAAACTTTTAATCCAAACAAAACATTGTTAAAAGAAAATAAAAACACCACCTCAAAGTACGGCTTTCAAAGTGGAATAGTTTTTTGAGTGAATAGCTTACTTCCTTTATTATTCATTTAGCATCTGTTGTCAAAGCAACGTTGTTAATTTAGAATTCAAATACATTCTTTTATTTGCCAGGAGGTGGCAAGTGTCTGCTTATATTTATGATAATTAATGATGTGCTTGACATGTTTGCGGTGTCTAAGGCCCTTGTAACAGTGCATCATTAAGCTTTGAGATTCATTATAGGGATCATAGCTAATCTTCTTTGTTCTCCCAAATATATTTTTTTGTTGTTGTTTAATAGGACTTTGGTGTTTCACCTTAATTAAATATAGAGTTAATTGATGACAAATAAATTTGTTGCTTTTTCCTTCGCTCATTGTAATTTTGTTCCTAAAGTGAATTCAAGGCAACCTGGAAAAACAGTTCTTTAATTTGCTGCTGGTAACATTCTTCCACAGAAAGATTTAAAGCTTGTTTCTCTGAACTCATTTTTAAGAATTTTGGAGGCGCCATTATTCAGGTGCTTTCCTTCCGTTTACATTTTTTTTGGCTTGTGTGAATTGTTTTGTTTGTGGTATTACTTGTCTTAAGTTTTAATGTATGAAGTTATTAATTATGTTGACATGCAAAGTGTTGTCCATCTTTATCTTTAAACAGACCAAAACAAAAACATATCAAGTCAGGGAAAATACACGAGGGGCTGTTTCCAGATAAGATCGCGTCAAACCAATCTGTTCTTATTTAAATTATATTATAGCAATCTCATCCGTTCACAGATGGGCAAAGGCTCTTTCAAATATGCCTGGGTGCTGGACAAACTGAAGGCTGAGCGTGAGCGTGGTATCACCATCGACATTTCTCTCTGGAAGTTTGAGACAGCCAAATACTACGTCACCATCATTGATGCCCCTGGACACAGGGACTTCATCAAGAACATGATCACTGGTACCTCACAGGTGAAAGAACTGTAGTGATGGCCACATGCTTCTCTTCATTTGTTCTATTTAAACAGACAGCTCACTCAAATAGAATTCAACACAGAGTCTCACTGAGTTAGCTATCAACTAGATTCACAATTAGGTATTTTTTGTCTCTAATAACAGACCCTGATCATTAAGTTGACATTTAATAGGTGTTAATGATACAATTACAAATCTTTATTATATTCCTTGTAAAGCTTATATTGCAAATCTGGGTTTTCTTAAATTGAATCTAAAAAAAATCTAAAACATCCTGTCAGTTTCTTGAACACTTCCTTTATTAAATATACATTTTGTTGGTTTTTATTTTATAAATACACATTTATGGGTTTCATATACATCTCGTTTGTTTATAATTATGTTTGTTTTAAGATGTATAATTATAACATTTTTCATAATGTTAACATAATCAACCAACTGAACATGAAAATGAGACCAATATTTTAGCGAAGACTTCACAGACTAGTTGTTATTGTGTTACTAAACAATTTAATGATTTGATTGGCTTGAATATGAAAAACCTTTTAGGATTAATGGTCTGAATATTAATACTCCACATAATTTTAGTTTAAACGTTTTATATTCTTTTATATTGTTATGGTATTGTTGGACTTGATTCTGTCCCCCTCATCCAGGCTGACTGCGCCGTGCTGATTGTTGCTGCGGGAGTTGGTGAGTTTGAGGCTGGCATCTCCAAGAACGGACAGACCCGTGAGCATGCCCTCCTGGCTTACACGCTTGGAGTGAAACAGCTCATCGTTGGAGTCAACAAGATGGACTCCACTGAGCCCCCTTACAGCCAGGCCCGTTTTGAGGAAATCACAAAGGAAGTCAGCGCCTACATCAAGAAGATCGGTTACAACCCTGCCACTGTTGCTTTTGTCCCAATTTCTGGATGGCATGGTGACAACATGCTTGAACCAAGCTCCAACGTAAGCACCAAGAAGTTTTTTCAGCCTTGTGGGGCTTTTTCGAGTCATGTCCCTGTCACAAAAAATAATTTAGACATTATTCACATAGGTAATGGTTAGGTAATGATAGACCTAACCCCTAACCCATATCTTAAATTTGTGATGCCTGTCATTTCTGTAGGGCCAAATATCTCCATGTTCTATTTTCCTGGACTCACTGACATAAGTTGCTTCAAATGTGTCAAGAGCATTTGATGAGTGTGATAAGATGTGTTTCATGAAGGTTAAAGCTAAACCAACCAACCAATGAAAGCCAATCATAAGCCCTTGAGAATTTCAGAGAGTTCAGAAATCTAGCAAACAATAAAAACATTTTCTTGCAAGATGCAGTGAATGGGTTTGGATTGTTCAATATCTACTTTTCTGCAATGACAGATGAGCTGGTTCAAGGGGTGGAAGATTGAGAGAAAAGAAGGAGGTGCCAATGGTGTGACCCTCCTGGAAGCCTTGGACTCGATCCTGCCACCCAGCCGCCCCACTGACAAACCCCTCCGTCTGCCCTTGCAGGATGTTTACAAAATTGGAGGTAATTTTTTTAGGTAGTGCATTTTTTATCTTCTTTCTTGATTTAAAGTTTATCATATACAATTAGTAGGTGGGTAAAGGGTCATGGAACCGTTATTCATTTTTGAGAGATTTATGTGTGTTAAAAATCATGTAGTTTTGTTTCTATATTCCTTCATCTCTTTTTTTTACTTTCGGCATAGAGTCGGCTTCACCGAGTGCAACATGCAACTTTTTAAAATTGTTAGTTCATGCCTGCTCTCCATCTCATAATTAGCTATGAGCCCAAATTGTCTTATCCTCTGTCCAGACACATCTGACTGCACATTTTATGTGAATTTATTTCATAGGCATTATTTAAGAATTTGGAGTTGACTTGAACTGAATGTCATTTAAATGTTATTTTTGGGCTAATTGATTGGTCGAAGGCGCTATAAATCCGATGGGTTGGTTGGACCAAACAAATGTAATTTGTTTCAACCAATCAGAGTGTAATGAATTTCAACAAATACAAGTGTAAGGAATTCTAACCAATACGAGTGGAAAGACTTTCAATCAATCAACAATCTGATTTGTTTCTATGTTGATTATTCTTAGAATTTGATTGGTTGATTTAAGTTAATTGCTTTTCCAAAACTCTTTGGTCGGCGGTATGAAAGTCAGTCAAACCTTATTCATTCAAGGTCAACATCAAATTGGTCAAAGTATTTTACATTGGTTGAAGTTTTTAAAAGATTTTGACTGAGAGCCTCAAATCTAATGAATATCAAGAATGTCAAGAAAAATAAAGGATAAAAACAGATGTTGAACCACAAAAACATTCACATCTTTTGCTTTTCCTGTTTTTACTTTCCTTGCACTGTCAAACCTATTTTCCCTCAGGTATTGGTACTGTGCCTGTGGGTCGTGTTGAGACAGGAACTTTGAAGGCTGGTATGATTGTGACTTTCGCCCCTGCTAACGTGACCACTGAAGTAAAATCTGTTGAGATGCACCATGAATCTCTGTCTGAGGCTCTTCCTGGTGACAATGTTGGCTTCAACGTCAAGAACGTTTCTGTGAAGGACATCCGTCGTGGTAATGTGGCTGGAGACAGCAAGAACGATCCCCCTATGGAGGCCGGCAACTTCACAGCTCAGGTTAGATTTAATTTTGTGCTGAAAGGCAGCTCTTCCTCAAGAGTCCATAACTTGATCGATGGACAGATTTTTGTGCACCCCCCAAAAAAAAAAACTATGTGACCAAACTTTCTGTTTTGCAGGTGATCATCCTGAACCACCCTGGTCAGATCTCTCAGGGTTACGCTCCGGTGCTGGACTGCCACACTGCTCACATTGCCTGCAAGTTTGCTGAGCTCAAGGAGAAGATCGACCGTCGTTCTGGCAAGAAGCTTGAGGACAACCCCAAGGCTCTCAAATCTGGAGACGCTGCTATAATTCTTATGATCCCTGGCAAACCCATGTGTGTGGAGAGCTTCTCTCAGTACCCCCCGCTGGGTAAGTTTTTACACTGCATGCATTTTAAGCAGTCAACCTTCTCTGAAAATAATTGTTTGGAAATTGAGGTTAAAGTGCTGTTCTCAGGGCCGCAGATAGAGCTAGTCTTTCCAGAACATGCTAGATTTTCTCTGGTTTATCTTCTCAACTAAATTAGCCAGCCCAGGACACTTTCCAAACACATAGCTGAGCTATATTAGTTGAACCATATCATCTCTGTGCTGGAATCCTCCTGTACACCAAAGCCTCTTGACATTTCTGTAAGTGAGCCAGAAAAGTGAGCCAATTGTAAACTCTTGCGTTATGATTCAAACTTTTCTTTAACAAAGCTCTTGTAAGCTTTCATTGGGTGAATGGGTTTGAGTTAGCTAGTGGTGTCCTTGATGATCAACAAGATTCCCGCTAGCAACCAAAGGACGACTATGAGCATGACCTGATTAAAACAATTCCACACAATTTAAACCACCTCAATGTTATTCTCATGATTACAAATCTTTTTAAATGAGTTGATGCTTGATGTACTAATGAAACATCTCTGCTTTCAAACTCTCCAGGTCGCTTTGCTGTGCGTGACATGAGGCAGACCGTGGCTGTTGGTGTCATCAAGGCTGTAGAGAAGAAGGCTTCCACAGGAGGAAAAGTCACCAAGTCAGCTCAGAAGGCAGCAAAAGCCAAGTGAACAGTCGCTTCAGAGATACAGCCATCAGCCTCAATGAGAACCAACAAAGCAATGTCTAAGAACCTGAGCTCTGTTTTAAAGGACTGGCTTATGCTAATAAAAACCCATCGAAAAAGCTTCAGGAGGAAAGGAGGTTTGTTTGTTTAACCCCTGTAGAAATTATCATAATAAACAATGGTGAAATGTAACAAACTGTGGATCATTTACTTGGATATATCATGTATTGAGGAAGTCCAATCAAGCTAATATTTTCAGGTGAAAGTGAAATCAGATTAAAAAAAAACAAAAACTACTCAACATTCCCAACTTCCCAAAATTGATTTGACAAACATTTTCTAACTGGCACAATGCATTTTTTTATATTTTAAATAAAATGTTTAATTCGTTTAACAGTTCAGTATATTTACAAAAATCTGCAAAAATTTTACTTTGTTATAGAATATGAGAAATAATGGCCCAGAAGATCCTAAACTTTGACTGATATTTAAACAAAAGTGTAAATATAGCTACTCGGCCCATTGAAATGTTAGGAAAACCTCTGGCTGCTGGTGACGTTATTTTGTATGCAAATCAGAAAACATTGTATGTACGTGTCATAATGGATCATTGGTAAAGAGATGAAGAAGACTGAAAACCAAAAATACTTTAAGTTCAGTCAACATAGACTTGTGGTGCACAAACAAAACCAGACTGCTAGACATGAAATTTCACTGGGAAAAAAATACAATAAGAAATTAATATAGAAATAGATAAAGG
Organism: Danionella dracula; assembly: GCA_900490495.1. Classification (NCBI taxonomy): domain Eukaryota; kingdom Metazoa; phylum Chordata; class Actinopteri; order Cypriniformes; family Danionidae; genus Danionella; species Danionella dracula. The sequence goes on from UELW01000111.1 coordinate 5,416,390, forward strand.
AATGATGCGAATGAAAGAGTAAACCTGGACAGGGAAACCATAAGTGTGTGCATGAACTAAACAGGGTAGCAGACAATAAAAACAGACCAGAGATAAAAGCAAGTCATAAGACATTAAACAGTTTCAGTTCACAGAATAAAAGAAAAACAGAAGTTCATAGGCCATGTGCTCTTCGAACAGCTGAGAGACTGCGAACCATGTCACATGTTGCGGGAGTTGTGATTACAGAGCTCCCTGAGTTTAAATACTCAAAATATTAGTGTTGTGTCACTATTAAGTTTTGTCATAATACTGATTGGTTCTTAAATTTGGATTGGACTTAGACGAAAACACTTTCTTTCAAATGATACTCTTGTGTATGATTGGTTCTCTGAGAGAAAACGACATAAACTATATTCAGTTATCTTATTGGCTCTTCGAGAGATCAGACTATTGGTTGGTATAAGGTTGTTGGGAGTAAATGAAGATGTGTTCTTTACATCTAGGAACACAATCACATAACAAACATTTCGAACACAGCTACAAAATGTGCAAAAAAATGACATATGTATTTTATGCGTCTACAGAGAATAGGCGGGATCCTATGGTTTGTGACATTACAAAGAAAGAGGTAACAATAAGGTTTAAAGGGCAATAAAAATCTATAATAATATAAAAGAACCCGGGTGAGATAAAGTACAAGAAGGCAATGTATCACATGGTTCGCAAGTTCATCAGCAAGACACAGTTTCATGGTGAGTTTTGTTACAGTTTTAAGTTACAGCCAGGATGCACATTTATAGTTTATTGGTGCATTTAGAATCTAGAATTTTCTTCTTCAATTCTTTGATTGAAGATGACATAAATTACCCAGAATGTATATATAGTATGTTCCAGAAAAGATGCTTTAAGTTAGATATTCATGAATATTTACACTAAATATAAAGATGATTAGTGCAGCTTCAAGTACACAAAAGTATCTTAAATTGTATACACATAATACACATACACATAAGTACACTTTCACGTAAATAATTTAGTTTAATATCTTTCCATAAAGTGTAGTGTAGCACAGTTATTTAAGTGTGGTAAAAGTAGGTGTGAAAGCGAGATGCAAGTATACTTAAAAATAACTTACAAAAGTAAAATGGGTTAATTACATTGTAAACATACTATCTGAAATATAAATACTGCATACTTGAAGTACAAAAAAATATTTTTTTTTTTGCTTGGGAATATAAGAACTAAAACTTGATATCTGTTATTTCAAGAAATAGCGTGAAAGATTTTTTGTGACCTCCAAATCAGTAGTTTTATCATGCTTTGGTTTAAAATGAAAACATAAGGATCTCTCTTCAGGTTTTTCAGGAAAAACATCTGGCTTTCAACTGTTTTTACATATTGAATAATTTTGTAAGTTGAGAAACTGTCAGGTTCATGTGTTGTGTCTGTGTATTGCTTCACCTTCCCTCATGTTCTCCTGTTAGATTTATTAGATTCACATGCTAGATCCTCGGTCGGCTTTCATCAGCATCACCAGCTTTTGGTACTTCAGGCTCATTAGACTGAATCTGTTACGGTCACATGTTATAAAAAATTATATTCTTACATTGTCATTCTGTTAATGCTTACTGTTAAATAAAATAGGTTTGACGCTAGTTACCTGTTACCATCTTGTTGTGTCCTTGGGCTCAGTGTGGCATCAGCAAACAAGAAGGAATCTGTGGGGGTGGCTCAAGTTTCCACATATTCCCATTTGTGTGTATTTACATATTTTATGGAAGTAACAGATAATAAGTTATCGGCAGCCTAGTAAGCATCAGACATCACACCCATGGAACGCAGACTCTAGGTCTGATGGGTTTGGTGTTTTTTTTTATGGCAGGCACTGAAGTTATGTAAAGTCATTGATTGAATTTGTCCAAATTTCTGAGACCCATTTGTTTTTTCAGCCGTACATTGATACATCGTACATTCAAATTGTCAAACAGCCTCATGGGACCAAAAAAGTTGCGAAAAACAATGTGAGACTATCTGCACCTTGTTTAGATGTCTATTATGCTCTGTAGGGTGTTGAACTCATGAATTTGCCCTTTTTGTTTAAGTGCTACCAAATAAACTCTCCTAAATGTGGGTCTTCTTTGAGAAACTAAGGACATTAGTCTAAAAAAAAACAAGCAAAAAAAAAACAATAAGGTGCTACTGAAATCATTGAATATCTAGTTTAAACTTTCATTCATAAAATCTCTTTCTGTCCTTTCAAACAATATTGTTCATTTTTATGTCCAATTTGTTGACCTAATGAGATTGAAGCGAAAACATGTACTGCACAGTAATTTGTCTTTTAAAGGTTAGGCATTTTGTCTCTTCGTTTACAGACAAAGGTTGGGTTGTTCAGAGACTGCTGGTAAAGTCACCAGCTGTGACCCTTGAGTTTAAGTCCAAGGAGAAAGAGGATGTGGTTTTATCCATCGACATCGTCCCCACACTTGAGGCACCCCAGGGTTGGCCTAAAGCAGTTTGCGCTAGTCCCAACATCGACCAATAGCTGGGGAAGAAAACCCGCAGACATTTTGCAAACAAACCCATTTACTTTGTCCCAAAGAGATCAAAAGGAGGAGACCTGAGCGCAGAAGAAAAGGATGATATTCAAGCAAAGACTAACAATTAAAAATATTACTTACCCTAAGATACAGATCCCCCAGATGTGTTTTTAATCAGTTGTCAGTAATCAGTAAAAAGGCCAGTTGTGGTCTGGTGGATAAGAAAAACCAGATTCACCGAGTTGAAGGTGGTATGAGGGATGGAGCACTTGTTTTCTCATCTTCAACAACCACAGCTTTGGTGCCTTTGAGCAAGGCATCAGCTCCTTGATTGCTCCCCGGGCATCGCAGCCATGGCTGCCCACTGCTCCGGGTGTGTGTTCATGGTGTGTTTGTTCACTGCTGTGTGTGTACACTGGATGGGTTAAATTTAAAGCACAAATTCCAGATATGGGTCACTCCATATCTGGCCGACTGATCACTTTCACTTTACTTCAATGAAACCTGATCTTCCCTGAAGGGACTGGGATGAATTAAATGCAGAGCACAAATTCTAAGTAAGGGAACTTCATATGTGGTCACTTAGACTTTCATTTTCATCAGCTTAGAATGTTTTATTTCTATTAACTTATCTTTTTAAGCGCCACCAATTTTGATTTTAAAACCTTTCTTATTTGACTTTTGAGGTCTCCAACAACAGGTTAACATGCTTGTAAGGTTGAAAAAACTAAAGTATTCTTACAATAAGCATTTAATTTGACTGGATTTGGTTTTGATTCCCAAATCATTAGTTTAGTGACTCGTTCTTACTAAACCTAGCTTATGGGGCTGCTCAATGAGGCTAAAACTCTTTCTTAATAAAAACAATAACTGGGTTTTCCTCAAACATAAATCTATGTTGCACATCACATAAAAGGTCGTTTAAAAAAAATAAAAAATCGCATATCTTAAATTCTGTTCCTCTTTTAGAAAGCTGGCAAATCTCCTTCTCTCATATTAAGATGGAGATGATAAACTCTCATGGAAATAAAAAGACCTGCTGTGAGAGTTCCTCCAATAAGTGCTGTCAGTGAGTATGTAACAGTATCTTTACTATGTATATTTTTATAATCAACAGGTTCATCTCATAAATCATTAGAATATCACAAAAACGTGATAACTTTTATCACAGATTTTAGAATTAGAAAACTATATATTTTAAATTCAAAATATACAGAGCAAAAAGTTTCAGCAATAGTCAGAAAAATGACATTATAATCCAGTCAAAAGTCTGAGTCTGAGTGAGGAAGCTACATAACAGTCTAGGAATAGCTTCTGACTAGACTGATGTCCAGAAGACAATCATTAATGCCCTCTACAATGAGGGTGAGCCACAAATAAGTTTCTAAAATGTGCCTATTCACATAGTGCTCTATAAAATAGAGTAAAACTGGGATACTTAAAGAGTCAAAGGGATAATCCTTGAAAATGGCAAGGAGAATTCATGCTAGAATTTGGGGTTGAGTCAGCAAGAGTAACTATGTCTAGACATGGACTACAATCATCATATTCCTCAATTTAACCCTCTACTGAACCAGAGACAACGTCAGAAAACAATTAAACTGTGAAATTGGAAGTCAAATTTGTGTGACCATAGTCCCAGAGTCTGTTGTCAGGCATGGAATCCTGAAGCCTGACAATTTCACCGTCAGGAGTGAAGTGCACAATCATGAAAGCTATCTAATAGTAAAGTTTACAGAATTCCATGAGAAGTTTGTGTTGATTGCACTACTTTATTACAGCCGGAGAGAAACCAGACCCACTGTGCAGGTGACCATGTGAGCCGTGGAAGTATTGCGTGATCTTTTGAATCTATGTTTGAATCTACTGATATATCTTTCTAAAATGAGAAGTGCAAATGGAACATGAATTTTCTCTGTGCTCAAAATAGTGCATTTCCTTCCACTCCACAATCATCAAAAAATTTCAATATCCAATATTAAAATGCATGTTTTAACCCATTTTTACACCTTTGCTTATAAAGTAGTCTGAAACTCTGCCGTCATTTTACTATTTTTACTATTTTGTTGTAACAAGGTTTACTTTTTTCATTGTTCTTTTACTGTAGCGTTGTTTGTTTTATTGTGAAGCTGTTAGTTCCAGCTCCTGCTGTTGTGTAAGTGCTATATAAATAAAGTTGACAGAGACGATGCAAATAGGATACTAGTGCTCTTTGAATAAAGATTTTATTTGAACTCTTCTTTAAAGGTTAAAAGAGAGATTTTTTTTAAAGTGTCCTGATGTTTTCTACTTAGAGGCTTTATCTCCATTCCCTCCATGAATGTGATCTAGAGATCTTCTATGCCCGTTGTTTGAATTTAAAAAATGTTGTGCTCTGGGAAAGAGAAAATCAGCTAAAGACCTAAATTTTCTTTTGGACATTGGATCAAGGCATAATGTTGGATTATAATTTGTAAAATCTCATTATGTCTCTTTGTTTAGCAAGCTTTGTTTATGACTTCTCAAGTGTCTCATCGAGGGCCTGAAGCAGCAGTATCCTAAAGAGCTGCAGCCCCTGTCCTCCTACCATGGGTAAACTGGCTTCTTCCACGTGCTCTCAGACCGAGTGCAGGACACGTTGTGGTCTCCAAGCCAGCTCTCCATCTCATTCATTAAGCTCTTTGGATATTTTGAGAGATCTGCCTTAAACGGTTCACTCGTTCACTTTTTTGTTCGACAGCACAATATGTTTTCTCTTCCAGCTTTTCCTAAAAAAGCTCTTGAATTTCTGAGAAATGTTTTGAGAGGAGCAGAGAGAGCTGGGGTTCCCTCTTTTAAAGGTGGCCAGTCCTCAAGCTGCTCTTATGCCTAAATTTGATCACCCAGTTCAGACAAACACACACCTCAAAGACACTAGTGATTCTGTGACCTCTTTTAAAGTTATGTATGTCTATATATGCATCGTGGTTGTCATTATGTGTGATAGAATTGGCTGTGTATGTCAAACTTGAGATAAGATTGTTTTTAATTTGGAGAATCCTTCACTAAGCATTATTCTTGTGATAAAGGAATAACAATGCAGATTTTACCTTCTTTATTAAATTTCTTTAAAACTCTTTTCATCTTTCGGAGGTTTACCTGAGAATGTGACTGCTGTCATCATATGAAATCATGTCCATTAATAATGTTTTTCAGCTGTTATTTTTTAAATATTTGTTTGATTGATATAAAGTTGGTTGACTAAGTCAAACCGTTTATCTGAAGAAGTCATATTCGCTATCTGTTGATGCTCAGATTTGACACATTCATTCAAGATAAAATTCAGATTCTTTACTTCACCTTAAAAAAGCATATGTTTAGACCCATGGGACTATCTAATTGGAAGACTGTATCACTATACCCACAGTGCTCCATTTCAGTGATTTATTGATCATTTAAATGTGAAAAACTGAGAGCTTTGCTTTATGAATAAAACTATTGGCAAAAAAATTGACCATATGTATTTCAGATGTTTTTTTTTCTTTCAGCCTACCATGAACTTTTGTCCCCTTGGAATGAGGTTCCTACTGCATTCAGAGGGGGTTTGCGTTTCGAATTTTATGCATTTTAAGTAGTGAAAGCTACTTAAATAAGATAAAATAAACTAAATAACCTCAACCTAAACACAAAACACCACATAATGTAAATTAGAAAATGAGTATTTTAATAACTACATTTTGACCAAAATGTCAGCTAGCATTTTATTATGGCCAGGGGATGATTGATAGTGCCTAATAATAGTGATTTATTAGCATACCTAGTATTTCAAAGCCTAAAACCTTTTGTACTTTATTCACTCAACAACAACAGCAGTATTCATTTATACATTACATTACATTCACATAAACAAATGACAGGAAATTAATTAGACTAAAACAGGGGTTTAATGAGTTTTTTTGTTAAACATATCTTTACATTTTTTTTTTTGCGTTTGACTCTGGAAATGTGAATATATTTTAAAATGATGTATACAATGTGTAAAGTTTTGTTAATTTTGGGACCACTTCTTTTTTTCAACTGTTCCCTGTCTGTTTAAAAAATATTAAATTAAAGAGATATTATTTTTGTTAACATGAACCTCCAAATGCTTTGAAAATAATTTTGTATAAATACCAAATACCAAATACCCTCATTATTCGACTCTTTTTTTAACAGAAGTACTCGTCTTCCGTAGATCATAATGGAAACTGTAGTTCTGTATATAACAGTTCCTGAGCAAGGGGCAACCTCCTCCTTTCCCGCTTGAAGCTCGAAAGGAAGTGACTGGAATGTAGTTCCCCGAGCGGCCGCTTGAGGCTGACTCCAAAACAGAGCAAGTTCTCATTCGCTCCAATGTTAAAACTGGCCAACTTTGGGTTGAAAAAAAGCATGCTTTCACCCCTGGCTCCATTAGATTTGTTTATTCAGATCGCTATTTTGACCTTCATGAACACTCTGAGGGGAGTGAATTATTTTAAAATGTGTTTGTTTAAAATATATAAAAATTAAACCTTCGGCCAATCAGACGCCTTCACTACGGCCATGTCCCGCCTCTGAGGTCTCGTTTTCGAGCACTGGCTCCGCCCAATTTGAGTTTCATTTTACTTTGCAAGAACCCTATTGGCAACGTCACGAACTTTGTCCATGTTATATACAGTCAAAGCTCCCAAGGCATCCGCTAGGCTACAAATACTCTGCTCCGGAAGTGAATCGTCCTTTTCATGTGATCAAACATGGCGGTGAGTACATCTGAAATTGTGATGTAGACTGTCTAGCGTACAAATCCTGAAACATCTGCTTAATGCCTTGCTTTTATGATATGAATTCAAACGATATTTTTGTTTTGTTACATTTTGTCGTGATGTATGGGGGTATTTGTGTTAAACGAAGTTGTAGCTTTTGCCTGCTCTTCGCTATTAAGTGTGTGGTTGAGTCAAAATGGCAATCGTAAGACCCATTTTGAATCACAAACGTTCTTCCAATGGGGGTGTTAAACTTAAAATTTGTCTAATGTGAATTTCCGGTTGGGTAACTCACAGTGTAACACATTTATCGACATTTTGCAGCTTATTCCGCTTAACCTTTCGCTATGCTTTGGGTGATATGCCCGGGCATGTCTCGACTCAACCTAATTAAACTAAATATTTGTTTAATTATTCAGTGTTTTTTAAATTGTGTTCAACTCCCAATATGTTTTCGCATTGTTAAACTGTAGTGTTTCGTATGTTGCTTTACGCATCATGTTTTCTAAGTTGCGCTTTTAGATGAATGCATAGCTAAAGTTTTAGCATGTTACCTCTATTTTACCATCGGACTGTTACATTTTTTCTTAACTGCAAACGTGGTGAAATTGTGTTCGTCAGCTTATCACGCAGATAGAAAATCTATTTGGATTGCCTAGTCATTAAGGTAGCAATTTAATCCCTTGCAATGTATTAATTTTAACATGTTGTGGTTCCATTGTTTTATTCCTACTTTAAATATTCTGCAAAGTAACACTAGTGAATGCTTACTATGGCTATTATAAACACTTAGAAGTTCTTGTAATACGAGCTGGAACGTGTCTGACTTTTGCAAAATTGTGTGTGTGTATTTTCCTCAGGAACAGGGAGAAAAGAGGGAGAACCCCATGAGGGAGCTGCGCATCCGCAAACTCTGCTTGAACATCTGTGTGGGAGAGAGCGGTGACAGACTGACCCGAGCAGCTAAAGTGCTGGAGCAGCTGACTGGACAGACACCCGTCTTCTCCAAAGGTGAGAGGTGATCAGCAGAACTTTAAATAAACGTTTTTTTTTTTTTACTGGTGGTTGCGGCTGATTCTCTGGATTTCTTGCATAAAATTTACAGTCTTATGTTTACTGTTGGTAAAGTTACTTTGAGTGATCCATTAATGAATTGTGTCCCCTCAGCCCGTTACACTGTGCGATCCTTCGGCATCCGTAGAAATGAAAAGATTGCTGTTCATTGCACTGTCCGTGGAGCCAAGGCTGAGGAGATCCTGGAGAAAGGATTGAAGGCAAGGAATAAACATTTGAAAAATATTTATTTTTTTACTTTTCAAGAGTAGGCTCTTTTGTGAGAAGACACAACTGAAAAAATGTGTATTTATGACAATCAGTATATTGTTGCTTGTCACTTGTCTGCATGAAGACAAGGGCAAGTTTTAAAACATGGGTGTGATGTAATTGCTGAAAGTTTGTTTATCTCCTAGACCAGTGGTTCTCAAACGTTTTTCAAGTACCACCTCAGAAAAAATGTGGCACTCCAAGTACCACCATAATGAGTAACCTTAAAATACATAAGTACTGTGTAGCAACAGCGTGTAGGCCCTCCAATTCAGCTACAGTTCTGATTGAGTGTAGTTCTGATGCAGATTTGCTGCTTCACACCATTCTCCGTTATCATACTCATTATCGCAGCTTGAGAGTGAAACAGCAGATTTAGCCAGAGGCTGAAGGGAGAGGCCTCTGATTTCATTGGACTAGTTTGGTGTCCTTCAAAAAACAACCAATGGGCCACTACCAACATCTCGGTACCACCAACAGTTGTCCCAAGTACAACCAGTACGCATACCACAGTTTGAGAACCACTGTCCTAGAACAAGACTGCTTTAGCCATACTTGGTGTGGGCCCTTCTGATTTACTACAACTTATTTTGGACTAATTGAGCTGATCTAGTTTATGAAGTGCATAACTCATAATTTTTTAAATTATTATTTAGTTTGGAAAATGTACATATTGCTGGTTTTATTATTGTCTTGGTTAAACCTGCTTTTTTCTATCCAGGTGCGGGAGTATGAATTAAGAAAGAATAACTTCTCAGACACAGGAAACTTTGGCTTTGGCATCCAGGAGCACATTGACTTGGGCATCAAGTATGACCCAAGCATCGGTATCTACGGCTTGGACTTCTATGTGGTGAGTTTAGAGAGCATTTTGTTGAAATACATTGTCCCCAACACTTCTGATGACTATTGTTTGCAATAGTCAAACAGTTGGTTTGTTGCTTTCTATAAATTGACTTCATTATTAAAACAAATGTATACATTGTTTTAAATCCCTGCGGTGTAGCAGCCAGCCATGATGATTCTTTCAACTTTAAAGATAACAAAAATATCTTAAAGTACAAGTTAATAAGAAAGCAGTGAAAGGCAGACATTTAATCATTTGACATGACCCTCGATGTCCATTTTGCAACAGTGTTCAAGAATGGTCTTGTTTGTGTTTTGATTTATATTTTATCGTTTTCCAAACTTCAGTCCGAGGCATAACTAGACACTTTTTCTGCTGGGTTTGATGTTACCCTTTCACGATGTTTGTTCTGTGATTATCAAATTGGAGGCTCCACAGAGGAGACAGTACAGGATGTAAATGAGAATTTTTTTTCTTTTTCTTCGGTGGGCTGAGAACATTAAGTTACTAAAGTATGTCAAATGTCCTGTTTTAATACCACCCATCTACTTCATTAGATGTGTGGCTATGCTAACAGGGTACAAGAACTTTGTCAAGATCTGAAGGGGTGGTTGGGAAATCCTCCTCCACCTCTATATGAACTGGCAGAACATTCACTGGAGAAGTGTTATGACTAAAACTGGTTCGGCACTGTACAATTTGATTTATTTTGCTACAATTTTAGTTATGCAACTATTTTGCGGATCGGTGTTTGTTGAAGCAGGATCATGAGAAACAATGATACCTCATGACTAAGTTCTGATCAAATATATTATGGGTGCAAGAAAATCAAACTGGTTTTAAATCCTACGAGGATATTGCAATGTGGAAGTGTTACTCTGCTCAAGCAACTGTAGTGGATGTGAGTTTTAACAGAAAGCAGCATGGAGGCACAGTGGTCCTCAGCTTCTGTAACAAGATTGAGATGTCGTGTTTGAATGATGTACAGTGAGCTCCCAGGTCACATCTTATCATCGGGTAGTACGGTGAGATCGTGAATCGTGTGCTTTGAGCTTTTTACCACTGCGGTCAACTCATGCCGTTTAAGTAGTAGCAAAATCATGAGACTGAGCTGTAGCATCTGCCTATAATGGCAATGAGAATTGCAGGTCACTTAGACCTCATGCACAGCTTCGGCCTCTTTCTCCCTGCTTCTATAACTGGTCTTCAATTTATTCTTCTGAATTGCAGTTGTATTAACAGAAATGGATGCATGCACTTATTAGAGATCTTTGAACAAAGGAGAGCAGTGGCAAAACATTTGACAGGCTACGAGTAGCTGTAAATGTTTTTCTATTTGTTATTTACATTGATGCTCTGAACAGAAGAAAGTCAAAAGGATATGTATTCACATTAAGAATGTAATGTTACAGAATTTGGTAGACCGTAGCACGCACTGCAAAAGGTAAAAAAAATGTATAAAGCTGGCCATTCTGCCTTTTTTCATGCTATTGTGTAGGAGTGGGAAATATCATTATACCTTATGATACAGTAAATTTGTTTTAATGTTTATATCGCGATACTCTGACGTAATGTCAATCATCTAGTGTGTGTGCTACCCCAAACTCTAAAGACACTAAAGGACAGTGCTTAAAAGCAAGAATGGCTTTAGGAAGTTCAGAGAGAGCCTATAACTTGAATGACTTTGGTGGTGTGGAATAGATATTTAAATATCAGATACTTTAGCATACTTATCACTCTAGCAAAGTTGTTTGTTGTTTTTGATAAAACCTAACCTCAAATATGGGAAATGTATAATTTCCTTGTGAAGATAAGGATTTAATTGACTGATTTTTTAAACTTGTTGGTATGTTCTGTATTTTAAGGTGCAATGTTTGGTATTTATGGCAATAACATTGATTGTTGTGTACATTTGTATGTTATTGAGGTTGATTAAATAGTTTTATTGATCATTTTGTCATCCTGAACATCGTTATTGCCATACCCCCCTAAAATATTGTTATATTATTTGAGGGCCATATTGCCCACCCCGCACTGTTATGTAATATGACTGAAAATTGGCCATGATAAACCAGTGCACCCCAGATGTCATGTCTGATTATGATCAACAGTCATTGACACCACCGTCTAACAAATGGTTTGTCATCTAAATGAATGCATTTATCCAGCGCTATGAATAGGGTACAAGTTAAGCAGATGCTTTGTGAAATATAATTCTGTTTAGAACATTAAAAGCTATAAACAATATGTGATCCATCTTGTTTCACAGTTGTCTTGTATGAAATAAATGGAGTACAATTCTTTCACAGTGTGCCTCTGCAGTATTTCATAAGCCTGTCTATAAAAGTAAACAAACTATGGAAAGATGACAAACATAATGTTTGAGAGTGCACATGCTCTGTTCATGTTGAGTTGCTGCACTCATAGTTCTCTTGCTTATCATTTTACTGACATGTTTCTAGCACAGGGCTCCTGCGATACAAGATGGAGCTTTTTTTTAAGGGACAGCTGTGTTTGTTTTGCTGTACTGCAACTTACTGATCAAGGTGGTCAATAAAATGTGCACTGCTTACTCAAATGACAAAGAGAACTCCAGATTTATTCATTTGCTGTATGTTTATGCAAGTTATTCCACATCAAATTCTTGCCTACCTTTTCTATACATGTATTTATTTCAACCCCATTTGATCTGGTAATTTCTCATTTACGAAGCTGTCATAAAACCAAAAGCACAGTAGAATAAAAATAATGATATTTTAATCTCAAGTCAATCTGCAACAGTTAAGACATGAAATAATAATAATCTTGTAAATTTGCTGGTAACTTTGTTTGCTGTAGGTTCTTGGCCGGCCAGGATTCTGCATCGCTGACAAGAAGAAGAAGACTGGGCGCATTGGATCCAAGCACCGAATCCGCAAGGAGGAGTCCATGCGTTGGTTCCAGCAGAAGGTGGGTAACTGTAGAACACTCAGTATTAAATGTTCTTGACCTTAAACATCTATTTTAACAGCCTTAAAGTCTGATTTCCTGATGCCTTTCTAACACAATGAACTACGTACTTCCTCAAATTAACTCCAAGAAATATTATAGTCAAATTTAACTTGAGACTGCAGGTCTGCAGGTTTAACTTGGCAGACTGCAGGTCTTAATATTAAATGTAAAAAATCTGAATTGCTCATTAAACATTGGGACCTCATGCAAACCTATATTTTCAGTAAAATAAAGGTTTTAGTGAAATGACTTGCGCATTCATTGCAGAAAATTGCATGTGTATCAAGTTTAGAAGCACATATGAACGTGTCCTGGGATTGAATACGATAACAGGAATTGAGTTGTTCTGACTAAAGTGAAAATATTTGTTAGTCACACAAAAAGAAGTTGCAAGTGTATGATGTTGCTTTTATCATTTAAGTCTGACTTGAAAACATCTGTTTTAGCTCATGTGTTTAATTGATGTCTATACATTTCATTTTAAGGCACCATCCAAAATATGCTGAATTTAAGATATGTTTCCTGAAAACTCAAATGTTTAATATATCTTGAAGCTAATTAAATTAAGAATATATTGCTTAGTTAGCAATTATACAAGATCTTTTAAGACCTCAGATGTTTTTCCTATAACGTGTTTCTGTGCTGCAAGCTCTGGCGGTGGTGTGCTTTTATTGGAAAGCACCAAATGTTAATTAAAATACAGTGCATTCATTTTGATGGCCCCAACCCTCATCTTGTATTCATTGGTTTTAATCGGGTTTTGTGTGATTTTGCTGGCTTGAGTTTGGTACACTAATAAATTCTATAATTTCTTTCAGTATGATGGCATCATCCTCCCTGGCAAGTAAAGGACCACCAATTCTGAATTTGTATCAAACAAATAAAAAGAAAATGCCAAAATAAGTCTCTTTTTTTTTTTTTTTGTAATGGTTTTGTAGATATAATCTCTTTATTGCTTTTTAAACAGCTTCATGTCAGAACGTGAGGATTTTTCAAAATGTTATCCAAGTTTCTTGGAACATTGTTTTAGCACAGGGGTGTCAAACTCAATTCCTAGAGGGCCACAGTCCTGCACAGTTTTGCTCCAAACTTAACTGAACACACCTGATTCCACTGATTAAGCTCCTCTGGGTTTGTTTGAAGGTACTAGTGTGTCTCCTGAAACAGGGTTGGAACAAAAACCTGCAGGGTCTACGGCCCTCCAGGAATTGAGTGTGACTACCCTGTTTTAGCAGGTGAATTTGAATCAAATTCAAGTACAGTTGTTGTATAAAGAAAATGACTAGTTTTTGTAGATTTTGTTTATCTTAATGATCTATTTATAAATTCACTCCAGACTCTCAAATTTAGTATGCATATGTAAATCATTGCAGTTATGCAGTACATTAATTATACTTGCCTTGGTTCCCTGAACAGGAACATATACTTGCGGAATATGGAACAAATTCAAAAGTGTAGGAGAAGGGGCAGAATAAGCTCCACCTCATTCCGGTTCTGTTAAGTCTTTGAACTTGTTGTTTGATATTTGTCAGTGTTGCATGCTGCAGTAGAGATCATGGAAATGGTGATTAAAAGTGTCTGTAATGCTGTGTTCACTCAAATATACTCACACGAGAAACAGCTTTTAATTTTCTTTATTATATACTTCAATCATAATTCAGATGAAAACAAGTGATTCATTTCCACCTAAAAGATGGCATTGCCTTATTGCAGATCAGACTTCAAGTCACAAGAAGTAGTAGATCTTATTACAGTAATCATTATTTTCATTGCTCCAATTTTAAAAGACCTAGTTTAAGGACTTGCTCTGGTTGGCCTCTGAATTGTGGTGCTCTAAGGTAGCAAATCTGTTGTGTGGCCAATCATTACAGCTCTCTGCATTTAATATTTATTTCTCTGATCTCTGAAACAAAACAAACTTCATAACTTTCAACATCTCTCTAGTTCTTATATTTTTTGTAAGCTGGTTATATTTGTGTGAGTGCTTTGTCATTATGAACCCACATTTTACCTTTAGGCTTTAATTATTTTTATGCAGACCTTCATCACTTCTAAATAGATGAATATTTGTATCTTAAGAACAAGTCGATGAATAAGTAATGATGAACACTGGAAGCTGTCTGCAACCGAAAATATTGTTTTGTACAAAAGACAGGCTTCAGCACATCACTATTTTGGAAATTTTCCTTTAAAAACAACCTTGCCTTTTCCTTTCTCTTCAATCGTTTGCTCTTCTCTATACTTCTCATCTTCCCAATACCCTTCTTGAATCTTTCCGTCATCATGCAGTGTTGCTTTGCTCATCTTGTGCTGGGGTGTTCCTGTGCCTCCTGGAGGATGTGTGTCGTGGGGGTAGTGTCAGGGCACAACAGGAAACCCCCACAATGGGTTCTGGAAGATCCTCTACTGTGCTCCAGCTGTCTGTGCCAGGCTCGTAGCGCTGAACTGCTGCCTTATAACGCTTCTCCGCTTCGTTCCATCCACCCATGATGAAAATCTGCTCTCCCATTGAAGCCATCCCTGCTGTGCTGACACCTAAGGGCAGGTTGGCAGCCCTGCTCCACTCTTTGGTCTCCGGAGAGAAGACTTCAGTAGTCATCACATCAACTCGAACTCCACCGGGACCAAGTTGACTTCCACCCATCACGTACACCTTGCCTCCCAAGGTTCCAGAGCAATGCCATCCTCGCGGCGTGTCTAGCTCTCTCTGCTCCATCCATGTGTCTGTGTCAATTTGGTATTGGATGACTGAACGAGAGTAGGCACAGTTGACATACCCACCCGTCACCAGAATGTCTCCTGATGGTAGAACTGCACTGGCATGGCAGCAGCGAGGCATCTCCATTGGTGCACGAAGATGCCAGGTGTTTGTTGAAGGCTGGTAGCTCTCAATAGTGGCCAAGAGTCCATCTGTGTTGCGTCCACCGATGGCATAAAGGCGTCCAGCGGTGGCCACCAGGCTAAAGTGAGTCCGCCGCTGGCGCATGTTGGTGAGATGCAGCCAAGTATTGAAGCGTGGGTCATATCTAAGGATCAGAAGAAACGAAGGTTATGGAACAGTGCCTTTATGTAAGAAATGGAACAGAAGTAATTAAAAAAAATATTTATTAATCCAGATATTAGTTTAAAGCGTCATATTCATTTTAAGCTCTTATAGTGGCCACAATATTTACTCCTAAAAAATGAGGAACTAAGGCTCTGAAATAATGTTTATATATTATGTGTGAATGGCTTAATGTACCTTTCAGTAAATCAAAACTACTGTTTATCCTTAAATATTGATACAAAAGCCCATAGCTGGAAAGAATTTGACCCAAATGGAATGGAATAAATCTCTATTGTGAGCATTGAAAAAATGTACAATTTGAAAAAAGTTCAGGTTAAAAAAAATGTAGATTTGGAGAAAAACTGATGCAGTTACAGGTAGCAGGAATAATTGGAGCTAACTTTATGTCCCAAAATAAGAATATTTTTTGTCTATAATTTTCAAATCTTGCTATCAAGTTATCAGATTTGATTGTTCGTCAACTGTTAAATAGATTACACCTTTTATCAAAGGTTTACTAGAGAACCAGTTTTTACTAAATTAAATTTTATTTGTGCACTAAATGTTTATTGAATGAAGGATTTGTTTTGTGTGATAATTTGAATTTGCTTTGATTAATTGCAACTTTTTGAATACCATACAATGCCTGTGAATCTTCTGCATGTACTGCTCTTGTATGTTATCTGTTTGCACCTCCTATAGGCACTGCCCTATTGACCTTACTTGTACTTTTATTTTATTACATGGAACGAGCACATAGAATCACTAGCTTTCATAATAGTATTTTCATGATTAAGTCCATTTAATTATACATTATCAGCTTTTAAGACCTCTCTTAAGAATAACCTCCGAAAGAAAATAAGTTTGATGAATGTTTAAGAGAAGAAAGGGTTCTCTCTCCCTGTTTTTGGTTGTTGATACCACACCTGCTGAGGGTCCCAACTGCATGCTTGGCCTGATTTCGGGCATCGTTTTGATCCTCTCCTCCTGCCACGTACAGGAAGCCATCCATCACTGCCACACACTGGTTGAAGCTCTTGGCTGGCAGCTGGGTGAGATGGCGCCAGGAGGCCGCTCCCTCACGGTGATCCCTCCAGAGGACCTGAACGAGGGTAAAAAGATGTGAGGAGGAGGAGGAGGGTGCTGCTAGATGTGCTAGAATTCACTTTAACCATCCATTTATCACTGATGGCCAACTTCATATTTTTTATTTATTAAAAAAAATAGGAAGGTGACCTATGTTCTACTCATTTACAGTATGCAGCAGTTACTTTAGTAGTTATGTTAGGCTCTACAGTCAGATGGTGGCAAAACATTGATCAAGAGTGAAGATCTGCCCTCAGGTGATTGCAACTGACATCAAGTGCAGCACGATCTCTAAATGAAGCTGCTTTTGGATACAGCAGTGTGTAGATATGCATTAAGAACATACCTCTCGGCTCAGGGCTCGCTCTGTCAGAGATGGACGACCTCCGATGGTCAGAAGAGCATTCTGGCTTCCACGGACCTTCATGAAAACAGCGTCTTTCAATAGTCTAATTTGTAATATGGTTGGAGATGGTTGACTGCATTTTTGGGTGATTTTGAGACACCAATATTTATTCTCATTTTTATTTGCAGTTTTACTCTTAAAGTATCAACAGTTGCATTGGTTACTTTTGAATAAGTAAATAAAGCCATTAAAAACATCTTTGTATTTATCATGGAGTATTGGTAGGTAGTGTCACAAGCCCTCTTACCTTTGTGCGTGGTGACTGCAGGGTGTTCTGCTGGGTGGGTAGCAGATGGTAGTTCATGGCATCCACCAGCAGGCGGTGGCAGTGAGGGTCCTGCATCATGCGTGAAACTGGCTGGATCTGACTGACCAGCTCACTGGCTGGGATTGTCTCGAAGCGAACATGAGAAAGAAGCTCTGCAGAGTGTTCCTGCCTCTTCTTGTCAAAGTCCAGCCACTTCAAGGCAATCTAGATCAGGTTACATGATATTCACGGATTCAGCCATGCTAATGGGTCTGAGAATTTCATGTTAAAAGGGACATCGGACGCCCATTTCTCGCTAGTTTCTCTTTTTCCTTTGGATTTGAGAAAATTGAAATACTTACAGTCGTTTCTCAGTGGTTTACTTTAATACCACACAAATCACTTATTCACACAGTGAATGATAGTGATTGTCTAGCACTTTAAAGGTGTCGTGTAAACTTGCCTTTTCTGATATTTCTAACTTGTTTTACTCCGGTTCCCTCATCAAAAACATGCCTTGAGTTCTATACAGTTGTTCAGTTGTTTTCTAGGAGTGCAAAACAGCTCAATGGTCACAGCACTACACCATACCAAACCAGATGAATCAGATGAACCGCTATTGCAGCTCATTTCTGTTCATATCTCTGTACAGAGATGTCATCTCTGTACATATCTTTTTACTGTACATATCTTGGTGCTCTATATGTTATATCCTGTACTTACTGCAATTGCACTACTGGTTAGACAAATGCTGCATTTCGCTGTACTTGGGTAATGACAACAACGTTCTAATTTAAAAATCTGTAATTGTTACCTTAAAAAACATGGATGTAATGTTCGTGACATCATCCATAGGTTTTGTAACAGAAACTGAACAAAGAGATGGGACATCAGCATAGTAAAGGTACCTGAGTGGGTAAAGATTTATAATTTTAATTTTGCTCAAACAAGTTGTCGGAGGTCAACACTAACAATATGAATAAAAAAAAACATACCAGGGTTAAATGTGTTTTTTTTTGTCAGTTCTTAAGTTGGGATTTTTTTATTTCTCAGAAAATTTATTAAGACAAGAAAATCAGCTAATTCTATTGTTTTGTAAGTAACCTTGATATGGCCAAAATGTCATGACTCGTGAAGCAACTCAAAAATAACACAACGTTATAACAACATTTGAATATAATGTTGCACGAGAATATCTTCTAATTTGATCTAGTAATAAATAATATATAACATATTACAGCTTCAGTAAAAGTTGTCATAAAAACTAAACATTTATTATCATGCATTTAAACAATCTTTTAACTTTCGAGACATCAAAGACCTATCCAAGATTTTTTGGTTAACGTGTAAACGTGTACATTCAATCCTGCCTAGTAAGAAAAAAGTTTCAGGTCTAATCTGATTCAACGAACTATGCTAAGGTTTATTAAGGGAAACAGTTAAAAAAAAAAGATTCCAAAATGCAAAAAACATGACTAATTAACTCTAATTATGCCTAGCCGAACAAAAATAATTATTTTGTTTAGTCAGCCTAAAGATTATATTTTATGGAAAAACAAAAACATTTATGAAACAAGGAGTTGCTTAATTTTTGCTGGATTATTTCTTCCAGTACTGACCTGGAAGGCTGTGACCTCGGAAGGCAGCATCAGGTTGTCGTCCTTCAGGAAAGCCGTGATCTGCTCCAGAGTCAGCTGGTTGAATTGGCTCGTCTCTGAAAACTGGCTGAAATTCTCCAGGATGTACCTTCGGGCGGCTTCACGGACGGGTGTCAGGCCATACGCCGCCCCGATGTTCCAGATGTACACACAGGTGTTGGTGTTAAGCTCAGCCATCAGGAAGTCCATACACATCTGGAGCAGCTGTGGGATCTGAAGGGTGCTCGCAGCTGACACTGTGCAGCCAATCGTGTACAGGGACATGTGTACGCGGCCCAGGTAAGCAAAAGTAATCACGTTGGCAAGTCCTGACAAAGGAAATGTCAATCAAGTCACTGTTTTTCAAGATGGTTAATATCAATATTTTTATCGGCACTCTGTCACTCTTCTAAAAATGTTCGGTTACATCTGGTACTGCTTTTTTGAGTAATTACACACAAAATTACACACTCTTATTAAAAGTAATTACACACTCTTGTTAAAACCCTTAGTAAAGAATGTACTTCTTTTTACAGATTCTGCAGAAGAATAAGAGCTTTAAATTTAAGCTTTGTAAAATATTTCATGATTTAAAACTTCAACAATGAGTGCTAATAAGGAGAATGTTTGAGCTCTTACCAAGGGGTGAGAGGGTTGGCAGCTCTAGTCGTTTAAGCCCCGGATCCTTTGCGAGTACCTCTCTCAGGTACTGACTGACTGAGGAGATAACCAGCTTGTGAACATCAAAGGCTTTGGTTTTACAGGCCATCTCCAGATCTGTCAGGAAGCGCTCCTGTCTCATCCGGCTCAGCTCCTCCAGCAGAGCAGATCCATGCATGGGCCGAGTGAGCTCACTGCCCAGCCCGAATCCTCTCTCACCTGGCCGGATCACAGGAGGAGGCAGGGGAGCCCCATTCAGACGGTTCAGATGCTCGATGTTTAGCGGAAGCTCCAGTTTTTTTACTCCGGGTTCTGGGAGGAGGACTCCGCCCGTCTGTACTGTGGTTGGTTCAGGTGTAGGCTTCTTGTTTAGACGTGTCGTCTTCTTTTTAGGAGCCATAATGATGTTTATGTAGGTAAATGGTGTTTTCTAAATGGTAGCTGTTGTTTTCTTTCTGAGGTTTTTAGCTTATTTTTAGATGGTTCAGACTCGCTTCAGTTCTTTCACAAGAGTACGAACTGGCTTAGATGTTGATATTTAGATTAGTATTGTGATGTTTGATGATAAATGATAAAACCACAAAAAGGTGGTTTTCAGGTGGTCACTTTGGTTTACAGATGCTCTTTGAAGCTGATTAGTAGAGCACTGGTTGATCTTATGGACAGACAGAGGAACAGTGGATGGATCAACTTTGACACCTATAAAGAAACAAAAAAGTCTTGGGTAGTATTGATTAAGTATTGATTAGCAGAGATTTTCAGCTTTTTATTATAAAAAATGATATGAGTCAATATAGGTTGTTGTACGTATAGTATCATAATGTTTTCCTTATGCACTGCGCAGTGAGACACAGGCCATAGAAATAATCTTTATAACCTTAGCCGAAATACACAGCAGTGAAAAGGAACATTAGCTTACAGAACAGAGAAAACAACTACGAGGAATACATTTTATACAAGCATTAAACTTGTATTATATATTAATATTACACTTGAAAATATATTTAAGGACTTGGTCATACATGTATACAATGTAGGTGCAAGAGAACATATGTATATATATATTTAAAACTCAGAATAGTGGGTAGGTATAATTGGGTAAGAATAATTGTTTATGTGCACAGATAAAAATCCTGGAAATAACTTGCAATTACTGTTACTTAAGCAATTACTGTAGATAGAAGATGATATAGGACAAAAAGTACAGCGAGTAAACTAAGAATGAAAGAGCACAGTTGTTTGTAAACGTACAGTAAATTGCTCAAGTTAAAATACTTTTGAATCAAGGATCAGCCCAAATGGTATGAGGGGATATTTGCTTCAGTTGTCTAAATAAACAAGTCTATTCTCCACAAATAAATGAAAAGAGACAGATGATAATAAATTATATTAACAGATTTTACAAATATACTTTTTAAACTCACAAATACAGATTTGCTTGGATTTATTTGTGGAGCCGTCAGCACTTGATCTCATCCTTTAATTGTTCAAATATTCACAACTGAATTCACCTCATGCATTTATACATAGTAACTTAACATTTTTTATTTATTTAATTTGGCAATTTGTTATTATTATTTTTGTATTATTATTATTAATTTAAATGTAATTTAGCTCATAAGCAGTGAACTTGTGAAACTGCTGTGCTGGCATTAAGGTCATCCAGGACTAGTTCAGTGGCAAATAAATAATAACTTATACTTAGTAATTTACCAAATAATTTTTCCTTTTCAGTGTAGGTCGTTGTCATGATGTTTGAATGTTATATCATCATGCACAACTCTAATAAGCCTACTCTTTCAAACTGGGAGGAGCTAAGAGTGATTGACAGGTACATGTGGCCTCCTTTGAGTTCCCAAAAGGACTTCATGAAATATAGTCAAAGAACTCAGTTATAAATAACATACATTTATAAAAATCAATGCATTTAAAGTGTAATCCGAGGACTGATTTTATTTAGAAACTCCCCACTAAATAATGACACTCAATGTAGAAACAAATGCTTAAAAAGTATGCGCTAATGATATTCTATCTAAAGGAATTATGAGTATGGAAAAAAAAAATTCAAAGCAACACTTTTGCTCTAATAGTAATATTAGTATATTTGTCAATATATTATTATAATACATTTAAAAGTAGATGTGTGTTTATGTGCTTTAATGCATGTCAAATGGTTTTATTTATTTATTTACATTGGGAATCCCCTCCCTCTGTCAGATATAATGTTAAAAAAACATGTGGATCTTAGACATGTGTGTAGTGTTACAGATTAATAGACAGACATCGTTTCCTTGCTGCCAATGAAGTGACTCTTCAGTCAAAACTAGTAACAAAAAGTGTTGAATCTTTTCAATGTAACATATACAAAACAATTTCAACTGTTTAAAATGAATATATAATGTGAATCAAAGTTTAACGCGAAGACAAATAAACAGTTGACACACACTGGTTTAAACAGCCTCTCATTCCATTTCCAACAGAAATTACCCTTTCTTTGCCTTTAAAATCTAAGAGTTCCTCATTCCTTATTGTGTGGGAACAATAAAAAGCAGCTAAATAACATATATTACAAATTGTGGTTTTAGATTTTGTTCTGTTTTTCTCCAACTCCATTTAAAACAGTGTGAAATTAAAAGATTATGACTGCTTACTATGGAAATCATTCCTTTAAACATTTTTTTAAATGGAATGGGTGATTTACATTACAAACAACCTGTTTTCAAACCTGCATGCTCTGTGTTAACATTTATTGGTTGAGTTGGTCCAGGGTTGAGATTTTAACGTGATGAACAATAAATAACAATAACGACAATAAAGCAAACATGAGTGGACTCTGGTGAACAGGTGTGCTTCTGTCTCCTCTAAAAATACACTAAGGCCTCATGACTGAGCTGTGCTGCTTAAATTACATTCAGGGTCCTCCCATCCACCCCTCACATGCTAAACCCTTCTTTATTAAAGTCAATATTACAACTCAAAGCCACATCGTCTGGGATCTCAAAGGAAAATGCAAGAAGTGATTTAGCCACTGATTTACCATAGCAACCATCATCCCACCCAATTAACATGGCACTTCACTTCACACAACCTCTTTGTTTTTCATGGAAGAGTTATTATTAAATAAAAAGAGTGTAGTGCAATAAAACCTATTTTATTTTTTCACGTATTTGGAAATTAGATAAGGTTGATTCATGTCAACTTGTTTGATTCAAACCAGCGTACTTTTTTTCTCATTAATATAATAATAATAATAATAATAATATGTTCCATTTTTATAGCGCTAAAAGAACCTTTATAATGTTTAGTGCATTATTTATTCACTCCACAATCACATTCTGGTGGTGACAAGCCACCTTGGTAGCCCTCAGCTGACAGCACGTGGCTGCCATTCCGCGCCCACGGCCTCCTGCCCACCACCAAACACACCCCACCAGTCACTCACGTCCATACATACAGGGCAACGTGGGTGAAGTGGCTTGCCACAACGCCAGACTGACCCTAGCGGGGATCGATCCGCCAACCGTTCAGTTACAGGATGACCAACTCCACTACTGCGCCATCTTTCCATCCTGTACAATATAATGTACAATAGTTGTAAAAAATATGATTGTGCAGACATTGGTGCTCAGTTGACAAAAGCGCAAATAAACAAATGTTATACTCAGCACAACTTATAGCTGTTTTCTGTAAAATCTTTGTGGCCTTCTTTCCACCGTTCCTTATTTTATCTTAAAGGCTGTAAAAACTCTCCCCAAAGTTTTCTTAACTTTTTATCTTGTCTTTATTCACTGAGGATTTCCAAATATTGTCATCAATGATCAGATGTGGTCCACTGTTCTCCATTGAACAGAAACTTATCATTTTGTTGCTGCTTTTTTAACTTACATTTATACATAGTGTGTATACAAAAATATACAAAGTTCCCACAGAATATTCAAAAACGTTAATATTTTTAACTGTTGGGTATAGGTTCAGTCTCGTATGACCTTCATTGATGTATACGTTAGCCAAATTATCCATCTTGTTATCAATAAACAAGTTGACATTAGCATAGAACTTAGTTAAAGTATAATGCAATTTCAGTCATTTAATGAATGAAAGGTCTGAGGTCTGTGTATTTTCTGTGGTGACAGCTATGTGTGCTCTTGCTATGTGGATGAGGCCGTGCTCATCGTGAATCTCATTCATAGAATACCATTTAGTTTCCATGTGTAGTTTACTCCAGATTTGATAAGTTTTAGGTAGAATAGCGGCATATTATGAGGATGGGAGAGAGAAAAAGGCTCAGTTACATTAGAGAAAGTTTCCTTTTGCATGTCAGTACTGTTTGGATTTCATGCAATGGATGTGCATCACGTGAATCTCTGATGATGGTAAACTCTGGTTTTGGAAACTGAAGTAAGTTTAGTTCAAACCACTGATGTCTACCTTCAAAAGAATTTACAATCCACAAACATTTAAAAAAGAAAGAGCGTTTGTGGATCTATCTCAGAAACATCACTGTCCCTGGCAGGAGGGACAATCTCCACAATAGAGTCAAGAAAGGAACAGCATTAATATCTTTCAAAGGGTAAATATGAACTCTTCTCTTCAGTGAGCACTTAAAATCGTTTTTTTTTAATCTTTTAAAGATTCCTGATTATTCTATTCATTGGATGACTTCTTTACCTGGTTGATCAGCTGTGATAACCTATATGACATGTTTGGGTGAGAAATATGTTTCTAATGAGAAATATATTGTTAATTATTTCGGAATCCTAAGTCTCCTCTTTGTAGTTATTTAAAAAAAAATATATATTCCAAAATATGGATCACAAGGCTTGAAATTTATAAGCGTTGTCCTTTTGCTTCTTTGATGTTTTGTCAGTTAAAATGACACTGCAAAGGTCCGATGCAGATGTGAACTTCTGTTAAATGATAGAGTAAAGAAACAGCCATTATTCCTCATGCGACATAGAACAGACTTCTCAGTTTGGGAGTAGGCACTAAATCATTTCTATCCACAGAAAGTACAACAATTTGTTCATATTAATTGTTACAGGTTAGTTGTGATACTTCAAATGCTATTGCAAGAATTAAACTAAGTAAACATGGAAGCGGTTTTACTTCTTAACACTTTATTTAAATAATGTATTTTTTATTTTAACTTGGGGATTCAGTAAACCAAAAAGCTGTTTTCACACAAGTTCAAGGTGATAAGCTTAAGCCAGTCATCAATCTCCATCAGTTTGTTCTGTACCATAGTTTTTAAAGCAAAATTGCTCTATCACTAACGCATTCCTGCTAACACATTCACCCTCTAACACAATAGTTTTGCTTCTAATGTATAATATTGGTAGAGTGCGTTAGATCAATCTGATTAAGACAGCTCTGATATTTGATGGATACCTAATGGATTGGTTTCTTGAAGCTAAAATGATACGAACCGGAGTGTTGCAACATAATGTCAGTGGCAGAGCGACCCTGTCAGCTCTTATTTTATTCCCAGCAGCTGTAGGGCCTGTGTCAGCAATAGGACACACAAGAATAAAACACGACACATTTATTGCTATTTACAGCTCAGAAAACACATGAAAAAAAATACAAGCAACCTTGAAATTAGTTTAGAGGAGCTTTTTAGGTTTTTTGAGACCATCTGATCCAAGCTGAAAAGCTGAGCAAGTATTCAAGAAATGAAAAGTCAGAATTATTGTTTTAAACACACCTTGGCTTTTAGTCAGTTTTCTGTGTAAATGTACCACTGGAAGTCGTTCATTTTCATTACTTTTTACAATGTTATTTCACTTTGAATAATTAACAATTTGCAGTACTTTAATCCTAATTTCAACCAAATTGTAAGTAAAATTTCTGAGACGGAAGTTAAGAAAATGTTTTAACTAACATCTGTTTCAATTGAGATTTATTTTAAAATTAAATTCAAATTGTGGTTCCAAAACAAATTTCAGAAGTTGTCATGTCGTTAATCTATAGTTAGACAAAGGAACAATATTGTAATATAGCCTCTCATTGCCATCATTTATGGAGTGACACTTTTTTTGTTAACATTTTATACTGTATATCAATAGAGGAGTGTCATGGAAAGTTTGACTGAGCATCTGTGTCTGAGTTATTTATGTTTTTCAAGGAGAGGGGGTTCAAATTTAGAACTTAAGAATGAGGTACCTGAGATGGGGACAGGAATTCTACTGGTGAATGGTGAATATAAAATAAAGCAAAATAAAACATATTTAAGCACATTTAAACACATACATACAAACATAGATATATACAAACAAACATATAAACACACACACACTCACACACGCACACACACACACACACATATATATATATATATATATATATATATATATATATATATATATATATATATATATATATATATATATACTTTTTTTATATCACTAATATAATAATATAACTAACTAACGATTATGTTGTTAACGTTTATTTTGTATTATTAGTTTCTATATCTTATTATTTTGCATGCATGGTTTAGTTCTGCATTTGGCCTTGAGACACATTTTACTGTTTTGAAAAGGTATTTTTTTTTATTCCTTAGTTGCTTTAACATTATTTCACCACAAGTTCCGGTTAATGTAGATTTAAGAGTTGAAACTCAATGTCTGTTTTAAGGTAGTCTTGTCTATAATAATTTCATTAAGCCCTTAAATATTTTACCTACCTCTGTCTTTTAGTACAACATGTTTAGCCATAATATCTACTGTGACATAAAGCTTAGAATAACATATTTCTTTTTACCAAATGTAACATTTTTTTTTACCCTGTTGAAATGTCATTTTGAGGTGTCTGTGTTAAATTCTCTCAGACAAAGCATTTGAGTAACAAAAAAAATAAATTTAAATGATATTTTAATGGCAAGTTTATTACTTGTCCAGACATGTTTCAGCCCCTTAACATTTTAAAAGTTAATATCAATCACTGTTTCTCACTTTGTGTTCTTGATAGTCTTTTTAATTACTTTTTAAATGTTTCTTTTGATTCCACTGAAAATAAAAGTATACAGTATCGTGCGTTGTTAGGATATCATGAAGTGAATAACTTATTTTACCTCTACAGCTCTCCTTCTCACCACTTCCCAGGTCTCGTCTTTATTTTCACAGCTCCGTTTTTGTTCTCTTGCTTTAATAGTGGCTCTTTATCAGTTTCTTCCCCTCTGTCTGTCAGCCAGTCTATTCTCTGTTGGCTGCAGGAGCAAGTAGAAAAGTTGAATCAACCACAGCTTTGCAACACAATCCTTCCAGAGCCCTAAACCACACCTACTCAAGTTTCTCCATATACAGCCAGCCACACACATACACTCCCCCCCCCCCTATCCAAACTATCCAAATCTGGCCTGCTCTCCAAACTCACACCTGATAGGACTCAGACAGAGAGGGGTGTTTCAATGCTGTTTAATTGTCAAGCTCTTTGTTTTGCTACAGCTTTTTCCTCAACTGTTATTTAGCTCAAAATTTTACTTTCCAATATATCTATAAATAAAATATTCAAAAGGTTAAAAGTACTAAAACTAAACTTTACTAGAACTAAATATTGGCAAAACATGCATTTCAGTTGTATTGCCTTATTTGTGTACGCTCTTTAGTTTTTATTGAAAGATAGTAAAAACATTTTAATATTGTTGTCTTTAATACATTTTATACCACTAAAATAAGCAAGAGCATTACTGTTCCAAATCTCAACATATTCTTAGCCTGCCATTTTAGAGAGTTCATCTTCATGTTAAATAATAACTCATTATTTTGATCGTAAGTGTTTAGTATATTATTATGATATGCTGAAATAGATTATTTAAAAAGAATTGAACTTTTTTTACAATTACTATCCCCAAAAAAGCTATTACTGTTTCAGTGTTTAGTAAAAAATGGTTTATACTATACATGTTTAAGCCTCTAATGTGTCATAGGTTTATTTATCGCTTTTATAGTGTTTTCAAGCAGTGGCTTAGTTCTACTTTGAAGTGACTTAACCCTGCCCACTTATAACCAAATATATCACGTTAACGCATTTATAGGGTTAGAATTAAACTGAAAACTATCACCGCAATCTATATATATTTTTACACAATCCTTTTTTACACACAAAACCCTATAATGTACCACCTTTTCTCTTCCATATTAAAAAAAAAAACTCAAATACCCTAATCACGTTTTTATCATCATAAGAGTAGTGCTGTACTTATTTACCTTTGGTGTTTAACACAATCCTGACTTCATTAAAAGTCATTAAGGTGTGTTTTATTGTTTATTTCCAGTGACTCCTCCTGGAGGAAAATGGGGTGACAGCGGAAGTTCGTAGCTAGCCAAGCAGTTCCAGCTTCCGGTAAACATGGTCTAGCTGTAAACATGGCGGAGGAGACGCTAGAGGCAGTCGAGAAGTTGCAGTCAAGGCTCGGAGAAAGCCAAGAGCCTCGCAAGGTATGAAATCTTATAATTAATGGCAAAATACCGTTTGAAATCAGTAGTTTAACATCAGTCGGTCGCCGTTGTCAATTGCGCACCTTCGCTTTGTGCTAGCTTCAATTTCATGCTATATTTTGCTTTCCCAGTTTGCAAAGCCACGTTAACTCCAACATCAGATCGTGAAATTAACAGTCGGCTGTGTTGATTCAGTGTTGTGTTTTCTCCACTTTACTTCGAATGAGAGAAGGAAAATGGCGGAATTAGCAACAAGACACTTTGTCAGAGACCAACGTTAACGTTGGTGCTCAGTTTCTAAAATGACAAGCTCAATGATTTACCACCACCGCTCGAAACAGGGCCCCGAATTCACGGAGATATTGTTTTGTCTCCTCACTAATTTATTGGATTTGATTAATTGAATTGAAATGCTGCTCTCTGTTCAACTGGTTGTGAGAAGCCATTTCCTTGCTTGATTATGCCACGGCAACTGCTTTTAACTGCTTTAAAATCCTTGGTTGGGTATTTCTGAAATGTAACTAAACTGTAAACTGTGTTTTTGTTTGTATTCAAGTACCAGAATCTGTTTTGCATAGATAAATCTCTTAAAATCATTACAATGCTGTAACGTTATTTATTTAGCTTTATGTTTGGCTGCTTTAAAACATTGGTCTGGATCTCCACTGTTTGTAATTTAAGCTAATATTAATGTAACATATTTTCATTTAACTACATGTATATATTTATAACTATTTTCAGAAAAATAAGCACAGAATAAGTACAGTGTTAAATATATTAAAAAGAGAAGTTCACAGTTCAGAATGGGTCAGCTCAATCCAGAAAAGTCATTCTTTTAAAATGTGATTTTTTTCTTTTAAAATTTGTGCTTTAAAGATTACAGTTAATGGTTTGACAAGGCAATTTATGTAATGCTTTTTTACGTATTCCAGGCCATGTTAGAGATTTTATATATTTCCAGTGACTTTTTCCACTGCCACTGTCTTTCAGCATGCTTTTTTTACAGAAGATTATTGCAGATTAACATTTTGAATATAAAACTAAATTTTCTCCTTCATCTTGCCCAGCTTCTGAAGGCTCTTAAAAGGCTGGGGGAGCTGCCAATTACCGTGGACATTTTGGTGGTGAGACAGAGCTTCTCTTTGTTTTGCTTCGGCTATGCTTTAAAACATGTGTGGGTAGTCTATAACTTTAGAAAATGTGAATGTAAAAGTAATGATTATATAATAAAACATACAGAAGATTTTTTTGTTTGAGCTTGTTTAAAAATGTTCCATTAAAAAAGTGTTTATTTGTTGTAATCCTAATTTCCTATTGAATTTTTTAAGATCTCTTTCACAATGCTTACAAACTGTACTATATGTTCTGTCCTTGTTAAACAATAAGCTCTTAAAGAGTACACTAATATTGCTCTCTGAACTGAAGCGGATCCAGCATAAGAGGCCATGACGTTTGAGGATCTGTTATCTTATAGAACAAGTTACAATATTTTTTATTAGATAATTCTATAAATAATTTTGTGCTCTAATATGTTTTTTTTCTGGCATTGGCAGGAAACAGGTGTTGGGAAAACTGTAAATTCTCTACGCAAACATGAATATGCTGGAGAGACTGCAAAGATTCTTGTGGCCAAATGGAAAAAATTGGTGCCAGAGAAGTCCACGGAAAGGTCAGGCTTCGAAAGTCATAACTTTAATGCTTAGTGGTCAGAGTTCTTATGTGATATTAATCATTCAATAATCCAAATATTTGAGAACTTGATACTTAATGAGCTGGTAATATTTTTAGTGAAAGCAAAACCAGTCCAAGTTACCGAGGCTAGGTTTCTTAACAACCTGTAAACATTGATTGCTGCTTCTTTTTATGAAATATATTAAATTAAATGGCCATACATGTTTTTGCTTATATTTTTTGTAAAACGTCATGAATATCATGAATCCTTTTTTCATTTCTTACAATATTGTTGTCTTAGCCACACTTCTTAAAAACTGGCCAGTAGCAAAAAATAAATAAATAATAAAATAAAAAAAAATATATATAATAATAATAATTATTATTTTTTGATACTTCCAGTGGTCAATAATTACCCTCACGTTTTGAAAATAAGTAGTATTCTGGTACCTACTTTTAAAAATTTTTTTGCTTCTTCTTTTTTGGTGACATTAGTAGGAATGGATTCTAGTAAGTTAAGGTGTTTTATGAGAAATACATTTCAAAATGGATTTTGTCATTTACATTAGGATTCTTTATACAAAACGACACTTTGCACAAATTATGTCCTCTATGAAGATGCATAAACTCATGTCTCATCCTTATCGAAAGGTCGAGCGTGAAAGAAGGGCGCTCGCATTCCCGGGTGAATGAGTCTGGTGTGCACAGAAGACCCCGCGAACCCTCTCCGGATGAGCCTCCTCTCATGGAAGAAGAACCACCTGAAAACATGAAATACCAGCACAGTTACTCCCCATCCCCTCCACAAAACTACAGTTCAGAGTACAGGTCAGACGAGTATGAAAGCCCTCCAGAGGAAGAGCCAGAGCCCAGTCCTCCACGAAACCAAGTCAAACACAGCAAATCACACAGAGAGCCAATCAAAGAGCAGAGTCGAGAAGAGGAGAGAAAGAAACACAGAGAAGCAATGAGTAGAGGAGAACGGGAGAAACAGGCAGAGATGAGTCACAAATCAAAACATGACCGACATTCAAGCTCGCAAGAGAGGAAGAGAGAAAAGAAAGCAGGAAGTGATGGTAAGAAAGCCCTGTAGATTTAGAGCGTGACATGACATGTCTTTGCCGAGCATTAACTTTGTTTTGTGTATATTGAAGCCAAACCAAAGGAGAAGAGTGAACTACTGGATGAGGAGGAGGAGCCCTATGAGGCCCCAACCATGTCTTTTGAGTCTTTTCTCACTTATGATGCCCCAACCCCAACAAAAAAGAAGAAGAAGCAGCCTTCACGCCCCCCTCAACCATCCTTGTCAATTCCTTCTGCTCCCTCGAAGCCTGAAAAAGCAAACGGGACCACCAACAAGCGATCAAAGTCCAGCACCTCTGCGTCCACTGCTGCTGTTCCTGAGAAGCGGAGAAAGGTAATGATACTGCTTTGACCACATTTCTGCAGGATATTTTCCAAGGAGACCACAGTTACTTTAGTTATGTTACAATCTAAGTTTGTATTTTTAAACGGTTTTGTAAAAAATTAAATCCCAACACAAATTTGACCTCAACGAAACCACTTCCGGTTAAGACATGCTCTTTCAGGTGCTCTGCCAGATGACTCCGCTTTCCTCTGTGTGCGCAGATGAGTTTAACTCTTTGCTGTTTTTGCCACGAAAGTTCAGTGGAAGTATACGAGAGTGATATACTAATGATACCAAGTACGAAATATGTAATGTATGTTTCTTTGCAAGAAAATCTTGGCAGCAGGGACCTTAAATGATCTCAGGAAAGAGTTTTGAATAGTATTGGCACCAGAAAGTTTGCCAACGTTAATAAGATTCCTATTGTGAGATAATTTGAATAGATATTTATTTACTTATAATAAAGTACTTACTTGCTCTGGAGTTGGATGACGGTGAATTGGTACAAATCCAAGTTTCAATCTCAACTTCATTGCAAATCCTGTTTTGTACTGACCCTCCTTCAAAAACAGGCAGAAACAAAATGACTTGAGTTGATCTGCCAGAGCGTTTTCTCTATCATAATAATAATAATAATAATAATAATAAAAACTTTACAATACAATAAACAATAAAAGTTAGCCACTCAGCCCCTACAGGTTCTTTTGATGGGAATAAATGAGCACAGTTATGTATTTCTTTACATGCCAAAACATTCAAAGCCAGGGCTATTCAAGAGCAAAATGGTGACCTATTGTGTTAACACCTCTATTGTATTTATTGGGAGAGTTTTACAGTATGTGATGTCCTTTACGGTGAGTTTTACATAGGTTTAGTCTCAGAGGCTTTGTATAAAGTAGGGCTGGGCGATATGGTCCAAAAATCCCCAAATTTTCAAGGTAAAATGTGTTTTTTACATTTTTAAATTTGAAAAAGAAACTATTTAGGGTAACTGTGTATAGTTATGGCTATTAATATATTTGTCTATTTAATTATTTGTTTGTTTACTTTTATTTTACGAAAATAAACTATTTACAGTGCAAACTATTCTGGTTGCTTCACAAAAAATATATACAAATCAAGAAACTATGAAGTGCAATTTTCTTAATCACTAATATCCTTGACTCAGTAAATGTTAAATCTTAGACTCTTCTTGTCCTGTAAAATCTAGTTTTCTATGGTTTAGCACGACCTAATGACAAGGTAAGCATGTAGATGTTCAGAGATCTCTGCGTTTGCTTTCTATTGGCTGACAGAGTCTCATAATTTGGCCAAAATTAACCAAATTAAAGGCAGTTTTAGCTCCTTTTTAAAATTTGGCTAGGGCTTATCGCCCAGCAATATTAAACAACCATTGTTGTGATTAAAATAAATCATTTGGATGTGTTTTTAGCGTTTTAGGGAGATTTGCACACTCATTAATGAGCCACATTTCTGTCCAAACAGCTGGAAAGTTTTGATTTTCATCCAAGGTCTTCTTTGATGCATCAGGCCACTTATACGGTCATACTCTCTTAAAAATGTATACATTAACAAGTATATAGACAACATAAAGGTTTTTTATGTTTTTCCTCTAGGTTGTGGATGTGGTTTCTATTCTTCCTGAAATCCCTCTGCCAGCCATCCAGCCTAACTACAGACCCCTGCCCTCCATCGATTTCACTCCTCTCTCACCACAGAGACGCAAAGGTCAAAGTCTATCACTGTTATTCCATTTCAATGCGCATTAAAATATTGAACTATAACAATCGCTGCTGTTTTGAATTTAAAACATTTATGTTTGGTGGATATTGAGTTAACACCTTTCAAATTTGGTGGATTAAGGCTTAAAGCTTCCGCTGTAGTGTAATATTTCGGTTTGGACCGCTGCATTTCAATCTCTTTAAAGAGCGCAGATTAATTAACAGTCAGCTGTTTTTTCTTCTTCCAGTTCCAGCGTTGAATGACGAGGAGGATGTCGGCTACACAGGACGGAGACAGAACTCTAAAATGGTGGTGTACTCTGGGTCCAAGACCGCCTACTTGCCGAAAATGATGTCTCTGTATGAACAGTGCATAAGAGTCCTGCAGAACAACATCGACTGTGAGCATTCTTAAACCTTGGTCAAATCTTTTGGAACTAGGATTATAGAATAGCACTTTAAAATCCTATTTACAAACTGAGGAGTGACTTTAATCTCTCTTAGCAATTGATGAGGTGGGTGGAGTCCCGTTTGAGATTTTGGAGCCAGTGCTGGAGCGATGCACCCCTGAGCAGCTCTTCCGGATCGAGCAGTGTAATCAGGTCTGTGAGCAGCTGTTTTCAAACCTATAAGCTCTCAAAAACATTTCATTTTAGTTGATTAGTGTGGTGTCCTTGATATTATTACTTTCACAGACAGTGTTCGCAGGTCTGGTGGACCCTTTGCATTAGGTTTTATTCACACAATCAATCAATCAATTTTATGTTGAAATGTGTTGGGACCATAGAGAGTGTTGTTAGTAAATAGAGTTATGCTCTTTGAGCTTCACAGAAAATGAGTGTGAAAGGCTTGCAAGTCTCAGGTTGAGATAGGTAATGGTGAAAGATGCTCGAAAGTTCATGGGGTCCTTTGGGATTTGTTTTCTAACACATGTTTCTATTACATTTCCTTTTTATGTTGTCAGATGTGAATGTTTTTCACCACACTGTTGGAAAATGATCAGTTATAGCTATCGAACCGTGATCTTGTGTCTCGCTTTGCTTTCTTTCTAGATTTCTGTTAGTCAGAATTTCCTAAACAATATCTTGCATTTCACAAGTGTTTCTTCTTCCTGGTTGTTTTACAGAATAATTTTTTTGTGTTCTGTTCTGTCTTAGAAAACAAGATAACATTAGTCTGTAACATTGTTCTACAATAGAAGCTGGTTATTGGGTGCATTTGAAGAAAAGTCTAAAATAAATAGGCTATTTTTTTTGTATGATTAGACAATAAATCAGGACACCTGATAACTCCTGGGACACCTGGATGTTGGTCTAGATCAAAAATGACCAAGATGGAGACCAGAGTCTAATCTTAGTTGGTTTCGTCGCAAGACCGAAACTTATGTGAAAAGTGAAAATGACCAGTAGGCCAGATATGGAGTCAGTGCTTTGTTAACTGGACTTCTGTGTCCCATGCAATCATGAGTTTATATGAGCTCCAGAGTCGAAACAGAGATAAAACACTCACGTTATTCTTGCTCAGAGATTAAAACCGCTGCACTGTAATCCTTGTTTTCTGCAAAAAAAAAAATCTATATTCTCCCCATCTGTTGTGTTACTGCTTTCAAATGTTTCCTGTTTACTTGGTTATATGCCTCTCAACCATATGTCGTAGTTACATGTACACTAAAAAGGGAAAATAAAATCAACCTTATTGTCCCATTTTCTGAGTATATACAAATACCAAATTTTATGTTTATTATTTGAAAAATGTTCAACTAAAAACGTATTTTTTTTACTTTATAGGTAGCTAAACTTTACGTTTTGATTGAAAAAACTATTCTTTGGTTTTGAGACTACATCTCTCAAAAGATCTGCTGATCTTCGATAAACATTTTAATTGAATCGAGAATTCTAATTTACACAGGTAAATCCTGCTGATCAAAAGAGACCTGCAGATACTCTGAGTTCAAAATTAAATAATAAACAAAAGGAGTTGGTGAACCAGAACTCTTGAGGTTAAGACAGTGTTTGACATGAACATGCATTGTGTTTGCATCAGAGAAGTGTGTATATAATGTGCTTACAGACTAAAGGCTTAAACTGGAACTGTTAACCCAAACTGAATAATTATCTCCTGTAAAGCACTTGATCTTGAGCTTTCTTGTTGGTTTGTTGTTTATGCTTTTTTTTATTTGACTTACATTAGGGGAAGAGGCAATTTGCTACTAAGGCAAGGTCTGAACTCATGTAGTTCACAATAGAGGTTGTCTCGGCTGATCATCAGAAAAAAGAAGTGCTCTAAGGATCTGAATAATCAGAAAGTAAATAATTGAACTTACAATTTTACGAAAGAGAAACACGTTACAAGAAGGTTGTTATAGAAAGTATGTAAAAGAAGAGCTTGCTTTTCACAGATGTCTGATTTTGGCTTCATTTCTCATTACTCAGTATTTCACAGAGGATTCAAACGATCTCTGGATGAGACACTGCAAGCGGGATTTTAAACATCAAACTCCTCAAGAATACGAGTCCTGGCGGGAGCTGTATCTACGTCTTCACGAGGAGCGAGAAGAGCGCTTGAGGAAGCTCACCATGAACATCAGCTCTGCTCATGCTAGCAAACCCAAAGGTACTCACAAATTTCAACGCTGAAGACCATGCACACCTGGTTTCATTTTCAATTTTAGGGCATACTTCTAAATGATTTGTGTTTTTGTTAAATAGAGAACAATTGCTATGAGGATCCATTATAGTACTTGTGTCAAACTGAATCCCTAAAGAACATTCAACATTCTTGAAAAGTTTTCATTGAAAGCCAAGTGTCTCTCTTTTTAAAGCATGGTTGGAACAAAACGGTGCAGTGTGTTGACCCTATAGGGATTCCTATTTTCACTCAAGGGTAGGGCTGGGCGCTATACCGGTATAAAAGTGAATACCGGTGTTGTGTTGTGCAATGATTTGCGTTTATCAGTACCGTGGATACCGTCACATGAATTTCATTAATACATTTATTTGATATTTAGGTCAGGAGATGTATCATCTTCTGCCCTCCGCAGGATCTGATATGACGTGAGGCGCACGCTTGTTCCGAGAGCAAAGGTGGAAGCTTGTCAGGTAGAGATTGCGTCAGCTGCCTCTCCGTCAGAAATCTAGTCTGAAATAGGCTGTCTGAAGAGTCGCTAAGTTCGCAACATTTGACAGGCTATGAGGATGGCTGCCTGAGGCGTCCCCTCAGCGCACCCCCCCTCTCTCACTCTCTCTTTCTGTCAGCGTGCTCTCTGTTGAATCAAGACTGGAGTTATCGGTGATAATGTGTAAATAAAGACTATTGCAAGTGTTTGGGTCCAGTTCCCAAAACTAAGAGAGCGAGAAATGACATACAAAACCACCTGGCCAGTAAGTAACAATCGCGTGAGGGAAACTTGTATAAAACAAGCCGGACAAAGTGCTAAGCAGTCACATTTAGAGTTAAGTATAAACTTTTACTGAGGGTTCATCATGACAACATTCCAGCAGGCTCTTTATAGCAGACTTCACAACTAATCTACGAGAGCACCTCAGCAAAGTAAACCTGATAGAAATGAACTAAAATATTTGTCATATTTAACTGTGGCAAAAACAGTTTTCAGTTCTCTGTCTGATCTTGCACTTTAAATGAGGTTAAAATGCAAATTTTTGCCGCTAATGTTATTAAGGTCCAGTTTTTTACCTGGCATATCGTGATATAATACCGATACCGTCTGGACAGTGGAAAATATTGTGATATGAATTTTAACTCATATCGCCCATCCCTACCCCAGGGTAAGAGGATGGGACATTATAACGGTTGTTCTTTGGTCAGTAGGCATACATAAGGGTATACTAAAATGC
This sequence comes from Danionella dracula, assembly GCA_900490495.1. Lineage (NCBI taxonomy): Eukaryota > Metazoa > Chordata > Actinopteri > Cypriniformes > Danionidae > Danionella > Danionella dracula. The sequence goes on from UELW01000111.1 coordinate 5,452,986, forward strand.
TGCCGTTGTAGTAAGACATTTATAAAGAGTTGGATAAAGTTGAGGAGGGTTTATCATTATTGCAGGTCGTCAAGTCAAAATGGCCTTCGTGAACTCTGCTGTGAAGCCTCCTCGAGATGTGCGCCGCAGACAGGAGAAGTTCGGTACCAAAAATTGTTCAACCAGCTCCAGTGCTGCTCCTCCTCCTGCCAAGTGAGTTGATCTTTCTATCTTCCCTTGTCTTTTAATTTAGTAGTTGTGTTTAAATTCTGACTCCATCGTAATTTTATATGCATGATTAAACCTGTGGTAATCACACATTTTACTGTGTATTGAGTAGGATTGGGTGATGTTGGCCATTTTGTATGATGTTTAATGAAAAACATTGGTTATGGACAATGGTAATTAATGTGGGCGTGTGCACGTGCTATCTGTGTTATAAAGGCATGGCATTATAATAGTAAAAAAGAAGTATATTCACCTATCTAGTATATGTTGGCTTTAAACTGAATAAAATAATAAACTTTCTTAAAATAAACGAATAAAGTTAAAAAACAAAGATGTATTTATTTTTTATTAAGTGTTTTTCTGAGCTGGCAGGGGAGTGGAGGTGGGGGAGAGGATTGCCGATGCTGACTCAGCATCGTGATGTCTGTCTGTTTTTGGACCCCAACGATCACCTTGTTTTTTCGATCTCAAGAAAAATATACTTCACTAAGTGAGAAAGCTCTTGATTGGTAGACACCAAGTTCGCATAAGAGTGTGTCTTTACATAGACTTAACATGTAAATCATTAGCACTTCCTGTGTTCAGTCCGAATGCTCGGAAGACGTATGTGGATCGTTTGTGATCCCATTCAAGTCGAATTAATTTTTTTTCATAGTCTGAACACAGCAGGCCAGATGTTGGATGTGCCTGGTTAAAAGAAAGAGGTAGGGTGAATCAGCTGAGTGAGACAACTGGATTTGGATCATTCTTATTCAATGTTCTCTCTTTCCCTTTTTACCTAACAAACATGCAGGCACTTCATCTGAAGGTTCTTTGTCTCTGTAAACACTGATAAGCCAGAGAAAAATCAATGTGAAATGAAAGGAAATCGAACATAATGCAGTTTGTTGATTTTTTTTTTGTGCACAGGATCCGACCAGCAACAAACTACAGCTTGCAGAGTCGCCCCACTGAAGCTGCTCAGACTTCCTTCAGCACCGCCCCTGAATTCTCCTCTCAGCCCTCAGCTACCAGCAGCAGCAGCAGCAGCAGTAGTGGAGGAGGACACAGCGCCAGGGAAAAACCACAAGTTAAGAGTGAGTCCAGAGAAAGGGAAGCATTTTTGTGTGTCTGTTTACAATGTGACTGGTAGGGCTGGGTCGATAGACAATGCCATCATCCGTTACCGATGGCAGATAGACATCGTGATGCTGAGCCGGCATCGTGACCCCTTCAGCCCCGCTCACTCATGAAAAACTGTTAATAACAATATAGCCGATATAGTTGACTTATTTCATTATTGTGAGGAAATAATTAAAAGATTTTAACAATCACCATACACATTACAGTGAACTCCATACAAATTACACAAACTTTCTTTACTTTAATAAATGAAGCATTCAAAAACAGCATGAATAAAACTAAATTGTCAGAATTAAATTACAGTAAATAAACTACACCAAAAATGTGTTTTTTAATGCCTTTTTACCTGACTCTGCAAACTCCAGATATTAATGAAAGGCAAAATGATCTCTTTAGAATTTTTAATATCTGTATTATCGTGTTATTTGATAAATAAAAATGAGCTGTTTTGTAAAAGTGTTTACGCGTAACTGTAGCTGTTGAAAAATCATGTTTTTGTTACTGCTCCTCACTTGTGTACATCCATATGATGGATTTGGTTTTGGGTGAAACAAAGACTATGTTGACAGGCTTCAAATAATGAATTTGTCAATAATTAATAAAGTTATAATAAAAATGATTAATATGATGCCATCGTCCATTATAATGTTTCTCGGTAGACTTCACTGCGATACCAAGTTGATCGGCATCACCCAACTCTACAGCCTGGCACACAATGATGTCAGTATTAATACAGCTTGTTTCTTGTCAGTAGAATTGCTTCCTTTCTAGTCTTCTGTGATTTTCTCTGTCACATTAAAGCAAGGCATTATTGTAATGACAACGTCTGAATAGGCACTCGTGTTATTCAGCCAAAATGAACCAAATTGTGTTACATTTTTTTAAGCGGGTGATCTCTTACATAGGGAAGATGTACTAAATAAATGACAAACTATCTTTCACAACAATCTCAGTTGCAGATTTAAAAGACAAAAGTGCAAATAATAGTTTGTCAAATACAAAGAGGCTTTCACTCGCACACAGTGTCTTGCTTGCTAATGTTCTCGACTTTGCATTAGTCAGTGTTATTTTGCAGACACACGCTGCTGTTTACAGCATGGATATTTTTTGCTGATCAGCCAATCTTTTTCCTCTATGACGTGATGAGCTAAAGAAGCATGCGCATAAACTATATAGCTGAATTGAGTCAATTTTACTTGAATTGTTCACTGTTTTACAGTGTTTGTAGATATTTTTTTTCATATAACCTTTCTTTCCCTTTCTACAGAAATTGCCCCAATGATGGCCAAGACTATCAAAGCGTTCAAGAACCGGTTTTCACGGCGGTAAAGGGAATGAAATGTGTGTGTGCTTGTGTGTTACGACTGGAGAAGGAAACTTTTAATGCTGTAATGCTTCATAGGAAATGTGCAATGCCCTCTCAACTTTTCTTTTTTTTAATGCTTTTTAAGACTAGTTCTGCTCACTGGATGTTAATCATGTCAAACGCCTGCTTTAACAACCATCTGCGCCCCATTAGGTTACGCTTACAACCTGATGGGACACTACATGACCACGATCGACCAGATTTACTGTTACATGTTTTTAATTGGTTACTGTAATCATAGGATCCATGTAGATTATTTTAAGGTACAGAGACAGATGAGATGTATGAAGTTAAAGGACTGCACTTCCACATCATCATATTTATTTTTAATCATGAATCTGGCAACCCTGGACCTGGGCTTGATCATTGAATCAAGTCATTTTAGTCGATTTTATGAAGTGTTCGATGGACATTTTTAATAAAATCCATGCGTTGCTCTTACTGTGGACTCATTCATTTGTGTGTATGACATTATTTAGTCCAATTGATGCACTTCACACTTTTATTTAAAGTGAGAAACTACATGTCTTCACTAAACAGTTAATTGTATTTTATTGATTTTAATGGGAATCAGATATAACTGCGTTATGAATAATTTTAATGGTGTCAATTCTTTTTTTTTTTTTTTTACTTCTAGAGCACTAAATTCATATTAGCAATGCAGTTCGAAATATAAAAACATTTTTTGTCATTATTACGCTTTTGTCATTATTACGCTGTTATATATAGGGAAGATATTTGCTCGGTTAAAGAATATATTTTGCTATTTCAGACCAATCTCCTTTTTTGATATATAATTAATTCTTATTAGTGATTTGAATAATTTGTCTAAAAGAAAAACAATTACATAAGGGGCTGAACATGAAACCAATCCCATGAATTGAGATATTCTAGAAAATGATCCTGAAGAGTAAGGATGATGCGTCAGTATTTCAGCTGTGGGAATTCTTTTGCTGTTTCAGGGAAATTTACAACTTCTGAGTCGGAGTCCGAAACACTCTTGAATCATTCTTAATTTGGCAATCTGTAAACGAATTGTTAAGGTATTTAAGTGAAATAAAAAAAGTATATTTTAACTTGCATGTTTTTTCAAATTTAGCTTTTTAAAACAAGAAACTGGTGACTGTTTTCAGTTCATATTTTATATAGCTAACAATTTTGCTAAATGTATCTTGATTAATCATCTACAAAGAAAAACAAAAATATAAGAGTGAAAATAAAACATCTTGAACTTAAAAGCAAAGGCAAAACAAGAATCTGATTAGACTATGATTTGTCAGAAATATTGAGTCCAGTTTAATCAGAATACCCAATTTTATTGTTAACAGTTGGCAATCTTGGGTAGAAGAAATTTTTTGTAATATCTTATAAGTGTTAAGTTGTGTCAGTCACATAAGATCCTACACTTCGCTAATGTTCTTCCTGTACTTATTTTTTGAACACATTCTGTAAAATAAAAAGTCTACATGCCCTTTGCACTTCTCAGATCTGTTTAATTAGGTCCTACGATATTTTGAAATTTCCCAGAAATTGGTTGCGACTGGAAGGGCATCCGCCGCGTAAAACATGCTAGAAGAGTGGGTGGTTTATTCCGCTGTGGCGATCCCGAAAGGGCAAAAAGCCGACAAGAAAATTGATGAGTGGATGGATATTTTTTTATTTCAATCTGAATTGTCATATATTGAAATGTACACAACTGGGTAATGTATAAGTAATAGTCTTAGTTTTAAAAACTGAGTTTGGCCACATATTAAACAATGTATTTTCATAAACAAATTGTGCATTTTCATGCTGATTTAAAATTATTTAAAAATTATTTTTCATTTAGGTGCATAAACGCCGACGCTACGAGATTCTGTTTCACAAACGTCACAAAAAAGCGACTTGCAAATAATTGGCTCTCGTTTTTTCTTCTTGGCCAATCACATTGTACGTTTCTTGGTTCCGTCACGCGTGTTGTCTCTTTTCTAACTTCCATCGCCATCTGTTTAGCGTGGAGAGAAAGAAAAAGTTGTTTATTGTCACATTCGCAGGCAGTTTGCAGAGTTCACCGTTGAGGTATTGGGAGTGAACAGTTCATGGAAGATGTCCGGACATGGTCATGGTCACGGCCACGGTTGCTGCGAGTGTGAACACGAGCAACCGGAGCGCGGGGTGGAATATGAGCTCTACCGACGCATAGACATTGAGAAGCTGCAGTGTTTAAACGAGAGTCGCGACGGGGACGGGAAACTGGTCTTCAAGCCCTGGGATAAACGCACTGACAGGACGAAGGTAGCTTTCTGACCTACCTTGTTGAAAACGGAATGTGAGGCTTGTTAGTCTGTTATTGCTAAGCTTTGAAACAAGTTTGTTTGTATTTCATTACATTCTATAACTTAATGAGTAGCGTTCAAGCGCACACTTGGCATCTATGATAAATATCGTTACATACATTCAGGGAGGCCGCAAGAAATGTGGGACCCTTGAAAGATATCTTTTGGAACCAATCCTTTCCTAACAAGCAGATATTGACCAAGGACTATATAAAAATAATAATATATATATGTTTATCAGAGTTTTTCCCGAACTAGCTGCCTAGATTAATCGACGTTCATAAAACATTTACAACTGGATTTGTTTTATTTCCACCAAACAATCACACATTATCACTGAACTACCGTACTTAAAGCCCAGATTATATAAATTCTTTCTATATATTCACGTCGAGTTGGTCTAGGTTAAATGCTTCATTTGATTAATTTTAAGGGTTAAATAGACCTTTGAGAAATATCCAGCTGGTATTATTGCACGTTGATTGAATTGAAAAAACAACATGGGAACATGTTTGTTTTGCAAGTCAATTCATTTAGGAGAGAATTGTTATTATTATTTATATAAGATGAATGTTCTTATGAATTTTAATTCAACGTTATTTGGGACATCATATACAAGTTGCCTAAATTTGGTTTACATAATAAAGTAGAAAGGAGACATTCTTTTTAGATAATAAATGCATGCTACACACAATTTTTATTGTGAATAATGTCCGGGTGTTCTATAAATGAGCTGTTATTGAGACGAGCAAACAGGGATTAATTCACCTCAACAGTTCTCAAAAATGCTTCAGAACGAGTTTCAGCGTATCAGTTCATTACCTGTTCGGATCATCTCGAGTATTATATAATGGCAGGTATGGTTTTAGGGGTGCTGGGTGAGTAAAAAAGTGTAAAATGTCACTTTACTCTTAAAAAAACAAGTCACATATTATTTCTATGTGGTTACTATGGTGATTAAAGCAAATACTGTAAATATAAAATCAGAGTGATTTTTACATTTTTATTATTTTACACATATATTGGCGTCCCTGCATACATCCAGCTAGCTTACACTTAAAAGTAGGAAGCTAAGAGCTAAAGTCTGGTTTCTAGAGCCATACAATGCAAAATTAAAATGAAAATTCCCTCACAAATCCCACTAAATTGTATATAGGGAAAAGAGGTTTTTAAACCAGGTTAAAAGCAAAAAGAGAGAGAAAAGATTTCTTTGCAAATACCAACATTATCAATACAAATAACAGTAAATAGATTTGCACAAAGACTGTAAAATATTATGTAAATGTGAGGCAGAGATGCGTTTTTTTTTTGTTTTTTTGAAGTTTACATTATTCCAAGTTAAGTCGTATAAAGTACTCACTCAAAACAATGCACAATAAGCATTTTTTGTCAGCGTTTTGTTTTTATGCACGCCTCTTATTTCTCTTTCAGTTTGTTGAAAGTGATGCTGATGAGGAGCTTCTCTTCAATATCCCGTAAGAGTCATGTAACTTGAAACATCATCCATCCTGTTGGACTCATCTGCTCTGTGTTTGAGTTGATATCAGTGATGAAGAAAGGCAAGAAATGCTTAGCTGACAGAAGTGGATATCTTTGAGGGATGCCTCTGCTTGTTTCTGCAGGTTTACAGGAAGCGTGAAGCTGAAGGGAATCATCATTGCTGGGGAAGATGACGAGTCGCACCCAGCCGAAATCAGACTGTGAGTTTGTCATTCAAGCATTTAATTACAGTTAGGTGGATGAGCTATAATAGATTCTACTTTTGTGTTCAGTGTCACAGGATTTTAACTATGGGTTTAGTATTCTAAAAGAACAAAATTACAGCTCCTTGGAGATTTTCTAATAATTCCAATCAAACAGCTTAGGTAATTACCTGAATTTGTTGGAGGTTATAATAGTCTTGACTTGCTAGGCAGAATTCATTTGCAATGTTAAAAGGCATTTTGGCCACATTGTAAGCTAAGTTTGAACTAAAGCTTTTTTGCAACCAGAAATAGAATTTACCGTAACCAGAAACAAAAACTTCTAACACTCATAAAAGAGTTTAACTACTACATTTTTATCCTGAATTAACATTTTTCATAATGAAATGGGAAGGTTTTTCAAATTGCCATATTTTAAAAGGCTTATGAAACAATGCAATCATCCATGCATTAGGGATTACACAGTGATGCAAGTAATATACATAAAAAACTTAATCTTGTGTTCATTTTTTGTTCATTGTAAGTTCTGATTCAATTCCAGTTAAAAAAAAAGATCATTTTGGGGTAGTTTTTGTCTTTATTATTGGGACATTTGAGAGATCATTAGGAAGCGAAGTGGCAGAAATAGGAAGAGGACCAGGAAAGACCACAAGACCTTGCGTCACCTGATACGCTATTATACCTTACACATCCTGCTCACCTACCTCTTTTTCAGGGAGCAAGACTGAAATGTTTTCTTTAGTTCCAACCTAAAATGAAAGAATGTTTTCCTAATTCTATGTCAAGTTTCAAATATGTGAGGAAAGCTGTAATCAATAAGAAAAAAGGTGTCCTTCAAACTCAGAAGAAGTAATGCAGAATTGCACATAAACTTTATTTATATTTTCTATGATGCAATAAGAAATATATGCCATATTCCCTACAAAAATGTATAACTTAGCCCAATGGTGGATGCCAAAGGATTTAAAAAATTCACATACATTTTTATATCTGACTCCATAATTGATTTGTGCAAGTTTTCACCATTGCCATTATTTTTTTTATCTCAATCAAATTATTTAGACTGTTTGTTGTTTTAATATTTTGTTGTAACTCACTCACTGACCTTTAATTTTACTTACACTTGATGCTAATATAATATAAATAACTGTTTCAGTAAATGAAGAATGACTGAAGAAAGTTTAAACATGTATTGCCATTGTTGTGAGTAAACATGTAGTACATCAAATTCAATAAACATACAACTTATAAAATATGAACCAAACATAAATAATTATTGTCTAAATCTAAGTTGAAATAGATAATTTTAAAGAATACTAGTAAAGCATAAGCTCAAAGTTCGGAAACACTTCCTCTCATGAAGTAAAAGTGACCAGTTGGCCAGATATGGAGTGACCCATACCTGGATTTTGTGCCCTGTATTTAACCCATCCCAATTTACACACACACAGCAGTGTTCAAACACACAGTGAACACACCCGGAGCAGTGGGCAGCCATGGCTGCGGTGCCCGGGGAGCAGTTGGGAAACTGTTGCCTTGCACCACAGCTGTGGTTATTGAAGATGAGAGAGCAAGTGTTTTATCACTCACAACACCTTCAACTCGGAGGATCTGGGGATTGAACCAGAGACCTTCTGATCACAAGTCGATCTCCATATTCACCAGACCACAATTGCCCAACTGGGCCAATTCAGAGAAGAGAAGGGCCTAGAGCTCTCTCTACCTTTAAAGCATCTTTAGGTCAATCTCATCCCAGAGAGACGTGACTTAATTAGGAATGCGAACAATAGAGCATCAGCCATTGTTTAACCTTTGGGAATATTTCAGGTGATTAAAACCGTAAGAATCACCTTGATGGGGGTTCTGGCTTGACCGGAACCTTGAAGTTGAAGATTTAGCAGAAGATAAGACACTGACTGTTTAATTAGGTGGATTCTAGAATTAACAATCCAAAGTAATTGGGAGGCCTACTGTTCTCAACCTTACAAATACATACTCTGTTCTCTTAATAGCAAATAAAAGGACAAAATATGTTTTCTATAAAGAAGCTAGTCAGACTGTAATAAAAATGGGCAGCAGATGTATTTGCAGTTGCTTTGCTATTGGCTTGGGGTCTTCAAAAGAATATTTACACCTGAGTACCATAGGATGTGACATTTCAGACTTGGGCAATCTTCACTGATGCACCCTCATCGATCAAAGTTGATGAATCAAAGTTACATTTTTCAGTGTAAACAGCTTTGACCTGTGATTCACCTGTGTGCTTTATGAGCAGGTTCAAGAACATATCTCAGATGTCGTTTGATGACACGAGTCGAGAACCGGAGCAAGCATTTCGTCTAAATCGGGATCCTCTTGCTCAGCTTGAGTACCCTACCAAGTAAGAACTCAAGCGGCTTTTTCACTTTATACAATCTGACATCACATTTATGAAGCCTAATGTTTCACATAGAATTGCCAGATTCTCCAACGTGGAGCATTTATCCATTCATGTCTCTCGAAACTTTGGGGCAGAAACCACTCGTGTGTATTACATCGGTCTGAGAGGAGAGTTCACAGAGGTCAGTTAAGCCACCAGAACACCAAAAAATTGGTTCGTTTTCTTATGCAGAAATACACAGGAAGTGTCATTTTTATTTGTATAGTGCATTCAATAATGTATTTTAGGTAAACCTGCTTCACATGTTGAATACATTCTAATATTGGCATAGAGTCTGTGATCTCAGTTTCACAACACAGACTTTATATTAGCTCAAAAATGGCTGTTGCCTATCGAGTGAAGCCCACGCTGTGTTTTTCAGGCTTACAGGCACGAGGTGACGATCTGTAATTATGAAGCTGCAGCAAACCCAGCTGATCACAGAGTGGAGAGCATCACGCCCCAGACACAGTTCATTTCATGACAGAAGAGGCGAAATCAAACGGCTGCTGTGTGAAGATCTAAAGGTGTGCTTGGTTTTTGATTTAAAAAAAGATTTCTTACCAAAGATTGGTTCCTCTGTGACTGCTAATGTGCCATGAACAACATCTAGATTTGTGTGATAGCCAATGTAGAACAAAGTGTGTTCTTTAAAATAAAAGCGCTAATGTTTTGGGTGAAATTCAGTTTTTTCTTTGAATGGATTTATTTGACAAGTAGATCACATTTTGATTCTTCTGGACTGACCTGTTTTAAAAGATGTTTAAAACATACCTTTTGGTGTACAACATGATGTTCCAGTCTCAAATTATAGCACTGGATTCAGTATCCAATCTAAACAGACTGGGTCTAAGTATTCGCAGCACTGAACATCCCATGATTGAGAGATTTTGTAAAACCAGTCTCAGCACAAATCATTTTACAGAGGTAGTGGAAATCTTAATAATTCATTTAAATTGACAGTGGTTTTCTGATATTTGTCAAAACAATTAGCTATCGGAGTTCATATGCAGAAGTTAGTATATCCTCACACATTTTTAGACTTAAGGCCGCTACACATCTATCGCAACTGAAAATCGCACAAATCTTCGGATGGCTTCTCTGCTGGGTGAATTTCGCAAGCTAGTGTTAGGAATGGATGCAGTGACCCTTCTTGCCATTGGTTGGCACTCATGGATATTGATGAGACTTCTTGAAAAGAACAAATCTGACTCTTTACTAATAACTCTTTCACAAAGCGAATCGTTTTCTTAGGTGAGAGCGAACAAGACTTATAATAATCAGAATACATCGCTAAGTATGTTTTAGTGTATTTTGCTGTATTTTTGTGTCTGTCGTAAAGAAGGTTAAGATTTTTTCCGATTTGATCAAAACAAATGAATCATTTTGTTCAGTAAACAAAGGTCAAAAGAACAAAGCACATTTTTTTTTCTATTTTTAAGCATTTTTATTGAACAACTCTTGATGGTTGGACATTAGCAATACAAGCTTATGAATGTGTATAATCTCATATTTCCCAGTCTCATCCTCTCATAGTTATTTGGTGATATTTTCTGTCATGAGGTTGAAATGGGAATGAGTATCAAATGCCATCCAGTGGCTCTTTAATGTCCCATTCACGTCTTCAAAACATGCCAGCTTTCATTGGTTGTTCCTTTGCGAAAACTTAAACCGTTATGGCAGAGCTGAACTTTTCTTGGGTCTCACCAATTGCTCGGACAGATGTGGGATGTGCAGTCGGCGGCTGTGCATTCCCGATTGAGGGATGTTCACACATGGAACTTTGCACCGAATATTTGGAAAGATGTGTTTTGACCTTTAAAATAAGAGTTTGTTCCTGAATTTTATTTTTATCAACGGAACAAAGTTTGTAAATCATCTACATAAACACAGTAGGAGACTTTGTTTTTGTTCTGTAACCTAGCAATACAGAAATGGACCTAATATGTAACCCTGTGGATCTTCTCAATCGTCAATCAAACCTATACAGCCATCTCGTTGACTGAATACATTTCTTTTGCCATGGGATAACAAGGTTTCCACAAAAAAAAAAAGATGCTCATAAAAATGTCATAATATAATTACCTTGTTTATTCGGCTTTTTCTACTTGATTGTTAAGAAATTTGCTCAACAGGATGTGAATGAGAGAAGGGGGGTTTGAGTCCAACTGGACTAAATGTCTCTAAAATTTGGTCTTCCATAGCTGTCAAAACATAGTTTTCACTTTTCTCTTAACAATAAAATTTCCTTTTTGTTGTTGTAAGTGTTCAAATGTAGTTTTCACATGTAGCCATGTTATGTATGAAACTTTGTTTTGGGGAGATTAATGTGATAAAAGGTTAAAGTAAAAAATACAATTGTCAATTAGACATGAAAAAGTGGGTAGGAACATAGTACATTTGCATATGGTGGTTTATAGAAAAGATTTGTAGAAGTGAGAGGAAGATTGTCTGGCTCTCTAAAAGAAAATGAAGACTGATCATTTGGATCATGCCATTCAATAAAACCGTGCACTTGAAAAGGAGCAGCTGAAAGGTAGAGTAATAATATGTGGTGTCAAATACGTAAAATAATTTACAAGCTGGATAGAAAATATTTTTGTATATGGTTATGTGGTGGGTCCACTGCAACTTTTTTTTTTAAATAATAACTTTTTTTTTTATTCCAGTAATCAATTACAACTTTAAGTAAAGCTAACCAACTGTTGCAACTTCAACCACTAGTACAGAGAAAAAAACTAAGAAAAAAACAACAAACAGGTTATTTCATGTCAGAAGAGTACAGTTCTTTATAAATATCCAAAGTTCTCATGGCTTTGGAGTTCAGTGACTCTTGAAGAGTGTGAAAATAAATCCTTAAATCTGTTTTGAAATGGGGAATGTTAGGTTTTCGCCTTTGGAGTTTACATCCAAATCCATTTCAGGGTATAAAATTATATCAATTTTCTTTCTTTAGAACAATATAACATCCCCTCAAGGTAAAAAAAACCAGGTACTCAAGGTCAATCCAGAAATGTCTAACATGTAGAGTCCTCTGCAACGTTCAAGTTCTGGGCGCCTAAACGCGCTGACGTCACGACGCAGCATCCACGCCTCTCCGGTTGAAGGAGCGGAAGTTCCGTTGTGACCTGGGATAGAAGCAGCAAGCGGTGAGTCAATAAATTTGTGGCAAGGGCCGCTCTTTATTCATGCTTTTTAGGTATCTCACCTTAAATTTTTGGTTGGCACACTTCTCGTAGCTTTACTGGTTGCTTTACATGTGGTAGTTTATTGACGAGCAGCTTTGGAGCGGGATTAAACGCGTGGGCAGAGAGATTGGGATGGCTCCATCTCTGAGGCTTTGGATTCATTGTGATGATAACCCAGGCGAAAATGGATTATGGCTCATGCGTCTGATTATACCGCTCGATTATTAAAACACGACCTCGCTATAATGTTCACACACCCCTTTCCTGTCATTTGTGACACATTTTGATAGAACTTGCAATAATTCGTCTGTGTCTCCATTGTTTTCCTGCTTGAGCTTTGCCTGCTGTTCGATGTGGATGTTCCACCGTCAATTGACATGAAGGATTATAGAATTGACGCATTGGAGATGATCTGTATACACCATGTTATTCAAGTTAGGGAGTGCATGTCATTAATTTATTAAACCATTAAATATTCACGTAGAAGTGCTTAAGGAGGCCATTACGTTTTATCCCAAAATAATTGTTTGAATGAAACGCTATTCATTGCTGGAAATGTAGTTTTATTGATCCACAGAAGTATTAGCTTTGAATTGAAAATTCTTCCAGCTAATTTGAATAAATTCTGTTCTCTGTTATCAACGTGACGCTTTAGTTAAAGCAACTATAAAAATAATGTCTAACATTTAATGTGTGTTAACTCGAATTCTACAAAACAATTCAAATATAACAAAATAAATCGTTCATTATATTATAGTTAATATGTTTAAATGGAACTCTTTAGTGGTAAAACAGGTTGCTCTATAGTATATAGCTTCACGTTACCTTTATTACAAGGTATGTCATGTTGTCTGTAATAATTTAAATTAGTTTTCTTATTTGTGTGAATGTTTTCTATATGTATTTGTGTGTGACGTAGTAAAAACAAAATCTATTATAGATTTGCCTATTTATGACCGTTCGGTATTTTATATTAGAATTGAGCTTGTATTATTTTTTATTTATTTATTGATATGAGAGCAGATTATTCAAATCCGTACAATAAAATGTAATCTGCAAGGAAATAAAATGTGGTCATGCACTATAATATAGAGAGCACTTAAATTCGTAAAAACTACCGAAAGAACCAAGTTTACAATTTAGTAATAACTGTCCCTAACACCTCTTTGTTCAAGTGATAAGTTGAGTCTTCTTTGAGATTTACTTGATATTGTCTGTGTTCTTGTAACAAATTGGTTATTGTCTCTCCTTTTATTGTCAGAGTTTTTTGATTTTTAATATAATAATTTTAAAATGGCATGTAATGACAAGTAGATTAACATGCCTAAGCTCATAGATTGAAGGAAATGAACAACAAGCAGGTTCCAAGTTGAAATTGAGAGTATAATTTTGAGATTGTTAATATATTTCAAAGGGTGATGGGAGAATAGTTCACAACAGGCATAGCAAAGTGATGAAATAAAAACCTCCCTACAAAGCGAAGAGACTAACCGTACTTCAGTTCAGTAAGGTTAAGAGAATAATGAGAGTGGACTGTTTTTTTTAGACCCCCCTCTGTTTTATTTAAACAATATTATTTTATTATGAAGCTACATGGTTAGAAGACAATTAGAGATCCTGAAATCATGCGATTTGAATTGATTGTGGTTAATGTTTGAGAGGTTTTTTTTGAGCAAATGAGGGAAATACAATTAGCTGAGTTGGTATTCAACAAGGATTTATTATCTACAGTTTCAGTGTGTGGTGAGGGATGGATGAAGCTTGTCTAGTCCGAACTGCTCACGCAGACCACTCGCATGTTCAACCTAAGGGATGAAAGGGCAGTGTTTTACCTCCTGCTGCTGTCAGGGTTCCATTCGTCAGCAATGTCATGTGCTTTTGAGAACACTGGGACTCGTGCTTTCATTTAGGACTCATTAGAAATGCATTTCTGGGAAGTTGTCTTTTGCAGTTGTTTGCGAGTATGAACTTGTGAACCTGGCAGAGGAAAAATGAAGCTATCTCATCAAAGCTTCAGAGTTTGAGTGTTTGATCAAATTTACAATTTCTGCTGTGACCTTCATGATGTTCCCTACACCTTGTCGTGTGGATTTGCTCGGCTTTCAATAGATGTTAGTCATCATTGTTTGAAAGCCCTAGAAAAGCAATTAATGCATTGGATCAGTTCATGTGACTGTATTTGGTCAACCTTAATTTAATCAAGTAATTGTAATTATTTTTGTGAACTTAAGTATATGCGTAAAGTTTTTTACGCATTTTGTTTCCATGATTTAAAATTGATTAGGATTTTAATAATTTCTAATGTAAGTGTGTTTAGATAAGTTGTCAAGTTTTGAAGATCTAAGACTGCTGCAAAATGTTTAATTATTGTTTGCACAAAAGTAAGTGAACCACATGTTGTAATGGCTTTAACAAATAGACCTGTCATATCAAAGGCGCTCCTCAAAGAATGAGGAAACAGCCAAAGATCAAACTTGCACAAGGCAAAGAGTCGGGTGATATTAGGATGGTGGTGCCGTAATCAGTCAGTCAAAATGTAATTATGTAGCTTGCCATGTAGAGTAGACAAACATAAATCTATGTTTTTATTTCTGCATCTAGTTGGAGAATTGCCTTTTGCGAAGCTCCACCCCCAACTATTTGACATGAAGAGAATCTACTGTCCTACACCCCTTTGTGTGCGGCCTTTAAACTGATAAATATTGTTTATAATATGTTCAATTTGAATCCGTATTGATCTAGATTAACAGCAGCTACAACCTGGAGCTATTTTAGTATTAGCTTGGCATGAATTGCTAATCAAACTGTTTGGAGATTGAAACAACTTCTGTCAATCATTCTGCAGCCTGCTGACAGTTACTTGAATCGCTGGTTTGTATATTTAATAACCCTTTCCTTTATTTTTTGATCACTCAGGACTTTGTTGCATAAACCTGTTGTGCTAACGTAGCACTTGTTTGTGTTTTCCCATAAAGCCTCCCCTCACATTGTATGTGTGGCAACAACATGTCTGTACCCCTGCTCGCAGAAGCTGTGACGGTGCCTGGGACCGAGAAGGAGACGGCTGTGGTGAGAAATCATTAACTTCAATCAGAAGATCTCATTTGACTTATTAGCCTTTCATGTGCCCTGTTCAGGGTCTCAGAAGGGAAGTGACAAAGCTTAAATTCATTCGTATGATGCTGACGTGTGCTTCTGAGATTAGTAAAGAGTAGACCGATGTTTACTTTCTTTATGTATATGAACTTCTCTGCACTCAGGGTGAACATTATCCCTCTCATTACTGTTGAGAGCTGGAACAGACAGTGCTCCCTTTTCGTCTGTGTTTTCTGTGAATATCAGTCCAAACCCTCTAAGGTTATATCAAATATGAGGTTGGCTGTAAACCATCGTTTGGATCTGTTTTAGGTTTAGTTTTCTAAACTTTCTTCTGTGTCCTTTTGTTTATTGAGATCAAGAAATTAAACTGCAGAAGCGCTACATGACATTAGGTGATATTCTGATAACTTATCCATATTCCCATTTAATGTCCCTTCTTGATGCCTTGTGTGTTAATGTTGTGTACCTGCAAAAATACTTGCATACCTAAGCTTTCAGATTTACGATCATGTCTGCAACAGTGAAATTAACTTGCTGAAACATTTCTTTTGGTCATATTTTACTGAAAATATAATCACTTTAATGGCTGTTAATTGTTGATTTCAGTATTATTGTTTGATAGTACTATTAAATGTTATACATAGATAGCTTTTTTAAAAATAAATAATAGCTTGATTTTTTTTCCCCCCTCAATTAACCTTTAAGTATTCCATGGTGACGAGTGTCACCAGTTTTCTGCTACATTGTGGTGGTTTTGTTATTAACATTTTTAATACTCATGATTCCCTTTAAAAGAAAATGAAGTGTGGCTTTTGGGGTTTAATACAGTGAACATATAGCTTTTAAAATTGTGTTTATTATTTATAAATTGTTGTTATTTAATGTTTATATTTTATTTCCAAAGTTTTTCATGATTAAATGCTATTCCTTATAAATAACGTTTTGTATATGTATGTTGTACAGTTTTCAATGTTCAAATGATACAATCCACTGAAAACCCCAACAAATTACTCATGAATATGGTTAAATTTGTTCATAAGATTGTTTGTCAATCCTCTTTAACCCTTTAACTTCCCACCAAACCAAATGGTTGAGCAAATTTTTAATCACTGCATTTTATTTAGCTTTTTTGCTTACAGGTTAAAAATCTTCAAATTAAGTGACACCTCAATCAATACAGATTCAAAGTAAGACATTGGATTTTGAGTAAAATGGTGGATTTTCATATATGTGTATGGTACTTTTACCAAGAAAGCTAAGTCAAGCATTTGGTAGTCATTAATATTTTCAAAATGATGGAATGTGAAATAAATTGAGTATATTAGCGATATTCTGGGCTAAGAAATACAAACAAATAGTTTTTCAAATTGCCTTGATGTGGCAGCTAAATGATTAAAGTAGTATTTAATTATTATAGAAACTAGTTTTGCAAACCAGTTCTCGGTAAGTAGGGTTTCTTTTTTGAATTCCACAGAAATTGGGAGCAGTTTCATCTTCGCTCAGTTTTACATGAATCAAAATAAAAAAAGCAAGTCTGCATGAGAACAAAAGTAGACACTGCAGATACACGAGCCATTCTGTTGTGCAACAAGTTGTTTCCTCTAGAAAAGTGATCCCCAACTCACCGATCAATTGGTACCAGGCTGCCCAAGAAATAAATCATTTTTAATTGACATTGTTCAGACTCAGACAATAAATACAATCTTTTATTTAAAAAAAAAATAACCAGATGTCACATCTTGGTCACATACACATGTTATGTTGTTGGTGCAATGTTAGGAGAAAGCAACTATTTTTATATATTTGTTAACAATCCAACCGAGTTTGAATTGTGTATTCAGCTGAAGAACTTGAACTAAAAATCTTTTTATGAGTTGTCATGGGAACGAAAACTCTAAGACGTGTATATTTGAGATGAGAGATGAAAAGTGTAATGGTGCGCTGGTGAGAACGGTCATGTTGGCACTCTTGCTGTTGTGTTGTGTTACATGCCTGCAGCTGCCTTCTTCTGGGGCCTGATGCTTCACTTGCTCATTGATAGATAGCTGTGGAGGGAGATTTCACTATTAATAAATATTATTTAGTCAAAAAGGCTTTCAATCCTATTATAGGGTGTTAAACATTGTTAGATGTTTGTTAAAAAAATGAAATGCAGAGGTTTCTTGGCGAATATCATCACATCACACTGTGTTGCTGTTTCAGGTGATTTTCCTTCATGGCTTGGGCGACTCTGGGTAAGCCAGGTTTATCATCTGACCGTTTGGGGATCATTGAATACTCTGAATAAATCTCTCTTTAACAAATCCCTGCGTGTTTCTCATTACAGACACAGCTGGGCAGATGCCTTGTCGTCTATTCGAGTGCCGTACATCAAATACATCTGCCCTCATGCGTAAGAGATGAAATTATGTTGAAGCTGTGGTTGACAGTATAGCTTATTTTATTTCAGCTTAAAGGAAGTTAATAGACTATTTTTGTTGTGTGATTATTACTTTTTTGACTCTAGACCCCGAATTCCTGTAACGCTCAATATGAAGATGACCATGCCCTCATGGTAAGCCACTTTAATGCTGTATTTTATCACGGGGACAGTAGAATATGATGCAGAGAGTATTTGAAATGCATTGGAACTCGCAAGCTTGACATCAGTTTATGTTTTGGGATGTTAAATGATATAAAATATCAAACTAAAAATTTACGTGCAAGAGGGTTGAAGTTTGCAGAGCCTTTACACAAATTGTCAAGTTTAAGAAAAATGTAATGCCAAAGAACTTGTAGGTTTGTGTTGGATGTCACCCGTGAAGTCTCTGTTTTTCAACTCAATCAAAGGAATAAGACCGTTTACATGCTTTTAGTGGTGGAAGTCAATCTTGTAAAAAAAACAGGTAGATATCCATGTCGGATCCTTGGGAAGATATCTGTGCTAACCTTTGCTCAACACCTTTACGTGCCATGTACTTTCTTAATTAAATGCATCACAAAAAAGCAGTGATAAAACGCGACAATGAAATAAAAAAACTAATGTTTTAGATTGGATGGTGTTTTCAACTTTAATTTGCCATAACATCAAGTGTATTTTAGATTGGTTTAGATGGATTGGATAATGGATTGGCACTGTTTTTTTTAAATAGGACATAGTTGTCTTGTGCTATGTTGATCCTCTGTTAGCCTCGATGATGAATGCTGTAGTGTTGGTTGTTATGTCCTTCATAATAATTGCAATCAGACTGGTAAAGAGTTCAAACAAGCAGCTCCGTTGAAGGCAGGGCTTGGTACGAATGACTCAAACATAATTTGGGAGTCACTGAATCTGTTGAAATGAACTTCATTTTAAATGAAAACGGAAGTGTTTTTTTTATTATACATTGAATGCATGTCAACCTGTTGTGTACTCCCAAAACAAAATAATGTAACTTTTAAAATCATAATAGGGGTACTTTAAGCAAAGAAACAAATTTTTTTCAGCGAAATACTAATGTATTTGCATTCTCTGTCCACTTGCCGACCATCTAGGGTCAAGGAGAGAAGCCCTTCTCCCTAAAAAAAGAAAAAAAAAAGAAAAATGAAAGCAACAAAGAAAATGCAACAGCAATACAAACAGCAGCTACGTAGGTTTGTAAAGGTCTTTGAAGACCTTAAGGATTTGGGGCATAGTTCATGTACAGTCCATAGCTATGTATTGTATTTTTAGAGCAACTATTTCAATAATTTCTGATGGATGAAAAGATTGAAGAGTTGTGTTGAAGAACAAAGCTCCTAGAAACTTGTCAAATAGCAAAAGTCTTAATCTTGTTCATTTTTATCAAGATCTCTTCTAGACATATAAATAAAACCAAGTTGTGTGACGCATTTGTTAGACAATGAAGTCCTGGAAGTCATAAAGTGGATATTTGGTAGTTTTGTATCGCTTAAATTATCCTTATTTATATTGATTCAGGTTTGATCTGATGGGGCTAAGCCCTGAGTCACCGGAGGATGAAGCCGGGATTAAGCGAGCGGCAGAAAACAGTGAGTACCGTTTGATTCTAATGTATGTCAACATTAATTTAGTTTATTAATATTAAAACAAATTTACCATTTAGCCACATAGTAATTTTGGCTCTTATGTTGTTTAAAAATATGTGCCTATGCCAATATTTGAGTCAATGTCTCGTAACTACTCTCAAATAGCCTCAGTTTTGTTTTTCTGGTGATATCTCTCTTAACCTGCTTCTGGTTCACTAGCCTGAGTAATGTTATAAATTGATGTTGAATAATGTGAAAGCAGCATTAGCTCTCTCCCGCTCTCTCGCTTTGCTCAACAGTAAAAGCCATCATCGATCACGAGGTGAAGAACGGCATCCCATCCAAACGCATCCTCCTCGGTGGCTTCTCTCAGGTATGTCTTACCCAACTCAGCTTTGCTTTTGAAAACATTTTAGCAATTATAATGTTGACCAAAGTGCCAATACACTTCAGGCAGGTTATTAAACAAACAAATCAATAGAGAAGTAGTAATTATGAAACCTAATATATTGAAGAAAAATAAAAGCCAAAAATACATATTGATAAAAAAAAAACTTGTATGTGATTCGCAAGATTACTCCTCAAGACAACAGTTGACCTGTGGGGAGGGACTTGCCTACATTTTTAAATAAATAAAATATTGTTAAAGGAGCCAACTTATTGTAATTCCTCGTTTTTTTATTTTTACCATTTTATAATGTTGTTTCCTTTTCATCAATTCGTGCATGCTTCGAAATCCAGTTATTATTATTTTTTAAATATAGTTCCTTTTTTGGTAGCTTTAAATGTTCCAAACCTCATACCGCCTACTACTTTTTACTCCAGCCCAATAACCAATCAGACGAAGCACATGTGCCGCTTATCTCCATGTAGCACTGAAGGTTATTTCAAGCTGATTTACTGGCTTGAACATAAACACAATATAAAATAAAATACCAAAGGTTTTTTTAGCTAAGCAAATGAGGCTCACAGCTGTTGTGGTAAGCTATTTCCTTTTTGGCGTAAAGTAAAAAAAAATGGGCCAAATGTCAAAGTTGTTTTAAACCTTGTCATTTTTATATGGTGGCTCTGGGGGCTCAGCGCCGTTTAACACACTTCCAGCAAATACACTGAAGGGGGAGTACAGAAAACATTTAAGGAGAGTGAAGGCAAGAGATGAAGTCAAAGAGGCTGTTTTTCCAATAAACATAGCATTCTGTTAGAGGCACACACATAGCGAGGCCCAACCAAAAAGACATAATAAGGTCCCTTTTAAAAGTATTTAAATGAAATGCGGAGCCAAGTAAAAGATGCTAATTAGTATACGAATAAACTGTAAAAAATAATAGTCATGTCAGAATAAAAAATATGTTGACAGTTAGCAGCTGTTTATCAAAATAGGGACAACTTAAAAACCGAGTTTTTGAATTTTAGAAATAAGACTTTAGGCCATAAAGCATTAAAAAGTCTTACATTTAGATTTTTTTTTATTGCTGATTAAAACTTTTTCAATAGGACTTTTCTGGTATGAAGTTATATTTTTTACCCATGATTATTGTGATCAATTAATGTAAGTAATTACGTCAGATGCCAGCCAATGATAAAAAGAAGACTAAAAAAGAAAAATTAACTAAGAAGAAGAAGAAGAATAAGAAGGAAAAAAAGAGAAGTAGGCCACTTCAGTCTTACGACACAGCGCAAAGAAGCTAGTTGTGACCACGAGGTTATGGACATTTAACGAGTCGATGGAGAAACCATTTCAATAGAGTTGGTTAAAACTAATGCTAGTAAACTTTTTCAAGCTTATTGCAAAGTGAGCAAAAAGAAATTGCAACTCTGAAATATGAGTTTGAAGGCATTAGATTTTCACAGCAAATCCAGTAAATGCATGATAAACATCAGAGGAAAGTGGAAATTCCATCAATCGTTTCGGTTTTGCGTGTAAAGTAAATTATTATTTCTGAAAAGTAAGGATTTTGAGTTTTATGTGTATGGGGCTGTAAAGAAGGGGTATTATTTTAAAAAATACATTGTCTTAAAAAGATATTGTAAAGTCTTACATGAAACTACTAGGAGCTATGTTTTGGGAGAGTTATATACAGCACCTGTAACTAAGTTGACTTTAACTGAGTATGCATTTCTATTTTGAAATAATTTTTTTGAGTCATCATTTGATGGACTTTAAGTTTGTCAGATTGTTAGAGATGTTGTTATTTATTATTTCTTAGATTGTTGAGTTCTAATCAACAAAAACCTTGAAGAAGCAGAAAGCCAACCCTTCGCCTGTATGTATTTTTACTGATGCAATTTATTTACAATTAAAAATAGTATACAGTTGTTTTGTATATAATGTTTATTTTACACATCTCTTTTGCGCTAATCCAACCCACTTTATAGCTTGTAGCTTGTGTAAGCACAAATAGTCTGCTTGGCATGATTAAAAACAAAACAGATTAATATGACAAGCTAAAGCAAAACACATAAATATTGAAATCTTCACACAATTTACACAAAACTCACTTTATTCACATACTATGCTTTAGTATGTTTAAATACATTTTATCACCTTAGAGACCAGGTGAACATGTGTGGTCACTTGATTGATGTCCATTTAAATTCATTGATATCCATATAAATATGTTTTTGTCGTAATGCTCTGTAAAAAGTTAATCTCCCCCTGGTTTTTAATCCATGTTTGTGTGCTATTCTCAGGGTGGCGCTTTGTCCCTCTATACTGCTCTGACGTCTCAGCAGCAGCTCGGCGGTGTGGTTGGTCTAAGCTGCTGGCTTCCTCTTCACAAGAGCTTCCCACAGGTACAAGATGGTTGCTGTGATTGATTTAATACAATATGTAATAAAATCTTAAATATATATATATGCACTGCATATGTGGAAAAATAGGCTTAATAAAAGCTTACTCCCAGTCACTCGCAAATTATGAAGGTGAAAAGGTACACAAGCGTTGTTAAATCCACACCAAAATTGAAAATATTTGATACGCTTGGACAATTGTCTGTTACTCCATTTTTTTTCCATAGAAACAAGTACAACAAATATGATTTGTTTCTATTTATTGTTACTTAGCTAATGTTAGCGCTGATCGATAAAATGCACCTTAACATAAAACAAACCAGTCTTTTAGGTATTAAACCTACAATTGTACTATGCTAAAGATCTTTTCACACAGCCTTATTTATAGAGCTTTTGTCTTGATGTGATGAGTGAACCCTATTGCCCTTTGGAGTATTTATATATTTGACTGCTTTTGATTATATTTTCTTAAACACACTGTCTCAGGGAGTGAGGTCTTAGCTGGTGCACATCCATGTAGAGGCTGCCAGGTCTCAGTTTGACTGTCCCATATCTCCTGAGCCACTGTTAATATACATTTTTACATGTTTTTTTTAACACAGCAAGGATAAAAAAAATACAATAAACAGTTTTATCTTTGTATTTTTTACTAAAGAGGAGAATCTTTGATCATGAGAAAAGTCATAGAGCAGATTCATGTGCTAATATATTCCTGTCACACACTAGGCTGCGAGTGGTACTGCGAACAAGGATACCCCCATCCTCCAGTGTCATGGTGAGATGGACCCCATGATCCCAGTGCAGTTTGGAGCCATGACTGCAGAGAAGCTGAAATCCATTGTTTCTCCGGACAACGTGACCTTTCGCACTTACCCCAATCTGATGCACAGCTCCTGTCCTCAGGTCAGCCTGTCACACATGCTCTTGAGCAGGTTGGGAAAAGAGTCAGAAGCAGAGTGAAGTCATGCTTGAAAAGCATGCAGGAGTTTAGTGCTGTCTGTCTCCATGTAGCGATTTGTTCAAGATATAAATAAAAAATTTGAAGCAGCTTTTAGTCTTACTAAGAGTTAGATCACAAACCTATCAAGTTTATATGTTACTGCGTTGTTGGTATAGGAAACCAGACATGGTGTGGAAGGTTAAGAGAAGCATGACTGACCCCAATCGCCATAATTCAATAGATATTTATTAAAGCAATGATTAAGTGAAATTCACCTGTTTGTCATTTTGGTCGTTAAAGTAAATACACTTTTTTTTGGCATATTCCCATTCACCTCCAGAGCCAATAATAATAGTGTTTTACTGTTACTGGATCGTTTGTTGTTTCCCTGATTTTGTGAAGACCATTGATCATAGCTTGTCATACGTCATTGTTTCGGATCAAGCATATATAAATCCTTGAGTATCAACACCCTTTTTATGGGTGCAGAGTTCTTTGGTCATTTCTTACGCCCGGTCTAGGTCAGACTCAACAATACAAATTAAACATTATTTTTAAAGCACTTGGGAAGGAGGACAGAAAACAAATATTCAAATTTAATATGTGATCAAATAAAAACAATAAGGGTTCAGTTGAGTGAAAGAGTCAGACAAATACCTCAGGAGACTGGGGGGAAACTACAAAGAAAGAAAAATAAGTCCTTTTTTTTAAACACCTCTAAATAAACCTGCTTCCCAAAACAAAGTGTACAATTCCTAATACTATCTCCTTAACAAAACCTATACAATTTCAATAACTAAAATAAAACCTACAATCAGCTCCCTACTTACCAATTTATGTACAAATACTTCACAACAAACAAGGGCAATCTAGAACTCAAAATCCAGTGTCAAAAACAGGCAGCAAATCGTTAACCAACGAGTTAACGATTCGTTAAGCAAGAGTACAACGTTTCAAACACAAAAACACAAGGGCAAGTGAGCAGAAGCTGCCGGTATGGCACTGTAGCAGAGTTTTTATGGAGAAGACTGAGGGGTTGACGAGGAGGCAGAACAACACGAGGACCAATGGCAGAGTGACAAATCCTCTGATGTAAGGGTGATGTGGCAGGAACAGGAAGTGATGCATCACAGGAACAGGAAGTGAGGAAAACACAGGAACAGGAAGTGAGGTCCTCTGATGGGGAAAACACACACTCACACACACTACAACAGAAAGAACACTACAAGGGGTCGTAACACATTACTCCGTAACGAGAAAAGTTTTTAACATTATTGCAGTAAAAAAAAACTTTTTTCACAATGGTTCCCAGTATATGATGTACCCATAGAAGAATATTCAACTGGAGAAAAAATGTCTTAAAGGTGAAGTGACATTTTGCTATTTGTAATAATTAGTTGTTCACATTGGTCTAATTGTATGGGAAATGTGTATCTTTAACTTATAAAGTCTATTTTTTATGAAAATCGTTTTCAATCTCTTCATTTTGTAGCCCAGGCTTATTGTGGAAACGGATTGAGATTTTCATTCAGCAAACGTCATAACCACTCCCCAGTTAATCACCTATTGGTTAGAGATTTGCATATTCATAATGTGTTGGTAAAGTTACTGTCTGATAGTCAACATAGATTCGAGAGATATTAGAAAATTAATTACGAGCAAATTCAACACTGAACATTGATGGACACTATAATGGCATTTTGAGGGAGCTCTATTATACAGCCTTCCCTCTATGAGCCAGTCATATAGATGTTTAGTTTCTGTTACACCCTGGAATTGAGCATCTTATTTTAATTCTTGTTGCCATCTTAACACAAGTCCAAGATGTGTGCTGCTTGTTCCATCTTTTCCCTCTGTTTGACTCGCATAGATTTTTCCCCCCGCATATCACGAGGGAAGACATTGCTTTGTGGGTGGGAAATCCACCATGGCTGGACATGATGTTACAATAGGACTCATGTGACATCATCAGTGATGTGACTAAAACTGTTTTTAAAAGAAACAAATGTGTTTTTTGTTCAGGAACATCAATGGTTTGATTTTTTTTATTCAGTCTACTCTTATACATCACTATAAAAGGCTCAACATGACATGAGCCCTTTAATTATCCAGTATGACAATGCTACTGGTCTAGTCTGATTCAATGATATATGCTAAGCTATGCTAAATGTGATATTGCCAGGAGAGGATGGCTGATCAAACGTTAATATAGTACAACTCTGCTTTTTAATGATGAGGAGTGAGCCTATAACCAAAAAAGTTAATATATGTTTCCATGTGATTAAAGAGACCGTTTATTGTTGCTGTTAAAGATGTCATATTATGCTCTTTTTAAAACCTTTAGCATGCATATTTTACTCATCTATACAATCACGGCACCCTTAAGAACCTCCAAAAAGCCTTATTTATCACACAAAATGCCTTCGTATCAACTCAGAAGTGTTGGCCTCCACCAAAAGCGCTGTTCCTCCCGCTGCCTGCCCTCTGCTGAGCAAATTCAACATTAAATGCTTCTTTTTAAGTGGGACATTGTTGTTCTTTGCCGGTCTGCTGCTCTTACACTCAGTGAGTGTGTCTATTTTGCCTTTAGTTGAGCTGCATTAGCGGTCCATCTGAATGGTCAGTGGGAGGAACATGTATAATGGGAGGTGCTGTGATTAACAAGCCGTTTCAAGCTCCCAGAAAATAAATGTAAATTTACACAAACATACATGAACGAATACAACTTGATGCAAGTTTTTGATGGAGCGACATTAAAACATAATAGAAATGTCAGACTTTACATAATATTGTAATTAATCAGTGTATATATTATATTATATAATAATTGTCAGTGAGATCATGAGAAGTAACATAGATTCTGATTTTTTTGTCAGAAAAATATCCATTGAGGTATAGGCTCTCATTTCTCTTCATGCCGCCTCCCACTCCATGCTCAGCTCCATCCCAGCAATGGCTGATTTCAGAACTTCGCTCTGGAGTTAGTGTAAGCTGGTTTCCTTTGCCTGTTTTAACCAAACGGTCTCTGATTTGCTCTGCAGGAGATGTCTGCAGTGAAGGAGTTTATTGAGAAGCAGCTGCCCCGAGTCTGACCTTCTCCAAACTCACTGTGACCCTTCAACTCTGACCTCTGTCCCAGGACCTGCCATTGACCCACAGGAAACAGCCATGACCCCCAGCAAGCAAAACTCAGATCCACACAACTACAGTCATGCTCAGCTTTACATACTGTGAACATGCAATGTCATCTCACTTTTATTTTTTAATAGAGATTGTTCACCCAAAATGTGGGTGTTTTCTTTAAACAATTTATTTAGAGTGTTTTAATTCTTTTTTTTTTATTATTAATTTGAAAGTCAACCGTAATGGCTTTTTCAAAAGCAATTTAGTATCACATTTTTGAAGCCCTTGAGGTGTGGTTCACTTATTAGAACTGGTTTATTTTTGAAAGCACTGATGCTATAGTGTCCATAGGCACAGTATTATTCCATAAATCATTCATTCGTTTCTGTTTATTCCGCATTCCTGAACACATTAAATCTTAAATGGTTGCCCTTATGTCTCTTCCATATTTCTCTCTTTTTGCTTTTCCAGTGTTGTCTGGAATGGCTCTGCAAGCTTTCCCTTAATGCCAGAGTTGAACTTCCTCATCTGCTAAAAAACTGTTTGAGCATTTCATTTGTAAAAAAAAAAATAAAAAAAATAAATGTTTTATATATATATATATATATATATATATATATATATATATATTTTTTTTTTTTTTTTTTAACAAATGAAATGCTCAAACAGTTTTTTACAAATTTAAAAATTCATAAGTTGACTTCACTAAAAATGTTTTGAAGAAGGCTGGAAATTTGGATTGTTTTTCTTTGGATGAAAGAAAATGCTCTAGCGTTCTTTAAAGTATTTGTGTTTTGTTGTGCTGAAATTATTTTGATTATTTTAAACATTTTATTGTAGTTTTTTCTGCTGATGGAATAAAATAATTTTTAGGTGTTCCTTCTATTTCTAACCATGAATACAATATAGGGTACTATAGAGTTACTCAAGAAAAAAAAACATGAAAACCTTCTTAAGTATGATTTTAAAGGAAGTAAGGGGGATATTTTGAAGTGAGCAATACTGAGAAACATTCCTGCTTTCCACTTATGTCATGTCTAAAATTTAGCATTCTTCAAAATGTCAAATTAATTCGAAAAGGTGCGACACCTAGTATACAACCTTTTCTAACTTATAATTAAAGCTCTGTAAGATCTCGGAAGCTACTTCTGAAGTCTTTATGAAGACTTCTGTGCTTTACTGTTTTTGTTCCTCCACAATTTGTGGTGTTCCAAAGCCTTATTCATAAAAGAGAAGAATTCACAAGTTTTGAGAACATGTTTAATGTGATTTTTTTCTTTCTCTGTTGAACTGCAGATATTTTAGAACCTGAGTTGTTAAAGGCTAGCAGGAAAGTATGCAATAGGAGAAAGTTGAATAGAAATAAAATGCAGTCAGAGCATCTGACCTCTATAAACATGCAACGAAATTTTACGGTTAACCCTTCCACAGTTTCAGTTTTTCTGATGTCTTTTGAATTCTGCTGTAGTCAGTGAATGATGATGTTTTTGATGATCTCTCTATTGAACAAAATATTTTAAGCTGAGCAAATAAACTTGAATAAACTCAAATTCATTTTGTAAATACAGTGGAAATGAAAATAAACCGTTGTTGAATCCAGAGGAAAATTGTGCTAACATATATTCAAAACTAGCCGTTTAAAATACTTGTTTTAAAGTTACTTTAATGAATGAAAATCAGTCAATTTTTAATGTATTTAGCTGAATGCACACTGAATTCTTCAATAATAATAATTATGATGCAGAAATGAATCACTCCAGAGGCTCTGGTTTAAGTTTCCCATTGCTTTAAATAGCTTTTTAAATCCCTGTTGATCTCATAAACTCATAATCATCTTTCCTCCACATCATCAAATTCACACACGTTCAGAGTGTTCTGGGGGTCCTTGATGGCACGTGTACATACATTTTAGGCTCTGTAATAATGCCAGAACTATTGTTTACTTACACAATCCACTAATAAACAGTGAAAGGTCACAGTTACGGAGCAGATCTGTGTGTTTTTGGGTGGACTGTCCCTAAAGCAGGCTCAGTCTGATATTACATATGTGTGATTATAATAAAGTGTGAATTTCCCCTTGAACGGTTTCTGTTGTGTAAGTTTGGAAGAGAATTTAGGTGGTTTTTATGTTTGGCGAACCTTTGCAGACTAGTGAACGTTGTTTTGTTAATGCGAATAGATCTTTAGGTTTAATTAGGTTTCAGTTTAATTTTGTTTAGTTTCACGAATACACTTAACTTTTAACTGCTACGATTGGCTTTCTCTTATGTTTGGCTTTATATTGTTGATTAGCGTGATATGTATTGCTTAGTTTAACGGTGCACATGTGATAAAGTAATTGTTATAGCGACGTGAAACAGTGTTGGCTTAAATTATGTTGATAAAGCCAGTTTTAAAAATGACTATTGAGACCACTCACTGTAGTGAAAATTTACACAATGAAGCTTGGACTCCAAAATGAATGTGTTATAAAGTTTTAAATCAGGTAAATAACAGATTTTCTCATCGAATACTGTCAAAAATAATATGTCATTTTGAAGACTCCAAAATATCCTTTGATTAATATCTCACTAAAGGTAATGTTTGAAAGTGCAATTATTATTTTATTACTTTAGTAAATTGCTTTGTTACATGGGCATCAAATGCAATTGCAATTAAGTTTAAGATTTTTACTTTCAAAAAGGTTTATTGTGTGGGAGTATGAATTGATCAGCATCAGATAGTTTGCCAGAACTGGCGATACCTATGAAGTTTTCTTTTTACAAATGAGCTGTGTTAATTTTATTTTCGTGGTTTTGTGCTCGTTTAAGGAAATCTGGAATGATTTAAGATTTTCTAAGGGACAATTTGATATTTGAATGTTTTGCTGAAACCCTTGGATGTGAAATAAACGATGCAAATCACAGACATTTCCGTCATTCAGTTTGTTTTTAAACTATGACTTGAACACATTGTCTTCCAGCTATTTGATATTGGGGAAATTTCTAGTTGTGCTAATCTTTTAGTTATGTTATTTTAAATAGCCATCGTTATCGAGAACTAATAATACATTTATCAGCATACACATCCTTCAGTGTTATATTGAAAGTACTCATAAAAGTAAATATACAAGTAGGCTTATATTATATTCTTAGTCTATTGTAGCTTTAGAAAAAACTACAAACTTTTATTTATTTATTTTTGTCCACAGCTTACAAAAAGATCCTGTAGATGGCAGAAAAGAGCTAAAAATACTAAACCAAATCACCGGACAGAAAATTAGAGACCTATTAAATCTAAGTTTAGTTTAAGTAATATTCTTAATTTAATCTTCAAATGAAGGGCTTAATAGTTTCATAGCTAATGCTTTTATTCTCTTTTTAAAAACAAAAAACTAATTGTGCTCAAAAACGTAACAATAAAATATTTCTGGTCTTTTTTAATCATCGTTTTGATTTTACATTAGCTTTGAGGCTCGACCTGAGCGCTAGGTGGCGATAAGGCGCTAGCAAATCTGTTTTAATCTTCCTGATAAGTGCCGAAGAAAACAATTTATTGTCCAATGAGACGATAGCATGACCAACAAATAGCAGTAATCGCAACACATATCCTCAGAGTATTTTCTTATTTATAAAAGTCTTACATAACTTTTAGTGCAGTTTATTATGTGGTCAATGTTTACTGATAATTGGGTGCCATTTATTTGAGGTGTCAACGTTTTGCGGAAACGTTCAAATCGATCATGACGAGGTAGGTATTTGTTTATAATTTTCAGTTGAAAATGTCTGGCTTGAATGTCTGGTTAAAATACTTATTAGTTAGATATCCTGCAATTCTCCTGGCGAGATTGATGGAATCGCTTTTATTTAACCTGGAAAGAAAATTGTTGTAAATGTTTTCGAAATCAGAGTGCGTTCTTCATTGTGTGTTTCCCGTAACATGTGTTTTAATGGCTGTTATTGTCTTGTAATCTTCAAAACATCTATGATGTGAGAAAATGAAAGCAGGCAAACAGAATTTTGAGCCAATACAAGGTGATAAAATCGCTTCACTTCCTTCATCTAAGGTTTGATCAGATATCTGCTGCTATGTCTCTATTAGATTGGTTTATAATTAACGGATTAAGTCGTCAAAAAGCAACACCTCAGTCAAGGGATCTCTAATGAGCTAGTAATGAATGGCTAATTACGGCTTTTGTTAATGAAATGTTATTGCATTGGCATAATTTTAAGCCATTTGTAAATGCAGTATCTTTATTTTGCTCCAAAAAAGCCATAGCTTGTATTGCATAAATGACACCCTTTATAACTTCTCAATAAATTGTGCTAACATATAGTTTTATATAGGGTGAAAATGTCAACAATCTTAATTTGACAGAGAAACGACGAATGATGGTTTATTATTTAAACTTGAAAACTGATTTCTAAGAGTTATTGATTGACTTGTTTTAAGGTTAAAACATACCTTTCACTGTAGTAACTGCTTTATTGTACTGCAATACATTGTAAACTACAATAAACATTTATTTGTATAGCACAAAGACCAACAATCATTAAAAAGTTCACATTAAGACAAAGCATTAAATGAATAATAATGATTTAATTAAAATAATAACTCATGACAAGAAATTACTTTACATCTTAATGTTGGCTGACCCTAAACCTGCCATCAGTTTGCTGAATCCATCTGAATCACGTGATGGCTGCCATTCTACGCCAGAATTTTCACCACATACTGGCTAACGGTGAATGTGAAACATGGGTAGCCAATTAGAGAAATGTAGTCAATAAGAATAGAGTGATTGATAGAGTGAAAGTGAAAGTGACAGTCGGCATGACCCATACCTGGAATTTGTGCTCTGCATTTAACCCATCCCAGTGTACACACACAGCAGTGAACAAACATAATATAACGTTAACAAACACCCGGAGCAGTGGGCAGCCATGGCTGCGGCGCCCGGGGAGCAGTCGAGAAACTGGTGCCTTGCTCAAGGGCACCACAGCTGTGGTTGCAAGTATTGCAAGTATTTCATCGCTCACACCAACTTCAACTCGGTGGATCCGGGGATCGAACCAGGAACCTTCAGATCACAAGTCGATCCCTTATCCACCGGACTGCAACTGCTGACAAGAGGTGGGAGAATTTGACTAGTAATATTGAGGGTAATACCCTCAATATTTTCAACAAACCATCTTAGAATCTTTAATGACCACAGAGTCAAACAGCGTAAGAGAAGAAAACATAACAATTTAAAAACAATCGCTAAAATGAAAAGTAAAAAATATATGTTTAAAAATTCTTTAAGGAGCTGAAATAAAACTATTAATATTAAGGGATACTTAAATTAAAAAAAGATGGGTTCATAATCCATGTTCCCTCTAAACTGCCCGTGTGTGCATTTCCGTACTAGTACCGTGACATGCGCACAGCAAAAATAACAGCTGCTCATATGGTTACTCCAAGTCTAATTGAGATTTTTTTTCATGGACTCGTAATTGAATCTAATGCTCGTCTATGCATTCCTGCTTCAAATACAACATTGGTGAGCAGTTTGTTCAGGAAAGGGATCATTTTTCAACTCCTGATTGAATGTTCCTGAGGCGCTAGTTTCTCCTGACACATAGACACGACGTCAGCAAATGTTGGCAAATTCACTTGTGCTCTCTCATCATCTCATCAGTCATCTTATAGTGTAGAAACGCTGATATCCTTGTGTTCAGGACACTTGCCATTTAACAGTTATTTTAAGTACCTCCAGATCAAAAATAAAACATGCCTACTGTTTTATTCCCTGATTCCTCTTGTCTTTAAAAAAGCCCCAGAAAGATATTTGCTCCTTTCATTCAAGAGCTATCAGAGAAACCTGTGAAACTCTTGTTCATGATTTTCATTAAGATAGTGCTATGCAAAACCAGAAGAGCTCTTATGTTTT
Organism: Danionella dracula; assembly: GCA_900490495.1. Lineage (NCBI taxonomy): Eukaryota > Metazoa > Chordata > Actinopteri > Cypriniformes > Danionidae > Danionella > Danionella dracula. The sequence continues at coordinate 5,485,174 of UELW01000111.1, forward strand.
TGTTGTTTAATAGCTTTTTCTATATATTTATTCTGACATTTGAGTGTTTTTTCTCTTTGATCAGCTTGGTTGTTTTTCTAAACCCATAAGAACCCATGGTAACACGTCCGTCACCAGCCAAGTTTTCTAGAATTGTCATTGGTTATCTACATTCTTTTATTATTTGTTTATTTTTCCTTCTACATTTCCTTCTTTGCCAAACAATGAAAGGGCTATAGAGAGCTAGCATTATTGTACAAATCAACAACAAGTCATTAACAAATTCCAGACTGATACTTCGTTATACATAAATCAATATCATGTTCATACATTCAAAAGTATGTGATATCTCAGTCGAGCATCCTTTTACTACAAAAACAATCATTACCTGTAACCCAACTTGTTCCCCATCAGGTTGGGTTGCTCTGTTGCTTTTATTCTGGCGTCAGTCAGTCTAACAAGCTTGTCAAAACTGTGCTCCACGTCTGTTACCAGACAAAATAAAATTTTATTCAGACTTTCCATGCACTTTAGGGTCAATTTTTAAGTGCTCTCTTTTAAACTATTAAGCAGTGCCACTCCGTCATGTCTCTATCTCTTTAATGGTCACTCTCACCAGCTGCTTCTGGGTAGAATAACAGGATAGTAGCTCAGAGGAGACCAAGCTGAGCTGAACTGTATTCAGCAGGTCTCATTCTTCTCTCATTTAAAACGTTCCTCAAAGCCCATCTGCTTTTCATCACCACAGTCAACATCTTTGCAAATTACTCCATAGAGAAGAGTATTTTTTTTATCAAGTTAGGGAGGTTATCTACCAGGGTAGACCACAAAAGAGAGAGTTCTTAGGACATTTTTGGTCTTTTGGAGATCTACAAAAATTTGTTCATTGTCAGAAGAAAGGTTTTTAAATATATGAGCTTGAGCTGTATTGGTTAAAACTTGTCTTGGTTTAGTTTAGCATTCTTGTCTGTGAGATATGTTTTTATTTAGGGTTTTAACAAAAGATTTGCACAGAACGAGTGATGCATTACATTACATTACATTACCTGTGTTTTTACATTACATGCTTATTACGTACATAGTCATGCAATTCTGCTGGTGTCAATATGCTGCTCACTTTGAGTGCAAGATTGGGCACAACCTGTGCAGGTTTTCAATACATTGGAGGAAACTTGAGATGACTGTGAAGTTAATTTAATAATATCTTCCTCAAGCACAGGGAGAACAACGTCTAGCAACTACAAATATGACATACTCCAAATTTCAAGTTCAACTGTAGTGCCAAAATGTGGTACCAAATGTGAATTATATATAAGTCTGTAAAATATCTTCCCTCTTTGGAGATTCTGCTTAATCTTGTATCAAATAATAACAAAGTGCATAACTTGGACCAAAATTTTTTTAAAACTCAATATTGATTTTTAATTTTTAATTTTTTTTTTAATGTGAGAGGAGATAATGTCAAATGCTGCTGCTGCACTCATGTAAGTACCATTCTTCTATTTCAGCCATTTTTCTTTTTCTTTTGTTTCTTTACAGTTTTGCCTAATCAAATGTTACTCTCATGGCAACAAACACATTCATTGTGTTCTCTTTCTGAAATGGAAAATACATGAGATTAAGCCTGTTGAAGCGTTGTTGAGATGTGACTATGACACACAGACAGGTCAGATGGGTAGTTATTGACTTCAGATGCTGCTTGGTGCTTGGCTTTCTAGTTTCCATCAACAGGCGAGGAAATGTAGTTTTCTACCAAACATCAAGGTTCATTGTCCACAAATGCAAATTAATTATAATTTTCAGAGTTTATCCACTGGTCCCTGTCTTAGTAACTATAGCAACAACTGACAGACAAACACAACTCTTTGCGCTCTTGATCATTGATCTAGATTGGGGCTGTCAAACATGTGTTCCTGCTCACAATAGGTCTAATCCAGACAGAAGAATTGGGTTTTAAAAAGTAAAAATAAATGACATATTATGTACTATAGAAATGAATGTATTTGTGTAAAAAAAAGGTGTAGTAGCTTGCACATAGGTTTCACCTAAAGAATTCCAATAAAAACGTTATGGCAAAGAAATGTGGTATTTGTCAGGTTTTGTTTTAAATTTTTAAATATGTTAAATCACCTTTATTAATTTGATGGATATACCTGTGTAGCATAATGTTACAATAAAAGTAAAAAAAAATCTGAACCAATGAGCACCAGGGGTTTCTAAGCCTGCACACTACCAAGTACACCATTACTTTGTGTGTGTCGGTTTTAAAATCAACCAATCAATATACTATAAACTATAAGTTTTCTATTCCAACATATACAATATTGTACAATATTATACAATATTAGTACAACATTTACCTTCTACCCTGATCAACTAAAAAAAGATAACAATAGCCGGTAGGCGTTCAGGATAAGGTGGAACCAAAATTTTATCGACCCCAAATTGAAATGCAAGTTTCAAAATATGGATAAAGTCCTGTAAATCATAAAAATTGTTCTATAAAAATTGACAGAGCATTTGTACTGAATTTTCATTGTTGCACCCCATACCAATATAGTCCCCTTGTTGCAGCTCTGTTACTCACACATTTTTTGAGCAAAAATATTTGGCACCACGGCTTGACCTAAAGGACAAATAGTTCAATACCACAGTTGATGACTAGATGTTTTGTTTCTTTAAAGATCCTCTGTTATCAGCACACAAATTCACATTTAAACATTGATCTTACTTTGGGGTACTTGAGTTCTGGTGGATAGGGAAATTTACTTGTGTCAGGAAGCAATAGACTAGAGTCCAGATGCCATTTAGAAACTTGCTTGGTTTTCTTTCTTCTTCAAAGGGGAGGTCTTAGTGTTTGCAATCACTTAGAAAAGCACAAAAGGCTGAGCAGGCAGACTAACTAGATCTATTAAATAGGCCGTGAAGACTTATAATGGAAACTAAGAATTCCCCTCCTGGGGTAAATAAGCTAATGCTGGTGTTGCCAGATCCTTAGCAATACAATGGCAGTTGCTGGTTTATCCAGCATGATCATAAACTTACTCTCTTTCATATATGATGATTTGCCCTTGAGCCAGGCACCAGTTTTTAACTGCGCCCTGATTGGAATCAGCAACGTGTGCGTTGTTGACTTGTGCATGTGTGCGTGTACAAGAGTAAATTCGGCTCTGGTCACACCATATCTGGCCATCTTGTCATTTCCACTTTCCTTATTGACAAAAGTAATTATTAATGTTGTACTTGGCTATGATTCGTGTTGTTCGTTATGCTGGCAAAGTACTTACATGAAATGACAACAGTCTCATATTTTAAATTTGATATTATTTTGATATCTTTTATTTTTCTTATGTAAACATAGTTAGTTAATCTGACATTTTGCAGCTGTTAAATGTAGCTTGACGACGCCTGTTTCATTTGAGAATATACACTGCCTGGCAGTAAAAATGTCTAATATTTCATTTGAACACCTTTAGCTGGGATTACGGCATGCATTCATGGTGGCGTTGTTTCCATAAGCTTCAGCAACATCACAAGATTTATTTCTGTCCAATGTTGCATACATTTTTCACCAAGATTTTTCATTAATGATGAAAAAGGATGCTTTACTTCTGGTAAAACCTTCTTCAGCAAATCCAGATTTTCTATAGGGTTAAGTTCTGCGGTCTGTGGTTTCTACAATCTCAATAGATGTCTGCTCTGCTTGATGCATGCCAATGATTGACCTTTCTCAAACAGACAAACAACATTTTCTCAACCACACAATGCATTTGTTCCCAAGGTTGTTGTGAATTAGAAGTAACTCAATGTAACAGTTGGGGTTAAATAAAAAGAGTATCAATCATGCAGTTATCATCCTTTTTTTAACAAGGCAGTGTTTATATGAAATAGTGTAAGGCTCATATGTACGCGACTGCAACAAATAATTTGGTTATTCTCATCCTCTGTACTGATATTGTCCTCAAAAAATATCCCAGCCTAAAAAGACTCTTAAACATATGCTCTTTAACATATGAATCTCTAAGCGTGACCCAACAATTGTATAATATGTAAACAAGCTGGTTCAAGTCATGTCATGCTCTAATTAACTCTCAGGAGGGGCAGCGATGGGGCATAGGGGAGTGGGTTTATCCTGTTTTTAGGTCAGTCTGTCTGGTCTATTGTTCTTTTCAATATCTCTTGTTGTTTCACTCTCATCAGAGTCAAAAATTTCCACAAATTGACCTTTCTCCTAAAAATAACATTCTATCATTCACTGTTTATTTGCTGATTTGGTTTATTTAATGCTTATTAGGAGGTCAGGAGTTTACTTGTGGCTGGGTGTCTTCACAAAGTGGGTGAAAATCATAGTGTTAGGCTGGGGAGGCCAGGAGAGATATGCCGCCCTCAATACATGTCAGTTTTACATTATATCTTATTAAGTTAAACAAATAACAAGCCCGGGGAATACAGGTCACTTTAAGAACACTCAAAATATGGACTGGAGAAAAGAAACATGACCTACTCACAGCGAGCAGCACGAAATGAACTTCAACATGAACAGCACGAAATATCCAGTGTGCACAAAAGTGGTAATGTGCCCACAAAGAACAGAAAAGTAAAGGAAGATCATAAAGGGGAGGCAATCTAGCACAACCAGGAGAAACTCAGGTGTACTAACTGAAAGCCCTAACTAGGTAATGAGTAGGAAGGGGGAAATGATGGAAATACATTTAACACCAGTCATGTGATCAGAACCAGGTGACTGGAGAAAGCAAAGAAAACTAATGCAGGGTAAAATAAGAGTGACAGAAAGGAAACAGGATAAAACCAAAAAAGACAAGGACGGTCAATGATCTGTCACCTAGAGACCGAATCTGACAGATCATGACGCAGGGTGCTGTCGGAAGTGTGGGTTTGGACATAAAGTGGGAAAAATATATGCTTTTTCCAAACTGATGTAACAGCCTGCTTCAAAATGCCTCTTAGCTTATTACATACTTTACTATTTTATTTCGCTCTGTTCCTCAGTCCAATTTCTCATTGAGTTTCATTTTAAACAGGAGAAATTGGAGTAATTGCAGTTAAAAAAAATTGCTACGAAATTTGTTGGCACTAATCCTACGCAGGTAAATTATATAACGTTACTTTGAGGTTGTTTAAAAGTGAGGCTACTCATGCACATTCTCCCCTCTGTTTGGGGGCATGTGCCTGTCATCACAGCAGGAAGATATTCTCTTTAAGGTTAACCAAAAGTTACCTTAAAACGTCATTTATAGTTAATGTCTGCAGCTGGAATGAAGAAAGATGTTTTATCCCAAAATTGTCTGGTTTTAACCCGGAAAATCACAAGTTAAATGATATGTATGCAATGATTATAGCACAAGCTTATGCTACGCTCTGCTAATAGATGGTAACAACTGCTGATCTGAAGAAACCAAACATCCGAGACGAGTATCTAAGGTAGGTCAGAGTTCATCTAAACACACATCTCTCATAACAATATTTAACCTCTTGAAATATATAATGATTATATTGAGAGCACCTGAAAGCAGAGCTAATACAAAAATATACAACTTATGTTGTAAGGTTTACATATGCCTAAGTTACAGAGACGGACAGACAGAGAGAGAGAGAGAAGAGGGAGAGCGGGAAGGAGAAAGAGAGAATAAAAAGCAGATTTTTTTACTTTAAGCTTTTAGAAATACTAATGATACTTTTAGACATTTTAATCATTACATTCCTAATGTTCAGGTTGCATACTGCTGCTAAAATTACATTTTTTTATTATCAATAATATTGATAATTATATATTGATTATATTGATTACATATTGATTATTTGAACTTAACTGTAGCTGAACAGGAATTTGCTCATTATGGTAGTACTCGGAGTGCCTAATTTTTTCTGAGGTGGGACTAGGTGAAAAAATTCCAGAGCAAGTTTAAAACTGCACAATTTATTCAAATCATGCTTCAACACAGACCTGTAGCTTAAACAAGCCGTAATGAATGACCTAATTAGTATGATTATGTGTGTTCTGTTAAGGTTGAAGCAAAAGGAGGCAGTAACATTATGAAAATAATTCAGTCCACTAGACTGGGCGACAACGTGAAACACGTACGATTTCAAATTGTGCTGTGAATAAAAGTACAGCTGGATTGACCTTTGATCTGGGATATTGCTTAATGTGATACTTCTGGAGCCACCAGAAGCATGAGCATACTGTTAATTTGTTCAAAGCAAGGTTGCAATTTTTAAGAATTTTGTGTCAATTTGAAGTAAATGAAAGTGAATCCTGTTACAATTACCCACACAGTCTTACAAAAACTGTCAGATGATCCGATCACAGCCATTCTGACCACGCTTTAACTGTTCCAGGATGTTGCCTGCCAGAAAGTTTGAGATCCTTGGTTTAAAAGCATTTTTGTTATGGGGATTTCAAATGCAGATCATGGGTTGACCACCCCACATAGTTGTTTGGTGGCAAATACGGTTCAAGATCTCAAAGTTGAACACAGCTCAATTAATACAATTATATTTAAGTAAAGTGGGAAAGAAAGGGTTGTGATTTTGACAGCCCTTCCCCAAATCAATAACCATTAATCCTTTCAACAAAGTAAGTCCATCTATTATCCTTAAATCATAATAGCTAATACTTGACTGAAGGAAGGAGGTAAGAAATATATACAATGAATCAATAAAAATATATTTCTTCTTCCAAAACCTAAAGTTTTATAGTAAAATGTTTGTTTTTAAGAAAAATAAAGAACTTAAAATGCATCGATTTGGTGCTTCATCGATACGTATTGATTCTGTAAAATAAATGTCAAAATGTTTTTACTAAAAAATCGAAATACAAAATTTACGTGGTAAATAAGGGAAATCCCATGTAATTTGTTAGTTTGGCTACTTTCGGCTCTTGTCCTGGCATTCTTTCTCTATTACTTTAAAGACTTTAAAGTTACAGTTGTTCTTTTAAATCCAAAGATATCTTGTTTTGTCGTTCTCCAGGAGCTATGGTGTCCTTCCTTTTCCCTCTCGCTTCGAGTGAGTGTTGAAAAGCGGATGTGGGGGTTTGGTGTGAGGCTCCTCTGCTCCTGCCATGGGGAACACTGCCACTAAGTTTCGTAAAGCGCTAATCAGTGGAGATGAAGGGCTGGCATGTCAGCTTTACGAGAGCAATCTGCAGTTAAAAGAGAGCCTGGAGCCCAATTCATCTTACGGGGAGGCCTATCAGCACAACACACCACTACATTATGCCTCACGCCACGCCATGACCCGCCTCATCAGGTAACAGCACCTGTCATAGATGTGTAAGAGGGGAGGATAATGTTCCACAGCAAGCAATTTAGAATGGCTTTACAAGTTGATCTCTTGTTTATCGAAGCTTCTTCAAAAAAATAACATTTGCATTTTAGAGGTAAAAAAGTTCAAGAGAATTAATGTTTTTTTATAATAAATATGGTACAAATTTGATTAACAAGACCATCATTACATCAAATTAAATCCTATTGCAAAGGGTTTTTATTCTGATGGAACGATTCATGTTTTGGACCAGTCTGCAAGAAGCTTGTCCGAGTCATCACAGCATCAAGTACTAAACTCTCTGTGCCAGATTCACATCACATACTTCCCAGAAATGCTGAGTCATTTCCACTGAAAGACATTAAACCTGTTGAATGCAATCACTTAGAATCTCCTGAAGCAGATTCTGTTATGAATTACTTTCTAACTTCAGCAATTATCCTTCTGAAAGTAATTGAGACGTGACACCAATTTCACAATAAAAAAAACATTACAAAAAAAAGGAAACAAATCACTGCAAAAACAAAACAGCAAAAAATAAAATAAAAAATCATGGAACAGTGCTCTGTAGCTGCATGACATGTTTTTGAACAGGGCTACACTTACTTAATTTTTATATTGTTGGGAGAATTCAATTTGATTTCAATCCTTGTTTTAAATACATAATGTGTCAATTTTATTCAATAAATAATTTTACATCTTGATAAGTAAAGAGAATGGAGCACAAATGCATGGTGACAGATGGTGGGAAGATAACTTTATTAATTAAGTTAAACTGTCAGTAAAAATATCAAACCAACAACCTCTAGAGGGGGAGGTGGTGTATGTACTATACTATAAACACTGACACAAACAAAGAAACAAAGGAAAACAACTAAAACTATATAAATTGAACTAAATGCAATGTAGAATTGATTGTATATGGTCAGTAAACAGAAGTTTTTAGGTCAATAAATAGAGATTTGTTTCCTAATATATATATATTTTATTTTACAAACATCAATACTGTATGTACTCAATTGCTTAACTTCACAACAAAAGAAATATCAAGAGACCAATAAAAACACTTTAATTCTCGAGAGCGCTTTAATTCCTCAGGATTTCGGGAAAGGGGGGAAAAAAAATAGTGATGTACCCTTGGGAAAAAATAAAACTCTAACTGAACCCCAACCACTTATCTAGACTGAAAAAAAGAAAACAGATATTCTTCAATGACACAGCACTCTAAATAACCTTCTTAGTGAACCAAAATACAGCCACAAGTGCTATTTTACTACTATCTAGTGTGTATAACATAAAATAACATGTATAGTGCATTTGAAACTAACTAATCACAACTGAAGACGCATCAGAATACACACACAGCAGCAGCGTTAAGGTTTTAAGCCGAGCCAACAGGGACGAGGCCTATGTAACGGGATTTGTAGGCCAGTCGAGCTTCAGGTCTGGCTGATTAGAAGCATGTCAGTAGTTCTCGTCAGCATGTAAAACGTAAATAAAAGACGTTTTTGAGAGCGCAAAAATAACAACAGTAACTCATTAATTAATAACTATATTGGTCTTAAGGAGATGGAAACAGTTGTGTATTGTATTTTTATGTTTATTTCTACAGGTCTTTCCTTTTCTCCAAAGAAGGGAACCCCAACAAATGCAATGTTCGCAATGAGTCTGCGCTGCACCAGCTCTGCATGGGCCCTGAGATCCTGCTGGATGAGGGGGTGCTGCATCATCGCATCGCTCACCACCTAGAGGATGAACAGAGGAGGTTTGAATGTTTGCGAATGATGCTGCGCTGGACAGGAGCCAAATTGGACCGTGGCGAGTTTGAGAGAGCCAACATCAATGCAACAGATAACAGGAAGAGCACCTGTCTGCATTATGCTGCTGCCGCCGGCATGAAGAACTGCGTTGAGGTGAGCAGGGAGCTTTGATTTAGCCAAATGAAGGAGGTTCAGAGAGGCCAGAAAGATTGCAAGGAGCTCATTGGAGTGCAATGTATTTGCAGTTGTTGGTGAAGAACCAGGCGGATCTGTTCGTGGAGAACGAGGAGCGTGAAACTCCCTGCGACTGTGCAGAGAAGCATCATCATAAGGATTTAGCGTTCAATTTGGAAGCACAGATGGTTTTTTCTCAGGTTCCTGGAGCTCAGGAGATCGAAGCTGAATACAGAGCCCTGGACCGACGAGAGGTGCACCTTTTTAGTTTCCATTATTACTGCTTTTCTTTCTAATGCTATTTCGCTCACTTATGTCAAGTACTGTTTCCACATTCCCCCATATATACTATGCAATGAATGTTTAAAAAAAAATTCAGAGCGCATAGTAGATGTTTTTCTATGCCATTTTTAGAAGCCTCATTACTATTTCGTCAGATTCTCAAGTAATTTTAAGTCATTTTCTTGTCACTTTGTTGAACTTGCACTATAATGATAATTACGGTCCTTTAATGCAATTGAGAATGATTTGAATTGAATAAGTAAATCTTACTCGTTTTTAATGCTTGTTTTGTCTCTGAGCAATAAAAAAAGAGTCTATTATTATAAGATAATGTCAAAAAAGCATAAGAAACAATGTCAAATTCATGAAATATATCCACGAATAACTATAATTAGTTAAATGATCCCATTGAAGGTGAACCAATATACTTTTAAGAGACGTTTGTACTTATATTGACTTTTGTGTTACTATTTAATATTGTTAGTTGGACAGGGATTAGTCTCAACCACAGCTTATCAAGAGGAATGCTAGTTAAATGTCTGATGAGTTTGGTACAGAAAGTTAAAAACATTTCAAGAATCCTGAAGTCGTGGTTGGATTGGCTAAACTTATCCGGATTTCCGGTAGTAGTGAGTGTCACGTTTATTTTCGTTGTACCTGTAAACAATGTGGAGGCATACGATTGAAACATTGAATATCCATCATGCATATTGGAATGTTTAATTTTAAAGAACAAATAAACATTGAATTCGCTTAACCGTTGTTGTGGTAACATTTCAGCAATCTTAAACGTGAAGCTATGCAAAACGATATGGAAATGGTTTTGGAAGACCCAGACCTTCCATGTGATACTACCGGACTTGGAGTAACTTCATTTAATGGGACTGGGTTGGGCTAAGTGGCAATTTTGTTTGTAAGCTATTTTTTGAAGTTGATCTATCTATAAATAATATCCTTGGCAGCAAATGACAGCTCCTCATAAACATGGCCAATGTGAAAACCTAGTGGTGATGTCACTCCTCGAACCCTAGAAGGTTTAGAAATAGAAGGTTGTGGCTGTTTTTCACAGTATATTCCCAGATAACTTACTTTATTTATGATTAAAAAAAAATCCAAATCGACTTTTATGGTGAGCATATTCTGCATGTTCTCAATGTAAGAATAAGAAAAATAACAACAATATTTTCCTTTCAAATATATATCAGCTACCTGTTCTTGTTGCTCTATTTGCAGCCTTATGAGGGGCTGAAGCTGCAAGACTTGCGTCGGCTGAAGGACATGTTGATTGTAGAGACGTCTGACATGCTGCAGGCTCCTCTCTTTACAGCAGAAGCGCTCCTACGAGCTCACGGTACCAACTCAACATATTGGAAAATTTCCACTTGCATGAAAGCTCAGGACTCTCCCTAATTGATGCTGTTAATAACCACTAAATGAAACAATTTGTACTTTAACTGTTCAAATTTAATCACTTTAGAGTTATGATTTCACTGATGGATTCTTTTCCAGACTGGGATAGGGAGAAGCTTTTGGAGGATTGGATGTGTAATGCAGAGGAGTGCTGCCAGCGCTCAGGGGTACAGATGCCTGCTCCTCCACCGAGTGGTTATAATGCTTGGGACACTCTACCCTCGCCCAGGACACCCAGAACGACTCGTTCCTCGGTCACCTCTCCGGATGAAATCAGCCTGCTTTCTCCTACTGATGGACTGACTCTGGTTAGTTATCAAACCCTTAGAGTCTGGACAATTATAAGTGTCTCTAAACTAGTGGATTGTAAGACAAAAGGAGTTTTTGAGCGTGTAGAAACGTAAAAAGTATTTGGAATATCGTTTACTATAAAAGCCAAGGAGCTGTAACGGTTTACGAGCAGAACTTCAAACAAAGTTGGGGAAACATAGCGGAGAGGGCCTAGGGCAAAAGAGGTATTTTTATGAGAGGACAAAGCATAATTCTTTTGAACAAGTTTTTTTTTGATGGCTGTTAACAATTATAAGTAATTGGATGATTCGGAATAGTCTATGGATGATTTGCCTACTTCTACAGAATCAGAAGGAAAATCCTCTTATAAACTTGTCTTTTTGACCATAAACGTCAGATCAGTTGATGAATAAATGAATTTGCACCTATCATCATAAAATAACAGTAAAATGACTGAAAATTTTATTAAAACAAACTAAAAAATCTCAAAACTAAGCAGAGAAAAACTGAAATACATCAAATGACAAAACTATTTGTTGACAAAAGAAATACACTTTCTTGTGTTGTGTAGCATCAATTCAATATTAAAGTTTTGTTAGAACTTTTTCACCTGCTTTCCTAGGAATTTTAACTTCAGCAATAGGAGTGTTTTTAGCAACAGTATTTCTGTAAAGAATTAAAATATATTTCTAAAAGAGAAAGAGCAGTAGAAATGGTGGGTAAACTTGTGTAAAGCATCAAACTTATTATTATTATTATTATTATTATATGAGAGCAACTAGTCAGTGTATCTCTTCAGACATTTTTATGATACTATATTATTTGAAATAAAAATTGTTAATTACGTATTCATACGATTTTCTTCAACACTATGTTTGTCCAGTGCGGGATTTGCATGTGCACCATCTCTGTCTTTGAGGACCCTGTGGATATGTCATGTGGGCACGAATTCTGCAGAGCATGCTGGGAAGGGTAAGGTTCATAGTCAAACCCCTCTATTTGCACTATTTTTAGAAACAATTACTCTTGCGGTTGTTACATGACTCTCAAATACAAGTTTTTATTGAAAAAGAAAAATCTGGCGTTCAAATTGAAACCATATATAGCTTGTATAACAACATATATAAAAGCAGACTTGGTATCAGAGGGTCAAAAACATAGGCAACGCGTCATGGACATTAGAGCACAAAATGCTAGAGGCTTTGGGACATCTGGAAACAGACAGAATGAAGATGCTGAGTTAACAGAGACTTCAGTACACAGGATGTGAGGAGACAAATCAGGATAAATAGCTGAAAAATACAAGCCGCAACTGAACATATGACTATTGACCATTATAGAGTAACAGCAAATAGCAGATTAAATATATGAGTTAATCCAATTTAGCAAGCTGGACAGGGAGCTAATCAATACTCAAAAGACAGATTGAGAAAACAGGAGAATGTGACAAAGAGCTGAAGCTGTATTTATACTTCTGTGTCAACTCTCCGCGCGCACCCATTTGTCAGCAAAGCATTTATAGTTGTGCACTCTTTCTGCGCTGTCTATGCTCTGATCAATGCTGGTTTGATAAAAATGTCAACTGCTAATAAGCCAAAACCCAACACAGATGTTAACAAAAGACAGGTTTTATTTACTAGCACTGTTTCTAAACTGATCAATATCTCAACATGTGATGACCATGCTAACTTTTAGCTATCTAAAACTCTGCACAGATGACAAAGGAAGTTATTTACTTTATCGTCAAAGTTTTACTTCAATATCCAGCGTTTAGCATAGAGCACAAGCCCAGAAAGAGAGTGGAGGAGCTTGCTCGGCTCCACTTCAGCCAATCACGAAGCTCACACTCTGCGAAGCCTTGACTCGTGGTTAGAAATTTTTAGAGGTGCACGTCAAGCTTTGCAAAGGGGTCAGCGTGAGCTTACTTAAGCATGCAGACTTCACAGAGGGTAATTCGTTGAGTTGGCGCAGAAGTATACTCTAAACTGCAAAGACGGACAACATGGTAGAAAACCAGAGAGTCCAGAAGATGAAATAACAAACAATTGTTATACTTTTTCTCCACTCTAAAGGTTTTTAATAATAATTGTTATTTATTATTTTGGTAACTGGTTTTAAAATGGAAAATGCTGTTATCTGATGGCAGGTTTTTGAATGTGAAAATCCAAGAAGGAGAAGCACACAACATCTTCTGCCCAGCGTTCGAGTGCTTCCAGCTGGTTCCTGTGGAAGTCATTGAGGGCGTGGTTTCCAAAGAGATGGACAAGCGCTACCTGCAGTTTGACATCAAGGTATCATCAAGATTGCGGGTGTCTGAGCAAAGAAAGAATGCTTAGTAGCACTGTTATAAATGGGTTTGATGGGTAATTGATTAACTAACATCACTAATTCACTGGTTTCATTGTTTAGTTTTACTTTGCGTTTCCTTTGGATTTATCCAATCATAATAATTATAACTATTAAGATTATTTATTTATTTTTGCCTTTCATGACACCTTGCACAAGCAAAACATGTACTCAATAAATGGAGGGTAACACAGCATAAAGTTAAAACAGCAAACCAAAAAGCACAAGATGAGCATAAAGTCAAATTTATATAGCCGTAAGGCCGCCACACATATATGCAAACGTAATTCTGCACTGGGTTCTCTGCATGGTGCTTTAATGCAAGATGAATGCTTTAATGCAACAGATGACCTCTGTTGATGCAGTGATGCTCCTTGCTTTTGGTGGTGCTAAACATTCAACAAAAGTCCACGAAATGAAACTGTCAAATTCCACACCAATGCCACGTCATTGTTACTCCTTTTGTCAGTGTTTTTATAATCCTATTATCCATTTTTTGAAGAAGAAGAGAAAAAAATAGGAGAGAAAGAGTGGGTCAGCAGCAGGCATGGTCCGGTCTTGTCATTCCTGTGCCTCTTCTGGCGAGCTTACGCTTCGTTCCGTTCTTGGCATGTCACACGCGTGCACCCCGGGTTGGAAAGCGATCAGATAAGCATGGCAGACGTGTTCTGTCCGTGTGTTTGGCGCTTGGTCTGAAAGCACTGTTAGGCTATCGGGACAGCTACATTTTTAGCTCCTGATTTTAGGTCAGGAGGTTTTAATCTCCAGGTGGAATTCGTTCCATAACAAAAACTTTTTGGCAACACTTTAGAATCCAGCCCGCAAATTACTGGGTAATTATAAGTAACAACTGGGTACTTCCCCTTTTTAATTTAATCACATTTGGAATAAATTACAGATAATTAAGAGGAAGGATTCTCTTGTTAATAAAAGTTACCCAGTAATTACCCATTAATTTGTGGGCTAGTGTTAGCAACTTTGTGTGAGTTCTTCAGAAGTTTACACCTAGAGCAGAAACAAACTTGCTGTTTCTTGTCAGAAAGGCAGAAAATCACCCACCAGAAGTTTTTCCCTCACTGTTCCCAGCTGGTGGAATAATCCCCCCAAACCCAGTCAGAAAGGCAGCAAAATCAACAACATTCAGAAAGCAACTAAAACTTGAAATCTTCCAAGACAACTTAAAATCATCATGCAAAATGAGTCATGTGGGTAATGGTAAACATTACAGTGATTCAGATTGTTTGCATTATCAAGAGGAAAAGATGAAAAATATAACTTTTTCCTTTTTTATTCGTCAGGCTTTTGTTGATAACAACCCTGCCATCCGCTGGTGCCCAGTGGCTAGATGTGAGCGTGCTGTCCGTCTTTCACGACCCTGCTCTGAAGCCTCGAACCCGTTGAGCTTTCCTTTGCTCAAATCTCCAGCTGTTGACTGTGGAAAGGGACATCTATTCTGCTGGTGGGTTCCCCTGATTTTCTCTTTTGCTGTTTCATGCTTGTTTTTTTAAGTTATTTATCAGAACTCCTTCATCCTCTATGTCTCAGGGAGTGTCTCAGTGATGCTCATGAACCTTGTGACTGTGAAACATGGAAGATGTGGCTTCAGAAAGTGTCTGAAATGAAGCCCGAAGAATGCAAGTTAACATTATTTACTCTTTTTAACATTGTTCTTTTAATGTTATGTTATTCCCTTTTTACCCTTTTTACAGATCAAGTCATTTTAAACAAGATCACATTCCTGCTAATTTTCTGTTATTGTTGCTAATTAACCTGCTTTAATAGTCTATTGTTTCAAACATCTCTTTTTCTCTGAACAGTGGCTGGTGTAAGTGAAGCCTATGAAGATGCTGCTAACTGCTTGTGGTTACTCACCAACTCCAAACCCTGTGCCAACTGCAAATCACCCATCCAGAAAAACGAGGGCTGTAATCACATGCAGTGTGCGAAGGTCAGTTCCGAATGACTTTACTTCGTGCCTGATTCTCTTTCCAGGAACAAGCGGATGTTAATGCGGTTGTGTTGGTGAATTAGTCAGATTAGTGAGATTGAATAACTTTTTACTTGTGTCTTAATAATGGCAAGGCTGTAACACATTTTCATTCAGATCTCATACAAGTGCTTTACAAATGAATCAAAACAGAGTAGAGAAAAAAGCAGAGGATAAAAAGACATACATTTTTCATGTAAGAGATGGTGGAATAAATTTTAAATTAATTTTAAATTAATTTCCTTCCCCCACAGCATTGTGCTTGTTTTAACAAGGATGATTGCAGCTCAATTCTTCTGAAAATAAATCTGTTATAAACTTTCCCCAGAGGATCATCAAGATATATCCAGGGGTTGTGTGGCAAAAGACTCAAAGAGTGTTAAACAAAGAATTTAAATCTGTGAAGGTTAGAGATTGAATAGAGCAATTTTAATTTTGCCATGGACACATTTACCAACAATGCAAAATTCAACAATAAATTTTGTCAGAGGCCTCTGCAGGTCATTATTTCATGCTGGTGTCACCAATTCTCTACTGGTTGTTAGTATTAGTTGAGATCTTTGATGGGATTTTTTAAAAGCAATAACGACCTCCATCCGCTGAATCCAGCTTTAAGACGTGTATTATATTAAATGTGGTGTGTGTGATTTCTGAAAAAACTTGAAAAACTGTAGCCCGAGCCAACCAGGTAAACTGACGGGGAAGCTAATTTGTGATAAGGGAGCGTGTTTATCCATGAAACAGTGCAGGAGAGCTCAGGATAGTTGGAGAGTTGTGACATGGGAGTGACTTGCAAAAACAACTGGTTAAAAATGACAACAAAGAGAAAACTGTCCATGTAACAAGAATTTGTACAATAGGCAAAGAAACTTATCAGCCTTTCAATCCTGAAGCAAATCACAGGTGTGAGAACAACTTGCATCAGAGACTGAGCTTGCTTTGTCCTAATTTGTTAGGGCGTGTGTTTGTTTTCCTGGTTACAAACGCCAGCTGTGACTCCCAGAGGTCACACATCCCCCCTATAACAACATAAAGCATTATCAAATAGTTTTTATGGTAATTTTGAAATCAATGCCATTTCATGGCTACATCAGTTTTTCATTAACATTTTCAAATCATACAATAGATAATAGTAGACATCCAGAATTCACTTGTTTACAATAGTTGTTTAAACGTCACATTATCAATTGTAATATGTTGTATAAAAACATATAGACAGGATACATTTTAATAGCAAGGTTTTTTTTCTAAAACAAGCTCCTTGTTTGAAGAGAGGAGGCAGTGCTTTGACTGCACATAGCATCACGCTGAATGCACAGCGCAGTACGGTGAAATCCTAGTGTGTTGCACTCAAAGCTACTCAGTCCATGTAATATAGCATGTAACATAACATATTACTGCTCTTTATTCATTTGCTTTTCCATCTTTGGGTTCCAAGTCAGACAAAATTGTATCCACTTTCATGTGTTTTCATGCTTTGAGTTAAATAAGCTGTGATTCCACCTTATGTGATGCCCCATGGGGGGATTCAACAGAAAGAGATCAATATGAGTAAAAAAATAAGTTATTTTTTGGTATGACTTTTGTTTACTTAGGTGCTAACATTAGTTCCTTCTTGAAGGTGAGAACTTAAATACAGTAGCTCTTTCAGTCATGGTTTTAGTATCAAGTGACTTCTGCAGTGTTTTGATCAAGAAATATTTCAGTGTTTGGTTGCACTGTACATGTGGGCATGCATTTACCTGAAATGTTCTTGAGTTTTCATCAAAACATGACTTGCTGACTCTCTATGAGTGTTTTTGTTTGTTAGTGTGCCACCCTTATTCAAGATGTTTGTGTGATGCAAATTGGCTGTTTGACGTCAGAAGCAGGTGTTTGAACAAAGCCAGTGTGGGGGCCGAAGCCCCTGTTATTTTCTTAATGAAGGCTTAGCTAAAGATTTGAGTGACGGACATGGAAAGGGAGGAGGTGTGCTATTCAAACAGCTAGCGCATGGAAGAGCAGAAACGTCTCTAGCATGTTACACAAAAAGGAAAAGCTGCTTATAGCTGCTTGGATGCTTGTTTATGAGATCGAATAGAGAAACCAGGTCACATTCTGCATGGTTCATGGCCGATTTAGGACAGTTGTCTGCAATATTAAAAATGCATTCAAGCCAATGCTCCGTCCTGATTCAAAAAACATTGAAGGGTGTTCGTAACGACGGCAGGAAAAACAACTTCATCATTTATTATGTCAAAATTGAACATTTAATGAAAATGTTCAGAAGATCACTATCTTGCTAACTGCTCCTAACTGTTCCTAACTGAACTTTCTACACTTTCATGCATCACAAAGGTTGAAATTGAGCAGATTTGAATTGAGACCAAAATGGGTCTAATAAGAACCTGCTTTACTGGTTATCATGCAAATCTTCTACTGGCTGCACAGGTTAGATTTCAGTTGGTATCCTAGGGCCATGGTCAGACTTTCCCAGCTCTCAGATAAATTAGAAGGTTAAAGTAAGTGTTGTCAGAGAGACAGCTGTAGACTAATGGTCATGAACTGCTTTTTTGCTGAATTTTGTTCAATACTTTCTTTATTGGCTTTAAATACTTATTTTTTATGTTCACAACATAATGACAAAATGAAAAGTACTAAAATGATTTAAACAAAAGAATAGCTGTGTTTCTTTGTTCACCTATCACTCAATCATGACGTATTTGATGAATGGACTTGTTTTCTCTCACTTGGAGTACTGTTCATTTGTTTGTTCTGCTTGAAACAAAGCTTCAGGTTGTTCTAGTGCAACAAGTGCAAAGATGCCTTTTCAGATCAAAGCACTTATGAGATGCATTAGAGACTCTCTTGACTATCACTCAAGAGTAAAATTAGAAATGGATGACTAATATTCATGGGGATAACAACGCTCATATTTATGTTTCCTTATTCCAAAAGAAACTCTATAATTCATAGATTAACAATATTTTAGATTTCTATTCTTGCCCATTTTATTCAGCCATTACAAAATTTCATCTAAACTTTGTAACTATGTTAATCGATATAAAGCCTCTTGTTCACAAAACTGCAAAATGTTTTAGCTACCCAGTTGAAATGTACTGAACCAATCCATCATCAAACTACATATTGGTACACATACATACGGTGACATTTAATCCTCATGCTTTTAAGTGGTTTAAAATCATCTCATATTTTCAGAGCATTTACTAAATGGAATAGCTTGCCATAGCGATTAATAAAATCTGCTGACAAATGACAACTTAAGAAACAAGTAAATGTTTTTAAAAATTTTGTTTAATGTTTTGTTTTACATTTTGTACTTAAATTGTTTGTTTATATTGGAAATTGATTTGTATTTGTATGTGTCTCTAGACAATGCTGCTCTAGACAAAAAACATCTTTGTATAATATTTATTTTGTATTTTTGTAAATTGAACTAAGGGCTCCAGAAAGATTAATGAACACCACCGTGGAAGCGAATGGTGTTTCTAAAGAAATTAAATTCACTTTTAGGGATTTTGTAGTTTTTTTTTTGTTTTGTTTTTTTGCTTTGAATAAAAGTAAAAAAAAAGTTTGCTATAAAAAAAGTTATGAAATGTCTGCAAGTATAACCTTTTTATGTGGTGGCGCAGTGGTGGTGTTGGTCCTCCTGTAACCAGTAGGTCGGTTAGTAAATCACAGCTAGGTTTTGTCTCTGGTGAAAAGAGTCTTTCGTGGTCTGTTCTCTG
Source organism: Danionella dracula (assembly GCA_900490495.1). Classification (NCBI taxonomy): domain Eukaryota; kingdom Metazoa; phylum Chordata; class Actinopteri; order Cypriniformes; family Danionidae; genus Danionella; species Danionella dracula. The sequence goes on from UELW01000111.1 coordinate 5,504,418, forward strand.
AAAGCTTTTGTAGCTGAAAGTCTTAACTCAATAAAATATATTATAATCAATCGCTTTTCATATGTATTACAAAGCATAATATTCTTCATAAAGTAAACCAGTACTCAACCAATGTAGAATAGCGTTTGTTGATGGCTTTCAAAGTCTTTTGTCCACTCAAAGTTCTGGTCGTTCATCATCAGTTGGATTCTCTGGTGCCGGAGACGAACTGCTGCATCTTCCCTCGTCTCAATAAAAACAGTTTCTTCATCTTTTATACCCCTTATGACAGTCTCAACTCAAGAGTTTATTTGCTTCTACTTAAACTACTGTCCATGTTGCAGGTGCATGTTCAGAGCATGACATATTCATGGGTTGCTTATTTACGCCTCCTCTGTCCATCAGGATGTCCAAAGCTGAATTTTTACTTCTAATAAGGTTCGAAGGAGAATTGCAAATTCTTAGTTATTCAGCGATTATATTACTTAAAAATGTTATCATTGTGAAGTTAGATTCTCCATGCGTGTTCATACTCGTCTTTGAGTAAATAGATTTCGGTAGGCAGTCAACACCAGATGTCCACATGAACGCTATCTGCCAGTTTCTTCCTGATCATACCACCAGATTAAGCCTGACAAAATTCAGCCTGAGATTGTGATTTTTGCTTTAAATAGTGTGTTCTTCTAAAAATAAACTTTAACCACTCTTTCATCTAATCAAATGTCCCTCGTTGTTAGTACAAGTTTGAGCATTTTCTGTCCATTTTTAGAGGCAGATTTCTGAGTGTTAGCTGATGTTTGTTTTTTTCTTATCAGCTTTACATCCGAAGTACATATTGGTTTTCACGTTAATAGGTGTGCCACAATATACATCATTGATTTGTACTAGAAGGAGAACGTCTAGCATCATATTTCCCCATTCTGTTCCCGGAAAGCCTTTGTGACTGGCTCCACTTGAATCAAGCCACTCTCCTCTCATGATTAGACCTTTTCCTGTTATGCATGCATTTTTCAAGAAGGTAAGAGTACAATACAATATTGTGCTTTCAACCTCTCAAAGCACAGTTGGAAGAGGAACCAGGATGAAAACACACAAACAAGATGAAAGAAGAGATTCAATCTTGAATGAATAATGGAAGGATAGTTGATATATAAGTGTTCTTTACAAATCAGATCACTTTCTACTTTTCTTACTCATTGCTTGTGTTCAACCATTTCAGTAAATGCTACATGAGAACTACTCAATAATGAACTGTTGCTTTGTTAACATGTTGCTTGTTGTTCTGTTTTTCTGCCAACACAAGGTCTCTTTGGATAAAAACATCTGCTAAATGTATAAATATACATTTTAACGTTCTCTTTGTTGTCATTTCCTCAGTGCAAGTATGATTTCTGTTGGATATGTCTCGAGGAGTGGAAGAAACACAGCTCGTCTACTGGAGGATACTACCGCTGCACACGCTATGAGGTCATTCAGCAAGTGGAGGAACAGTCTAAGGAAATGACTGTGGAGGTACATGAACCCAAACGTTTCATTTAGTCTGGTGTATACTACATGTAAATAAGGACATAGAAGCCCTTTATTAACAAGCTAATGTTTCTCATGAATAAAATCCTGAGTTTCTAAGTGGTTTTAAGCTTAATCTGTCTTTTGTGTTCTAACAGGCAGAAAAGAAGCACAAAAGTTTTCAGGAACTTGACTGTTTCATGCACTATTACACTCGATTTAAGAATCATGAACACAGTTACCAGGTGAGAGTTTGATTTTTGGCTTGTTTTAGTAGATTTTTTGAAAGTCACTAATCATGGCTGATTGTTTTTTAGTTGGAGGAGCGTCTATTGAAAACAGCAAAGGAAAAAATGGAGCAACTGAGCAGAGCTTTTATGGGAAGTAAGTGCTGACTAAATCAAGCAACATCAAGCATAGCCGGAGTTCATCTAGAAGCAGTTACTTTGACAAAAACAATAGAACCCCCCCACTAGAAATGCATTGCTTTTCCACTATATTTTATGACTTTATATCGTTTAGTTTACTAATACCCAACAATAACAATGTGGAAAGTCATCTTTAGGCCATTATGAGAAGACTACCCTACATGCAACTCAACACAATACAATTCTTGGCCTATTGAAAATGGACAATATTAAACAAAACAACATTGAAACTGTATTAAACTAAATAAATAGCAAAATAAAAAAAAAAACACCACAAAAATTCACACACTCATATGACTCTCACACAACCTATTTTTTTATTCAAAAAATTAACAGCTGATGGTACAAAGATTTTTATTTTTATTTTTATGTAGTTGTTACTGTCCCTCTATAGCACCTTCCAGAAAGAATACGGCAAATTCATAATGCAAATGATGGTAAGGCTGGTAAGCTTTTCGTCCAGTCCTGCTTTTATGGATTTTGTCTTGTTGCCTTTGAAAATCTAAACTGATCTTGTTCACTTTATTAGGGATCATTGTAATCTTATTTTTGCTCACACCAGCAAGTAATATTATAAGAAAAATTCTTTCTAAGATAGGTTTGCTGATCATATAACTTTTCAGTTTTCTTAACAGAAACAATCTCTGAGTTGCCTTCTTGTTCTTAGTTTGTGTTATGAGAAATATGATTTTCTAAAACAATTATGTTATGCAGTTTTGTTACAAATTCCATTTTAAAGTTATGAGATGGTAATAAAAACAGTTATCTTGTGTTGATATATTTTAAAACAGTTGTAATTTTTTACATCTTTTCCTACAATTTTAGAATAGTTGATCAAAAATAGCATTTTATTCCCTTTTAAATTCTACATTACTAGACAGGGTTTTGTTAAAAACATGTGAAAAATCTTCAGAGCACTCCATCAGCCATCAGTGGTTTGATATGACTGTAGTAAAGCAAATAAAACCTTTAGTTTTAACATTTTATAAGTTCATTCAACTCTGATTGCAGATAGAGCACTTTGAAGACTTTTTTCATTCTCTGTGAGTCTATTTAGCAGTCTTCAGCTACCTGGTTTTAATTCTTAATGGCTTCAATTTTGTTCTGAAGAGGTTTTGAGGAGAAAATTTTGAAACATTAGAAATGTACTTTTTTCTCATTTTTGAAGGGAGTATCCCTGTAAATACTTTTAATAGAAGTTTAGGAAAATATATCACAGATAACTTGCATTTCCTCGATTTTACAGATGAATAATAGTCAATTGTTTTTAAGCATTGTTTGTTTTCAGGGGAAGGATTTCAACCTGACACTGCATTTATAGAGGACGGCGTGCATGAGCTACTCAAGACCAGACGCATCCTTAAGTGCTCTTATCCTTACAGTTTCTTTTTGGAGCCCAAAAGCACAAAGAAAGAAATATTCGAAATGATGCAGGTATTTTAACACCAATTATGATATTTATTGTTATTAATAAATGTTTTTTTAGTAATTGTAAATGTTTTTTAAGCAGACACAATACAAACAAACAGGAGCTGCTGATGTTGGTGGAATATTCCAATTAATACATTTTAAAATTTGTTTAGATTTTGTTTGCCTAAAAATTAAATGTAAGTTGATTTATTCTATGTCCTGGCCTAAAATTACATTTTTACCAAAATCATTCAATATTTAGAGATTTATAAAAAGAAAAGGGTTTAAAAATTTTATTTAACACTTTTTGCTGTTGTTTGAAAGTAGATTCATGAACAGAGGGCTTAATGTAATGCTAATTTGTGATATAAAAATGCCAAATAAATTATTTAAAAAAAAAAAGGAAATAGAGTCATAGAGTTCTTTTTGAAATCAGGAAATAATATAATTTTAGTCGATCTCAGGACTTGAATGGGGCAAATTTTTTTGTTGCCCCTCGTCTCTTCTGGAAGCTGGTTCCATCTGCGGGCAGCATAGTAAATGAAAGCAGACTCCCTGTTTGGAGAGAACCAGTGGTAGTAACTTGTGTGAACCTGAAGCTCCATTCGACTTTTATACACTCAGGAGATCTGTTGTGTATTTTGGTACTAAGCTGTTTTGAGAGTCATAGACTCAATTTAGAGACTGGAGGATCGGTCAAGATCCTGGCAGCCACATTTTGAGTAAGCCATACTTGTTTAAGTGTCTTTTTGTTAGGAACAGTTAGGAAACCATTACAAAAAAGACTTAAAGAAAGGTCCATGGTGTTTATTCAATCTTATTTATAGCTGAGAGTCATGCTTTTTGTGTTTTGGATTTTAATTAATAGATCACTCAAAAATCATCTAAAAAAGATCTCTTTCTGGCTATTGCAGATGGATTTAGAGATGGTAACTGAAGAGCTTGCACAAAAGGTGAACAGGTCCTACCTCCGCACACCTCGCCATAAGATAATCAGTGCCATGTGTCTGGTGCGGCAGAAGAGACGTGAGTTCTTAGCCTCTGTGGCTCGAGGAGTCGCTCCCAATGATTCCCCAGAGGCTCCACGACGCAGGTTAAGATCAACTTTACTTTTTGATCTACTTTAATTTACATCATTCTTTCTAAAAGGACTCACAGTGCAGGTACATTATTGGTCTTGGTTTGCTCATTAATTGTGCATCAGTTTTTGTTTTTTTAGCCCATATTTGTAGAAATGTAATTTCCCTCCCCAAAAATGTATTGCTGCACTTCTCTTATCAAGGTCAAGCTTTGTGAGCTGTGTCCATCTTAATTCATTTCGAATTTGAGCCAAGTGAATTGCAAAACTGTTTCATTTTAGAGTAAAGTCCACAATAAAAACAAAAAGTGCTATTTGTAATTTATTCTTCATCTTTTTCTTCAGTTTTGCTGGTAGGACATGGGACTGGGAGTATCTGGGGTTTGCTTCTCCTGAGGTATCTAGTTATTTTATATTTGTATTATATTTATATCCACTTATATTTGTCTCTGCAATAACAAAGCCTGCTGTACAATTTGTGTAAAAAGAGGGACCCATCAAGAAAGCTCTTTCTGTGACCAAAGATAATGAGTATTCACTTGGTAGCATCTCAGAGTTGTTACATAAGAGGTTGCTAGCCTAAGGGTACAGATGAACAAAAAACAAACCCAAATAATCTTTCTAATCCGGACCAGAAGCTATGCGGTTGCATTCTTGTTTTTAGCAAGTAATTTACTTCAGCATACAGATGTTTAGTCTGCTCTTTAGACTGCTCTTCTACAATATCTGGGCTGCAGTATGCCTCTAATTAGTATGAACATTTATTTTAACGTGTTTACTGTTCTGTTCTTTTAGCAGGTGTTATCATTTTTGTCATGTTCTAACACAAAGACCTAAAAACCTTGTCTTGAAATGTCTTGTATTATGTAAACAGTGTCACATATAATATAAGTGTAATTTGTACATGTGAAAGTTTAGCATCCATTATGCTTTTCAATACATTCTACCAATAAAATATGAATCCTATGGTTACTTCAATTATAAATATCAATATATATATTTATTTCATACAAAACTCACAAGCTAGCTCTATTATAAAGTAGAATTAAGTGAGGTACAATTCATCAAATCACAGTGGTCTCTGGAATTCATAATTTTAATCCTGACAATTCATTCATTCATTCATTCATTCATCTTCATGTCGGCTTTATTCCCTTTCGGGGTCGCCACAGCGGAATGAACCGCCAACTCACTGGCATATGTTTTACGCAGCGGATGCCCTTCCCTGCCGCAACCCATCGCTGGGAAACATTCACACACACATTCACACTTTAACACTATGGGCAATCGTTCTTATTCAATTCACTTATTCCGCATGTCTTTGGACTTGTGGGGAAACCGGAGCACCCGGAGAAAACCCACGCGATCACGGGGAGAACATGCAAACTCCACACAGAAATGCCACCTGCCCCAGCCGAGCCTAGAACCAGCGACCTTCTTGCTGTGAGACGACCGTGCTACCCACTGCGCCACCGTGACGCCCCTGACAATTCAATACTTTATAAATATGGCTCAGTGTTCTGGTTGATTGTTTCTTCGCTCTGTGTTGCAGGAGTACTCAGAATTTCAGTTCAGACGGAGACACAGACCGCGGCGTCGAGGAGAGTTGCTGCGTCTGCACAGTTTACGCAGTAACACTCCTGAAACTCTCGACCCTAGCCAAAATGCTACAGGTAACTCACTTGACCTCACAGTGGAGTCAAAAGGGGTGCTTTTAACATGAAAGGGGTGCAAAAGGGGTGCAGCTAACATGAAATCATTGTTTGATTTGTGTTGCAGAAACTCATGAGGGCGGACGTGTGCAGAGACATGCCATCTCAACGGTAAACATTCAGATTGTATTAATTAAGTTTGTTTAGTAAATGCAATTTATTTTTTATTCATATGAAGAGAGTGTGAGTGTACTTCATAGATGTTTCAAGGCATTGAAGCCTCGAGTGTGCAGAGCCCTGTGCTTATTAGCTGTTTTCTTATTCATTATGACACTTTTTTTGGACTAAATAGACTTTTTTTTTTGACAACTCGAGAAACTTGCTCATGGCAGGGTGATTAAATATGGCAGGAAATAGTTTACAGGAAGCAAGTCATTGTCCTTGTTCATTGTTTTTTTGCATTGCTTCAGGTTTTTGTTATTTATAGGATTACTGTCACATTAATGTCTCTAACACATTAAAACTCTGCTCCACTGCATATCTGGAAACAAGACGTTCAAGCCTGCCTTATGTGCTAAAATAATAGCCTTACCTGGAATTGGAACGTTTCTAAAAATCTAGTTTATAAAGTGTTTGTAGTTGTGAGGACTTTGCAGCTCTGAGTATTTCACACATTTGTTGGACTTAGTAGTCATACAATGGGAGGAAGCAACTGTTCATATTGATTTAAAGGATTTTTAAAACTGGTATAAATCTTGAAATAAACCATCATAAGAGAGTGAATGTAGATTCTGATTAAAGAATTCTTGCGTGAAAATGTCCCGAACTTTAAGAATGCTTCCAATTATGTAGTAATAGCAACCAGGGCACTGTGGCTGAAAGTTTTCAGTATTAAACCACTACTTGCAGCTATGTTTTGCAATAGACTTAATACTCGAAAGCTAAATTAGGGACTAGGGGAGGACGATAAGTCCCCTAAATAATGTCACAATGTTTTTGAGAATTATGGCGATAACAATATGAGACAATATTTTGGATGGCGAAATGTTCAATACAAATATTTAGGGAATTTCAAGAAAATACAACTTTACACAGTAAGAGTCATTACTTTATTCGCATACACCAAACACATTGAACCTCATAATATTAAACATAAAGTAGTAACAGAGTTCAAATAAAAGTGTCACTCAAATTTTCAGTTAAATATCAAACCATTATCTTCCCAAAGAGATCATATATTTTTATGTCTGTATGGTTGGGTTTTAGTGAAAATAACTTACAATATTGCTATAGCGATATTAAGTGTTATTGTTTGATGGTTTTATTAGTTTTTTTTCCTTTTTTTTAGCAGGCATGTTCCCTGATAACATTGCAGTATAAGTACTACAGTACCCAGAATCCTTAAGCCTTTGCAAGCAGTTGGCATCAAACCAGTATTGATCAGAAAATAGACAGCGCAGATGGATCACACATGATCAAACATATAAATGTGTTGATAAATGTGTGCGAGCGGAGCTTTCGCAACAGGCAATTTGTATCGTTGATGCAGAAGTATAAATCCGGCTTTAGTGTATCAGCACGCACTCACATTGTTGATGCTTTAACTCAGTTATAGAGTTAGCGAATTACAAATATACTAGCATGTGATCAGGAACAAGTAAGTAAACTCCCTGGTGTCACTGTGAAGATACTCGAAGCACGAGGGTATGATCCTCTTGTTTAGTAGAACTGGTTTAATATCGTTCACCTCGCTATCTGTAGTCATGCACACTTGTTTCTTTTCATTGAGTTTGCATTATTTTCCACGAGTGGTTTGCTGTACTCAAACCACTTCTACACCACCGAAGTTGATTCTTTTTTGGGATTTAATGCTTCCTCTGAACATTCGTATATGCGAACTGCACGACTTACGCGAAATGCATGACGTCATTACGTCAACTAATGACGTAAATTTTCCCTCCTTTGTAAATGTAGGCTCTAGGCTCTCTGGATGAGGACGACCCTAATATGTTGCTGGCCATCCAGTTATCCCTGCAGGAGTCCCGGCTGGCCCAGGACTCCGAAACCCCTCATTTACCCAACAGCACTCCATCTGTTGGTGCAAGCGGCTCCTCTTTACCCCCCTGCCTGGATTCTGCTCCACAGTCAACAGATTTACCCACAATGAGCAGCGTTGAGCTCCTGGAGCTGGGAGACAGCCTGATGAGACTGGGTGACTGTTCACCCTTCAGCATGGACTCCTACCCGGAAGCCTTGGGAACTGCCTTTAACCAGAGTGACTCAGAATGTGCAGACTCTTCCTCTAATGCCAACCTGCTGGGGAACATCATGGCTTGGTTTCATGACATGAATCCTCAGAGCATTGCATTGGTCCCCTCAGCAACCTCTGATGATTTGGAGCGTGATGGAGAAGTTTTTGGACATGCGCAGGTTCAAGAGGAGTCAGAGGTGAGCAGCGGAAACCAGAGTGCAGAGGGGTTGTTATCACTGCTTTCAGAGCTGGAGTGTGTGGAAGATTCAGTGTTGCCTGAATTGGAGGCTGATTCAGTGGGTTTAGCTGCCTGTGCGGATCACACAAGTGCAGTTTGCGCAGAAAACAAGGCTGAGATGCAGGTAAATAATCCTTCTGTCGAGTGGGATCAAGAAGTGCATTTAGTCTGAGAAACATAAAAAAAAGATTTGTTCCAGATTTGATCATTTTTAGATCAAATGTAAAGGAGCTAGTCTCTTCATTATTGCATACTTATATGCCCTTTCAAAGCTCCAGAAAACTAGTTTATTCATGTAAAACATTTAATCAGCCGGGCTAATTAAACCAAGGTGCTTTAGAAAGATAAAAATTTCTTTTGTAAAACCCTTTTTTTTAAACCGCACGTTAAAGGGGCCCTGATAATTTTTTTTCTTTGTACTCCATATACTCCACTATTAGTGAATTTGCAGTTTTTAAAAAAAACATTGTTTCAAGAAAATGACTGTATTATGAGCTCTTTTGGCATTGCTTCAGAATGTTTGTTTCAGTTGCGGGCTTCCTGAATCCTTGGTATGATTCATTCACCGCTCTGATTTACCAACGATGTTGAATATTCAAAAAGTAAACTGAAGCAGAAATGTTTTAACAAGAAATTAAATAGCAAATTAATATAAATTAATTAATATAAATCATATTTTTTCTGTTTATGGAAAGAATCCTGTTGCCAATGATCAATGAAGAGGCAAACATGGACACAACGTCAAAAAACAAAAGCCTTACAAGTTGACCATCATGTTTCTCCTGATTGGTCTCTGGCTCAGAGGTCACATCCACAAAACGGCTAAAGGTCTGATGGATTTTGTGGTTTTTAAAGGCAGGCACTTTGACAGGGCGTTCAGACCAAGCGTCAAACACGTGGACAGAACGCATCTCCCGCGCCTATCTCAACGCTTTCAAACTCGTTGTTCACTCACATGAGTCACTTAAGGATGTCTGCTCTGGAACAGCACGGAACTAAGCACGGAACTAAGTGCGAGCTCGCCGGGAGAGGCACGGTAATTATGAGTAATCTCACGGTAATCTCAACCTCTTCCTGCACACTGCCTCTGATAAATAAACTGACTAGCATGATTAGCCTTTGCTAACATCAGCACAATATCAATTTATATCAAATTGATTAATTAAAAATGTATAACTTACAGATTCAGCCACCTTAGCACCCACTTAATTCCAAGCAAGGTCGTTTTTGTTTCCACATGGTTAATAATACAAGTTATAAATATACAAAATATTTGTCTCCTCCATTTTTGCTGCGCATGTCCCCACTTCATAAAACAATCATGTAACTACAAGCGTAAGCCCTTGATTGGTTGCTGCGCAAACAAACTTCGTCTGAATTTTGGTCTGGTTTGCGGCATCTCATGGCATCCCTGCACAGTGTGGTCCGGACCCTTCATGCTTTGATGTGCCATATCGCCTCTTTAAAAAGACTTTACATTGAAATCAGCCGCTTTTCCCCGAATCATTCGTGCTTGGTGTGTAGGCAGCATAAGAATCCTGAAGCCTCAATGTTGAATTTGTCTGGATTTCTGGGTGAAGCGAGTGTCACTTTTGTTTTTGTTCCCCTGGGAAACTAAGTTCAGCAGTATGATCGAGAAGAAAATTATTTTTGGAACTGTACGCCCTCTCGATTCAATTATATAAGATTGTTTCTTCTATTCTTGTAATTTATTCTTGTAATTTATTATTCCCTCCTTCTGTGACTTTTTTTTCCATGGCTAACTTGTTGCATGTCATCAGTTGTGGTGGCATTTTAGCACTCCTAAACATCACGTTATGAGAAATGATGTAGGATTGGTTGTTTGTCACATCTGTCAAACAGCCTCATGAGAGCACCTTGACCAAAAAAGCAGCCAAAACCCTTTTCCTTAAGGTCAGCTACACAAGACAACTCCTGAGATACCGTCATCTTTTGGTTGTCTTCTGAGAAACCTTTGACAGCAGATTTCTCCTGTTAGCTACATGACATATGTTTGCACTCTTTCTTGGTAAACAAGCATGTGATCTTCACTGCTTCGTACAGCTATAGTTAAACGACAAGATGTTACTGTTTTCTGGAGCTTTGAAATTTTATTTAAATACACTACAACTTAAATGAAAATAACATAAGGAGTTGATGACTTCTGTTTTTTTTATTTTGAGGTGGATTTTTCATTTCAAATATGTTGACCAACTGAGTGCCCTTATTGTCCCAAACACTAAGGCAAAGCAAAAAGAGGAGGTGCCAAGGGGAAAGAGTAGAAGCTTCTGCATTTTTTCATAAACTCGTTTTAAAACAACAAACAAACAAGAAAGCAAACATGGTCAGAATCAATCAGTTGGTATTTTGCTCAGTCAAAATTAATATTTTCAATGCTGTATTGATAAACTTACAAGGAAAATGTTCTCTCCCATGATTCACTGCAGCATAGTTTCTAAAACAGATGCTAGTTAATCATGGGCTACTATCAACATGCTCTCCTCCTGAACTGACCTCACCACACACTTTTTAAATGGTTTTAACCTCTTAAACTCTCCAAAATCAGTTTTAAAATAAGTCATTAAAACATCCCTTTCGCTTTTTAAGGTCATATAAAGTCATATTTGGTGTCATTTAAACACTCTGCTTTCTCAATATATGTATCAGTTTGATGTTTATTTTACAAAAATAAGCTTATTTTATTAAATATGTTTAACATATTTTATATGTTGTAACCTTAAATAACTTTATTTCAGCTTTTCGAATATGTGTTTTTCATGTCATGTTTACATAACCAGAGCGTACAATATAACACATATGTCAGACACCTCTCAGTCTTAAAAATCGCTTTCAACTACAGTTTTTAGCAAAAAAGATTGTCAAATTAAGAACTATTATGTATCGAAATGAAAATACCAAAATAAAACAATTGTGAATTATTGTGTTTAGCAAACTGCAACAAGGTGTGCTTATCTGAAAAAACAACCTGATGTGTGAGGATCTCAGATGTGTTTTAATACACCGTACAATTAATAAATTGTACAACCACAGGTTGAAATATAGAGAAATAAATGTGTGGATGCACTCAGATTTCTGAAACAAAACCTGCACCGACCTGTATATGAACAGGCAAATGTATGGTAACATGGCAAATAAAACCTGTAAACGGCTACCTCGAAAAGGAATAGAGGAAGTTATTTAACAATAACTCGTTTCTGAAAGACTTAACTCTTGGTTAAGCAGGCCTTATAAGAAAACTATTTCTAGTTACATTTGTGTAACTTTTGCATAAATTATTTTAATGAAAAAATTCTTACCTTCTCAATGTTTCCTGAAAAATAAACTAAACAGGCAAAGTTTACTCTAACTTTATATAGTATACAGAACTAGAGTTTTATACTGATAAAGGCTGCAACAACAAGGTTTGTTTTTAGCAATGAGGGAAATGAAAAGCTTTTTTTTTTAAACATAAGTTTTTCTTTTGGAATGAGAACTGTTTTGTGTTTGTAGGTCAATGTATTCGTATCTGGTAAAACCGCCCCAGAGCATGAGAGGTTAAAATCTTTTAAAAATTCAAATTTGATTGTGGATTTGATTTCAGACAGTTTGGGGGTTTGGACACAACATGGGTCTCAGTTACTAACTGCTTGTTTTAGCTTTACATGTTTGTACACACAATTCTTGGTTCATCATTTACATGTTCTATACTTTTGACATCAAACTCAGACACGATGAAAAATGCTTGAACACAAAGTCAGTTTTTGTGGCCTTAGAAACCATAAATAATTTTTTGTGTGTCAAGGCGAAGCATTTTTTTTCTTTATTTAAAAACAGTACATTTAGAATAGTGTTTTAAAGCATTAACAAATAAGGGCAAAACCCATTCCCATGCAACTCAATGTGTCCTCTCATTTATTTATGTTTTCCGATCATCGCCCCCCTCCGTAATTTAATAAAACCTTGACTCTTTCAGGTTGAACAATTTGTTTTTTAATTCTCAACTAAATATCATTAGGAAGCTTTAATGCTTGCAGGTTTTAAATGTAGAAAGCATAGTTAAGTGTGACCACTTAGAAATAAACAGTTAAAACTTAGTTCAAATTAACATTTTTTTGTTATGGGTTTAGTAATACATGCTAGCAAGATGCTATTGTGTGTTTAAAACACAATTCAATCGATTTTTTTGTTACTTATGAAATTGCTGTTTGTCTTTTAGCTTATATATAACAGAATTTTTTTGTGACCCAAAAGTTTTGTTTGCCTATTAAATGAGAAGCTCCACAGGTTAGAAAGGAATAGAAAGAGGTTGAAGGCCAGAGTAAACATTAGGGTCTCTAGCGGTTAGGCCGTATAAAAGAATTTCTTTTCGGATTTGTTAATATTTCAGAGTATGGTTTTTATTTAATATCACACATTTTTTTAGTTGCGCTGAAATCCATATTGTAACATTTCTGATGCTTTGACTAATCAGTGGAGCTCTGTATATTTCAACGATGTCAAGCGTAGGTAATTTAGAGTCTTAATCAATCATCTTTATCATTTCAAAGTTATCACTGTATGAATTAATCGTAGTAAGAGTATTAAGAGTATGAGAGCTTCATATTTCTACTGTTTGCTTAAAGTGCAGTCCCTTTAAAATGTGTTTGACCTGGAATAACTGATGTTTTAATCCTGAAAGTTTCAAGCGAATCTAGAAACCATGAGAGAAACCTGTCATATTTTGGGTGGTGGTGTGTTTTTCTCATCCATTTAGTTTATTGCGCAAAAATGAAGAAAATATTTTCTCTGTTCTGTTTCTCTCTAAAGAGGAACCCAATGTTTACATGCAGAAGAAAATCCATCAGTGTGTGAATCTTCAAACCAGCTATTTGACATTGTGGTGCTCTTACAACCATGTGCATTTTTATTTCCCCTGATTTATTGTGTTTCTCCAACTTTTCTTTTAATTCACACTGCCAGTTTTATTGCCTTTTACAACAATAATGTTTTTCATGCAATTGTTTGAGCAAGCAAGTTGGTGCTGATTACAAAACCCACATTTCTCTTGATTTAAATGTGGAGGGTTTTGATATATTTGAAAATGTCAGTGTTTTGTCTGACAGAGGTAGTGGTGTATTTCATGTACATGTATTCTTGTGAAAACACAATGCCATCTATCCATTTCTTTTACTTTCACTGAAATTCATCATACTGTATTAAAAAATACATTTTTAAGAAATGCCTCAATGCATTTTAAAGTTTGTTGACCGGATCTGTGTTGTCACCACTTGTCAAACAACTCTATGCATTTAAAACTTTGATGCTGATAATAGATCTTCTATTGTATTCAAGCCAATAAATATGAATGCAACCATCATTAATACTGTATTTCAATTGTTCTTCATCTGCATAGGTATTACATTTTTTAAGTTTATACTGAGATCTTAAGGGTGCCTTTGAGTCATTTTGTTTAAATACAGGTTTCCTAATTAATTGTCAAACAAATGCAATCAAAATTGTTCAAAAACACTAAAAGATATGTTTGTTGCTTTGATTTCCATGTTTGTTGTTTTAGTTAAACACTGAACAACTTCCTTATTTATGGGCTATCCCTACTACATCTCTACAGTTAATGTGAGCTTTTAAAGAGAGCGAGACAGCTGATGAAGCAAATGAAAGTGCATTTTATATCAGCTTTTTAATTGAAAAAGAAAACTATGTGACCGTGTCTGCACTTTTTTTGTACTTTAATATAATTTTGTGTTAGCAATCTGCAATTTAGCCTCAAGTGTTGGTGTATGTTAGAAATGTTTTTTTTTCGTTATTATTTTCCATATGGAAGTCTTCACTGTGGTGGTTGTACAAAAAACATTGAGTGATATTGCATTAATATTTTTGTTGCATTATATTTTACCTTGAAAAGTCTTTTGCAAATTCATTGATTTCTTGATACATTCCCAGTGTTTCCATGAACAGAAACAGTCGGTAAAGGGTTTACTCTGAATAAAAACTATAAACCTCTAAAAACTTACTTTTGTTGTGATTCCTGACCTAATATGCCATTGCGTAATTATCTGTTATCTAGACAAACATTGTCCTCTAGTGGTTTTACACAAAATGTTAACCTTTTAAAAATTTAGCGTAGCTACAGAAGACTTTTATTTTAAAATTCTCTATTTCGTCCGCCGGAAGTGTATCCCATTTTCACGAGATCGTAAAGGTCAAATGTTTCACTGAAATAAAATACACTTGGAATTGATTGTACGACAATGTCTTTTCATTCGTGTTTAATTCGTTGATGTTGGTTTTTACGGTTATCTGGGAAGGGCCTGGTTTCTTATTTGTTAAGAGCTGTTTTAACGTAAGGAAGCATGCCTTTAGGTTTGAAACCATGTTGTGCTTTATGCAAAACCAGCTCTTCTTCCATGTGGAAGAAAGGGAATCAAGGAGAAATACTCTGCAATAACTGCACTGGTAAAACGACCGTGAGCAGCGGAGTGTCCGGGACATCCGTGTCTTTAACAACTCCGCAGAATAATGGCGGAGGAAAACAGGTAAAGCATATCTTCATTCACATTCAGTATTGCCACTTACAATTTCTAAACTAGGAACAGGCCACCTTGTTCCCACTGTTTTTATGAGTTTGTTTAAACCCTGCCTTAACATCAACACTTGAAGCTCTAAACATGGCAAGAGTTTAATCCAGTGGTACATTAAAGTTGATGATAAAAACGGCAAGTTCTCCAGAAACAGGGTTGCCTTCCTGTATAAAACAACTAGAGGCACCAAAACCCTCTATTTTGATTTATTGTTATATTGATGAGTAATCATGGCTTTTAATTCTGTCATGATTTTCAAATAGATTTTTTATTTTATTTGTTTTGTTTACAGTAATAATTAAATATTGGCTTTCTTTTACTCCTAATTTCAGAGCTGTTCTAACTATTCTCTTTATAAACATTTTAGATTATAAAGCAGCACTTTATATATTCATTGTGTTATAGGCTTTCTGTGCATGTAATTTAAAATTCATACATTTAATTCATGTCTCAGTCTAAACAGGAAATCCACAGGCGCTCAGCGAGGTTACGAAGCACTAAATATAAAGCACCGGCGTCTGAGAAGAAGGTTTCCACCAAAGGAAAAGGCAGACGACACATTTTCAAGCTCAAAAATGTGAGTGCTTCTCATTTAGGCTTTTTGTCTATACTAATAGCTAATTTCCTCTCTGTCAAAACACACTTTTACAACCACATCACGCACTTGATGAGTTGTGAAATATAGATGTGAATTAATATTTTAAGATCAATTATGTCATATTTTTGGTGCCCTTAATTAATCAGTCTAAAATTATTGCAAGGGAGCCCAAAATATTGTAGATATATTTTCTTCAGATCTTTTGGTTCTTAATGATGTAAAAAGTACTATGCAATTGTCATTAAATAATTGATTTCAGAAAAAAACAACATCACAGATGGATGTCCTCATGATGATGCATGCATATTTTGTTAGAAATGTCTTTGTTTTGTTGCTTTGGAAGGAAATACTTTAGGTGGGATCTGGATAGCCAAAAATCTACCGGTCAAACCACGGTTTTTCAGTGGTTTGCATGTTAAGTCAATGGGTAGACTCAATATGGAATCCATGCAGAGAAAGTAGTGTTGTGGTATGGAGAGTGTGGAATTTGCCATCAATGGTGTAAAATGTAAAATTTTTAAACTTTTTTCATTTACATAACTTTTCGTTTGTGCCAACTAAGCAGGATCCCCCTGGAAGAGCCAGGAATGGGTCTGAACATGATTTTAGCATCACCAAAAATCTCTTCTTTCTATTGACCGCATTGAGTTTTGCAACATGTAGTGGTATTTTGTTAAAAACATTAATTTTTAGATATAAAAATGGCAGTGTTTATAATACTTATTGCCCAAAAAGCTCTGTAGAAATTCTTTGTATGTATTATTTTAAAAGTTTTCTCTCTTTTTATTTGTCTTGTTTACAGCCCATTAAAGCTCCAGAGTCTGTCGCTACCATCATCACCTCCGAGTCCCTGTTTTTCAAGGCAAGCTTCCATTTTCTATCTTCTGTCTTTTGCATATTTTCTATGCACTATATATGCTACTGGCTCTTCTTGTCCGCAGGGCATCTACTATCAGATTGGAGACGTGATTAAAGTAATAGACGAGGATGATGGGAAACCATATTACGCTCAGATCAGAGGTTTTGTGCAGGACCAGTACTGTGAGAAGAGTGCGGCTCTGACGTGGCTTATCCCGACTCAAGCTAGTCCCAGGGATCAATTTGATCCAAGCACATATATCGTTGGTAAGCTGAGATATATCACTTTTCATTAGGGGTATACTTGCTTTAGCTGTTTCTCTTTATTCTCTATTGATTTAAGTTTGTATTTTGCACTTTTAATAAATAGCATAAAGTTGATTTATTTTATTAGGAAAAAAAATTACTTGTGGTAATGTCTAAAGTCATCAAAAATCTATAATAAAAAGTATAATTGTATTAAAATGTGATGTCTAAATAAGGAAATTAATATACTTGATTATTATTTTTGTTTAAAAAAATGTAAAGATATATTTACAATGAGACAATTTTAAGGAAAATTAAATTTTGAAAAAAAAATATATATTAAAATGCTTTCTCATCTAAAATCACCTTGCTCTAATGTAAAATTGAAATCAGCCAATGTATGTGTATTATTTGGATGTTTCAATTATTTTCCATTAATCTAAGTACATCAAACCACATCACTCATAACACATTTTTGAAAAGGAAATGGAAGACAAACAGAATCACCAATAAGCCTAAATCATTTTATTACCTAGGTCCTGAGGAGGATCTACCTAGAAAAATGGAGTACCTGGAGTTTGTCTGTCACGCTCCATCTGAATATTTCAAATCAAGAAGCTGTCCATTTCCAACAATACCAGTTCGCCCTGAGAGAGGCTATGTCTGGACCCATATAGGTGTGATGCCTGCGCTGGCCGTCAAAGAAACTGTGGGGTGATATTAACCCTTTGAAGCGATGGACTCAGACTAAACTCCCTGGCATTTTATTTAACACAAGACTTTTGGACACATTACCATCCAGTGACTGGTCTGGATGGTTGTGATGCTAATTGAGAAAGGTTGTCTGGTCCAGTCATGTTCCCTGTGCTTGTTTGGAAGATTGTTTTTATTTTATTTTTTGGAATGAAATAAGTTCCCAAAATCTGATTGGATGAGTACTTTGGTGAAGCTGTTTTACGATATGCATGTGGAAACACAAAACTGCTATGTTATGAAGAAGGTTCTCTTTTAGTCTGCATTATAGTGAAGGGATCTAAATGCTAGGACCAATTGTTAAAAAAAGTAGGGAGTTCAGTATCACAATAATTTTTTTACCTGCAAGTCTTTCAGATATAACTGAAATTGATTTTCACTTGTATGACTTTATTTTAGGATTTGATTTTACACTTTATGAAATTATTTGAAAATGAACTCTGATATCTAACCTTGGACCTTATCATGGGCAGGGAGATTTTGTGATTAGAGTGGAAATTTGGAAGTATCTGGATTCAAGCGCATTATTACATTAACAAATTGTCAAAGATTAATTAAAGTTGCGTTGATATCAGCTAAGCTTCCTTTCTCTAACTTGCTCTTGAGTATTAAGCCTGAAAAGGTACAATACTTCTGTGAAGTGAAACTAAGTGTTTCTAACATACATGTAAAATATGGTATATGTTAACACTCTATATTACAGCCTTTTTATTACAGCCTGTTAATTACAGAGTAGTTACTGTGTACTTATGGGGAAAGTACGGTTACCCTGTAACTACACTGGATGAGGACTTTAATCTAAAGTGGAGTTCGTTCTCTGTAGTTACACCGTAAGCACCCTGTAACTACACTAAATGAGGGCTTTAATCTAAATTGGAGTTTGTTCTTCGGTAGTTACACTGTAATTATCCTGTAACTACACTGGATGAGGGCTTGAATGTAAAGTGGAGTTTGTTCTCTGTAATTACACCATAATTACATGTAACTACACTGGATGAGGGCTGTGATCTAGAGTGGTGTTTGTACTCTGTAGTTATACTGTAATTACCCTGTAAGTACACCCCAATCCCCTGTCATTTTATACAGTACCCTATAAGTGCACTGTAACTACCCCACCTTTCATCTCTTGTGCTCTAAATTAAAAAGCTCTGATTTGTTCATGGATATTCTAACTTAGAATGTACTAAAATACATTCTATTTTGAAGGGTACCCACCTACAACTTCTTTGAGTTGTAAACTTAAGCTAAAATCAAGACAAATATTGAAATATTTTCATCGTGGATTTAGGTTGAATGAGATCAAAACATTGTTTTTAAATATGTATTGTTTGATCAAGTATGGTCTAAAACTTTAAGAAAGGGAAAATAATGGACTGGGACTGTGTTTAATTTGTTTTAAATTCCCTGGACTATTTAAATGTCAGACATCTTTTAATGACTTTTTGAATTTGAGGACTTGTATTGAAATAAAAGTGAAGTTAAAGTGACCAGTTGGCCAGATATGGAGTTACCCATACCTGGAATATGTGCCCATCCCCGTGAACAAACACACCATGAACACACACCCAGAGCAGTGAGCAGCCATGGCTTGGGTGCCTGGGGGCAAGTCGGGAAACTGCTGCCTTGCTCAAGGGCACCACAGCTGTGGTTGTTGAAGATGAGAGAGCAAGTGTTTCAACTCGGTGGATCTGGGGATCGAACCTGTGACCTTCCGATTACAAGTCAACATCCTTATCCACCAGGCCACAACTGCCCAGTTTTTAACTATTAACTCTTAGTACTATAATTATAAACAAAACATATATTTGCAGATTATTCCTGGAGCATCATTGCAGTAAGGTTTACCTCTACTATAGAGCACACATGTAAAATATTTTCTTCTTTTCATCCATCCAATATCAAAGGTGGAGGTTAAGTATTGTCTCAACAATTACAACTCAAGACAGAACAAAGACAAATGTAAACTCATGTCAATCGCAATGATATGTCTCTTAAATAAATGTTATGTAACAAAGAAATATTACACTTCCTCCTTCAAATAAATAGATTATTTACAATAGATTTTTCTTTGGGCTACTTCAAACTTTTAGTTTGTGAAGTTGGTTTGAAGTTATTATTTTATTAAATGTTATTCAATTGAAATGAGTATCTAACCTCTGTCTGGCAGCCATCAGAGCATGAGACAGCTGATTCTATAAATAACAACCCCCCTCTTGCCCTTATCTCTCACCCAAGACAGCCCTTAACACACATGTACATGCAGACTGAAAGAGTGCTGCAGAACACACCAGGGCTCCTCAAATCTGACACCTCTAGATGTGTCCTGATCACTGGTTGCTACCATGAAGAGCTTGAAGTTCCTTGCAGCAGAGGGTTTTGTTCAAACCGGTATGAGGGCATCCAAGAGCCTCCACTTTCTGTCTCATAACCTCTATCCGATTCTGTTTAAAGCAAGTTATCTCCACGAAGAGGCTGTTCTGATCCATGACCTGGTCCAAACATGGCCTCTGACAGAAATTCGTCTTCGGAAACTATTAGGTGCGTCCACTGACTCTCCTGAAGATCTGACGTCTCGGACCTGCAGGCTCTGTCTGGAGGCTTTTTTCACAGGTTTGAGAGATTATGTGCTGCAGGCTCCAAGCACATATGCTAAAACGCTTCGTCTGGTTGATCTGGTTGGTCTAAAAGACACTGAATTTCAGTTTTGCTCTTGTAAACATACACTGGGGCGCTGGGCTCGAACTGAGCTTCTTACCCGCATTTGTTACGAGACCATGGTGTCAATGCAAGCTGGTCAGTCTGCTCCATCAGCATTCAATGTGGACTTTGAAATTCATCTGGATGCTTTTGTAACTGGACGAAATTATGAAGTGGTTTCACAGGCACTGTTACTTCGCAAACATTGTCCCTTAAAGCTGCACTTTGTGAGCCTTCGTGTGGATTCGTTGAGTCTCAGGAACCTCTTCTACATCCTGAAGCTGATTGAATCCCATGGTCTCCAGAAACTGGATGTGGTGCACAATGTTCATTTGGAAGCTCCTCACATAGAGGTGATGCTGTCGCAGCTGAAGTTTCCCAATTTGCGATCAATCTGCTTCCCTGCACAGGCGCTGAACGTGCATCGGCTGAGCCTGGATGACCAGGGCCTGCTAGGGGTGCTGGGCGAGCTGTTAAGCAACCTCAGGGAGTTGAAAGAACTTTACTTAGGCTTCTCTACTCTCACAGGACACCTGAGAAAGCTGCTCAGGTAAGACTTGGTCTTTTATGCCTATCTATCTGTCTGTCTGTCTACCCACCCATAGATGGGCAGGTGGGTGAGTAGGTAGGTAGGTATGTATGTATGTATGTAAGTAGGTGTATAGAGAGTAAGAGAGTAGGTGAATAGATAGATAGATAGGTATGGGGTTGGGGTACGGGTATGGGTTGGTGGTATGAGTTAGATGTCAAGTCGGATTTATAGCTGTGTGTCGAGCCTACGAATTACAAGTGGCAGAAGGCTCACACCCATTTGTCAAGGAAGCATTCATAGTGTCATAATGTCACCATCTACTCACCTACCTTTCACCTCCCTACTTACCCGCCTACCTATACATTAACCCATCCACCTTATCTACCTACCTACCCATGCACCTACCTGTGTCTGTCTGTCTAGAAGCAGAAAAGGGTTAGAGTTTATGTAAATGTAAAACAATTTTAGACTATGATGATATTTGATTTTTTTGTCTCATATGTCGTAGTTACTCTGTGTTTTGTAACAGAGTGGAGACAGCTGTCGGACACAAACACAAACTAGGCCAGACAGACCGTGACTGCTCAATACAAAACATTCTAGTTGGAGTGTAAATAGCAGCACATGCTCATTGTAATCAAAGCTGCCTCTGCTTGTGGATATTAATGAACCCCTGAAGGCCTTGCGGGAAGCTTTATCATTTAGAGGCGAAAGGGCCATTTGAGGCTGTTTTAAAAGGGGTTTATGCCACATGAGGGATGCAAACATTTGTATTTTTACATTGTAATGTAATTTTGCTGCTTTGAAACCCAAATCATTATTGTAATTAATTAAAGAATAATTAAAAATATAAACATCATGAAACTAATTTCAATAGATCCGTAATGTCCCATAACATTGACACACTCTCTCTCTCTCTCTCTCTCTCTCTCTCTATTTCCCCCCTCTCCATTTCTCTCTCTCTCTTGCTTTTTCTCTCCCTCCTGTCTATAAAAATCTCTAATAAAATTCAACTTTATGATCAATCAAGTTCTTTTTTTAATGCTCCCAAGATTGTTGTGCAATGTTTCTGTCTGAATTGTTCAATCAAATAATTGATTGTTTCAAAATTTTCCTCATTTTTTTTAAGTCCTCTTCAAACTCCTCTGGAATGTGTGGATCTGGCCAACTGCAGCCTCAATGCCGTAGACATGGCATACTTTGCTAATAGCCTACACAGTGAACACCTCGTCAAACTGGATCTGAGTGGACACCAGGTGTGTGAGATTTTCCCCAATACCTTCCGGAAGCTTCTCCAGCGCTGTGCTGGCTCTCTGACCAGTCTGGCACTGGAGGAGTGTGGTCTAGATGATGAGAAGCTGGACTTTTTTACTGTGGCATTGGCACCATGCCATCACCTGCAGGAGCTAAAGATCCTGGGAAACCCTCTGGGCACTGCTGCACTTCGCCCACTCTTCAGAACTCTCGCTCAAGGATTTCCTGAACTCAGGTATACTGAGGAATTTTATTTTCTTGTCATTTAAACCATGTTGTTTTTTAGAAGACAAGTATCTCCTCCAGAACAATCCCCAAGATGTTACATTAGTTACATGGGTAACTAATGTGTATCTATACCATACTGCATACTAGGAAGAGTGCACATCAAAGTACCACAAAGAAGTTGAAGCTCTAATACATAAAATTGCAATATATGCATTTTATGTTGTATATGCTTTATAGTGAACACACAAAATTGTGCACTTCAAAGTTTGGTCTTCATAGTAGGTCTTCATAGTACGCACATTAGTCTACACTTTATAGTTTTCACATCATAGTATCCCCTTCAAAGTGTGCACTTTAAATTGTATCCTACAAAACGTTCACCATATAGTGTACACTACGAATTCATACTGACTAGTGTATACTAGCAGATTTGTTTGAATTGAACACTTTAAAATGTATAGAAGTGCGTTCTTTAAAGTGCATGCTAAGAAGTGTCCAAACTATTATTCAGAAGCTATGTAGTGTGCATTTCAAAGTGCATACAGTGATGTTATCTATTAAATGTGAAAACTTCAAAGTTCATACGCGTATACAAAATTCACACTTTGAAGAACCCACTATATGTATACAGTAAAGCACATACTACGTAATAGGTACTATAAAGTCCACACTTTGAAATACATTGTTCAAAATACATAGTGAACGGTGAACAGTACATAATGTATTGTCCACGATTGTAAGCACATACTGTCACGTTTGTAGTATTAAGTTCATAGTTTGCGCTTTTGACAACATAGTTACAATTTAGTCAGCAGTTCATAGTAGGCAGTTGAAGAACACACTATGAAGTCTGTATTGTTTAGTGCTTGCTACGAAGTGGGAACTAGAGTGTAGAGAAGCACATATATTAGGGCATAATATGAAGTACATAACAAATCCCCCACTATGAAGTGCGTGCGTTGAATTGCACAAATATTATTTAGTGTGCACTTGTGTTATTTATGATTGAAAGTGAATGTAGAATAATAACCCAGTTAACATCATATAGAGTTAAGTACTCAATTAAATCCACCCTGTCTCCTTCAGGTACATTGAGTTGCCTGTGTCTCGAGATTGTTACCCCGAGGGCATCTCATACCCTCTCGATGATCGTGCTCTGATGGACTATGACCAGGAGCAGTTCCAGGAAGTTCGCAGTGAGCTAGTGTCCATTCTGGAGAGAGAAGGCAAAGCTCATGTAGAAGTCTGCTCACCTTTATTAGGTGTTTATGATCCGGAAATCAATGAGACGAGCAATGAGTTGGGAGTGTCCATGCTGAGCAACTTCAACAGTGTCATTGGGAGCTTCATCCACACAGTCAGCAGCGTTTCACAGCGCAGGGAGCAGAACATGATGGAGTAAAACATGTGAAATAATTTGCAATTGCAAATTTTTCATTTTCTTCAAGGTTAATTAAAACCCAGAGGGAGGGGCAGTAGAGAATTAGAATTACTCGCGCTACTGTTATTGAGTAGGTTTTTCAAGTGTTTCTACTCTTTTTAAATAGGTTTAAAAATGTGTACTTTTAATTACACTTAAGTAGATTTTGATTGAATTGTTTTCTCTACATTTGAAATGAATTGGGGTAAAATGTATTGTAAAACTATTAACAATCCCAAAAAAAGTTGTTTATGTAAACTTACAACTCTGTATAAAACATATCAATGCTGTGCAAGGATGTTTGCTAAGTTCTTCCTATTTATCATTTTCTTCCTGAAGCGCTCTCATGTAAACAGTAGTTGATTTAGTTGCGCAAGACACATGATTCATTTTATAATTGGATTGAAAAATGTTTTGCTGTTTTGTTAGCTATGTTTGTCCATTTGATCCATTTAAAAAACATTTTAACCACAATCACATTTTATGCTCATTTAGAAATCTAACAGACAAATATTGCTTTTTAAAACACAGTGAAAACCACAACCAATGAAATATGTTAATATTGAACAACATTATGATTTCAATATACAATGTACAACATTGTTTTCAATGTGCAAATGTTAACATTGAAACATTTACTGTACTAATGCAACATTTCCAACCGCATAAGATATTTCATTTAACAAATGAATGTTTTCATCACTGAATTACATTTAATGATAGAACATAAATGTAAGTTCAGTGGGGGTACATTGCATTTTCTACACTGTTGTTTGTTTTCATTTTCAGCTATTTAAATCCTAATGCATCTTTCATAAAACACTGAATTATGTTATGTTATTTTATGTAAACCAAAAGAAATGTTCAGCAAAATTTCAGGTGAAAGAGAACATTTATTAAAACATTATTTTTTTATTTATCCAGAAATCAATATTCCCTGAATATTAAACCCTTAACCCTTGTTTTTTTTTAGGAAAGCTAACCCTTTAAATAAACATGAAAACATTGACTCTAATACAATGCTTCTAGACCCTTGATACTTATGCAAAAAAAAAGTTAGACTGATTTTAACATTGCATAATGGTTTTGTCATTTATAACAGTGAAAGTACTGATATATCCTCAGGTTAGAACTCTAATCCTGCCTTGGTCCAAGCGGCATAAAGCATCTTGAGTTGAGAGAACTTCTTTAACTAGTACACAAATTAAGCACTTTTTGTCATCTTCACATGTAATGTACAAACTCAATGTAAGCGGTTTAGTATTAAAGGACAAACTAGCTGACTTTGATGCACAATGTTTAAATACTGTGACTGACAAGGGCAGTTCATTATGGGTTTAATTGCATGAGCTGAAAACCAAACTGTGTTATCTACATGTCAACTTTATTTCAGGATCACATTTGTTAATATTTTTCACCGTCATTAATTACAAGTTCTCAACACATTAAATACATCACACATTGAATCATTTCTTATTCCATTCTTCTTTTTCCTTTCTCTCCCGGACAACTTCCTGCAGGTAGGGCATTAGATAAAACACCTCCTGCAAGCAAACAAGAAATAAAGCTCATCTACATGTGCACAACATTCAACATAGCAGGTACACTACATTTTTTGCATTCATTTTACACACCCTCCTCTGCTGACTTTGCTTAAAACAAGGCATACATTGAAAATAAATCAGTTGGTTTTAATGTAGCTTTAAAGTACATTGGTTCTATCCATTGACTGTATATAACATGGACAGAGTAATCGTGACAGCCCCCATAGTGTTCTGGCAAAGTCAATTGAAGCTCGGAGTGGGCAGAGCTAGTACTCAAAAATGCATCCTCAGAGGCGGGAAATGGCCAAAGTGAAGGTGTCTGATTGACCAGAAGGTTTCATTTTTGACACATCGTAAACAAATGTAAAAAAAAAAAAAAAAAAAAAAAAAAAAAAAGTGTTCATGAAGGTCAAAACTATCAATCTGAATCAACAAACCTATTAAAGCTAGGCGTGGAAACATATTTTTTTTGCCCCAAAGTTATTCCGTTTTAACATGGGAGTGAATGAGAACCTGCTCACATTTGATGCCAGCCTCAAGCGGCCGCTCAAGGAACTGCAGTTCAATACAAGTGCTAGACTTGCATTAATTTGAACACCTCTTAAACTGGCCAGTTTGAATGCATCAAATACAAAGCTTATAAAATTATCTGTTTAAAAGGCCACAATAACCTGGATGTAAATATTATGAGAATTTCTGAAGTTTGCATATGTTGAACATTAGTTAAGACATTTCTATAGTTTGTTTACTAATCTGAAACTGTAATATCTATCTATTATTAACTATTTCTGACTTTGTTTGAAAATAAATTTCTCTGGATGTGACGTACATTTGTACAGTGCCATTTCTATGATGCGTGACTAATCCTATACAAAGGTCCTACACAATTATTAATGTAATAATAATAATAATAATAAGCATGTTAATTTGCATGTAATGTGTTTAATTTTTGGGAATTAACTTTTTTTATCACAGTAATTGCAAATTCATTATTTCCACCTCCTGTGTTGTATAAAGGCAATTTCTAGTTCACTCAGGCTGCATGTGACCATTTTCATGTGGCAGATAAGGCTTGAACCAGGCAGGCTCAAGACACTAACTAGTTTCTAATAGTAAAAGACAGAACACAATGAGCTTCCATCCTGTGTCTGTGACCAACTGCATACTTGCAACATAGAGCTTTGTTTTAGTTTTACATATTATTGCTGGAATTAAGACAAGTTCTGACCTCCTCGTATTTAGTCCACTGTTCTTTTGGGAGGATCTGTTGCTTCATCGAGAGATCAATCGCTCTCTTGATGCGGAAAACCCTGTCGTTATACAAGCTCTCTGGCAGACGGCGGATGGCTTCTTTCACGTCGTCTGTCTCATCTATGGTGTCATCACGCATCAAACCTGCATTACAGGAGGAAAAAACACTTGTTTACAAATCTCAAGTATTTAAAAGTCTTGATTACATATGCGTTATGGTCATATTTGTTTTAAATGTCAAACAAAAGAATATTTTACCTAAGCAATTGCTTTCAGGAAACGAGAACAATATGATTGGTGCTTCAGGACACTTTTGTCCCAAATAAGCATTATTTAGAATTTAATACATAAAAATGCGTTAATAGCATATGTGAATATTGCAGCCATTTGATGGGATATATTGTTTTAACGATTTTATTTCATCATAATTTTAAGTGTTTTGTTTTCTTTATTCATCTTTTTAATTTACAACATGTTTGTTGAATAAACTAATATTGATCAAATTTTGAAGTTGGACTGAGTAACAGACACCTTTGTTTTAGAGCAGTCGGCTTCGATGAGAGATGCCGACAAACTTTCACAAACTTGTAAAATAACTAAATGTCATTGCCTCAATTTTAAGAAAAATAATGACACATAAAAATCCCAAACATTTTAGAAAAAGTTTCAGTTCTTTGAAACAATAGCAGCAAGCCTCTATAAGCTGATATACCAAAAATACACACCATGAACATGTGATAAACATGAAATATGTGCCAGTGTGATGCTGTCCTTACCTAACTGCAAAACAAATAAAAAACAAAAGAGTATACATTAAGTAACCTAAATCTGACAAGTTCACTCTGCTTTTAGTAGATAATGCAACTCTCTGCGATTATAATTTCTTTTCAACACCTTACCATAAATGGAAAGATTTTGTGTACATCAAGCATCTTGTATAGAATTACAACAAGAAAAACAATCTTGGTAGAAATTTATATTTGTTGATATTATAGAATAAAATACTAATATTTAATGCAGGTCACTTCAAATGGACATCTACATAACATCACATCTGCATCAGATCAACAAATTCGTTAAAAATCAAAAAGGTTGTGAGTGTGTTTATTTTTTAACATATGAAGTTGACCGTGTGTTCTTGGCGAGATCTTGATCCAGCAGAAAGAACTTAACCATGTTTAGAGTTAGCAGAGAGGAGATGAGCTTGAGATGGAGGCAATTCTTACCAAGTTTGTTGAAGCCACAGGCGTTGTAGTACCACTTCCTGAAGCCCTCAAGGAGCCTCCCAGATGCAGCAACTGGACAGTAAAATAACTTTTTTTTACTTGCACAACAAAATAATTTAAATACTTCAGAAATAGTAACTATCACACAAACAAAAAAATTCAACTATCTCTGGTTTCAGTTAATAGTAAGAACCCACATGGATGCCAAGTCATTAATGTTTCTGGATTCTTTACTTTAATTTGTAAAATTTTTATTTAAGGAAAAAGTGTAGATTCTTATGGTTTAAGTTGTGATCTTGTTCAACATTACTGAAATGTAATAATATGGAATAATATTTTTTGAATGATCAAGTTTATTAAACAGATCAAAGTAGATTAACAGATCTCAAGGATTTTAGCCCTAACCATAGATTTTAGTCTAATACTAGGGCTGGGCGATACGCCCCAAAAAAATGCTTAGATTTTTCCCAAAAAAATCTGATTTACGATTTTAATACACTAAACCATGTATAGATGACAAAGTTGCAACCAGTTCCAAAAAGTAAATTATTTTAAAGAATTTCTGTACTGCAACTTGATCTGGGTAAAAAGTTAAAGCGCAACCAGAAACAAGAAAACAAAAACAGAATTATTTTGCTATCGAGAACAATGAAAATGCTGAAAACATGCTCAGAGAGTTTGAGCTTCAATTCTTTAGTTTAGTGCAATTTAAGGGTTGAAACAACGAGAGCCCCAAGGAGTAGTTCTTGCAGTGTTGGAGCATTTTAGGTAGAAAAAGTGTGGCTATGGAAAATTCTGCTTTTTAAGTATAAAAAGTGTGGGTCTGGAAAATTCCGTTTTTTTTAAGTATAAAAAGTGTGGGTCTGACTGACATGAGAAAAGTTAAGAATTTACCGGTTAGATGTTTACAAGCGAAGGTATTTTATTATCTAGTATTAATTGTTTCCCTCACTCTGTAATAAGGGTGACATTTGCTGCACCTGAAGTAAATAGTGTGTTCAAGGACTCAGTCTCAGGATATAAACATGGTGAAATTGTTTCATGTAAATGTGTAAATCTTGAGCATTAAAATGTTTATTAGATCTCTAAAACACAATCTACGATACAATCCATGAATGTATCTTTGTATTAAATTATCTACTACTTTAATTTATTTTATTTGACAAGAACGAGAGAAGGCTACGGGCATTTTATTTCCAGAATTTTACCTAAAAACCGATTTTCACTCAAGTAAATCCATGTGGACCATTCGAGTTTTTACTCTTCGTCGAACCCAGAAAACACGCGTTATGCATACATTTAAACAAACATATACTCCAGGTTCAAGAAGTACATTCCCATTAATGCTACAGTTTGGGGAAAAGGCTGAGCTATCTTTGGGATGAACTAACATTAACAATATCTCTATAAACTCAACACAATAAATCACTGCCTATTTAAGATCAAGTTACCCAACGTTAGATACTATTACCGGTGCGTGTACCTCAAGAATCAACCGTCAAAAAAAGCAATCGTACGAGTTGACTTCGTCTAACGAGGACACTGGGTAGAGGGCATCAGTGATCTCACGCAATAAAACGAAAATTAAACATTCTTAGGAACAAAAATATCACCACAAAAGCGATAACAGCCATTTAAATATATTATTTTGAAGATGCAAGTTCAATACTTGGATTAAAACAACCAAACAACACCAACACATCTCACCTGGTGCCCTAGCCGCCATTTTGCTTGTCTCTGACAAACTCGCAGTGGATTGTGGGAAAGGTGACACATTCGGGCATTACACAATCTTCTCAGAACACGTGACTGTAGGACTGTAAGTTAAATTACAACATATACATTCTAATTATCTTGATTTTCTTAAAACAGATATGTTTAAAGGGAATCAATTCACTCGATCAAAAAATAACAACAACAAATATATTGGGAAAATCTGTCACTGCAAAAATACACCTAGATACTCCATTCTCCCTTTATATTTGACTACATTATACTGATTGAAAACACATTCTGTCCGAAATCCAGAATCCATTTGGTACAATTTACAACTACACAAGGGTGATCTCATTGGCTCTCCCTGACAAATTGCTGTCAGAAAATTGTAAAAAAAGAAAAAGAAAAGAGAGTATTTCTTCTGCTTTATTTCAAACTTGAATTATTTTATGCAAGGCTGTGTTAAGAGTAAGGTGTGTTTTTTGTAATTTTGTGTTTTAATGTTCTTTAATAATAATAATAATGTTATGTTCATTATTGCTTAAGTATTGTACAACTGTCAATAAAAATGTTAATTAAACAAATCTCTGCACTGTGTGAATTAGTGATAAATATTACCTTTAAAACCAAGCAATCATTTTATATGAGATAGTGTTAAAACTAAAGTATGAATGCTTTGATGCCTACAAATATTCCCTATACTCTTGACTACACATTTAAAACCAACGTTTCATGAATTTCAGAGAAAGCTGTTTATAAAATTTATAAAAATGTACAAGCAGTTTATCAAAAGTGTACTGATATAAATACAGCATACAAACATCCATTCATGAGCAACCAATAAAGCTGTAATTATTTACTCAAGATTTTTAATGGCTCTATTTACTTAAACAAAAATCAGAAATTAGAATTTTAATTAAAAAAAAATCTGGTTTTAACTTAGTGTGGCTTAGCATTTTAGTGTGCATATGATCCACCGCTATATATTAAAAAGTAAACACTGCTCATTTGTGACAGAAAAGAAACTGTAAACCAAACATGACTTTACTGTTACAGGGACAATATTGAAGAGAAATAAAACAATAAAAAAAAATTTAAGGTGATGTAAGAAATGTAGAATAAACAATAAAATGAGCTTCAGTATCAAAAACAGTCACCAAACATTAAATATTAAATAAGTAAAACACATTTAAGTATTTGTGAGACTGATTTAAATATGAACTGATGTTTAATGACGAGTAATTTCTTCAGATAAATAACAGCTAGAGTGTTTTCTGAAACCGTTCAAAGTCCTCGACAGTGGCTAACGCTATTTCAGAGCAGAAAAGCTCATCTGGCAGGAACACCAGACGATCCAGAGCGATGAAGCTGGGCTGAGACGGATCGTACTGCGCTCGGCCTAGAAACTCCAGGAACATGTGTCTCTCGCGGAGGCGCAGGAACCTGGCTCTAAGCACCTGAAGGGCAGAAAAAAATCGATTTAATAAATAGGTAAAAGTCTCTTCACATGTACAAATGCACAACCAGAAACAGCATTTTAAATCAGCATAAAATAAAAAGTGAAAGGAAACAAATTTTGCAAGGAAAAGCTAACTGATTGATTGTAGAGTTATCATTTAATTAAGCTTACTTAACTCAACTTGTTTGTCCAACAAATCCACATTTCTTCTCAACAGATTTCTTGTTTTAAATTCAACAGTCAGTTACTACACCATGAAATGAAGATTTAAAAAAAAAAAAAAAAAAAATTGAATACCTATTTTTATATAGAAGTTTTTAAACGAAACAATGTTGTCAAAGTTTTTTTTAGTTGAAGACCATGTCATTCACTTTGAAACCATGAGGTTTCTGATGGGACAGGGAATATTTGTGAGAAAGAGAAAACAGACACAGAGATTTACCAATTCATATCACAATTAAATGATGTCAAAAAAGGCCAACCATAATATTCATATTAATGTCTCTTAAGAATATTCACAATAATAATAATAATAATTTCAAAATAATTTCAGTTGTAAGTAAATCTAATTGAATCTGTTTTCAGAATAAATAAAAAATTAGATGTTCACTTAAACAATATGTTACTTTTTCCCACTGCATCTGGATCTTTTCCCCCACTATTTCCATGATAAAAATCAGGGGTGTCCAAAGTCTGGAGGAATAAAGATCCTGCTGTTGCAATCCTGCTGTATTAGGGCTTAACACTAGGCAAGAGGAGCTTAACAAGTGTGACAAGAGGCCAGGACCTAAAAAGTGCAGGAAGACCCTAGCTTTACATAATAAACTATACAGACAAAATAATAGAAAAACAAAAAAAAAGTGAGATGAATTCACAAATGTCAAGAATAAGTGATAAACAAGAAAAAAGGAATATCAGTAAGCAAACACCTGGACTGATACAAGTACTTGAAAATGAACCATTACCTGAGGGAACTTTGCTATGAGTCTCTGTGGAACGTTCATGCTGTTGTGAACAAAGTCGAAGGTTTGGGTCAGCTTTCTTTTATTAGCAATTAAAAGTTTAGGAACAACAGTGATAATGTGTTGGATTTCATTGCTACGGAATCCAAACTCCAGTTCAAACACCTGAAAAATGATTTAAACGTGAGTCACCTTTAAAACAAAAAAAGAGAAAAACTATAAAACACATTTCCAACCTTTAGATTCTCCTTAACTGGCTCCAAACTGCCACACAATAATTTTGGAAGACGACTAACAATGTTTCGGGTCTGAAAAAAAAAAAATAAATAAATAAAATTAAAAATCAGAAAATTTGATTGTAAAGTATCATTATAGTGTCTGTCAATGTTGCTTGCTCTCTGTTCGTGTGTTAATTAATCCCTCTAACATCGCTCAAATCCACGTTGACCGTCAGACAGTAACTTTGAATACACATCATGAATATGCAATTTCAAAGAAAACTGAAATTGTCGAATGAAAAACTCAGCTCAAGAATCACATCTCATACAATTAGACCAACATAAGCACCATATTTTTGAAAATTACACAATGTCACTGACCCTTTAAAATTAAAAGACTAGGTCTGCAAATTACTGAAGAACGAGGAATTTAGGAACCAACAACTCAAAAATTTTTTTATACTAGCTATTTGGAACATATAATTCACTGACATAGCAAAATCAGCTTTTTTATGTCAATTGAGATACAGCAAAAATGTAAACCACATAATTTGTATAAGAACGTTAAAGAGTGGGACACTGAAGTTCACCTTCTCAGCGCTGAGTCCGAAACGCTGGTGAAAGAAGCTCAAGCGGTTGTCCAGTCGCTCCACACTGAAGTTGAGCAGATAAGGGGCTTTGCTCACCATGACAGACACAGACTGCAGACTAAACTTCTGCGATTTCAGATACGACACCCTGCAAATCAACACGGAGCTAATGAGAACATCATTCAAGTTCATTTGAGTGATATTGTGTGCAAGTTCCTTCACTTGGAAGAAACATCTTTTATATTAGCCCAACAGAACAAGTTGAGTATATTGCAACACATTAGATTATTGTTTGACAATGACTGAATCATATGTCACATGACCACAAATGCCACATGAATGTTGTGTGATGTCAGTTGCTACTTTATTCGAAAAGGAAAGCGATGTTTTTTTTTTACATCGGGAAACAATTACACCTGCAACATACAAAAGAGCCTCTTCAATCTTCTCGGGAATCTCATTGGTGTGGAGACTTTGTGCTTGATTTTAACGCTAAGATGATACTTGATTTGTATTAATGCGGTTATTCTGGTAGGTTAAACTGATGACGAATCATGCCCGTTTCATAATTTTCAGGATAATAAGGCAATAATAAGAAAGTCTTTTGTATTTTAATTGGCTAATTGTTAAAACCAAGAGGCTTTTTTTGCATGGTCATCCCTTGACTGATGAGATATTTGCTGTTCAAAGCTATGTCAAATGAAATAATTGTATTTACTTTGATTTTTTGTCCTTTGAACGAACGCAGTGAAGAAAAAAATTTTACTTTTAGAGAACAGGTTAGAAGAAACACCTATTTTATGTGATTGGATTAAGAATTATTTGATTGAAGATGTGATGCATAAATCCTCTCAAATCAATCTGCATCATTTCCACTTCTCCCTTATAAAAGGCTTTAAACACTTTTTCAAATGAGTTATACTGACAAAATCCTCAAAAGAGTTAAGAAAAAAATTAAATATAGCAAAGATGGGTTTTTACTTCTACTTTTATGAAATGCAGCTACTTTAAGAATATTTCTGTTATTAGTTGGCATCGCACAAGACTCACTCAGAATAGCAAGATATAAATAAAGGCAAGGTATGATATTACTGGTAACCAATGTTGACAATCGAAATTACATAAACTAAAAGAGTAAAGTCAGTAAGTTTTTCCAATTATTTGTGATGCACTGAATCCAATTTCTATTTTTTCTAAAGCAAATCATTTTTAAATAAACTATACATTTTTACAAACTAATGTAAATGTCTACACCAAATATTTTGTAAAGTGAGTAATATATATATATATATATATATATAATTTTTTCCCCTAAAATAAAGCAAGCATGCCATTAAGATAAATTAAATAAGCTTTCTGAATCCAGAATGGATGTTTGAATTTTCAAAAGTGTAAAGAAGTTCCTTTAAGAAAAAACGTTTTTGGGATGTATTGGGTTATTTTACTTATTAGTCATTTTTTTTACTCTTTACGTCATAGTTAATTTCTTGAATTAATTGAGTGTGTTTTAATAGCAGTTAAATTGTGTTAGTTCATGGATTGTGTGTTTGTTTTAAGTTGTATGCATGTCTTTCTTTTAAAGCCTTTTGAAACAAGGAATTGAATTCTTTGAGATGAAGGAGTTGGCCATTAATGAATTTAGGTGCTGTAGCCATCTGCTGAATTTCAACATACTGGATGATGCTAGAAGAGAGCGAGAACGGAAACAATAATACCATGTGTATAAAATTCTAGACCCAGGGAGAGAATTTCACTCTTCAACCAGAATCCCCCAAGAGACAACAGAATACAGAATGTCTCATTTGAGGAATATTGTATATTCAAAATTCTGTTAAGGGCATTATTCGTGAAGTTTTAAGTAAAGAATAATTTCTAGTTTTAAAGCCCTTTCTATTTAAAAATTGGCATTTACAACTCTACAGTGGTTGCATGTTAGTATATTTCTCTCTTCATCAAATAGCCTAGGACAGTGGTACGTGTATCACTGGTGATGTTTAATAATGGAGCAATGCTACTGCAGCCCAAGGAGCACGCTAGCGTTCTGTTCCTCAGTACAATCTCTCATCGAGTTTCATTTTAAACAGGAGACATTGGAGTAATTTCAGTTAAAATACTAACATACAAGTACAAAAAGCGACAGTTATAAACGAGAAAGTTTATAGAGTGAAAGAGTTGTTGATAAAGACTGGTGAGAGCATTTTCGTTCATAAAAGCATTATTCTTATCTTTCTGTGAGCGGTATTTCCCAGCCATTAAAAGAAAGCGTTGAACTCTGAAGAGCTTCAGCTCGGAAAAAGAAGCTTCTGATTGGTTGATTTAACCTCTATGGGAGAAGAGTCTGCTGCCCTCTACTGGGTAGTTACAGAACATTCCTAACATTCCCAATACTGAGGCTAAATTGAATAAATATTTTTATTACAATAATTTTGCATCTTATTTGAACTGTACTGAACTGTTACTGAACAGAAAGGCCAACACTCTGTTGCCATACTAGAGTCGAGTATTTTGATGTTGCTCATTATGGTGGTACTTGGAGCGCCAATTTTTTCTGAGATGGTACTTGGTGAAAAAAGAGAACCACTGACCTAGAAGATGGATAATTAGCGTGCAGCATTGAGAGTGCAGAAGAGAGCACAAGTTAGTCTGAGACAGCTTGCAAACACTAAGTGATAAATAATCAGCATTTTTTGACATGCATGTGCTTGGGTCCTGAATCATTGCAGTATTATAACCTAGTGTCTGTGTAATCATCCAAAGAAAAATGAGTAGACACTTCAACATTCAACATTTTCTGACAGGTGTGTGGAATGATGATGGCCATTAGAAGTGTTAACAGTTTCACTGAGGAAAGTTTGCATATGTTCCTAAAATGGTTAGTTGAAGTCAATCTTTACTTACTTTGCTGGTATCAAAGATGCCATGTTTTCTGTAACTTTGTTATTCAATTTGGTGATGAGAAATATTCAACAGTAACATATTTTTTGTCCATTTTCCTGAGAACCACATGGTCTATTGAACAACATTATGGAAGAATCTTTGGCAGGGAGGCACTCCTGTAGCTGATATAGGGGGGTACATTGCTTGAAAATGTTCGAAAAAACAGTAAAACAGTGTCTAACCATTAAACACGTGGCCTTGTATAGATCTTTCAAAATGCATTTGTGTTTTGCACAAACAAGCTAATAATTAAAATTATCAGCATGTAAAAAAAACAAATATTGTAGCCCAAAACTGTACTCTTTCTGACCTGGCCTTGAGGTTGTCCAGGCTCTCAGTGAGGATGAAGGGGTTCTTGGTGATTATGTGTCCCAGAGTGTTCTCCTGGACTCCCAAATCTTTCAGGAATAAAAGTCTAGGAGCCACATCTGATGTAAAATCCAGGCGGAGAAGCATGGTACCCACATTTGGCCTTTGCTCCAGCTCATACAGATTCACTCCTGCACACACCAGAAGTGAATAATGTACAAGTGGAATTCAGTCATCATCTAGAGTACTAATTTATTTGCCTTTTATGAAACTTAAGTCATTATTCGACTGAGCAGCTAATAAAACAATACGCAGCAATAAAATCAGTGAAGAATAAGATGCATACCAATCTGAAGGAGTTCACGGAGGGTTTCAGATTTCTCTACATAAGGTCTGAGTGTGTAAGACTCTGGTGGAAGAATTGACGGAATTTGAATCTGAACAGCTTCCTCATCACTGATTTCCTGAAGCGGAGACAAATGGGGAACTGCATCCAATCCTACGAAGACAAGTTCATCAGAAAACTTTCCTTGCAGACTGATATGGTTGAGAACTAAAGGAAAACTAACAAAACATTTACCAAAACTTGGACCATCAGCAGGAAACTCTGTACTTGATGCTAGACTCGAACCTGATGTTTGGAAAGGCACACGTTTCCCAACATCTTTCAGAGTCAGATCAGGGGAAGGTGTTTGATGGTCTGTGAAGAATCGGACGGTCTCTTGTCTCGCAATGGGGCTTCTGCAGACCGACGGATTTATGCTGAGCAGCTGTAGGACTGTGTGCCGATTCAGAGTGTACTTGGACTCCTGGAGAACTGGAGATAACGGCCTCCAGAGAAACAGTCGGATGCATCGCTGACAGACAAGCATGACCACTTTTAAGCTGTGTGTAATAATACTCTGTAAAAATTAGAATGCATCACAAGGGTTATTTGTATGATTGAAGTTAGTTTTGACTATTGATTGAATAATACTCGTATTGAAACTTTTAAGTTAAAACAGTGAATATGCTAAGCAATGCTTGAGACCCACCATTCAATGAATTCATTAATCAATGCTCCATCATCAACTATTATTTATGCTTTGGCATACAATTTTAATGTGAATAATAATTGGACAACATAATTCCTGCTAATTATGCTTTAAAAAAAACTATGTATAACAATATTATAAGCAGTTGCTTTAAGCACATCAGACCATTTAAGAAACGGACAAACCGAAATATACGTAAACAAATTCAATGTCACTACTTGTTACATAATAAAATACGTAAATGTGCAAAATATTCTTAGTCAAGCCTGTAAATGAATATCAAAACATTAAGACACATTGTACGGCAATGGGAACGAATAAATATAACTATAAGCGCACCTATTTCTCTTACAAATCGCACAAATACAGCAGCGCGTTCACGTGTCCTCTTCTTTCTTGCTCTACGCAACTACCCGAGTCAGGACGATAAAACAGCGCCAACTAAAGCATGGGCATGAAAAAGAATACTTGTCGACGTCATAATGCTGAAATTGTTTTGTTGCCCTGAACCGCATTTCTCTCCTCATATATGTGATATCAGTCATACGTTGAAAAAAGAGAACTATTAATCTTGTATGTCTGAATAATATCCAGTCAGATGAAGAGGACTCATTAATCAATGTTTATTGCAAAATGACACCAGTTTTTTTTATTGTTGCTAATTATACAATAAAGGACATTTATAAATGCATTCTATATATTTTTAGCCAGCTTGAAGCCGTGCCTAAAGACATTTAACATACTCCAGTCACTTATGCGCAATACAAAGGTCTCTACATAAAGTGATGAACATTCATTAAGGAATTCTATAGACTGCTTTTAAAAAATGGATTCCACTTCTACGAAAATTGAATGGCCCAAGAGTATCTCATGTCCATAGCATTAAGTTCTGACAACCAAAAGTTTTTTTTTCTTTTTGGAGTAGCCAAAACGTTACTCTTTAAATGTAATAACAATTAACAACTTTAATGAAAGTTAATTAACACGTGTTGCGTGACTGATGTATACCCAACAACATTAATGGGATAAACATCTAAATACTGTCACTAACAGATCCATAAACATAAATACATTGAACATTTATAGATCTTTCCAACAAAACCATTTTTTGTCACATTCTGTTGTCTAAATTAAGAACTTCATGATTTACATGTAAGCATTAAACCCATGCTGACAAGACTTAATTTTTTCACATGTGCGTGCATGCTTTCAGTAGCTGCAATAAGTAGCACTTTTTAACATACATATTTGTTTTCAAATAAGACATACAGGATGTGTTATTTGCACATAATTGCACATGAACAGATATTTAAATCATTATATACACTAGCTATCTTCACAAGCAGCACCAAAAAGTAGCCAAAACCCTTCAGTGATTCAGCTTCTCTATCCTTCTGGTAAGTCTCAAATATGTAAACTAGTCGAATCTTTTAAAAAGAATGTACCAAATATTTAATAAAATATAAATTATATTATTTAAATACAGTATTACATACATTTAATGTAAAACATCTGCATTTTACTTGTTTGGTTACTAAATTATTTCATGATGCAGTTCATTTGAACAATCTTTTAAAATGCAAGCTTCCCAGTGATAATATATACGTTTTTTCTCTTGAATGAGTTATATTTAAAAAGCAAGTTTGTGTCTTCTCATATACCCTGAAATGTCCCCATATTGCTCTAGTACTACAGGACCTAGATTTAAGATAATGTATCATGTAAACTCAACTTTTTAGACATTTCGTGCATGTTTTAGTATTGTTCCCTCATTAAAAACATGCCTTAAGTAATATTTAGATTTGTACATGCATGTTTGTGTAATCCTATTTCTTTTTCTTGGACTTCAAAAGAGCTTGATGATCAAAGCCACAGCCTTTGTCCAGAGCACTGCCCACCAACCAATAAGATAAAGCATAAATGCATCTCAATAAAGAATGTACATGTCAAGGGGCACCCTCTGCTCTCCCTGCTCATGCGCAATAGGAAGTGACTGAACTGTAGTACCTTGACCTTGGCAAGGGGGGTAGGATCAGAAGGAAGCAAATTCTCATTCACTCCAATGAGAACAATTTTGGAACTAAAAACATGTTTACATCCCTGGTGCTGTAATGTTTTTTTATTTTATTTAGATTGATAGTTTTTACCTTCATGAACACTGAGAGGGTGAATTATTTTACATTTGTTAGTTTAGGTCATATAAAATGTGAATAATCAGCCAATCAGACATCTATGCTATGCCTATATCCCACCTCTCTGGACCCATATTTGGTTACCGGAAAGTGATTTACTTCCACGAAGTCGATTGTTGGCTATGGCCATTTTTGGCTTGTTTCACTGATCAAAGACATTGTTTATGATAAATACTGCCTTTTGAAGATTATTAAGGGTGCAGCAAAAATGGAGTGGTAAAAAATCTATTATAAATTATGTAAAAGGGGAGTAATATGGCATGTTTAAGCACTGTTTTAACATTCTGTGAACTATAAAACTCTGAATAACATGGCACCACCTCGCTGGATTAATCTTATGTCATTCATCGTCCTCATCACTATGCTCCTCCTTCAGTCTGGTTAAAGTGTCTATCCTAAAAGAGAAATGTGTGTAATAAACCATTTAGAAATTTGAAAAAAGAAAAGAAAAGCTGTCCGTGTTGAGTCTATATGATGTGGAAACGTGGGCCGGGGGAGGCAATGATGTCACTGTAGGGCTCATCCTGCCTCAGCTCCACTGCCTGCTGCTTCTTCAACACCAGAAAACTGTAAAACTTAGCTGCTGCTTGCTTCTTGTTGTTGTTTCTGCAAAGTTCCAACAAGCTGATGGATTCAGCACCAGTCTTAGCAATGACTCTCTAAATAAAGAAAGATAATAAGTGAAAATTTTAAACGAGCACACCAAACATGTTTAGGAGGTGCTCCACATTTCATCCAGACCTGCAAACCATGAAGCATCTGCTGTGTCCTCTTATTCCACCTCCTCTCTTCCTGGTCTTGGTCACCACTCTGGCCCTCTTCCTCCTTTAAAATTTTTTATTTAATTTTTTCATTTAATTGTTTGGTAACTGAAGGCTATTCTTAAAATAAATCTTCTTTATCACCTCTTCATCTTCATCATCACCCTTCTTGTTTTTGCTCTTCTCTCCAATCAGGTCCAGTTCAGGGATGAGCTGGGAGATGTTTGTGGGTTCTTCAGGAGGAAGTTCCACTGGTTGGATGTTCATGTGATGAGTGGATACGATGGAGGAGCGATCGTCTTCCAGCATCTGAAAAAGAGAATGAAAATCTTGCTTTTATAAACATATGTATGTGGCTGTACTAAAAGTGTTTTAAACCAAATATTTGGAATTTTCAAAATTTGTGTTGTTTTTTTGGTGCTTCTATTTCAGAGTATCAGCAACTTTTTGGTTCCTAAATTCACCCTTCCTTAAAAGAAAAAGCACTTTATATTATATTTATAAATTATATAAAAAACAAAATGTATTAAAAAAATAAAAATGTATATTGTTTCCAAAAAGTGGTAAGTACATACAAAATTAAAGTCACTTATTTAAAGGTGGATATTTGAAATGAGTAACAATGCATATATTGTTTTTGCAGGAAATGAAAAAACGAGTAATAAATTACAGTAAAACAAAATTAACACAAACAATTGTAAAAAAAGAACGAAAGAAAAAGTCCAATTTCTCTATTTCCTGTTCTGACCATGGTCTACAAGGATAGCAGAGGAACGTATATTTGCAAGATTGTCTTACCCACATTATTTTCAATTTATCCCAGATAAGGATGAGACAAACGTGATTGTTAAGGGCAATAATTTTACTAATCCCAAATAACTTTTCTCGTAAAAAAAAAAAAACAGCACTAAGAACTTGAAAAAATAAGTCAAACACTGCTGACTGGGAAGAGATCACCAATAGAGGGGGAGAGGGAGAAGACAAATAAAATTACTTTCAGTCACCCATTATTAATTTGATCTGAACCGCTTAAGCATAATGTATCTAAGCATAATGTGAATGGTGTCATTGCATTGCAATTTATAAATATTCCTTTAACACCAACATATAAATATTGCATTACATAAATAATAAATATTGGACCAAAAATATTGTGGATATTCTTGATTTTAATGCTTTAAAATTATAATTTTTGTCATTGAAAAAATTATGATTTCGTTCAGCCATTATGCTACACAATTTCCCATTATTGCATGACAAATTATTAACATGCAATGCAATTCTGCACAGATTTGTTAATCAAACTTAAAAGTAACATAGAGCCAAGAAACTGAGTGTGTTTTTAAGATTTAAGAGTAATACTGTAGTGCAAGGGAATACTTTTAAATTACAGTAATTGAGTATTATTTAAAAGCATCACGGTGGCACAGTGGGTAGCATGGTTGTCTCACAGCAAGAAGGTCACTGGTTCGAGCCTCGGCTGGGTCGGTTGGCATTTCTGTGTGGAGTTTGCATGTTCTCCCCGTCATTGCGTGGGTTTACTCCGGGTGCTCCGGTTTCCCCACAAGTCCAAAGACATGCGGTATAAGTGAATTGAGTAAGAACGATTGTCCATAGTGTTAAAGTGTGAATGAGTGTGAGTGTGAATGTTTCCCAGCGATGGGTTGCGGCTGGAAGGGCATCCGCCGCGTAAAACATATGCCAGAGAGTTGGCGGTTCATTCCGCTGTGGTGACCCCAAAAGGGAAGAAAGACGTCATGGATGGAATATTATTTAATATGTTGCAGTGTGCAAGTAACTTGTTTATAAGCCAAAGTAAAAATCATGTACAAGGATTAGAATCTGCAAGTCAAACCT
Source organism: Danionella dracula (assembly GCA_900490495.1). NCBI lineage: Eukaryota > Metazoa > Chordata > Actinopteri > Cypriniformes > Danionidae > Danionella > Danionella dracula. Next base: position 5,546,180 of record UELW01000111.1, read on the forward strand.
TCAAAGCTCCATAAAGCCAGAAACTCACAGGTAAGGCTGGCTCTTCTTCCTGTGCCCTCCGTTTCAGTCCTCGGTGACTGGATGGAGGAGGCATTACTGAATCGTCCAGGCTGGTGCGGCTGCCCTCCACTGCTGAAGCCTGCAGGACACTGGGCTCCTCCAGGATAGTCTGGTCTGTGAACAAACAGGCCTTTTAACTCATGAAGCAATTAATTTAAAATGTTTTTACATTTTTTACAAATGTACAATGTATCAAAACATATTGTGTTTTGCAATGAATACAGTGACATCAGTCCCATTAACTGTGTTTGAGTTTATTGGACTTGTTTTCAGTTTTGATCCAAAAGAAAAAGTAATACGAGCAATCATTATTTTTTAACACTGAGATTCGGCTGGCCTTGGCTCATTTTCTCTGAAGAACATATGCAGAACCCATTTTTATAATTAATAGAAGGTGTCTATGCTTTCTGCACTAAGGGTATGTAAAAGTGTGAAAACTGTAGGTTCTGCAACTCTTACCCCACAAACATAAATCACACATTCCTTTACATAACGTTTTTACATAAAACTTCTTGTGCGTGTGAATTGCAATGTGTTCACCAGACATGTGAACAACAGTGGATTAAAATAATTTAAATTTTATATTTAAATTAAATTTTCATAAATTTTTTTTTTAAAGTAGTTTATGGACTTTTTTTTTTTGCAAAGATAACTGATCTCATGAACAATCTTAATAAGACTTTTGTAGTCCTAATTAAAAAAAAGAGAGAAATTTATTATGAATACTCTTCAATATGCATCACATTAAGAAACAAGCGTATTGTTGAGCCAGTTATGCTATAGCTATAGCTGCCCACTGTTCCGGGTGTGTGTTCACGGTGGGTTTGTTCACTGCTGTTTGTGTACACTGGGATGGGTTAAATGCAGAGCACAAATTCCGGGTAGGGGTACATACTCCATATGTGGCCATCTAGTCACTTTCCTGCAACACAAACCAATCTCTGCACCAAAGATTCGTTCAGTTTTACCAATGATGTCTCTCTGCTGGTTCAGAGCCTCTTCACGTGGCACCTCGGGGTTCTCCAGATCTTTAAGGAACTCATCCAAGCTGTCTGCTTCTCCTCCTTTCTTCCTCTTCCTCAGCTCATCAGGCACCAGAGGAGTCAGGCAGCGAGTGAACATCTGCACAGAGAGCAGAAAGTATAATCAACATGACTAAATACAGTTAAAAAAAACATTAAGAGAAAGCTATGGATTTTCAGTTCAAACGCCATTTTAGAAAACAATACATCCTCACTCATTTGCATTAAATTATGATCTATATCATATCGGTTAAAAATGCAGAAAATGTTAGGAAAATATAGTAAGTTTGAGATGATAGATGCTAGCCTTGAGCAGCCTGCTGTTCCAGAGAGGCTGCGCAGGCAGAGAAAAGAGCTTTTCCACTCCTCCCGTCTCTTTCCACATCATCAGCTTCTTGGTGGGCGGAGCCAGATCCAGCGTGGTCACGATGTCTGAGTAGTCACTCAACTGTGCACGTATAGTTTTACTGTCCAGTTCCTTCACGCTGTCCACAATCAGCTTCCTCTTCCTTTTTGCCTTTGTTTCTTTGACTGATGAGACAAAATGAGAAGGAAGCTTGGTTCACTGAGAAGCATGGGAATTCATTATTGTAGCTCATCTTCATTCATTATTGTAGTCCATTGTAGTTAATTTTAACTATTACAGCAGCATCTCTTGATGGATTCAGAAGACGCATAAAAATTTAAGTCTGCAAAAGGAACACCCAGGCCTACTGAGCTAAAAGTCTTCTCTGAAAAAAAGAAAGCGCTTGGTGGGTTGGGAACCAGATCTGGCTGACCTGTGATGTCAATTGGCTCCAGAGCAAATGCTTCCTCCTCATTGTGAACAAGTGTGGTCTGTTCAGTTTGGTCTGTCATAGTGGGAAGGGGCTCAACGGGACCCGAATCAGGACTATCTGGACCTCCTGCAGCTGTTAGACAAAGACCAAAATCAGTTGCAATCAAATTTCAATCCATACTCAATTTAGCACATTGAAGCATACTAATACAAACAATTCCTGGAATTGTTAACATACGAATGTAGAGATGTTTCTACCGATCCTGATATTTTCGGATCCGATCTTTTTTTGCTCCCATGCAATCTAGAACATATTTCTAGGTCAGATAAATTATGACAATCCTTATAAAAAAACCTTTACACAAATATAAAGTATGAATAATGTAACTAAAACTATTTAAGTGCAAACTCAAAAGTAACAAGAGTGTCTTAACAAGTCAAAAAAGTATTTTAAAGAGGTAATTGAACTAGGTTTGATGAGAATAAGTCAAAAACTGACAATAAACAGCATTGGCTTTGAATTGTAAGATCGTTGATAAAAATGTAAGTTATTTAGTTTTTTTTAATGAAAGTGTAATTGTATGTGTTATTTTAATTAACCTACAAATGTACTGTAATGTTCAAATATATATATATATATATATATATATATATATATATATATATATATATATATATATATATATATATATATTTATATATATATATATATATATATATATATATATATATATATATAAATGCTGACGATCAATTAAAAAAATTTACTAATTAATCGCAACATTTCCCTAAATTAATTGTGATTAAATGAATCGCAATCACAGGACTAAGACTTCTTTTAAATCTATAAATGTAAAATTTAAATAATTAAAGTAAATTGAAGACAAAGAGACTATTTAATTTCAAAATATGATTGTTTATTGAATTTTTTGTTTAACTTGTAACACAGATTTTATCATAAAAAGCATGTTGTGGTGGACATACTTTAAACAAAGTAAGACTAAGACGTATTGACGATGAGAAGGCACGGAGGAAGGACACATTATAGCACGAGACATGCATCACGCTCACGGGTTTCACCGCTGGGCTTCTGTGAGCAATGACAGCTACTAAGGCATCATGGCGCTCTTTGTTGAAAGTGCATTTGTTCGGTCTAACTTTGTGTAAAACTGAGGAACAACAGTACACAGAGATTTTTGGGCAACTAAAGCATAATACAACCAACACTCAAAAACTAATGAAATAGCTCCGTCTCTTGACTGTTTTTATCGGTGTGTGTGTGTGTGTGTGCGTCCGTCCATGCACGCGCATGTATGTGTGTGTCCACTGTTAAGTTATGCTGCATAAAATAAAAATATGTTGAGAGTAGGTAAAACAACATTAAAAAGTTGAAGAAGTAATAAATATGGTGTTGAATTATGTAATGTAAGTAAGTGGTGTTGCCAGCCTTGTGCCACTTGCAAAACTATGGAGTGAACAGAGGACGATCAGCCTGATGATTTTACCTCAGATTAAAAGGACAACCCTAATCTCACACGCCTGCTACTGCAATTGATCCAAGGTTTAAAGACCTAAAATTTCTTCACGAAGAGAGCTGTTAATGGCAGAAAGTTCTGGAAAACAAGAGTCTAAATAGACCACAAACTAACAGCCACCAAAGAAGAGGAGCAAAAAGTAAATTTTTGGAGGATATTGATGGTTTATTGCAGGCATTTAGTTTTTTTTATGACAAAACCTGTGTCAAAAAAATTTTAATATTTAGGCCCGATATACTTTTTCCAAATCCAATCATTTGAGAATCACAAGACCTGATTATTCGGGAGAACCTTATTGTCAACTGGAAACTGAAGAATAAAGTAACAAGTTGCTGTATAATAGATGTGCCGTTTTCTAGCATGTGAGTAAGGGTTATAACACCATAGATTATCAATTGTTAACAGATAATAACTATTTAATCAACACAAATTAGGTGTTATACTTGCACAGCTGATTCTTGGTGCCGTTCTAACCAAAGTGAGGCTCTACCAGAGATAAATAAAACTTTGGCACCTGAGTCCTGCACTGTTAGTTTTAAGCTTGTTGTATAACATCAAGTTTTTGCTATTTCAATGTTTAATTTTAGACCTAATTAATTTTTTTTACAAATACTTTAATGCTAATGCAAAGCTCATTAATGAAAGCCTTCAAGAGGTGTACTTGAACTTTATTTGAGGGAGATATAGGGGGAAGGACCTGTCTGATAAACAAAGGGTGCTCTAGTTAGCTAACCGTGCACTGGGCACGCACCAGCGGCATCTACATTCACCAGTCAAAAAAAGAAGCCCAGTAAACTCGAGTAAAAACCCAACTCCCCTGTGGGGGCTTTCTAGGGAAATTTTGGTGGACATTCCAGAAGATCAAGTATGTTCTTTGTCAACAGGTGTCACAGACAACTTCAAGTTCAAATTCTGAGTTTCTGAGATGATTGGAAATTTTGAACTGATTTATTGTTTGATGAATATCGTGTTTTGTAATAAATGCAAAAATTATTAAAATAAATGTAACTGATTAAAGTTATTGAAAACCAAATCTTTGATATAAATGTTTCTTTGAGCTAGGACAAACAATAGTTAAATACTTAAAAAATAGTGAATTACTTACTTAACAAAACTTATAAATAAAAAGGTTAAAGCTGTAAAGAATAAAATGTGAAACACCTGATCACAAAAGCTAAAAGTGTGAAACTATTGGGCTTCATTCTGGCTTGTTTGGACTTACAATCACGTGTTGAAGTGAGGTTGAAACAAAAACTTCTGGACTGAGGCCTTAAAGGAATAATGTTGCCTACAGAAGCTCTAGAGCCTACTAATAAAACCAGTTTAATTTAAACCAAGTGTTTTATTATTTATACCTTCAGCTAATTAAAAATTTAAATGTTTTTTTTCTATATCCATGCCAAATCTGACATTTTAGGTTTCATTTCACCCACAAGGGTTTGCAAAACCCATTTCTATCTTAAATGTCCCCTATTTTTCATTAACTTCAACAAACTCCCGTGGACTCCTAAAAGGGTTTCCTACGTGAAAGGTTGTCAAAATCATCATCGTCCTCTGCCCCGTGGTCTTGAGGCATCATAACTCCCTCAGCGATGGCAGGTGGGTCATCAAAAATCCCCCCACCATCCTCATTGCTGAGCAGCTTGTCCACTGCAGAAAGAGAAAGCAGTTGATTTCTTTAATTCAACCCTTTTCAAACTGTTGTCAGTTCACTGTAATTCTACTAAAACATTGTAATGAGCTGAATTCATAAACGCACTACTGAGACATGAAAAATTGGATCCCAAGAACGAACCTCCATTATTTTGCTCAACAGATAAACCATTAATGGTTTCTGCCAGCCTCTCTCACCCAGCATGCCTCCATCGGTGCTCTCCATCGGGTTGTCTCCGAAGTCATCCTTGTATTGATCGTACTCCAGGTGGTTGTTGGATTTGTCAGCAATCTGCCCGCTGCTTGACTCTGACTCCAGCAGCAGGTTTGATGACGCGGACGCTCCATGGATGATGTCTACTTCAAACGCTCCCTCTTCCCGCAGCATTTCTCGGTCATCCATCCCAAAGTCAGCTGATATGGGAAAAAGATGACAGCAATAAAGACAAACATCATCTACTCCTAACAAGATCACAGCATGTGTGGATTAGCATCATACAAAAAAATACCCACCCCTAAAAGCTGTTTTGGTTTCTCTTTTAGGTTTAACAAAGAATTATAGTGAACAACAAAGACAAAAGAAACACCTCATTTATTACTCTTATCATTGACACTAGTGACTGATGTGTTATAATTTAAGAAGTTTTTGCTGTTTTAATTAATACCTTAATATGTTTCACTGTATTTTGTTGGGTGATTGAGTTCCATATGTAAACATAAATATGTAAAAATATGTTTAAGCTGTTTAACAGGACTTTTGTGCACTTTCAAAATTTTTGGAAAGTGTTCAATTAATAAAGTTGGTCTAGCATCGTGAGGTCAAAGTTTTTCCATATGTTATTTTTATTTTCAGGAGGAGAATATAAGGTTCCATCTTGTTATATTATTTACTATGTTCGCTTTATTGAATTCAGGGATATTCAATACTGTAACAAGAGTGTTGTGTTAATAGCATGGGTTTGTTTGTTCCGAAGTGATCATTGGTGTTGAGTCAGATTTGTAGTATCACCAATTTATTGTCATATTTTATTTTTGATCTATAAATCAAATACATTTTTTAAATAAATTATAAAAGTTGTAAGTTCCTCCATCATGAAGCTGTAGCATGGCTAAATTGCAGTGTCCCATTGTGCTAAAATTAATCACGATTTAATTCGGAGTTTACTTTTCCTTAAGATAAGGAAAATCAAGGGTAAAATTCACATACATTGAGGCAAACGGAAAAAAACTACGTCCGGTAGTTGAGTAACAGTTGACTTGGAATGCATAAGTAGTCGAGTATACAGTCTATTATCCAAAAAGATCAACTATTTGAACTTTGTAAAGTTCACATTAATCTGCACTGATGTTCCCACTATGATGGCTGTTTTCTTTGCATTTTTTTAAGATGGTATCTTGCCTTTGACTTTACATGTACATGACATGTAAATGGTCCAATTGTGGTGTGAGTACACGGTTAAAAAGATGTGGTTTCTCAGCTAGGGTTGACAGTGCAACATCTAGAAGAGAGTAATTAAAGTAAAAGGGAATTTAAAGCATAGTGTAGTTATACCGAAATCATTGTCCTGGAGAAGACTGAGATTTCCCACTTCCTCTCTCATAGTGATCTCTTCCACACGAGACTGATTGAGGGTGAACTGCTGAGCAACATCGATGTCACTGCAACCCAGAAAACACAGCACAACTGATGAGCTTCAGTGAGAAAACACCTACATCATGGGTTTGAAATTAGATTGTTCCAAAACTAAGAAATTGGTCTAGGAATCAATTCCAAAGCATTTAACCAAATTCCAAATAAGAGTCTACAGCTAAATTAATGACTGCACTCTATTTAACAGCAGAAGGAACACAATATACTGTATTGAAATGTAAAACAACAAAATATGGTAAAATGTTATCAAAATTTGCACCCTGAAGACTAGTATGTAAACTAAAATAGTTAATAGAAATAAATCAAATAAATAGAAATAATAGAATAGTGCAAATTTGACCTTGACACTTCTGCATGTTCAACATGTTTCCTAAACTGTTCTCACAAACTCATAATCTACTATTAACAATAGAAGAGAATAGATAGAAGAGAATATTAAAGTGTTTAATTTCCTTTTGAAATCAGGAAATATAGCTATCCTGGTTTCATTTTATTATGGTACCAATGTAACTTTACAACTAATTAGTTGTAATAATTTTCATGTTATGAAAGACAAATTTGAGGACAGCGTAGAATAACTAGTTCCCTTACTGAGATGTTTTCATGCTGTGGGAGGAAGAAAAACAGAGACAATCGAGTAAAAAAAACAGTAACAACAACAACAACAACAACAACAATCACAACAACAACGCACTCTATGAGGTGGATGCAGGGTGCACCTCTGACCTCACAAAGCAGTATGGTGATAACCACTTCATTATAGTACAGGGAATACTAAAGGATATCCTTCACTGAATTCATTAATTTTTCTCTCTGAATTTCAGAGAAAGAAGCAGAGAAAGTTAAATTTCCACCTACTCAAGGTCCGGGAGAGGCTGATCGAAGTCATGGAACTCCTCAGGTAATGTAATAGCATTGTACGCAGCTTCACGGTTTTCCTCCGGCAGGTCAACCACACCTGAATTAAACACACCATAATCCATCATGTTTCTGTTCTGGTGGAAGACAAACACCTTGTTTACAACAAATGGCTCTTACCTGGGCGAAAAGCCATTTTGATCTTAATAAAAGCCTCATTGCAGTCTGCCAGTAGGTACTTGGCTTTTCTGTGGTAGATCCTTACGACACCCAGAAGCAGGTGACCAGAGGTGCGCAGAGCCATTTTAACCTATTGAATTATAAAGGCATTTATAATTTGTTAAATAATTACACAAAATAATTTTTTATGACGCTCTTTAATTATTATTTGGAATTTGAGAGAATTCTGAAAGATGTTTCAGAAAGTTTTTATTAATGAACATGATCCAGTGGTAACCTATCTTCATTTGGAAGTGACTGACGTTCAAAGCAAGTATTCGTTCTTTACAACTAAATGTGTTATTATTAAAACGGATGAAACCACCCTAAACAACAACATAACTCATTACAAATCAGTAAACCTTTGGAGAGATGATGCTTTCCACGCTGCTCTCCAGATTGCACTCAAACACGTGTGCTTTGGTCAGTTTCTTGTCCCAGTGTGCCGCCAGCCAAATTTTGGCCAGCGGCCCACGTTTGCTAAGAACAAAGTGAGCGTAGAACATCGTCCCCGAACCGTCTCACACTGAGGTGGAGGGAGACGGTCAGCCTGCACAGGAAAGCCAGACTTAAAAGGCAATATAATATCAATGTATGTAAAAGATGATGAATTGGATGTTTTTTGTAATCAGAAAAAGCTAATAAATCATCATTTTTTATATAAATAAATATTGAAATCAATCCAATAACCACACCTTGTTTTATTTAGAAAAAAGCAATAGAGAATTAAGTTTTATATCGTCTACCTTTTCCAGGTTACAGCTTTTATATAACTAATATAAATGTTATCATCTTTTCACTCTCGATTGCAAGTTGAAGCATCACAAATCTAAGACCAAACAATATGTAGTTCTTAGCAGGGCTACTAACACTTGTTTTACTCCAGGTTATATTTTCACTGCTCCTCTTGTTCAAGTTAAAAAGATGTTTATTCTTGTTATGTTAAGATGTTAATTCAGAAATATTTACAGGGAATACACAGGTGAGACTAAACGTTGTTTCTCACCAGCACTGCAGTGCAAAAATAAATATATAAAAAATATTTACAAAATATTCAAATATACAAAACAATAATTAAACTAATAGTACTCGCAGTAATAATTATTTTTCATTTCGTGAAGGAGTGGGTTATAAGTCCGCTTGCTAGTTTATCATGGAGACAGCAAATAAATTAAACCATGTAACGTCTGTAACGCCAAAACTACGAATTGAACGTTCAGCTGTGTTGAACGTCTGTCAGAATCTGTAAGCTCGAGATAAGTTGATTTGAAACAAACTGTATACTTTCAGAAATATTCAGATGTTAATGTACGTTATGGAGTCGAATCCGGGTGCCATAGAGCACCTGTCAATGAAGAGGCATGAACAGGGAGAGAAAGAGAGAATGACATTTTCTAGATGCTTCCATTGTAAATGCGACTGGGTATGGCTGATTTGCATGCACCTATATGCTTTTTTCGTATGTACACGTATGTTCAGAATTACCAGTACTTACAGGAAGGTGTCCAATCGTCGCTCTCCGTACTATAACAACCGCATCTATGGTACCTTTCCCGCTCTCCTCCCACTGCACAGTTTCACTAAAACAAACAAAATGGCGACGCCCCCTCCTTTCGCGCTCCTGACGCTGTTCTTTTACCACCAACTCCAGACCGTGTACAGCATTGAAGGAATGTACACGCTGAATTTCAGTACAGTTGGACGTTTAACCATCTCTAAAGCAAAGCTTTCATTTAAAATATTTTGAGCTTCTTTTGTTGAGCCAAAAGCTTGAGTGTGAGGTAATAGTTGGGACAAAATTAAGTTGAAAACAAATCATGAACTTTGAGACGCAACTTGATTTGAAAAGGTTTACCTGGCTCCCAAACAAACTAAAGCAAATGAGTAATACACAGAATGAACCCAACTAATTACTTGTGTCAACAAATAAATGTCAACAAATCTCAACAAATTAGTTTATTATTGTTCCTGGAAAATGTTGTCACAAATGTACCCACACACATGATTCAAATTCACGATTTAAATGCAAGTTAATATTAGGTATTTCTAAATATTTTATTTCTAAATGTTTATACAGCACATTTCATAGCCATTTAAGCTTTCAACCATTATTCATTATCACAAATTTAGTTTAATTTGATTCCATTTTTAAAGTTTTATTTACCAAAAGTTTTAATCAGAATGAGATTTTGTTGTCACAATTTCGCAGCACATAAAATCCCTTTCGCTCTGTAAAAGTTCATTATATGTTTTCAAAGTTTAAATAGTTATAGAATAAAGTTTAAAGTGTTATAAAGTCATTTAATACGTTTTTTTTGGTCAGCTTTCCCCAGAGGAGCAATATAGTGTCACATAGCACCACCTGCTGTCTGAGACGCAAACCTAACACTTTGTAAGTTGGTTTCAGTTTGTTTTGGTGTTGATTTATCTTTTGCAAAGCAGATCGTGTATAGATTGGGTTGAAAGGAAGCTGGATTTGTATAAAACATTTTGTCACAAAACGTACTCCACACTTAAGGGTTCTACTCTACTTGTTCTAATTACAGCATGAAAGCCGATCATCACAGAAAGTTTGACAATAAACACCTGGCTTTTGGGACTGTTAATAATATTATGTTTATGCCCTAAATTTCCATAGTGAGACCTAAAAAATCACGGTTATTTGTTAAGATAACATTACAAATAGATTGAAATGTGTCTCATAATAAAATGAATTATAGAGAAATGTCAAATCAATGAATGTTTCATTGTTTGTCATTTGAAGTTAAACCCCCCCAAAATAAAATTAATAAAGATATTTTAAAAAGTATTCTAAAATAAATGCTCTGTGCTAAAAAAGTTTTCTGTTACCGTGCGGTTAGTTTCAGGTTAAAGCAGCAGATGGTAGATTTGCTCCATGATAAGAGGTGGATGCTGCACAACCTCACTGTAGTTCTGGGTGTACAAATGCAGAAAGCACAGAATAAAAGAAGTGCTTGATGCATCTTGATCTTTTTCTTATTACATTTTGCTCTGCAGATCATCTGAACTCTCATAGGTCTACAGTAAATGCTTTTCAAATCGCTGTCGGTGAAAAGTTTTCCACTTTAAGTTTTTGCTGAAGATAAAGTTTCACAAAATGATCAGAATATATGTTCCGTTCCAAGCAGGTTATGACTCGTGTGAAAAATAAGATAGTAAATGATATATACTTGAATAAAACCCTCTTTGTTTCAGCTCAAGTCAACCTAAAATAGTTTTTAAAACAAACCTGAATTAGTCATAGACTGCAGTGCATGTAAAATAGGGGTGTGAGTGCAACAAGACACTTAAACACAGCTAAATGGACTCTTTAAAAGTGTCAGTCAAGTGCATCATTTAATTGAAAATGACATGGACAGCCATTCATAAAGTTTATTAATCAGTTTGATTTTACCCCAGAAGTCAAAATAGTGAGATACATAACTATGTTTTCTGTACTTTTAAAACTAAAAGGCACTAAAGTATTCCAAAATGAACTCTAATAAAGCTATCAAAATCTTCCAGGTTTAATTTTATCCTGAAAAAAAATTAACATTTACTGTATGCAATTAAAGTCGCTTGCTAATGAAATAATGTTTATGTATTGATCCTAGGATGTGCGAGGATGACAAATATTTTTGTTATTACGATCATCATCAAAGACCAAACCAGAAGCTGAAGATGAAATATAAGTTGATATAATCTTGGTATCAAAACATAGTAATCTACACCTTGTGCGGATACTAACAAAGCTATCTTTTATGGCTTTTGACAACCCTATTGTGATTTGTTCGTTCTAAAGCATAGATTTATATGAAGTCCTTTTCCAATTCCATGTGTTTTTTCCCAATAGCAAGTGAAATTGCAAATGAAAGTGTGTTATGACTAAAACTAGAGCAGTAGTGAAGTGTGGAATCCTTACGCAGGAACAACACATGACAAAAACAATTATTTAACAGCCAGTTACACTTCTAAACACAGGTATAGTAGCTTATAAACCAAAATATAGCTAGCCTAAAATTGTCTCTCTTATAGATAGTCATACTATTGTTTAATAGAATCAAAAATGCCATGGAAAATAATTTACATTTATTTTTAAATACAATTTACTAACCTGAACCTCATTATGACCAGTCAGTTTGTCTTTTTTAGAATATGTAAACAATTGTGGATTTTACCCCTTTTTATGTTGGGTGTTGGTGCAACAGAAAAAAAACAAGGCAATCATTTAAAAAAATCCCAGTGGATTTCTACATTTTAGCTCAACTTTACAACATTACCCTTGATAAATGGAGCCTTCACACTGTGGGAACTATGTCAAGACACAGTTGGTGTGCTACAACTCTATCAAAGAACAGAATTATTTTTACTAATGTTTGTACTGTTTCCTGGTAACAAAAATCCTTAAATTTGTCAAATCAAGGGGTCACAGGAGCAATCTGTCAAACAAAAGACTTGAGCATTGAAGCAAAAGCTGCAAAGCTCATCAATGGAGTTGCTGGTTTCTCTCAGATGTCTGTTTCATATTAAAACATCTGACAGTAGCTGCATGAGAATAAATCAGAGAGTAGGAATGTTTTGTCCTTTTTGAATGAACCATGGATGGGCAACTGGATGGCTGAAGCGTGGTGTGTTTAATCAGGCCTCAGAGCAGCTCATCAGCACATGCAGGGAAGCATGGGACAGATGCGGAGGAAGCTCAAACACCGCCGCGCATCTGCACCAGTGCTCTTGATCAGCCAAGGGTGCACTCACAATCTGAGTCTCCAGCGGTGGGAAATGAGAACAACTCAGGAGGATCTGCAGGAGTGAACCACAGAGAGCTTTACACTTCTGGTGGAGACTCAACAACATACCTGGATGCAGAGCAGACTTGAATGATTAGTTTTTTTTTTTACACTGTTCTCTCTCTCCCTCTTTCTGTGTATGTGTAAATATATGCACGCACACACCTGCATGCATGCCCACGCACACGCAATTTTATAAATTAATGTTACATTTCTAATGTGGGGCTGTGGAAATAAAAATTTCAATTCGAATAGAATTTTAATTGTTTTTCTGAATGAAACAATTGATTTTTTGTATTTGACAAAAATGCCCAGATGACATGCAACTATACTCATGTTCACACCATAGATGCACAGATTTCTCTCCAGACACACTCCAAAAGTTTGGCATAATAGGAACCCTTTAATAGAAACAAGTTATGTTCCAAAAATGAATTATTGAGAATATTTCTTCCTCTAAGCATTACAAAAACCTGAAAAGCATCTCGGGAGTTACAATCAGCTCAAGTCTAACAATGCTTCAGGGAAATGTTGCTTTGTCTGGTTCTTGATTCTTTGGACAAAAAGATCCATTTCATTTGTCCAGGATTCATTTCTGGCTGTTTACGTCTTTCAAACAGGTGAAATGTGCTCCCAGTGAGAGCCAAGAAACCTGATTTTAGGCTGAAAGTGAATAAGTGCTTTGGCTTTCACTTTCCCTCTGCTTTTTCCCATTAAGCCTATGATCCTGTGTGAACCATCACTCCTCGGCTTTAAAGTGTTTTATGCTCCAAGCGTTATACAAAATGCTGCGGTGTCATCTCCCGGTTTACCACGCCAAAGGAGAACTTTTACCAGTAACCTTGATCTTTCTGTTGGCGTGAAATGATGTAGAAAGAGCTAAATTGCTGGTTAAACTCTGAGAGCTCAGGCCTGGAGCAGTTGTGATGGAAAAACGTGTTCATGAAGAGATGAAAGAGTGGAAACGAATCTTTTCTCCACTGTGAAGGGAGAGTGGGAGATGATGGGATTATACCGCTACAAACTTCATGTTTTCTTCACTTGGAGATAGAAATAATGCAGGTTTTCACCAAGGGTTAAGGATACAGTTGACCTAAAAAGGAAAACTGACAGTGCTTACTCCTCAGCAATGTTTTCTGATGAGTTTCTTTTATCTGTGTGACAATGAAAAAAGATTGGCGAAAGATTACTGATGCTGATGTCTCTTACCATGGACATCAAACGCTTTGATGTTTTTCAAACATCTTCTTTTCCTCCCTATGATCCCAGCATTTATCACACAGCAAGCAGACTATCATCTTAAAACTTTTTAGTTTAAAACATTCTGCATCCAATCAGATTATGCTACTGATAGTTCTTTTATACCTTTCTGACGTAACACTATATCTTGAGGATAACAGGGAAAAAAATTGTTAAAAGAAGAAGACACAAACCCTGATTAGAAAAGGAATTAGCCTTTTAATCTTACATTGCATTGAAAATTTACATAATAGTTTCATACATTTTACAAATAATTTCTTCATAAAAATATATTTCTTTACAAAACTTTTTTTCGTTATTTTTTGAAACCCTCTTCTTATATCTTTTGAATGCATTTTCATGGGAGGAGTATCCAGCTGTACTGCAAATCGTAGTCTGGTCGATCCAAAAGAGTCCTTTTTTATTCAGAAATGATTCCTTTATTGCAGTCAGTAATAGCAAAAGCAGTTTGCGGCTGGCAGAGGGACTCAAGAACGTCATGGGTGCTGGAGAAAACCACATTTCGGCTGGGAGAGATGAAAATGAAAAGTGTGGCAGAGCTGATGATGAGGAGAGGACGTGAGGAAGCAGCAGACCTGGGTCTCATGTTTTTTTTGGTAGGCACTGTGTAAAAATCTGCCATGTTTAAAACTAATCACAGAAAAAGTAAACTTGATGACATGCAAGACTGCAAATTCTTATGGCCAAATGCTAGAAAAAGAATACGAAAAAAAAACTTTCAATGATTAAAAAGACAAAAAGGTAATTTATAGTTCCCATGGTACAGAGCAGTTGCAAATGTTTACTTAGTAGCAGATATTGTGCTGAATAGTTTCTAAGTTACAGAACAGCCTGTACTAATGAAAATGTACCTTTGAAAATGCATAAGGCAGCTGTAATTATCTGTGAATGCCCTTTATTGTTTTTAATCAACTCACTAGTTCACAACATTATACTAACTAAAAGAAAAGAAACAATTGTGTACTAGGAGGTTTATCGAGTTGCACCTCTAAACTCACTTCTAAAACAAAAACGTACTTTCAATTAAATAGTATTAACAGATAAGTGCATGAAAATCAGATTAAAGTACTAAAACTCTACTATACCATCTTGTCTACTGTCACCCCAGTTTTAAACTCACTTAAAATTCAAGCTCATCCCCTTCAGCCAATTACCAACCCAGAAAAATATTGTTTTATAAAATGACCCTCAAGCAGGTGGAAGCAGCTAACATCACCAACGCCTAGAGAGGCTCAGGTGCACATAATGCTTCTTCTTTCAAGTGAAACTAATAATAATTAAGTGATTAAATCAAGGGTAGGAATAGCGTGTCTGCTTGCACATCTTATCCACATTCCCACCTCAATAACAAACTCACTTATAATCAAATTAGTAATGGTTCAACTTCTCCAAGTAGCATGTTAACTTATTTATTTTGAAAACCCTATTTGATGTATTAACACAAACTTAAACTTCATATAAGATGTGTTTTATTTTATATTTCAAAATATTTGTTTCATACTCAAAGTTTAACAGCCCCACCTTTAACTAGAAGATTGAGTAGTCTGCTGAATGTAATACACTTTATCATCAAAATCTATTTCATCCAAATCCCCTTTTAAGAATTTGTTCGTTAACTGCGACGCTAACAACAAAAACCGCTTAGTTAAATCAGAATGTCTTTTTGTGTTCAAATTTGTATAATCTTTATGAGCACATTGCTTGACAATATTTGGGTATTTTAAATCTGTTTCATGAATACATCAACAAAAAGTATGGTTGGCTTGATGTATTTAGATTAAACACTATTTAAGCTTGCATTGAAACAACCAAACTTCCTTCGCAAAAAACAACAACAAAAGAAACAACAACAAATATAACAGGCTTAATTCACCAGTGAAACAACAGCTGCCAGTAGCCTAACCTGTATCACAAGTGCAGTCCATAATTTATAATCCATATTTAGTATATCATGTGCCATTCTGTTATTTATAATCAACGTATGCATTCTCTGTGACATGGGAACCATAAATGAAACTGGTACCCAAATTTCTGTGACAGGTTGGTTTGTAGTATTTTACAGGACAGTAGCACTCGAGGACAGAGATGTCAGCATCACCTGAAGTCTGAAGTCTTCACTTTCATCATCATTTCTCACTCATTCCAGCATATTCAGTCTCGTCATGTAATCTAGTGAGGAAGATGAAGTGATGAGTTCTTTAGAAGGCACTGGAATGAATCTCACAGCTTAAAGGCCTGGAATCACATGACCCACATTGTCTGACCCTGATTATTACCAGTAATTATGAGTAATGCATGAGAAATCAGGCGTTGTGGTACAAAACATATGGCTAATCCAGTCTCATCATACTCTTTAACTTTCACAATAAAGAAAACATGTTCTAAATATATTGTAACAGGCTAGTAGGTTGTAAAGTGTTAAAAGAGTCTTAAAAGTGTTAAAAAAGTTGCATACGTATATATATATATATATATATATATATATATATATATATATATATATATATATATATATATATATATATATATAATTTTTTTATGTAATTTTAATTTTTAAACACTGTATTAGCAGAAATTAACTCAAAGCAGTGGCAACAATGGATTCTGATAAACTATAAATCCAATAAATTAAAATGAATCAAAAAAGGGTTTGTAGGTCTCTTCTTAGTTTCAGATCAGCTTAGTGCATGACAAAACAGGGCCAGACAAAACTGGAAAAGTATTTCTTAGGCCATATGTCCAGGATTTATACAGTGTAATTACTATTTTTGTTGCCACTTTGTTATACATTATAAAATAAACATGCTTTTAAACTGTGTAATCAGAGTTTTATATAAAAGTATGCAGTATAAATGTGCATTTAATTTTTTATAAATCTTAATAATAGTTCAGTAATAAGAATGGCAAGTTTTATAAAGATCAAATAATAGTTGTGTTTACTAAATTCAAACTGAGCTTGAAGATGCTTCCAAGCTCGACACAAAAGCAAAATGTTTCTGCAGACTTCAGGTTAAAATGCTGACATACAGCCTAGAAAATAGACAAACAGCACACTGCTTATATCATAAAATCTCACTATAAAATCTTCAGAAGTGAACAACACACAACAACTCTTGTTTAACCGTAACAAATCAGAAAATACCACCATGTCCAAGCACAAAGATGACTGGTGATGTTAAAGAGGTAGTTCACCATTTCAAATAAAATTAGCTGTTCATTTTATCAACCTTTCAGCCATCAATGATATCAACTAAATCAATATTTCATTCTTCAACAGATGTTTAAGAAGATGCTTAGCTGAGGTAGTGGTTCTTTGTAAACTTTGTCTTATATTTTCAAATCAACATAGCATTTCCACTATAGACGTTTCTAAGTATGGATCTGATGAACATCTGACAAAAAAAATGAAGCTTTTGTTCCATTACAGTCTAGTACAGGAGCTTCAAGCATTATTTAGTTAAATGTTAGAGTTTACATTTGCAAAATACTTCACACGACAATACACAAGAAATGTTTAGAAAGCTTTTAGGTTGTGGACTTAGATCTTTCATTCATAAGATGTCAATCTGATTTGATTCTTAATCTAATTCAGATCTAATATAAGGGTGCGTATTATTTCAGGAAATCTGAATAGTGAAAATCTGCTTACTTTTGTCCTGTCTATTCATTTGTTAATGTTTTATAATTCTGCTTTTTGTTTAAAGGTGTTCTAAAGAGCAATTGCTCACCTGTCCTTGTCATTTCAACACTGAACAATCTGACATGCTTTCAGCTTTTGAAGGACATCAAGCAGAGAAGATTAAGAAGAAAGTCAATGTTTATATTACTTTTATTGATGTGGAAAAGGCTATATAATGCTTTTTTTCTTGCATAGACTTATCTCTTGACTTAAAGCTACAGTATTCTCATACGAATATAGAGTCAATTCAATATAGTCAGTTTTAATGCATCAAAAACCATTTTGGGCATGTAAAAAAAACATACTATACTTTCATACTCTATACTTTCTTTTTATATCAGTTGTAAACAGAAAGATAACCATGCTTCCCTAAAGTCATTCCGCAATTTGCATCATAATGCATTGTTGTTTGTACAGAAAAGAGTGTCCAGCTTTTAATGTGTGGCTAGCTACCTTTTTAATGTTTATCTTGTGATGAATTTAATGTGATGAAGCAGCAGTAAGCTGGCAACAAGAGCATGCTGCAAAAGAGACAAAAATCCCATAGATACCTGTTAAAACGCCCAACTTTACTGCTGAAAAAAAAAAGTTTTAGCACTACTCAACTCATTTTGGCCAATTTTCTTCAATTCAATAGTGCCAAGAAAAAATAGCCTTTTAGCCTCAATATCTTTCCAGAAACCTATAGGCAAAGTAAAAGACTAAGCCAGCTCTAGCCAGCATTTAAAATCCAGTTTTAAATTTAGCATTTTAACATTTAATTTAAACATTTAAAACAGTGAAAATGCCCAAGTCAAACGAATGATTTCAATATTTAAATATTTTCACTGCAGTTCTGTGAGACTCTAGTTAACAAGAGAGGCAGGCAGAGGCTAGAAAACAAAATGGAGTTCGCCAGATCCAATAACAAAAAAGCCACATGTATTCATTTGCATTTCACACGTTGATAAAAAGTGATGTATTTACTTTGAAAACAAAGAACCACAATTGCAGCTAAACTCCTCATCAGGGTTCTGCTGAAGAACAATGGAACTAAAACAGATGCACCGGGGGCATCCACATAAACAGCTACATTTTTATTTCAGGTGCACTCTCACTTTAAGAACTGAAGCTACTGGAATGATCGTGAACAGCTGTTAATAAAACTCGAGTCCTTTTAAAAAGACAGCTGGTTAATGTAAATCTCTATAAACTCTTAATAGCATCATTTGCGTGGCCTCTCCCATGTGGTAATACTGTATATAGCACAAAAATATAGGTGGTGAACGCTCCTCATATATACGCAAGTAGATTTACAGATTCCCTTAAAAAAATACCCAGTCAACTGTGAAGAAGAGAAGCACTCACAGAGTGTGAATAAGGTAGCAGAAGGATCCCTTCATGTCTTCAGTCATGAAGAAGCTTTTCAGGAGGAGTTTTCAAAATAAACACACAAAAAAAAATCCCTCATGACAACGTGTTTCGCATCTCTGACATGTCCTCGGCGGACTCTCACGATCGAACGCTTCCTGAAGAGTGTGCTTTTATATTTCAGAGGAAGTACTCGGCTTCCTCTCCGAGTCTCAGACGAATCCGTCCATGACTTTAAAGTGATTGTATCCATCTCCATTTGAAAACAAAGCTGACATGTATCCCCCACAAACACAAGTTACCATGTGAGATGGAGTGGATTATACCATTGTGCAGACCGTGTTGAGATTGGGGTCGAATCGGACAGCTTTGCCCTCCACAGACTTGGTGTTGGTGTTGTACATGGGGTTTTCGAAAGCCGCCTGGCCGTTGTTGTTCTCATGAACCGAGCAGCCTGTGTACTGTGTTTTCGGTGTTGTCCTGTTGAGAGAAGAGAAGATCAATTAGACGTAAAGTAACCCTTTGTTTTATAAAGTCTATTATAATGCATTATTAAATGGTGAACTTGTTACAAATTAGGAGTATTTTAAGTAAAACACAGGCATCTAAGAAGTAACCAAGGCTAACATAGATATTTAGAGAGAGAAAGATTAACGTATTATAATTAAACGAGGCCATATTATGTTAGAAATACTATTATAGTGCTGTTCCTCCATCAAATACAAATGCTAATACTTGTTAAGCAGATTATACATTAATTCATGTTAGTGGACAATATGAAACTAGGTAAATTGTATAACCTTTATTGATATTTCACTCTCAGCTGCTATTAAAACTTGAGAAAGCAAAGCCTATATTTTAAGGATAAAATCTGCCACCACTTTGAGAGATAGGGGGCAGCAGCAGGCCTGGGAAATTCCACAAAGGGACAAAAACTACAAATAGAAACTTCAAAAAGGCTAATTCTGCTGTCAAAGATGTCATTTCACAGTCTACAAAGTACACTGACGATTGTGCCTAATGTTGTCTACAAAGATACTACCTAATGCAAAAAATGCGATCTGATCCAAAGAAAACCAAGTACGCACCGTTGTTTGTAGAGATAGAAGCCGAAGCCTGCAAATATCAGGGCGAAAAAAGGCACGAGGATTGCTATGGCCACAGAGCTACTGTTTGTACCATGCGGAGGATTCTGGGAATTATTACTTTCCGACATATTCAGACCTGGAAGAAAAATGAGAATGAGAGAAACTATTCAGTTCCCGATTCAATTTTGTTGATTTTGATCAGTTCTTGATTTTGGCTATAGTTCACTATTTAAAATCAACTCATCAACTTGAACACTTCTTTATAACAAACTTATTCTTGATTCTATGAATGAAAAGTGTTTTAAAATCTCATTATATAAATACTGACTTACCCATTGGGTTGAAATAACAAAATATTCGATTTCAGTGTTAATATGACCCAGAACTGTAGCCATTTTACCTTTACTTTGTTTGTAGAGTAAAACCAACAAGTCTTCCAAATTCTATTATTCATACTTAACACTAGAAAATGTTTAATACATTTCATCTTGCAAATACGTCTGATCACTTACCAAGCCTTTGAAGGCCAAACTGGCCAAAGTCTTTACCCTGTATAAAGCCTTGAAAGACATACGTGGACCCGTCTGGTTCAGCAGAGACCTGACAGTCAGAGAAGAAACAAATTAAACTTCACTCTTACATTTTTATTTCTGCATAGAATCCTTTACATTCATGGTTGTTATTTTATACATTTAAAAGCAGTCTTTCGGGACTTGCAACAACTACTTAAGCATGTACATTTATTACATTAAATATTTTAGTTTTACATTTTAAGTCATCACTACTTCAGCATACTTCTTGTTGTTTTTACAGAAAATAATTTAAACATGTTTTTGCCATGTACCACTGAATGTAAATATCTGTTAAAGTAGCCAAAACAGAAGTCAATAAAGCCCAATTTGACATACAAAACCATCAAGTGTCCAGTGCTCTTCAGTGATCTTGCTGAGGGTGGAGGGTGAGGAGGCGCTGACATGATATACTAGCAGCATCAGTCGTGCTTCCTGACTCTTATAAACTCCTATAGCAAACAACAGAGAAGAACCAGTTCATTTTTAATTAATTATTTGAGTCTATGAGGCAGCATTTTTTAAATAGTTTCAACAATTGTGAGCATACTCGGCTTTGAGAATTCGATCCTAGAACTCGGAGACTCTGAGGTGTTGCCTGCGTATTCCTGATTTGTTGATTATTTATTATTGATTATTTTCTAAACTTGATTATAAATTTAAGCATTCTAAGTGTGAACCACCTACCAAATCATCTTTGCCACTTGTGTAGTTTTTTCTTGTCTTGGTCTCTTTTACAATCATCTTTGCAAGACTTAAATTTCTCGCCTTGTTTTTGTCTCTCTTGACTTGTTGTCCCTTCTCTGGTCTTTGCTTTTATCCAGCCTAGTCTGGCTTCATTATTTTCTTGCATCTGTTTGTTGATGTTCTTTTTGATGAACTTAGACTATTATTGCTTTTTCTGGATTCATTTCATTGCCTCTGTCTAGCCTTCTTCTAACCTCATTTAGCTTTTTTCTCACCTGGACATTTTTCGGTCCTCAACTTGCATTTGTCTAGCATTCCATTTGCCTCTGTCTCACTTAAACATCTTGTCTGACTTGGTCAATGTCAGTTCTTGTCTGTCCTAGCCTTTGTCTGCCTAAGGAAGCTTAGCTGAATTCTTTTAAAAACTAAATATACATCTGCATTCCATGGCAGGTGTCTTTTCATTGATTGTTTGTAAGTTTATGTTTCCTCAGTGAGAACTAATAAAACCCCATGTTGTAATTCTATGAACAGTAAGTGGCCAACCTGTGACTTTAAGTGACACTTTAAGATATGTAAAGCTTCATCAGTTGAGTTTTGGAATAAACTAACCTGAAAGTAGAAGCTCCATGTTGCTGCTCAGTAAAGTGACATTCACTCTTCCCGTGCTTGTATTAAAGCTTGTGATGCTCAGAGTCATCGGCTGTTTTCTTCCCTTGTAATTGTATGAGCCCTTCCAGATGTAATTTGGGGCAAAAACATCATCAGGTACTGTGAGGAGAAACAAACAAACAAAAAAGTTACTTAATGTAAAACTTTTTATACATTTTCTTAATTATTTTGTATTAAGAATGTTTAAGTCTGCCCTGAAGTAAAACAGGTAAAATAAGTTGAGCTATTAGAGCTATTGCTCAAGTGTCTAAATCCCATTCAGAGGAAGTACTTTTCTGCGATCATGAGGTTTTACTAAATTTAGTGTAAAGATGTTGTTTACACATACAGTAAAGACCCAGTAAAGTTAAAGAAAAACAGTTCTGCTCGCTTGTGATCCGAGTAAAACATTGTGTGGCTGCGTGACTGTTTCACCAAGAACTAGTAGTGTTTTTACACCTCATTATTCTGATACTGCTGGGTATGTGATCCAAACCACTGCACTTTCAAACAGCACAGATCTTCATTCCAAATTATTCATCCTAAACAGGGGGCTCTCAAACACTTAGTGGTTATCTGAAACGAAACGCCATTTCATTATGGTACAGCACTCACCATTTAGCTTCGGGGTTGGCGTTCCTGGGACTGGTTTAACAGGCTTTTCAGACAGTTTGGAGCCCGCTGGGGTAGAAAGACAAAGAAGAATGTAAACGGCATGGTCTCAATGATTTTAAGTCAACATGCAAAATTGAAGAAAAGCACCTCTGACATGCCAAGACATTTATTTTTAATTTAATATAAACATGTTCAATATGTTGTTTGCTCCTTGAGTTTGCAACTTCAAAACAAAGACAATCCTAAGAAACAGGACGAGGGGAAAGGGGTAAGATAATTGAAAACCAATGATGATACACTAGATGAGTAAAACAGTTACTGGAGGCACCCAAGGTAACATGGAACCAACACACTTTTAAAAAATGTTTTCACTATGTTGTCATGTCAGCCTTTTTGAGGGTTTGTTTTTGTAAACAAATTGAATCATCAGTCAACATGTATTTTTTAAATGAATCCTAAGAAAACACCAAGAACATTTTGCTCAAAATGACATTTAGTTAAATACAAAATTATTTAATGAATACCTCGACATAGAGGCATCTTCCCAGTCCAGGTTCCATCAGATCTGCAAACACGATGTTCTGATCCCCCAGACAAGAAGAAGCCCATCTGGCAAGTGTAGATGAGCGTAAAACCATAGGAGGGCAGATCCATGCCCACCACTTCCACATGTGGAGGACTCTCTGGTTGTTTACAGCTGTGTGCTACAAAAGAGAAAAACACATTTAAACATTTTTTTGACAGTGACCTGAAAAACCCAAGATGTGACAAAAGCACCTGCAAGAATGCCTAATTAACTCTCACAATATTAAAAAAGTAATGTTTAGCTTGTTTTTGGAAGATAACAAATTATTTTTTAAATCTATATGTGTTCACTTACTAGATTATTTAGCTAACCCACTTTTTTAAGCACAAAAAAATGTCCTAACATTGTTGTGGCTATATCGAAACAGTGCTTTACTCCATTTATTTTGGTGAGTGGCTATTTTTTGTATGGATGTGTGTGACTTTTTGGAGGTTCCAGGGGGCCGTGGGCACGAAATGGCAGCCGTGTCCTGTCAGACTGCCCCAGGGCAGCTGAGGACTACCAAGGTAGCTCATCGCCAGAGTGTGAATGTGGAGTGAATGAATAATGCTCTAAAACTTGTGAAAAACATTGAAAGAAAAAGAGTCAGAGTCCACTGCTGCTGTTATATTTATTTAATTTGACCTAACGTCTGACCAACTAATCCACTGACTGAACCACCCAATGCAATATACCTAACCAATATACCCTACAATTCAACCACTCAATTAACAGCTTACCATTAACCCCAATCTAAAAATATAAACAAATCAGTCGACCTACCAACCAACTAACCAAAACACCAACCAAGGTTTATTTATAAAAGTAATGGTGATACAACAAAAATACTGGGACATACCTCAGGAGTAGTGGTGTGAAAAAAGCCTTCCCTTCAAAAACAATCACATCATAACCAAAACCCTACAACTCAAGAATAAACAGAGATCAAAACACATTGCACAGTCAGCACATGATTCTTGAATGAAGTGGGTATAGCTGATGTAGATGTAGGTAATGACTGGGCATGTATGAGACATTATTTGGTTCCTAAAAAGAAGCTTTACCACACCACACTACAACACTATTCCAACATATCACAAACAACCACAATGAGACATAAGCCACAAACCAACTAACATACCAAACAACCAACCAAATCCTAATGAACGAATCATCCAACTTCTCATTGAACCAATCAACCGGCATCTCTATTAATCCATTACCTTATCAAGAATGCACTCAAATACCCACTCAACCGACAGCTCACCATAACACTCAACCTAATAAAACCCCAACAAACCACCCATCACAATAAACAAATAATCCAAATCCAAACTAAATCCAGCCAACCAACTAGTCACTTTAACAACCACCTAACTGACTAAGCATCCAACTAGCTGACCGAAAAACTGACAACTGGAGCTCAAAACATATTTACTGAATAAGCTCTTTTGTGTTTGAATGGTTGGACTGCTAATATTCTCTTTGATTTTTCACTCTTACATCAAAACATAGTTTCATGATATCAAATTAATAAGAACTGCTACTCATGTTTTATTTAAATAATTTTCTTTATAATGCACCGTTGTGTTGAATTTGTATGAAATGTCCTTCATGAAGTAACCTTTCCTAGTTGAACTGAATTGCAATCTTCCATGATGATGAAGTTTGAACTTATTCGAGAGGATGGCATACTTTTTTTAGAAAGCATCCGTGCTAGGTCTCTAGATAGCTGACACTGGCATGTTCCTGTGCCCGACAGAAGTTGGCAGACGGTGATGCATGATGGCAGACAGTTCTTAAAGGAGCCTGTCTCTGTTACCTGTCACAGCGTAGATCAAACGCAAGCCAATGCTCGCTCAATCATGGGAGCGGGTCAGGACTTTGATCAAAAGTAGCCGGGATTGAGGATTGGGCTCCTGCACCAGACCTGCTGCTTTCATCCAAGACTTTGATAAAGGTTTCTATCCCTCAGAGACATATCAATAGTACAGGGACCAAAGATTATGGTCACACAAAGACAAACAACTAATGAAGAGAATGGCTTTTGTTTGCCTTTCCAGTCACATATCCTGTCTTTATCAAAGGACCCTAACTAGAAAATGCCAACCTGGCAATATACACAACTAGGAAGCAGAAACTTTTTTTGAGTTGAAGTTTTTAAAAGGCTTTTGCCACTTGTCTATTCAGTAGACAATTTCTGTTATGATTATTCAAAGAATTAGGTTCATTTAAATAGAACTGAACAATTGTGATTACTTATAATTGTTTCAATTGTGAGTTGCATTGCAATCACTGCAATAATCAAACTCTTTCTTCAATGATATTAAGATTGTATAATAATTGATTTGTTGATCTTGTATGCATATATGGCCCAGTGGGAACATTAATATACAAGTTAGAGTCAAACCTAATTTAGATATAAGATACCGATAAAATGTAGATTAAAAATATATAAGAACTTTACCATATTTCATTTGTTCAAAGTTCACGCAATACACATGTAAACCTGTGGATTTTGCTGTGTTTAATCACACGACAATTTAATTGCAAATGGGATAAACTCTTCATCGCTAGATTTAAACATGGAACAGTCTCATGTTAGAAAAGGTAGAAAAATCTATTCCTAAATTAAGTGTTTTGATACTTAGCTCAAACACCTGCCCTATACAATTATTCTTAAATAAATAGCTTTTATGCTATTGTACATCCTTAGCTGAGAAATGGACTAAGCAAAGTGCATGTTGGACGATATTTAAATCTTTGAATAATTGAGTTCAGATCCAAAAGCCTCAATCTCCCATTTAAATTCTCTTCTAAAATGTTTTTTTTTCTCTCATCTATCCTCAAATTTCAATGTTTAGTTATTTAACATTCACATTTCAATGTAGCTTTGAAAACCGAATTTGAACTTTAGTTCAGCAGACAGTTATTTCAGGAAATATGTTTCATGAGTTCATATTTACAGAACATGGATTTAGCCTAGTACAGCAAAGTGGGATTGAAGAGCACAATGTGTACTAGGTGAAAGATTTTTATTCATCTGGAGGTTGGAGATTGAAAAAAAAACCCCACCATAACTACGTTCTCGACAATTTGAGTGTTTTTAAAAAAGAAATTATAACTAGTCTTGGTAATTGTATTTTAATGTCTAATTTCTAGAATTATCTGAAAAATAAAGTTAAGTGTTAAAAAAAGTGAAATCAATGTTTTTTTCTTTCTTATTGAAAATTTGCACTGACAGCGTGCAACTTAATTATCGTTCAGAGTTTTCCCTTGTAACAACTGCTGGTGCTTGAAGTGAGACTTACGGATGCACTCAGGCTGCGTCCCGCTCCAGGTGAGATCTGTCTGACAAAGGCGTGTGGTAGAACCCTGCAGCAGGTGTCCTGGCTGACACATGAAGGAGACCATATTTCCAACCTAAAAAAAGATATGCATTATTAGTAACAGAGTTAGATTTTGTAATTATACTTTCTCACCAAAAGTCTTCTGAGCTGTACATTTGTATGCTGTGATCTCTCAATTTTTTTTCTTACTAATAGCTACTACAAGATCAAAGCATTGAGATCAGCTGATACACACATGACTTGTTTACTGCCAAATAGCAGAAAAAAGTGCTAAATCATCATTCCCCATAGGAAACTTCACAGCTGTACAATGAAAAAAACATTTTAAGAATAGAAAAGTGTAACATTTATTTTGTTCCAGATAAAAGAAGTTTGTTCTACAGTTATTTTATTAAGTTATTGTAAGCATGTGTAAACTAGAATGAGTTCAGATTTTCCTCACAAAATGATGGTTCATTTAATGGTACAGATTTTGCAGAACATAATAGCTGATAACATCTGTAACATCTGTGACATTTTTGTGAAAGAATTACTTCAGTAACACCAGTCCATAAATATCCATCCCCTTTTACTGAGTTATTAATAGAAAATGTTTTTATCCTAACACAATAAAAGTGTAGGAAGTTTCCTCTCCTTCCCCTCCTTCACCTTTCTGTTCTTCTCACAGATTATACTCAGATTCATACCCTCTTCTGCTAAGTTGATTTTTCAGCAGTTTTATTCAAGTGGTTCTATGCTGTTATTACCTCCATGAATACATTTGAATTCCGAGCAAACTACATTTGAATTGGAAAGGCCTTGAGAGGTCTTAGTAATATTTTGAAGTGGTAAAAAATTAAGGATCTACATCGAGGAGTGTATTTGAGAAGAGCCTTTTTTTATCCGTCTAAGAATCTATTTAATTGAAATGGTAATAAAATAGAATAAAAAGAAATGTGGTACTAAATTATTATTTTTCCATATAATTTGTATAAAACAAATAAACGGTTTAGTTAACCACCCAATTACATAATTAATTAATTTTATTAAATTAAAAAAAACTAAATACTGTTTATGATATATTTTGCTATATATAAAATATAATAATTATATTTTGGTAAGTTTTTATGTAAGTGATATGAGATTTTAGACATTTTCTATGAATAGACTTGCAAATAAATTTATTTTTATACATTTAGTTTAGGAAGAGATCATTTGCCCTGAATCATTTAGCACATAATGATTTCAAACTATTAGAGTACAACGACGAAATGTGCAAAAGCTTTTTGTACATTAATTATAAAATGAAACCGAAAAGATTATTCATGAGGGGAAGCTATTAACATTTTAAAAACTTTCAATGACCTCATGTTCAGGTAATAGAATTTAACTTTGAATGATTCATGGAGCGTCACGGTGGCGTAGTGGGTAGCACAGTCGTCTCACAACAAGAAGGTCACTGGTTCTAGGCTGGTTCTAGGCTCGGCTGGGTCGTTTGGCATTTCTGTGTAGAGTTTGCATGTTCTCCCCGTGATCGTGTGGGTTTTCTCCGGGTGCTCTGGTTTCCCCAAAGACATGCGGTATAAGTGAAAAAAGAGTGAATGTGTGTGTGAATGTTTCCCAGCGATGGGAAACTGCTGTGTAAAACATATGCCAGAGAGTTGGCGGTTCATTCTGCTGTGGCGACCCCAAAAGGGAAGAAAGCCGCCATGAAGATGAATGAATGAATCATGGATCCATGTCCTGACCCTAAATAAAATTTAATTGCTGTAGAAGGTCCATCAGAGAAATTGCACATCAGACTTACACTCTTAAGGCACAGTTTTGCTCTGTAAAAACAAAACTTGAGATTGCTCAAATTAAGCAAGATTTAAGCAAGAAACATCGCATGGATGCTCTGGGACGCATCCTCAGTGATGTAACCTGGGATCATTGAGTATTTCGGGTCTCACAATATCATACACCCTCTCCCAGGCGACCCGGTAGCAGTCCACGGATCAGCCCTCTATGTGGTCTTCTCTGCAGCTTCACTTGCGGATCGAATAGCCTTTTTCTTCACCATCCCTGTAACACCGAACCGGCTGAGCACTTTGCACAAAGAACGTCCTGCAAAGCCTCTAGAGCCAACTTCTATGGGCTCATAGATAGTTTTCCAGCCTCTCTCCCTGCACTCATCCACCAGTTCCTGGTACTTGGCTCATTTCCTTTCATTGGCTTCCTCAATACGCTCTTCCCAGGCCACTGTAAGTTCCAGGATAATTAGCTGTTTTAAACCTTCAGAGGTAATTATCATGTCTGGGCGGTGAGGTCTTGTTACAATGTGCAATGTTACAGTTGTTTTCCTAAATCGACCTTCAGCTGCCAGTCCGAGGCTTTGCGGAGGAGTCCTGTTATTATCTTTGGGCATGCCTGAGGTTTCTCTCCAGCTTTAATGAAGGGGACTGCTTTTTTGGAGCATGTTGGTATTTGGTGGTGCTAATGGCTGAGGCTAAGATCTCAGCAATTGCCTTTAGCACCTGGTCATGGCGCCAACAAAAGCGACTATCGGCCAGAGCTTTTGGGCAACTGCTGAGGAGCTGTTCTAAAGAGCCCCTTCCAGAGCACAGAGGGCAAGACGATGTCTCACTCTTCTCCCAGACATGGAGGTTTGCTGAGTTTGGCAGGACATCGTAGACAGCTTGTACCAGGAAACGCATCCGATGAACATCTGCCTGCAAGATGTTTGCCCAGGTAATCCTGCGCTGCAATGCATTCTCCCACCTAGTCCATGCTCCCTGCTGCCGGAGTCCAACTGCCTTGTTCGCTCGCTCTTCCTCCACACCTGCTCGAACCTCGTCCTGGAGTAGATGGTGTCTTTGCTTGCCACAGGCCTGACTAACCAAGGTCTTTGGAAAATAGCCCAAGCCTGCTCTGCCTGTCGCCACAGTGCCCACCAGGGCCTTTCGTCTCAGGCGTGACTCTGCCAGCTGGACTGCTTTCCCAGCATTCCATTTCCCTCCTGTCCTCACATCAATGTTGGCTAATGACACCTTGACGTCCCTGGAGTCCCTGTACTGTAGAGCTTATCTGGTGCGTACCATCATGAATTCTTCTGTAAGGCCTCTGAAAGGCAGCTGCAAGATGTTACTCGTCCCATATAGTGCAGCGCTGGTGAGACTGCGTGGAAGACCCAACCACTTTCGAAGAAAACCACTGATCTTCCTTTCTAAGGATTCACCCGTTGTTATTGGGACTGCAATTGACCAGCAGGGGCCACAAAACTCGAGGCAGAATGGAGTGCTGGTAGATCCAGGCTTTAAATCTACCAGGCAGACCAGACTTGTCAACCTTGGCAAGTCAAGCTCCAAGTTACTCTTTGGATTTCTGCATAGCAGCAGAATCTTTCAGGCTGGAGTCAAAAAGCTTCCCCAAACTCTTGACAGGTTTCTCTGTGATGGTCGGGATGACAGTTCCTGAGATGGAAAACCGGAACTTGTCAACCACTTTCCCCTTCTGTAGCACCATGGACCTTGACATAGAGGGCTTGAAACTCATTCTAGCCCACGCAATGAGACTCTCTAGTCCTTGTAGGATCCACCTGCTCCCTGGGACCGATGTCGTCGTGATGGTAAGGTCATCCATATAGGCTCTAATAGAAGGCTGTCGTACACCTGACCTTGATAGGGGCCCTCTGCTTTCCACTTCAGCTGACTTAACCACCATGTTCATGGCAAGGGCAAAAAGAACAACAGAGATGGTACATCATTTCCCAATGTGATGCCAGTCTGATGTTTCTGACCCAGATGTGACCCGCATCCTGAAATTATTGTAGTAATCCAGAATCAAGTCATTAATCTTACTAGGAATATGATGGAGGTGTAGCGCGTGCTCGATCAGCTTGTGTGGTATGGACCCATAGGCATTTGTCAGGTCCAACCACAAGACAACTAAGTCACCTCTGTTGTCATGGGCCTCTCTGATGAGTTGTGATACTCCACCAATATGTTCCAAGCAGCTAGGAGCTCCAGGAATCCCCCCCTTCTGCACTGAGGGGTCGATGTAATTGTTCCGGAGGAGAAACTCTGTCAGTCTTCGTGAGATGATGCTGAAAAACACCTTCCCTTCAACACTCAAGAGAGAGATGATTCGAAACTGGTTGATGTTTTTGGAGTTCTCCTCTTTAGGAATCCACATTCCCTCAGCACACCTCCACTGGTCAGCAACCCTTCCTCTTCTCCAATCACCTTCAAGGTCTTCCACAGATGCTGGAGAAGCCTTGGGCAGTGCTTATAAACCAAATAAGGTATACCACTGGGACCTGGAGTAGATGCTGAGCGAGATGCATAATAATCTCCTCGACCTCCTTCAGCCTTGGCCCCATCAAATTGAACTCTATTGTTGAGGGGTTGGGGCTGATGAGAGCTTTGTTAGGCTTCAGCTGCTGATCTCTCAGTGGGTCGTTCAATGTGTCCTGAAGAAAACGATTCACTTCCTCTATTGAGGTCTCAAGCTGAACGCTGTGCTTGTCCCCGAGCAGTTGTTTTATGAAGTTGAAGGGGTTTGCGATGAAGGCCGCTCGCTTCCTTGCTCTCTTTCTTCCCTGTCTCCGGTGCCACTCTACGCAGGGTTTTCAGCTTCTTCCGCAAAATGTTTTGAAACGCTGCTAAAGGTTGTTTCTCCTCATTAGTAGCTTTCTTGGACTGTTTCTTGAGGGAACGTAGCTCCTGACGCAGGTGATGCAGGCAATCTTGGTTTTTCCTTTCTCTACCTAGCCGAATCTTTCTAAGGCATAGCTGAAAATTATGGTAGTCATTGTTTAGAGTCGGCTGTTAACATCTCCTTTTGCAGTGGCTTGAATTATGTTGGACGTATCCTCATCAAACTGCCGCCACTCGCTCCGTTTGTTGGCTGGGGGCCACTTAATTCGCTGCTGAACTACTCTGTTAGGAATTGGAGGCCCTGGTACGTCTAGGGAATTGGCTCTGTGTGTTGCCTTCTGGCTGGCCTCCTCCTGCGTCTCACCAGGTTCAGAACCTGTGCGTTGTAACTCACCCTCCTGCTCCAAGCATGTCATTCTCGCCTGATGGATTTTTAAGCCCCGATGATTCTTACACATAATTAATTGAACAAAGACTATTTTGTTCACACTTACCAAGGTATTTTTTAAAACTTGTCTCCACATGAGCATGGCTTTAAAAAAGCCTCTGTCCAAAGGAAATGATGCAACACTCCTAAAACAATGTAAAGAGTATGCCAATCCAACAGGTGGCAATAGAATCTTAATACAGCCGTTACATTGGCCAGTCAGAAGCTTCCAAACTTGTTGCTCCATATATGTGTGCATGCAAACTGTTCCATAACTACCCATTCAACAAACTTTTTAAAGTAGATCAATCTTGACCTAATTTTAAGTTACCAAAATCTGGAAAATTGTCACTGGGTTTGTGTATTTGAGTTTGAACAGGGCCTCAAGAGGACTTCCAATGAGGCTCATTTCATACTTCTCAAAGATAGTTTACACTTTCATCTGCAGTTCTTAATTACCAAAATATATTTGTACAGATCTGAAGTTACTCTGGTGTGAGTTCTAGATTTTATGCATTTTAGCACTTTATTAGAACTTCACATGTGATGTATTTGACTTATTTAGTGGCATTTGTGATGGCTGTACTTTGGTATATGTTAGTTTTGCTTTCATTTTGAAGCCTTGCTGAGTAGAGTTTGTAATTACAACAGTTTCTCCATAACTGGTGATCTGGTTTACATTTGCACTCCAAAAATGTGCTTCAGGTGAACAGAAGACAAAGAGTGAATAGAGATTAGAGAGTTAATTTTGTTCTGCAATAAGCTGGCGACTGTTCTGGGTGTTTGTAGGCTTTTGCATAACACTAAAAGGTAGCAGGAGAAGGTTCTTTTTCATCATTGACGCAACACATTTTGCTCAAAACTTAAGTTGGTGTTCAACAATGAAAAATATATTTTAGTAAGTTGTAAGTTAGCATTGTATGGGTTGTGCTTTAGTTATATTGTATTCCGAGTTTGTTACCAGATTGAAGAACCCCTTCCTTCAGAAATCAACACATCAGAGTGTGAACTTTATTCTGCAGAGCATTGATGCACTGTGTGGTTCTTGAAGTTACTTTTAATGCTCCATCAACAAGGCATTTGCTCGCACACGACTAGATATTTTCTCTTTTAAAAGCTTTTTGATGGTTGAGAGCGAAGATGCCAGTGAATAATTTCTGAATTATTAATTTCATGCTGACTGGCTCCAACAAAAATTCCATGTTCAAAGTCACTTAAATCTCGTTTCTTCCCCTTTTATTTTATTGATTTCACTTGTTCACAGGTTGTCTGACGCATCTGGACTCAAAGCAGTGATTTTCTACCATGTGATTAGCTGAACAGCAATTTATAGTATCAAGCTATTGAGCAGGTGTACATAATAAAGTGTCTGTTTGGGGGCGGATCTGGACCACAGTTTCAATTATGCTATGTGTAGTTACCTTGAATCCGAAAGTCCGGTTGAGAGAACCGTAACGAGGCGTACCAGGATTCTCACAGCTGGTGCGAGTTGGCTCTGTAAAGAGAAAACACATCCTTCTCAACATCTCCTTATCTGCAGAATGGATCTTTATTTCAGCTGTAAACTAACACAGCAATAATCTTTAAATTAACTCTTTCAAAAGGCAAGTCGCATTTTTTAGTTAATTTCCCCATCAATCAAGGGTCTTTTCTTAAATTATTTATCAACTTAGCCCTGTTGAGTGCTCATATGGGGGCCATTTCAATGTCCTTCATCAACCAAGAGGCATCTATAAGAGTTTACACTGATGCTTATGGGCCCTGTGTGTTTATGTAAGTGCCGCAGTAGTGTCATAACGCTTGTCTTTTTTTCCCCTTCTTCATTCACAGTGAGCTTATGGAGACTCAGAAGGGGGCAGTATTGCTCCAGGACAACACAAGCTAAAACTCTGGCCTGTGATTGGGATGTAGAGCACACTTCAGAGCTGACGCAGAGAGCCTTGATTCAATGCAGCCGTGCAAACGACAGGACGACCTGCATGTGTGTCTTACACAACCAACAGCTTTCCATGGTAATTTTTAGCTTCTATTACTGAGTCAGCACACAGAAAATATATCACCGCATCACTATGTTTAGAAACAGAGATGCAGACAGTGATCGTGTCGCTTTTAAAAACTCTCTAGAAGCTTAAAGCTGAATCAAGTTCGATTCTTACATCCATATTGATTGTTTTTCTACCAAATTTAGCACATATTCCAATCCTTTTTAAATCGCATACCCTTAATATACAATTTTTGTAAATATGTCACTTGGGACGTGCTCTGTCTGATCAAGGTATAAATTATGCTGACACAGAAGAAGTATTAACCATATATATGTTTGTTAGTCAATTCAGGTATCTATTAACTATATGGCAGTTTTGTGATCTCATGATGCTATCAAGTATGACAAAAATGTTCTTCAAAACTGAAGAAATCTTCAAAACAAACACACTACCTAGATAAAATTGCCTTATTGATAATTAAAAAGTTGCTGAATCAATCCCCTGAAAATCAAGATCAAGCTAAAACAAAAATCATTTAAAAATAACATACCACACTTTGAACATGATCTCTGGCGTTCCCACTGACAGAAAAATATGGACATAGTGTCAATGAAGTCATCCATAGGTTTCTGGCAAAGGTAAAAGAGGCTCAGAGTGGGTGAAGCCAGCCATGGAAAATGCGTCCACATAGGTAATAGTCGTAGTAAAGGCATTTGTTTGGCTGAACATTTAAATGTTAACAAATCTTAAAATTAAACATAACCTACCCCCTCAGAGCGTTCATGAAGGTCAAAACAATTTAGATCAACCTAATGGACCCAGTGGTGGAAACCTTTTTTTTCAGCTCCAAAGATTTAACATTGGAGTGAATAAGAACTTTCTCACTTCTGTTATTACTCAATTTTTTAAGTTACATTAAGACTTTGTGATGTTTACTAACAAAGTTTCTGGAGTAGCATGCACAGCCAATTAACGAAGGACGGTCTCTCTATTAAGCTTGTTCCACCCTCATCAATTCGCCCAGCCTCATTGAGTGAGCAACAGCAAAAACCCTCCACCACCCCTTCTTCTCACTTTGGGGGGTTTTCGGACTGCAATTATTTCCCAAACCTGAAGCCCTCCTATAAACAGCCTGCCAGGTATACGTTTATACACACAAATTTCTGCTTGTGCTACCAATGCTAAATTCACACCCTCCTGAAGTATAACGGTGATATAAAAGTTTGAGCGGGGATATAAAAGTTAAAGCAACTCGCTAAGCTCTAAATTTCTGTTTCTGTCATTTACAATACAGCAATTTACAATCGAGTGTCTTTTTGGCCATTTTTGACTCAAGTAGTGATGTATTGTCTAGCCCGAAGGGAGTTACCCCATTCTGAGCCTCATTGGTTTCTACTAAAACCTATAGGTGATATCCCGCTTACTACATCCATGTTATTTTCAGGCACTGTTCCAGATAGGGCATCATACACAAAAATATTTTCAACTGTCTTCACCATTCTGCCACTTCCCATGCTGGCTTCCCTTGGCCCTGGCTGTCCATTTACAACAATAAATTTTACAATGAAAAAGGACATAGTTAACTATTTACATGGTTTCAAATGTAAAAATGTACGAGACATAGAAAAACATCCCCAGAACATCAATATGGCTAAATTTGAGGAAAACTCCAGATTGAGTGGCACTCCAGAAGGAGGAAAATGGCAGAAATGAAGGGATTGTACATTTAATTTAGACGTTAGATTACACATGTTAAAAAAAGTGATACCTCGATATACGAATGTTTCCCCTTACAAAAAAGAAGACAACACTGGGCAAAACATGACTAGATTCAACTGGCCACCAACCGTTCTGCTCTCCTATTGGTCAGTTCCATCTCTAATGCGTGTGTTCATGGGTAGCATCCTGCTTTCCTATTTGTCAGATCATACCCATGACCCCTTCCCAAAAGCGGGCTTTTCATACACACGTAATGTGTACTTTTAAGGATTGCAGAATTCAAATTTATTTTTCTCTGGTTTTCCATGTTATTTTCAATTATTAGTGTTGTTTCTGTGTGGCTTGGAACGAATTAGGAATTTTACATGTAAAACTTCAACATATTCCAGGATAGCATGTTCCAAGGGCATGAAAATATATTTTTAATTTGGTTTATCTGCAATTTTAGGCAGGATTTCTGAATTACTGAACTTGACTAATTGTACAATTGCAATTTTATGATTTAACTGTTTAACTGAATTCAAATGTGTTGTAATTATAACAATAATTTAACAAACAAAAATTACAGCTCCATGCATTCACACACAGTCAAATAAGGTATGACAAAGATCATGTGATCGCGACCTTTTTTAATGTGTTGAATGTTTTTCTCAAAATGACCCATTTTCTAAGTTTCTAAGTCTATGCTCTAAGTTCTAATGGTTTACATTGAGCATGGCTGTTCTTTCAAAATGTTGCGCACACCCAGGTCTTTGTAAATCATGTGAAATTTCAATCAATTTTCAAAGTAAATGATGTCAAAACAACGTTACAGTGTTTAAATCATGTGAAGCTTGTTAATGTCTTTAATTACTTCATGTTTCTGACTACTAACGATGCATTTCAGAACAGCCTGATGTCAGCACATATCTCTCCCCCCAAAAAATAACCTGTTTTTAATGTAACTTACATAGTCTTTCATGCACTGTCATGCACTGTACGCTGTACGATCTACATCACTCATTAATTTCCACACAATTATTCAGTTTAGATGCTTGACACACAGAATCACAGAGGAACAATCAATTATTTCAGATTCAATCCCTCTTAAAGGAGAAAGATATTCTGGTTTTATGTGATGTTTGATTTAATGTTTTGACTGATTTTCTGAATTCTTTATCACATGGTTTGCTGTTTCTTGAGTTCAATGGAAGTAAAGGAACATAAGCTGGTCCAAATTAAATTTTTGGCCCAGTTTCACCTTCTTTCAGTTCAATTTGATGAATACTCCTCACAGTGAAGATCTCAAAAATATTTTACAGGCTTTATGGCAACAAAATCAATGATCGCCCACAGTGCAAAATTGAGGCAAACCTGATGGGGGTACAGCCAGAATTATGATCGAAAGAAAAAAGCTCCTGATTTCACTGACCTCAGAAGAAGAGGAAAGAGAGTAGGTGAATGGGGACAGGTGAAGTGTGAGAAAATGAAATTGCAGGAGAAACCTCAGTTTGAAGGATGTCAATGGGATCTGCAGCAAAGTTCCTTCAGATATATTTTTGAACTACTCCACACTTTATGGCGAGCAATGGTTTAGGCTTACTATTGTGTCATGAATCTATCTTAGTATAAAATTCCCATCAGCTCATAATTCAAGCCTGTTGCCACACAATTTTAAAACTTTAAAAACTGCTATTTTTTATTTGTCTAAAATACTGTTTTTTAATTCTCTATTAAGGGACAATTTCCCATGATAAAACATCCAGCTGAAAACTATTCAAACATTGTTTTCTAGTAATAATATAGTCAGGCTTAATTTATGGGGGTATTGAGAACATATTTTAATAAAGGAGGAAAAAAGCTATATATATTTTTATAATAATTCACAAATGTCAACAGTTAATGCTTATTATCAGAGAAGGTTGGCTTCTAATACACTCTTATTACAACAGAAAAAGAAAGATGGGTACCTGAATAGCTTAAAGGGAAACGGTTATTTTCCTATCCCTCTGTGCTAGTCATGTTGTTGGAAGTACATCGTTTACCATAAACAAAGCAGACTCTAGCTGTCCCCTAAAGTACAGCGTTTATCTGATTAAACCCCTCAGTCTATACATCCATGAGTGAGCCCTCCGGACTCAAATAAATATGGTGAAAATAATTTTTAATTGAGAAGCAAGTCTAGAGTAATGTGAAGCATTACTGAGGTGCACTGAAGAGTCAGCAGGAGACTCAGATCAGCTCTGATCTAGCTTTCAGGCAGACGTTTTGAGCTCTGAGCTGATAGAAAATGGCAGCTGTGGCCTTGATGCAGGACCGTCACGCAGCTATTTTAACAGAGACTCATTTTAACCCCTTAAGAAACAATGAGAGACATGAGATTGCAAATGTATTTTTATATTCACAGAAATATACCATAGTATATAAAATATTTATAATTTATATTAAGTGTTCTTGAAGTTCCTTATTTAGCTCTATTGTTACTTAAAATTTTTAGCGCCTTAAGGAAAAGTGGGCTCTTATTGACTAATGAACTTTTTTTTTGTTGAGATTTCTATTTAAAAGAGGGTACCTATGCAGCGAGGTTGTGATCCGCTCCATGTACCGTCTGCTTGACAGAACCGGGTGGTGCTGCCCACAGGAATGTACGGAGCCAGGCAGCTGAATGACACCTCAGACTGGAAGATGAAGCTGCGGCCTTCCCTCAAACCAAACCCTGGGACACCTGGGTCACCACAGAACTTTGCTGTAAAGAGAAGAGAGTAAACTAAAATTATTCCAAAATATATGTATCAAATCAAAAGCATATCATACTTTTCGAAGTGTTTGAACAGAAATGTGTTTGTTCATGTTTGCTCACAGCCATCCTAAAATTATTTACATCTTCACAATAAGTTTTGTTAATAAATTCTTAAAACAGTTAACAAAAAAAAAAACGACTGTTTTTGAAAGTGCTGTCAAATAGACGCAATTTGAACAAGCTTCACAAATGACTCTGAACATACACTACTTAAGAAGCATCAACAAGCTAGTTGAAACATATATTACCACAAACACTGAGCCCACCTAGCTCATTTCAAAATATAAAGGTTTTAGGTAACAAAAAAGAGATGATTCTTTTAGAAAAAAAATACGATGAAGACATAACCTGAAATAAGATTAGTCGGATAAAAACATAATAAATAGAAAAACAAGACAAGTAGTTGGTATTTGGATTAAATTGAATTTGATCTAAATAATGGACAATTTTAACAGAATGGCAAAAGCTTTCTTTTGTGTGGTGCAGAACATGTATCCCAAATGCAATGAAGTGAATGATAAATACATTAGGTTGTATGAAGTTGTATGAGGTCAAGATGGAGTTTTATAATATAGTATTAAAAATGATTGAAAAAGATACATTTGTGAGAAATTGTCATCTCAAATCATACTTAATACTACAGAATGCAACAACTAAAGGTAGTGCACTCTATACATTGCTTCACAACAAGAATAGTTTTGTTAAAGTCCTACTCTGAAAGCAGTCTGAGAACAGTGAGGAAAGACCCGAAGCCTGTGATGAACGTTCACTACGGCTCTGTCACTGTCAGACAAGCAATGGCTCTCTGAGACGAAAAATCAATCGCACGCTGACGTCACCATCACACTGATCCATCACAAACACCCTGCTTCTGAGATCCAGCACTACAAACTTGACTTTTCTTGATGAATTATAGATACGCTGTCAGGAAATATAATAAAAATTTAAAAGAAGGCGAAGGGGAAAAATCAGTAGCCTCACTAGTCAGGGGATTGCTTTCTTTCTACCAAAAAGGATTTTTTGGATTCTTTTGTTCAATACGAGAGCTAAAATAAGGATACCTTTGTGGTAACTCTGCTTTTAAACTTTAATATCTCAACATGGTGTCAGGAGCTTCTTCATTTTTAGATGTTCACAACATCATACAAGGTCAGATCTGCTGAAACACGGGAAATGGAAAACCCAGACAGCATGGATGGCATTTTAATCAAATAAATTTTCTTTCTAAATTCAATCACATTTATTTTATGGAAAGCAATCAAACAACGAGATTTTATTGTCAGTGCATCAGTTAGTAATGGTTTCATTGTCATATTCATGCCAGGAGCAAAATGCAAAAATGGATAAAATACATTTTTTTTTTTAAATACACCCACAAATGAGCAATTATGTGCAATGGCTATTATATACTAATACACAATACACTAATTCTCACCATGTTACTTTTTCAATTTATTTTTAAATGTATAAATTTGTAGACAAATCACCTAATACAACAAGATAAAATTACATTCTGAATCTTATGAAAGTATGTGCTTTTATTCATTTGTGAAATTTGTTAAAAAGTGATTTTATGTAATCACATTCATGACTAAAGCCTCACAAATGTGTATCTTGTAACTGGTTTTCTTTAAAGGACACGTTACTTAAAAAATTTAGACGAATGAAATGATCTTCCTTTTGAAAAGACAATAACAAGACCATTTTAAAGTTTATAAAGTTTAACAAAATCAAAACCATCGCAACACCCCACCTAACAAATAATAAAAAAGGGACACAAGATTTTCTTTTTATTTTTGGTATTTTTTATTTTTGATTATAACTGCTAGACTAGTTTTTTTTCTTGCAGACTGTAGCATTTTCTATCAGTATGAAGCCTGAGGATCTGTTTTTGTGGCATGCATGAGGTGGCAGTGGCCCACAGCTTTGCAGTAGAAGTCACTTTTATTCATATGAACATGTCAGTGCAGTACTCACGCAGGCACTGGGGCACCTCTCCGCTCCAGGTGCCATTGCCCACGCAGGTGAGGATGGCAGGAAAGGAGAGTTCGTAACCAGGAGAGCAGCTGTAGCTCACACTGGTACCCCATTCAAAGTCCCGGCCCTCCAGGAGCCCACTGGAGATGGATGGAGGGGCTGCGCACGTCACCGCTGCACACAAACAAAAATACAAACAAACACTCTTTCATTTCTTTCATGTTTACAAAGCTTCATTCAACACAGATAACATTTAACCTGCTTCTCAGATCCCTGCCAGTCTTTACAAAAATAGATCAGGGACAGACATTCTGAGTGTCGAACAACAAAGAAATACATAATCAATTATTTTAAACTTGAATGAACATCCTTTACAAAAATACATTGAACTAAATTGAGGGGATAAACAACCCCAATCTAAGCTGGACGTGTTAGCTTTAGCAGGTTGAGAGATTAATTGGTGCTGCTAACTCTCCAGAAGTGTCTGAATGCTAGATCTGTCTTCCAGACCCCATCTTTTCCAATAAATGCCCTCGGAGCCCTGTGAGGTGTGTGTTGGGGTGTGTGTGTGTGCGTGTGTGTGTGTGTGAGCCCTCTTCCTCAGCAGCCCAGAGAATCCATCACACTCCGGCCGACAGGAAGCCGATGCCTCTCTCACACGGCCACTCATGATGACACATACCAGCTCTTATGCTGCAACATCCCAGTGCACCGCTCACTCACACACACGCTAGCAAACCACAGGCAATCAATGCTTACAAAAACCTCACACTTACTGGCTAGTCATTAGGATTGTTGGCTAGAACTAGGTCTTAGTAGTTCACAGAATTGATCCAAGATGCTGCAAGAAACATTTCTCAGAAAAGCTGGTCAGTTTTGACATGGGAGCATCACACGTTAGACTCACAGTGTTGGTTAAACAAAGTTGATGTGAATCTGCAGTTTGTGCACATTACAGATCTAGACTTTGGGGGCTGATCCAGTTTAGAATGTCTTTTCACACTTGGCATGATAACTCGCAAACTTTCACCTCTTCAGGGCTGAGTAATGTTCAAAGCTTTCAGAAAAGGTAAAAGATCTCAATGCTGATTATAAAGGGTTCCTAGTATTATTTGTTATTTTATTTTATTTATTATTGAAGAACTGTTGTTCTACTTTAGGATGTATTTCTCAACATAAGTCTATTTATTGTTACCAGTGAGAGAAAAACTGAATCCTCAGATTTATTTTTAAAACTTGCTAAGAACAATTTAAACTGTTGGTATTACATTTATAGTATAAATACATTTCACCACCCTTAAAAATTTAATTCTAAGTATTCTACATAGTACAAGCATTAAACAAATAATACTAATAATACTAATACTACTACTGCTAATAATAATAATAATAATAAACAATAGCGTTACAACATTGCAATCATTAAATTGAGAAACTGTACAGAGCTTAAAAATGTCTTGTTAAGTGCATCCATGTTATCTGTCTTCCATTTTTACTTGATATGTTATGTTATTGAATTCTTTTTTCTTGTAATAGAAGATGACAACTTCCTGAGACAAACTTATTAATTGCGTTACTTGCAAATAAAAACAACGTCATTCTACATTCTGGGAAAATCTGCAAACATAATAGCAGTTCAGACTAAGAGGAAGTTGACTGTCTCCTAGAGATGAATGCACAACATGTCCTTTAGGAGTCAGGAAGAGGCGTTGCTTTTAGAATTAATGAGACATCTCTGTCTATCAGAAAGAGCTTAGCAAAATGGCAACTGAGGCAAGGGCACAGCTCAGGATCGCAAACATGCTGTCCAAACAGGCAACTCAATTTCATATCACTTGATAAATTCAATGGCAGTACATCTCCTGGCAATGGGAAGAAGATGTGAGACATTTGTGAAATTAATTACTGGAAATGGAAGGGCTCGTAGGTCAGAGCTGATTAGAATAACAGGCACAACAAAGCCCAGAGGGCTCCGTCTATAAATGTGTTTGTGTTTCTGTAGCGAGTCTCTCATTTGTCAACCAGCGCGATTGGATGATAAAACATGAATGTTTGCTTCAATCACACCAAGAGCGATGACTTACATGGGTGTATAAACATTGCAGCTCTTTAAATCTGTTAATTTCAAACAAGGCATCCATCACAAGAGCTCACTCGCTCCGGGAGAAGCATCTGTATTGGGGTGCTCACAGTGACCCCTGCCAGCTGTGCTGATGCAATTCAGAGTTGCGTAGTCTCAAGTAAAATTTGATCTGACTTGATTTAATAGAAGAACATAACATAATGTGTGCTAATCTTGGTGCAGACTGGGTTATACATGCAAACGCAGGCTAGTTAGTGATGCTGTATGTTCTGAAAAAATAAGAGTATCATGCTCACTTTCCACTGTTCCTCAATTATGTTTGCAATACCTGTTGATGTCCATGCACCGACTGTGATTGTCTGATTGATAAATGACAATCAGCACTCACATTAGTCAAGCCAACCTTTTATTTTGGGCTTAAATTCTTGCTATGGTTAATTCCAAGTGTGAGTACGCCCTAAAAATGTCACTCCATACTATAAGCTGCTATGTTTTGTCATGTTTGCACTCTGTTGCTTATACAATGAAGCAACTAATTTATTAATTTTCCAGGCTAACAGCTATCTTGGTGCACTCCCTCTCTCAGGATGATCAAGAGGGTGAGAGGTAGTGCTCAAACAAACATCAAAATTTTAGTTCTAAACATTAAGGACAACATATGTCAAAATTTGTCAAAATTACAGGGAAAACATAAGCATTTCATTCCAGTTAAAGGTAATTGATCTGACTGTGGAGAAAAGATAGCGAGTGACTATGAGATATATGAGTGACTATGAGACTATGAGTGTTATAACTGACATTAGATTTTAGCTTCAATGACTTTTGCATACCCGCTTTTATTAAATGTGGCTTCTTGGGAATCCACCTGTTTTTGTGCAAGTGTTTAGTGAATGTCCTAAAAACACTGGTGTGGTAAAAACTTCAAATATATTTAACATTCCTCAAAAACCCAGTGAATACTATTGCTTTCCTGTTTACTTCTCTCATGCAATTAATTCTCACATACTCTCACAATCTATCTGGAGCTTGCTCAGAAGCAACAGGTCACTGCATACAGGACACCACATACAGTAGTTACCTGTCAGAGAGCGATCATGATCAAGAAGGTAAAATTCAAGCTGGTAGAATAATCATTTAGCTGATTGTAGACCTGAGAAGATGTATGACATAGGCATATGAAAGGATCTTTTATGGATATGTTACTGAGGTGTCAAAATAATCGGGTAAGTTAAAAACATAATTTAAAAAAATTATTTCAGCAGCTTTCTCAACAAAATTCATCTCAGCCACTTTAAGGTGTCCAGAGATTTAGAGCTTCAGCGAGACAAACAAAAACAACATTTTTTGGGCATGCTAATGTCATGTTTTAAGAAAAAGAAACATGTTTGGAAAAAAAATGTAGTTTTTTTTTAAAAACATATTTCTGTGTAGCATTTTGCTGTATGTGAATATCTCAAGTTATTACTACCACAAATATTTCTTTCTTTCTTTTAATTTCTTTTTTCTTCACTCTGTGTGACTTCTAGTAAGGTGTGCTCTGTAATTTGTGAAATACAGAAACATTTTTGTACATTTTGTTTTGTTTTGTTCAAACCTAACTAGATAAATTCTACTTTCTTGTCACATGTATTAGCAAATTAGTTTTTACTACTTTTTTACTAATTTTGTGAAACATTATTCTCAGAAAAGTCCACAAAAGACATTGAGGTGACATGAGATAATTGATTTGGACCCAATAAAATGTTGAGAAACAATCTAAGCCAGCAAATAAAAATCATTGAATTTAGCTATTGTCTATTTGTTGAAATGGAGTGAATTCTTTAGTATGTATGAGTTTTAATGCTTTGAATTCAAAACTGACAGCAAAAAAGACTAAACCAATCCCTAGAGTCTCCGGAAGCTGTCTGCACTGATATCAGTTTTTTTTGTTTATTTTAAACCTGTTGCCTAAATGAATATGTAGGTCACTGAACAATGACAACCAAGTATACAACTGAGAATTTTAGAACGCCCATCAGCTATTAAGAAACAAACATTCAACTAAAATCCTCTTGTGAAGCATTGCATTGAAAGAGTTCAACCAATCGGAAACAAACTTTCAGCATTAGAATGTTTCTCAAACAGTCAAACTAAAACTACTTACTACTAACGTAGATTATTAACAATAAAACTACTTTGAAAATAGTTTTAAAGTATTTATTAGTTAAACAAATTTAAGCATCTACAGTTAAAACGTTGAATTTAAGAATTTATATCAGCCAATCAGGATCAAGTACTACACCTTGGAATTCTCATAAGTATGACTAAGCTGTTACTTTATTAGTGGAATTGACTTGAAAATGTAAAAA
The DNA here is from genome assembly GCA_900490495.1 of Danionella dracula. Taxonomy (NCBI): domain Eukaryota; kingdom Metazoa; phylum Chordata; class Actinopteri; order Cypriniformes; family Danionidae; genus Danionella; species Danionella dracula. The sequence goes on from UELW01000111.1 coordinate 5,590,491, forward strand.
ATGGGTGGTTTAAATGGTTTTAAACAACCTTTTTTCAAAAATGTAGCATATTTTAAATATTTTAGAATGTATAAATAACTGTAAAGTATAAAAACACACATATTAAATTGCGTTTTTAATGCACATTTTTGATCAATAGAGAGTTGTGTGGACAATTTTGGTTCAAGTTTAAAAATGCATTTATGTTGCACCATTTGTTAATATGCCTTTATTTTGTGCATATTTTAGATTATGAATAAATATAGTTGAATGTTTTACATCTCTGCACTGACCCATTGTTATCAAAAAAGCCATTAGACACAAAAGAAGAAGGCGAAAGGAAACCAAACCATTCCATAAGGGATAATCAAGGGCCAGCTGTGTTTCTTCTAGTTTTAATGCATGACATGGAGGTGAGGAATGATAAGATAACCATATCGATCACGCTGAATATTTATTTATATCTCTTCAGTCATTCATTAATGAATACTTACCTTTACAGAAAGGCACTGGTGCGTTCCAAGTCCCGTTTCCAGTGCAAGTGATGGTGGATAAACTTTCACTTTCCAGTATGTAGCCTGGCTGACACACAAATGTGATGTTCTGCCCAACTGTAAAATCTTCTCCATATCTCAGTCCACTGGCAGGCACTCCAGGGTCTCCGCAGTTGATCACTGAAAAGCAAAACAAATGATTTAGAGGCCAGAATCAACCGGTACATTGTCTATATTTTCATACAAAAACTGGTCAATTCGCAAATTGGCAAACAACAGGAGCCTGAATCTTTATTCAATATGTATCAGCACTCATCAGATGGCAATGATGGTTTCTCAGTGCATTGTGATTGAAGCTATTGCAACAAACATCAGGAAACCAGGAACACAAATCATCTTTAACAACTCATTTATGCCGCAGCCATCCTTCCAAGCCCTGGCTTTTTATTTCAAATGATAGATCTTGTTATTATGTAAAGGAATCAATAGCAGCATGCAGCGTCCCCGAGGTACGCCTTCAGATCAATTCCACAGATCTTTTACAATTATCATTCCCTCCAATGGATAAATAAGAGCAGCCATGATGGGACGGATGTGAGATTGAATAGTGCGCTGCTGGAATTCAGATGAAACACATTTATAGTTTTGCACTTCGCATTGGCTGACAAAACTCCATTGGATCTGCACATTTATTTAATTATTTCTCGTCTCCCCAACATCTTCATTTCCTTTATCGATTCATTCCGGAGCATTGCATATCTGTCACTGCAGAGCTGCCATACGTTCAGTGTCTTTTGAAAAAGATGGAAATTCACGTTTTGTAAAATTCATCAGCAGCCTTGCTCATAAACATGTCAGCGAATAGTGAGAGATTGCTAACGCTAAATGCTAATACGACTTCTCCCTTTGACATGCAATGTATCACTTGTTAGGTGCACTCAATAAACATGTGTAGAGCTGCATCCATCAGATTCAGTGTCCATATGACTCCAGTCAACAATGTTGCTGGCAATAAACCATTATATGTTTCATTATTTAGAACCGCAGTCTTAGAGAAAAAGAATAATTTAGGTATAGTCTTTACAATGATACACAAAACATTCTTTAGTACACTTTTAATTTCCTTTTTCTAGTTAACATAAACTTACTAGACAAGTTTACAATTTAGCCTTATTGATGTTTTGATTGAAAAGTACTAGATGCCAAAATCATACTTTAAATTAACTTTATATTGCCTAACAAACATGAAACTCCTGGGAAAAATAATAAAAAATGTTTTGCTTTACCATCCACAAAAAAGCCAACAAGATCTATTTCATGCCATAGTTTAAATTTGTTTTAAATATTACAAGTTTAAATTAGTTAACACTTAGATTTTACAAATTAGTTAACAAATTACATTTTTTATTACTTCAATAGTATTACTATCTTTTGAAGGTCATCACCTGAAGTTACTTCTTGTGTAACAGTATAAGTTTGTTCTCAGCTAATGTGTCAACAGTATGTGTCATAAATGTGTGATAAAGATAATTAATACACCATTGTGACCAATGTAGACTTTCATGAATAACCTAATTTCTTACAGTGATAGAAACAAAAATACATCATTTGTAAACAAAGGAGATTGATGACTTGTCTTACTTGTGCAGTTGGCTGGTGTGCCGGACCATGTTGCATTGGCTTGACACTGTCGGGTGGTGGATCCGCTCAGCAGGTAACCATCCATGCAGGAATAGATGACGGAATGAGAGAAGGTGGTGTCATCCAGTCGATAAACTCGCCCATTACTGGGTGTCCCTGGGTTCCCACACTGCACAGCTGGATATAACAAAAGAAAATGCTTTTTTAGAAACTAAGCGATAAGCAAATGTTCTGTATAGATTTGTTGAAGGTGCTGTATCAAGACACCCGTTGGCCAAGGCACTGCCCACTAACCAATCAGAAGAACTGCTCAATGAACGTATGTGCTGACTGACCCGGAAATGTAACTGTAGCACAACCATGTCGGATAAACAATGAAAAGAAAGTGTGCTTTTGGATATCCCAGCTCAAAACTGTGTTTTGGCTTAACAAAAGACGAATATAGTCGTCAGAAATGGGTGAATTTTCTGTGCACCAACAAGCAAAACACACCCTCTACCCTGAAGTCTCTGTTCACTCTATTTAATGATTGTTGTTTCCTTATAAATTTGAATAAACTGTAAACCAATTGAAACTCATTTGTGTTTGGTGGTCTTTTGACAGTGGACGGAATTTGTTTGTGCTTCTTTTATTTGTTCAGTTGATTGTCTAAACTCTCCTTGTATTGAGTCGTAACACATTGGTTTGAAGGTTTTCAAGCTGCCCTTAAATACCAGAATAGATGCCTACCTAGATTGTTGTGTTATATTTCAGTGTGCAATATTTTCAAAATGGCATGCAATCTGGTACTTGCTAGGTGTATCACCTAAAATGACCAGATGATGGACATCTGATGGTCAGATAGTGATGATATTCAGAAGCAGAAACCATTAGTGTCGTCTTTGGCCATGTACAGTAATAACTATGATAAGCCACACTGGGTGTAACTGAACGAGGTATTAGCGTCTGTGAAGACTCAAATGAAGCGCACTTGAGGTTTGAAGATATGGTTTGACAGGCCTGTAGATCATCCCTGGAGCAGATAAAATGAAAAGAACAAAAACCTAGTGCTCTTTATTGCCCCTGAGATGCTGGCTAAGTGAATTAAGTGACTGAAAACCCCATCAACACCTTTTTTTTTTTTTTGCTCGAGTGCAATTGAAGAGCTCTGGCTTGCACTCCGGATTGGTTTGGGGTGGTAGTTAAAAATGACAGCGTTTCCAGTTACATTTCCATAGCAGGGTACTCCAGCACTTTCCTTTGTCACGAAATGACACACTGACCATTGTAATTCCCACTAGCCGTGTCATTTTAAGGCAATGGGAAAGGACTTTCCTGCAACATTTCCCCTGCAATTATTCACTGTTCCTTCATCCCACTGGCAATTGGCATCCTTCAAAACTGATTCCCACACAATGGCTGGGTCATGTCACGTCTGTTATGTGGGAGGTGAAGCGAAAAACCCCATTAGTCAAGTCTTCGAGCAGGTAAACAAGATGGTTCATCGTGTTTGGAAAGGGAACACTGTTAGCTTGCTGCTGGAAGTGCCTAGTCATCTTTCATTTGCTCTGGAGATTTTACAGCCATGAGAAAATGTGACTTTATTGCACTGTCTGGGACTCTGTACAACAAAAATAAAACAACAAGTAACAATATGGAAGGTGATGTGTTATTTGGAGTGGAGTCGATTTTTTTGTTTGCCACTTATAAATGACTTTTGAAACTACTTTATGGTGTACAAAAGATAGTGCTTGCTTCCAAAGCAATTGCTTCTAAAGTTCACAACTGCTCACTTTTTCCTTTGTTTCAGCCAGTTGCTGAGACAAACAGGTTTGAAGTTCTTATCCTCGCTCTTTTGCTCTTTTTCCTCATTATGCACTATTTATTACCTCGCATATCTTTGAATATAGATTATTTAAAAAGCTGCTCACGTCTGCAGGAGGGCTGGGATCCTGACCAGGTGCCATTTGGGAAGCACATGCGCTCCTCAGAGCCGAAGAGTTCGAATCCTTCCAAGCAGCTGAAGAGCACTTTACTGCGAACCCGAAAATCACTGTCGCTCCGACTACCATGAGATGGAGTGCCCGGGTCACCACATGTCCCTGAAGAGTCACCTGAGAGGGAAAATGGACCACATGTTGAAAAGAGTGTCAGGGTCAATACAAAGCCATAGCTGACATTTACCATTATTATTACAATGTATTATTATACATTGAACACATAATTTCAGTACACAAATAAAAGAAATGTCAGGGACCTTTTGTTGTGCATGAATAGTTTCCTGTTTTTATATAACTTATAAATGAAATTACCAAATAAATACAAATGTATTTTTTTAAGTTTGAAGAAGCTTGAAAATCTGAAATGTTACATCCAAATGCAATATTGAACATTTAAAAAATGGTCCTAAAGATATTTTCATAGGGTATAAATAAATGTAAAATCATATGCATGGTACGAGTAGCTACACTTTATGTTCATATTTTCAGTTGAAATTGAAAATTGAAGCTAATATTTTTCAATTATCATTAATATAAGTATCTGATTTAGGACTACATATATGACCAACATTGTTTTTTAAAAACTTGAATTTGTATTTTCTTATAAAAAGCTTCAACTCCTTAATAACATTAAAGATGATGCATAAAACAATATTTGAGTGAAGGAATAAATGCATGACGTTTTAAAATTTTAGGTTGTGAAAAGTTTAGCTTCTGAAAAGTACTCAAGGCTTTGCTGATGTGTTGGGAAATTGATATTCCTGACTGATTCTTGCTGCTGCTATATATCAGAGCTCAGACCCTGCAGCCTTGCACCTCACCTGAACTCCAGCTCAATCCATCACACACAAGACCATACCCTGCTTGAGCCCGTTCCAGAGGCTTTTTTTAAGTAACTCAAATGTCCAGCAGAGATTGTTTAGTATTCTAATGTGGAGAGACAAACTCACCATCCACTCTCGCACAGTTGAGTGCTATACTTTGTGAGCATTTTGACTTTTTGGGACAGAAAGGGGATAATAAGTGGTGCTATGAGAGAGATGGGGGAATTCCATTTCTGAATTCAAGCTGAGTTTCACCACTGGCTGCTATGCTACCGAGCAGTACTTTTAGGGTCATCAATCAGCCTCATATGTAGGTTTGTGAAAGGAAACTCATTGTGTCTGGAGGACACTCATGCATCCAAAATGCTCTTATACTTTCAAAGAAGACAACATAAAAAAAATTATGAAAGCAGCCAAAGACTTAAAAATTCTCTGAATTCAGTGATCGAGGGCTTACAACAAAAGATTAAAAAAACTGTTAGCAGTTCCAGGGACTGGTTAAGGTTGCCAAAAAATCTGGCATATCATGGAATTCATGGGATTTTTTAAAGGCATTAATGCATTGTTAAGATTGTGTTTTTGATGAAAGACAAGGCAAGTAAAATTTTTATTGAGCAAAACAGGTCAAAGAGGCAAATCAAGGAAACACAGAGCAAAAGTAAGTACAGATACCACAAAGGAACTGTGAAAAGCAGGAGATTTAAACACAAGATCAGTCGAAGGAAGCAATGTTTGGACACAAATTGGACGGAGATTTCACAAAGCAGACTGGGTAACAAAATACACTCAATGAATAGGGAACACACTTGAAAAACAGAACACAAGAGACCACCAAAACACTGAGTATGAACTAAACTAAACATAAGAAATAGTTTAGCAGAAAATAAAGGTTGAAATCCATAGGAAATTAACATTAAAAACTAATAATAAGGATGTACCGAAACTAAGATAACAACTAAACAATGGAAACTAAATAAAGTAAATTATCATACAGAACACACAACTTTTGAAAACACTTAAAACACCAAGGGAACAAGACACGGCCCTGACACCATTGTCTCAATTAGAATGTCTTGTGTTTAGAAATAGCAACGATACGTTGTAAAAATATTAGACCCATTTTTGTTTTATCAATAGAATATGTATTTTTTAATGTTTTTATTTTTACATAATATGTATACTTCTTTTGAGAGTGAGTTAATAAATCATAAATTACAATGTTGTGAAAACATTATTGCTCATTCATGCTAAAAGAGAACAAACATACTGTATTATTGTTTTAATGTAAATCATTATTATAATTTTTTACTACTTATTTCCCGGAAAACAAAACAGCACGATGCTTGTTAGCAATTGAGAATACTTTTTGGTCACTTGTCTCTAACTAGTTACTGTAGTGTCCCCAAATCCCAACCCTAGCTGCTGAGGTATTGTACACTTCTTAGAGAACTTCTCAAAAATGCATCAAGACAGGTATGTGCACTTTTCTAGACAGGATACAGCTGTCACCTCATGTTGTTAAATAATTTCTGAGAAAAAGCAGAGCCAAAACTCCAGGGAACTGTTTGCAAACAAGGTGAGTGTTTTTATGTCATGTGCAATCCAGGTCTTTCGTGCAAATTTGGTAGCAGCGGACACGAGGACTACAGGCCACTATGTTTGTGTTTTGTCTCCTATGTGCTGTTGGCAAGTGTGCTGAGTAAGCACAAACAAACCCTTCAAGGGCAGACAGAGGGGACTGCTGTGGAGCTGCCTCAGTGGAACTTACACGCATTCGCCGCAATGGCCCTCAGAAGGAGGAAGGAGCAAGTACTGCATATGTAGACAGAATGCTTTCATTATTTACAGTCTCCTCAAACTGAACTTTGCTTAAATCAGATTCATCACATGAAGCTCAGAGATATGCATTGGTGGAAGCAGTGTCGGGTGTGATGAGGTACAGTAATATATAGTAAGGGTACAGTAATATCAGGAGTCGAGATGACAGATAGAAATTAAACTTTAGTTAGTTATTAACATGTCATGGCCAGCTAAGCAGTAGTTTAGTTCGTGGATGAGAAACCTCATGAGAAAACATGCTCTTGCTAGTACGGTGATGCCAGAGGGGACTGAAAATGACCATCGTCCTTCAAACTAACCTTTTAACCACAATCCTGACCATCCATGCTCATTAAAAATCCATGGCTGAAAAGATTAGGGGTGTTGCCAAGTCTTGGCCAAACTTGCTTGTTTATCTCTGACCTATAAACAATCACCTTTTGAGCCAGGGAATGATGAGTGTTGTGTAGCAGAATGGCAGCTGTCATGTCCTTCAGACTAATGCTTCCAACATCTGACCGATAACATGAATGTGCTGTCTAAAACCAGCTTTCACACAAAATATTTCTCAAGTGGCCTGCTAGTGGCAAAATAAATACTTTAGAATAACTACAGAGAACAAACTCCACTTTGATAAGAGTCCTCATCCAGTGTAGTTACAAGGCAATTACTGTGTAACTACAGAGAACAAGCTCCACTTTAGATCAGAGCCCTCATCCAGTGTAAATACAGGGTAATTACTGTGTAATTACAGAGAACAAACTCCACTATAGATTACAGCCCTCATCTAGTGTAGTTACAGGGTAATTACAGTGTAAGTACAGAGAACAAGTTCCGCTTTAGATTTGAGCTCTCATCCAGTGTAGTTCAGGGTAATTACGGTGTAATCACAGAGAACAAGCTCCACTTTATATTAGAGCCCTCATCCAGTGTAGTTACAGGGTAATTAAATATGTAATTATTCATAAATAGAAAAAAAAATATTGAAATAACTAGAAAATTAGCGGGCTTTAATCTAAAGTGTTACCAATTAAATTACAATAATCAAAATAATTTGAATAATACTCATGTGAATGTCAACAATAACTATATTTTTGTATCCTTTATATCCATGCATATGTTCAAGCAAATCCTGGCCACTTGTATCTCATGCTGAGTATGTAGTGTGTTGTGGCACTTAAAAATAAAGTCAAATAAAATAAAGAGTCATGTGTAAAATCATGACTCAGGGTCAGGGTTCCCCAAGTCAGGGTTCCCCAAATCTGGTCCTGGAGGGCCGAGGCCTTGCACATTTTAGTTGCAACCCTGCTCTACTATACATACTGCTTCTGCTTCAGACAATCAGAGAGGCCCTAATTAGTGCAACAGGTGTGAATCATGATGGTTTCACAAAAAATCTGAAGGCCTCTGGCCCTCCAAAACCGGATTTGGAGACCCCAGCAGTAAATCATTCCATTCCACACATTAATCTGTACAAAATGTCATATTTACTTACAACTCTGAAATCAATGATCAGAAAAACTGACCAGTAGAAGTAAAAGATAGAGAAAAGTCTTCATCTAGGTGCACTGGAATCTAAATATCAGATCCAGGAGAAACATGAGAGGTGCTTGCAGCTAAAGCCAAATGCTTCACACACTTAATTGGAGCTCAGAAATTCCAGGTAGAATCCGAGAGAGAAACAGAATATCTTCCTCAACAGTCCTGTACGGCAAAGCCCTTGCTGGTGTCGGTGCTAATTGGTTATCAGCTGGGTTTGGGGCAGAGAGTAAATGGCTGTTTGTTGGTTTTAAGAGGGTCGGATCATGTCATAACTTCAGCATTCCTCTCCTCAGAGACTGTGGGCTGGATGTAGGCAATTAGGCATGGCCGACAGAAAGGTCAATGGCTTGCAATAGTTTCAGCTTAGTGTAAAATTAAAATAAAAGAGAGGAAAACAGCAATGGGACAAGATCTGCTTGTGGAACTGGCCTGGCCCCAAGTAATGAGAACACAAGAGGACATCCAGGATGGAGAAAACTCACATCAAAGTAATTTGTAGAATTTGTCAACTGCTATTGATATTAAATGACATATTCTGATAAGCCACTTCATTAAGTATTGATTACTATGACTTCAAAAGGGATCTTTAATAAACTTGAAGAGTTTGTTTTTGAATGAATATGAGTAAAACCTTGTTTTCTTTATCAAGAAAGGGGTTTGAAGAACACAGCTATTTTCTGTTACAAACTTTCAAAATGCATCTCAAACTTATACTAACATCAACAATTCAAATTCAGATATTAATATAAAAAACTATTTACCGAACTTTTTTTTTTCTGCACAAAATGCAATAAATCCCTGTCATCAACAGAAATGCCTTTAAACAAATGGAACTGCAAAATATGATAATAAGCAACATGTTAAGTTGATCTATGGCAATTGCTTTTCTGAATTACATCCTTACTAGTTTCCTAATGCCCCTCCTTCCTCACATACATCCTACATTCTTTACTTATTCAAGCTAATTCTTACATCCTAGCATAATTTCTTCCCTATTTACTTACTTGATTGCTCCCTTTCATCCTTCTATCCGTCCTTCCTTAATTCCTCACTAACTTGTCTTTTATTTCTTACTCTTGCCCCTGCTTTCTTATTTATGTTCTTCCTTCTTTTCATTTACATTGTCCTTTCTTTATTCCTTCCTTCATTCATTAATTTCTTTCTTTATTCCTTCCTTCCTCCCTCCATTAATTAATTAATTGATCAATTAATTCATTCAATTATTCATTTCTAAACTTTCCTTTTTCTTACAATTCATTTCCTACTGATGTTTTTCCTTTCTATTTTATTCTTTACAAACCTTTTTCATGCCCTCCTGCCTTATTTCCTTCCATCCTTCTTTCCCTTTTCCTTCATTGCTTACTAACTTTTTTCCATCCTTCCTTCCCCATAATGTTTTCCTTCCATTCATTATTTCTTCCTTCTTTTCCTTATTTCTTATTAACATTTATCCTTCCTCTCTTTATTCCTTACTAACATGTTTCCTTCTTTTCTTCATTCTGTACTAACAATTTTACTTCCTTTCTTCATTCTTTACTAACACTTTTACTTCCTTCCTTTATTCCTTACTAACATTATTCCGTCCTTTCTTTATTCCTTACTAATATTTTTCTTTCTTTCTTTATTCCTTACTAACATTTTCCTTCCTTTCTTTATTCCTTACTAACATTTTCCTTCCTTTCTTTATTCCTTATGAACATTTTTTCCTTCCTTTCTTTATTCGTTACGAACACTTTTCCTTCCTTTCTTTATTCCTTACGAAAATTTTTTCCTTCCTTTCTTTATTCCTTACTAACATTTTCCTTCCTTTCTTTATTCCTTACGAACATTTTTTTCCTTCCTTTCTTTATTCCTTACTAACAATTTTCCTTCATTTCTTTATTTGTTACTAACACTTTTCCTTCCTTTTTTATTCCTTACTAACATTCTCTTTTCCTTCCTTTATTCCTTAAAATGTTTTCTTCCTTATTTTGTTCTACTGAATTTTGTTGTACTGGAGCAAATAATCATGGGAATTAGGCAGGGTTCTTTTTACTACAAAGTTTGTCAGCAAAAATGCATTCTTGAAGTGTTTTTAATGCTTACAAATTGCATTTTATATACACTGATATAACTCACACATACATACAGCATTCCCCTCAATCTGGGTTCTGTTGAAACCCTTCAACAATCTCAAACACAGCCCGGTAATTTCTAAGTGGAAAACAAAGCCTGTATACTGAGTGTTTATCAAGAACATTGATTCCATGGATGGTTGAAGCACCCTTCAATCATGCTAACCAATCAGTTGAGAGAAAGCACAACCTTTAACCCTGATTTTTTCAAATTCAAGAGCCCATTCTAAATCTCAAAGCCATACAAACAAACAAAGTGTTTATTTATGAGGAAAAACCAAGTCCTTAAAAACAACTCAACCTTTCAGTGCACATTTATGTTCTCTTAAAGGCCACAAATATTTGCAGACTATTATATTCAATATGAAAGACTGACTAAGCTCACTGATCCAGAAAACAGATTATCACCATCTCTTCTCAATGTGTCTATGATCGATTCTCGTTAAAGTCCAGCTCAGGCTCAAGAGTAAAAATCAACGTCCTTCTCATAGAATTAAAAAAATGTGTTTCTTCTTGTGAAATATGAGCCTCAAAACCTGCAGTTCCTCCTGCTCTCCAGGGTGAATACCTACACTTGAAGTCCCTTGTGACCCCATAGTATTTAACATCCATAAAGACACATGGTGTCTGTGACAGGAGATGAACCCATGCAATTCTCAGCACTGAAAAAGTTACTTTTCACTTTTTTTACAAATTACAAACTCATTTTTGCTAAAGCTACATTTTCATTTCTTAAATAAAAATGTTTATCAAATAAGCATTAATGAAAAACAACAATTTCCCCCCAAAAGTTGAAACAAAAAACAGCCTTCTGCTCAGTTCTCTTAGAAACAATGCATGAATACAGTGTGAAATATTACAGTCAGGGGTGTATTTGTGATAGTAAGATAGTAATTCCTCAAGGATAGAGAGAGAGAGGGAGAGAGGGGGGAGAGAGAGAACAGAGAGAGAGAGAGAGAGAGAGAGAGAGAGAGAGAGAGAGAGAGAGAGAGAGAGGAAGAGAGAGAGAGAGAGAGAGAGAGAGAGAGAGAGAGAGAGGTAGAATGACTGTTAGGTGAGGCATGAGACACAGGGGGCCTTGATTCGCTATAATTCTATGTGACAAAGGCTCAGCTGCTGCCGGCTCAGAGAGCAGAACTATTTGAAGTGGCCTTGCTGGGTGTTTTGTGTGCACTGATAGAGAACGGCTTATGCAAAATCTCTTCAAGCCATGTTTGGTGCTCAACTAAACTTAATGAGGCTTTGACAAAATGGTGATTTTGAAGTCAAGGGCTGGAAAAATATATTTATCATATTAAACTATATCATATTTAAACCAGAAAACGTTAGCTTTAGTTATTAAGGTTGTTGATACTAAGTTGTATTGGCAACTTGAAGTATTTAATTATTTCCTTTCTTTGCTGAACCCTTCTCAGCATCTCAAGGTCTCACTGGCATCTGATTAGATTCCTTTCACACACTGACTAAGCACCACACTCAATTTCCAGACATTAACAGCCTAAAATTTATCCTAACTAAAGCAAATCCTCTTAAATTAGTAATAAAAATACTGAGCAGAGCCTGAACAGATTGTTTTTTATTGAGAGGAAACCTAGTCCTTTTTCAAGCTGTGCATAAACATCTCTCAGTGCCAAGCCCAGAGGAACAAATACACTTGCACTCAGTTAAAAGGAACGATACGAAACAAATTGCATGCTAATTCAGCCTATTATGAGGCTAGTTGTGTTGTTCTGGTTTAGCATGCGGCATGTGACTGAGAATGGAAAGAAATAATAGCTTTCATCTGGGACTCCTCCATCAAAGCTTTACTGAAGCTCGTCCTTTGGCAAGAACTGAGAAATGGGTTTGACGCAGCAGAATCAGAAAAATGAATTCTTTTTGTGTTGATTTGAGTTCACAGATGTATAGTCAGAGACCCAAAGTTGTTAAATGTTCAATGCTCTCATATAAGATTAGTTGAGGGGAGGTGTGCCAAACCAATCTATGCAGAATATATGGATAGATTTGCTTTCGTGAATCTCTACTTGAATCTATCTCTTTTTGAGTTGTTCTCAATCAAGGAAATAATGTTCACTAACAAGATAGATGTGGCACAGTTTTGTGAGCATTTTAGATGGTTCCTTGCATGTGCTTTTTGAAAGCCCAGAAGAAAAAATCTAATTAAAGGTATAGAACTCAGATTCAGTCACCCAACTGTGTCTATTGAGGATCTAGAGTGACACTGCACTACATTTTGCTGCAAGTTAAAGCCAGATCTGGACTAAATTATATAAAAAAAAATATTTTGTTGCTTCATAAATTGCTTCACTAACTAGATGTGTTGAACACAAATTATAGTAACAACTTCAGCATCTGAGTGTTGACAATTGACTTTGTGCATTGTTTATTTGTAATGCACTTTTGAGGTTTTATGTGGTTTTGTCATGGATTCATGGATTTATTTGTCCTCCTGACGCCACAAGTTGTTACCAGAGCTCATTGGTTCTCAAAACCAAGCTGCTTGAATTCCCTAGGACTGAGGGGCAAGTCTGAGAGACAGAGCCATCTCCTAGCCTGGGCATTCGTGGCTTTAGTTTCAGAAGATTTAATTTCAGAAGAAAGACTTCAGAAGACTTTTGTAAGGTTTACAGATTGAAAAAAATGTTCTAGCTTAATACCTCAAGATTTACCCTGAGTTAATAAATGAACAAGAGCTCTTTCTAATTTGGGTAACATAAACAACAAGCTATAAAACTGTTTTAGCAGAAAAAAAATTCCTGTGGCTGTGCCGGCCTTCCAAATTTGCAACACGGCCCAAACAAAACAGAAATAAACAAATCTACAGTGATATAAGTACACAAGTTACAGTGAATAAATGGTGCATACAGGCATCCTAGAAACCACTGGGAATGACAAACAATTAAGATCTAGTGGTAATATATAAATGCGTATGAAGCACTTAGTTAGCTAAGTTAGATTAGTAAATTAACAAATGGAAAAATGTATGTACATTTTAATAACCACCTATTTGTAGCTCTACTCATTTTGGTTGTTACTTGAAGACTGTAAATCATTTGCTCTTGTGCACGACTAAACTTTGTTAATTAAGCTGACCAACTATAGTAGACAAGCTTTGATGTAGAATTTGATGTCACTGATACATTGTAGCTTATGTGCATTTTGAGATTCCCAGCATATCTCCTCTGATTCATTTTTTTTATAAACAATTGATTAGTAATTGTAAATGCCACCCAACAAACTACTTCACCCCCACTACTGCTGCTAAGGATATCTCACTCCATGTAACAATATATTAGAACTATTATACATATATATTACTATACATATAAGTCTTCAATATATTCAGTAACAAGAAACACCCCTGCTGAGTCCACAAATCTAATTATTTGTATTTAAAAAATGTGGAATTCTACCAATGGATATTAGACAGTTCCCCAATACTGACCGGTTTGCCTGAATTCACTTTATAACAGCTTTTACATAAGGCCAAGTTGCATTTAATTGATCTATCTTTGCTCCTACATTAACTTTTTTTACTTCTTAAATGTAACTTCTTTACATTACTTTTTTTGCTTCATAAAAAATTGTAGTTGTGAAGATTATCTTATATTCAAGAAGTTCTGTTTTTGAATCTTTTTGATGTCTTTTGCTTTTTAAAATAGTTTATTTAAACTTTAATAAGATGCTCAATGCGGCTTTGTAAACAATGGATAATGCAAATACAGAATTACAATAGAATTGTTGATTTGATGACATGTCCTTTGTACTTTGTTATGTCACAGGTTTATGAGAAAAATCATAAAAGTTACTAAAACTGTTGGCATACTGTCTGTCATAAGAGCAGTGGAATGAAATAAGCACAACTCCCACTGTTGGCCTGGAAAGTAAATATGAAGACAACAAATAACTGTGTAGCGAAACAAAATATCCATTTGTGTGGGAGTGTGTTTCAGGAGTGTGATGCCAATGAAAGGGAATTGGATCAACAGTCCTAATAAACTGACTACACGCTTAAAACCATGGACAAGTGCCACCGCAATATCGAAATCCCTTAACAGCCCATATTTTTAATGGCTTGATCCCAGCTTTGAGCATTTTTTCAAAGTTCCCCTATAAAATAAGGATTGCTTAACTAATTGATTTTTTAAAGGATGTATCTTCATTAGCTGAAATTGAAAAATGCCCAGTTCAAATGAATGGCATGTCTGCATTTATAAAAGTCAAAAGCTCTAACATCTCAAATCCTTTCTAAGTCAGCGTGTAATAGCTCTTTAATGGCTCATTACAGCTCTAAGGTTGTCCTGATGGATGTGTGTGTCTTTCCTACCCGAGCAGAAGGGCATGGGTGCGCTCCAGTGCCCGTTGAGCTGGCATGTTCGCGAGGATTCGCCCTTCAGTTTCCGGCCGCCCGTGCAGCTGTAGCGCACTGTAGCTCCAAAGGTGAATTTTTCCCCACTCAGAATTCCATTAGGAGGAGATCCTGGGTGTCCACAGTCCACCACTGCTCCCACACAGAGAAACAATTCATGTTAAAAATTATAAAAAAGGACTTTTAAGACCTTTAAATATAACTTTGTATAATCTGTAGACTGATCCAGTGTTTCCATTTTGAACATTTGACTGATTTCTGGGTAACTCAAAAGCTTCTATCTTACAGCAAATTATTACTTTACAGTTTCACTTCTGCTCTAAGGAGAGATTATAAACATAGTGTTAATCTTTAATGTTTCAGTTTTAACACAAAATTTCCTGTTTCAGGGTGCCCTGAAATTACTTAGAGCAGGGATCGCAAACTCAATTCCGGAAGGGCCAAAGACTGAGCAGGTTCCAACTCTCTTTTAAGAGACATGCCAGTCGCTTCAACCTAACTCAGAGGAGCTTAATCAGTGAATACAATTTTTTTTCAGTTAAGGTTGGAGCAAAACTATGCAGGGCTGTGGCCCTCCAGGAATCGAGTTTGAGACCTCTGACCTAGAACCTTTATTAACCCAGGTAATCATGTATTTCAACTGTATTTCATGGCCACAAGAAGCCATTCCCATAAACTTTAAGTAAAGTTATTTAATTTACACCAGAAAAAAAACAACTCATGGTTTTAAACTTGGACTTAGTTTTTATAGACAACATAGCTTTTCATGATAGCCGTGATTCCTTTTTACTCATTCACTTAAATAAATCACAAGGCAGCGATTACGTCATAAGGGTGGATGCTGTACACTAGAAGTGAATTAAGAGACATCCCTTCATGATGTAAAGCACTTTGAGTGCCTATAAATGTGTTGTATAAATGTCACGAGTCATTATTATTATAATAGGCAGATGCAGCATTGAAGCCATGAGGGTGCTCTTGGCTTTCAGCTGGCAGGTATTTTGTCTAATTTGATTATGCTGGAGTGGCAATGTGGCGATGGTGATGGTTAACTACATCCACTTATCACCCTTCTAAAACCTAAGGATGATGTTGTTTGAGACTAGATTCCTTTCTTATAGTCTATGTGCTATGTGTATTTAGCATTTGAATATCAATGAAGAGCTCTCTTAAAGAACACCAGGAACATACCAATACACTCAGGGAGAGGTTTGTCCCATTGCCCCGTTGGCTGGCAGGTCAGCACCGGAGAGCCGAACAGGTAATACCCCGGGTTACAGTCGTAGAAGACTACCGTCCCAAAGGTGAAGTTTCCATGCTCGATCTTACTCTGCCTGATGGAGTTGGCAGGAATCCCAGGGTCAGAGCAATTGACGACTAAATGACGAGGAGCAGGGGGATAGAGTGAGAGAGAGAGAGCGAGAGAGAGTGAAAGATGTGTTATTTGGCAGAAAAACTAAGTAAGTGAGTTCACTGTGAATGAAGTCATATACATGATGCATGCAGAATGAGAAATCAACACAAACATCTTCAGTAACACCATTAAAAGGGTCAACTTCATAGGAAAAAAAGCTCATCAAAAAGAAATCAAAGAAAATTTACTTCAGTGGACAATCATTCATTTAATTCATGCCCATGTATTCAATTTACAGTATATATTTTCATATTAAGATTGTTCTGTGTTAGTGGCATGTCATCTGATGGAGCAAGTGATTGGAGCCCTTATGAAACACATTTATTGTATGTTCAAATACAGATTAATGGGCGTTATTGTAGGCTGCCAGTCACAGTTAAACTGATTTAAAAAGATAAAACTGTGTGTTTTATAGATTTAGTATTTATATCATGCAGTTTGCATCTCTGGGTCTTTTTTTGAAAGTATCTAAGTTATTTTTAATTCTGCAGTTCAAAACAATCCTTTGTTAAATGAGTTAAATAAGTTAAAGTTAGTAGGCAGCTACCTTACAATTTCAACAAATGCCCTTTAAGTTATCAATAAACAAACCCTGTGTTAGTGTCATGCAGTTGACTGTGGCATGCATAATTATTCAAGTGCACACATCCAAATGTCCTTAACAGCAATTTGAAATAAAAAAAGAGTGCAATTTCAGCCAGCAGAATCCACAACTGCCAGTAACCTAGCAACATGGCCTTGACAGCACCTCCAGCCCTTACCCACAGCATGCCCTGCGGTGCTTTGACTCGTTCAGGCGATCAGGCAAAGCTCTGTGTGAATAAAAGACTTAACTTTTTTCCCCACCTTTACATGTTGGTGGTGGATGGCTCCACTGCCGGGTGGCTTGGCAACGAGCACGCGAGGGTCCTTCCATCACATAGCCCATGTTGCAGGAGAAACTGACCACATCGTTCAAGTTGAAACCATTGCCGATGGTTCTGCCATAGATAGGGCTGCCAGGGTGCCCACAGCTAATGGCTGAAAAGCAAACGTCAGAGGCTTTTATTAAAACTCATTTGAAAGAGCTTTGTTTTTATAACAAGAGGATTTTATAATATATAATCAGAGTATTATAAATAGTAATTGCCTTGCAACTAATGCTTGAGCAACTAAAAATCTATATATGCATTTAATGGTGGGGTGAAGAGTATTATTTTATTGGTTTATATGTATAGGTGAAATCATGCTAATTATGTAATTTTTTACCTTTTATTATAACTTAATTATAGTCAAATAAAAAAACCTCTGCTTTGGCCTGTGAAGTTAACTGTATTCAGTCTCTGAGTATCCTGTTACTGCGGAATCACTGTATTAGAAATCCAGAGATTGAGGTTGGTGTTTTTATCTGTGTAAAAGTGTTTCAAGTTAGCCTCCATAGCTCAAATGCACTGCAGACTAGCTAACATTAGCTATTTGTTTAACCAGTGTTAAGGGGGTGGCATTACTAGCTCAGGGGATTTATTGTTGCTTTAGCTTTTGTATGGGAAAATATCAGGCACTTTATGGTTTCTTAGTTCACCCACCATTAAAAAAAAATAATGGCTAAAGATTGACTGGAAATTTGATGTCTTTAGTTTTGGTAACAAATATTTCTATTCTCTCTACATTCTACACTCTACATTCAGAGTTGAGCTGATCTCGCTAAAAGCTATATCTTCGAGCCTGGCTGTCCAAAACATTAACTGAACAGCAACTAACATGCGCATGATTAAATGAAGAAAAATAGTTCACCACTTCAGATATGACAATAAAATGTTTTGAAGTAAAGTATGACTTGAAGTCTATACACGCACTTTGGCAAAAGGAATGAGGCTAACATGGCGACTAGTCCACCAAATGAAACTCTATATTATATAAGATCATAAACTGATTAAAAGACATTTGATTCCTGCTAGGAAACAAAGGCCCTGCATCATTCAAATAGATAATTATGATCTGAAGCCATTCGTTTCACGTTCACTGTGCAAAAGAGACATCAAAAACGTCTGGGTGCTTGAATAACAGTTTCAGTGTGAAAGGAACAGTGGGCCAATTAAACCCCGCTGCTCTGAAACAGCTCCATTTGGGCTCACTTTCAGACAGTTATTGACATAATGATGCGGCACATGCAATAAACAGCAGATTTACTCTCAATGTTTTCGAGCAAGAGACGCATCCTTGATGTACACTGCACTCCCATCATTAATTATTGTTTGTACATCAATAATCAATATACTTGCTTTTAATTACATGCCAGATTGAGTTATTAATGTAAAACTGTCAATCAGTATCAGTTATGTACCTGATGCTTTTCAACTAGCTTGTTATCGACAATGTTTGGGCAATAACAGTAAGCTGAGAGCGACAGGCTGATTCTCATGTGCCACGCTCGAGCTTAACAGTGCTCTGATTAAATCCAGAGTCTAACTCCATCCTTCTAGTTCCAGAAGAGCTCTTTTTTAATTAAAGTCAAATTTCTTTCCCTGATCTCAAACATTTAGAGTTATATTTGCTTTTGTAATAGGTCTTCCAGGCCTGAGTATATTTCATTTCTCGCCGTGAGTCTTTTCAACACTCATGAAATGCCAGTGTTCATTTGCATAATCACAGTTATAATTATTTTCTCTTTGCATGCAGGCAATTTTGCTTCCATTCAAAATCTTGCTATAGCCCACATTTTCAACTAATTCACTATTTGCTACAAAAGCTGAAAATATCTGTTTTCTCTGCAAGCTGTGAATTTAGTTCATTGATGCAAAGCAGAGAAATCAAACATTTAATACTGAGAAACCAACCTGAAATAATTTGATGAGCAAGTTTTTTTAAATTTTCACAAGAACTGAACCCTTTAAATTACCCTTTAAATTATCACTCAAAATAACGAAGACTACTAGGACTTTCCTGGTATTGCTATGTAAAGTCACACAAGTCCAGGAGTTCAGTATATGGATTTACAGGGTTGTGCGACTGCCGAAAGGGCAGCGAAAAGGGGAGGCAAAACAATAAAACATAGGATTCCCCAAATCAAGTTGCTATAAATGCTTTTGGGGATCTTTAATCTAGCAGAGTCTACTTATTTATTTAATATATTTTTTTAATTGTTTACATTTGCATGATTTTTTTTATTTGGATAAAGAATTGGCATTTAGGAATTGAAGCTAAATTTTTTTTGTTATTCTAAAGAATTTGGATTGAATAGTATATTGTCTTCGACTTGTAAATGCCATGATTATGTTGTCCGCATTCTGCTCGAAGACTTAATTTCTTTATCGAGGAAACTGCTTAACACAAATGTCTACATATATTTGTAATTTTCTACATATTTGTCTATTTTTAAGCTCACACAGCAAGATAAATAGCTGTTATTAATACACTACTGACATTTCACGTTTCAGGCAAAAACTGTTCAAAGAGCTAAGAGTCTGGTAAGTTTTAAGCTTATATTTTCAACTCCAATTATTTTCAACTGAATTTGTCATTGTCTTGTTTGAATAAATGAATGTACATGCTATTTAGAGACACTCTGGGTTTGAAACAGTGATTATGAGCTAGATTTAAGAGCTGAAGTTTGAAGAAATTCAGCAACATACTTTGTTCTTAACACAATCCACAGTTGGAAAGCCCTGAAATGGTTCCAGTATGAGCAGTGCACTCAAAAAAAAAGTTTTTATTATGTGGCATGCTTGAACTGAGCATCTTTGGTGTGCCAGACTCACGGACACAGATGGGCATCTGTCCAGACCAGTTATGGTCTTGTTGGCAAATACGAACAGAGGATCCAATGAGGCGGAACCCGGCGATACACTGATACACTACAGTATCTCTATATCCAAAGTTCTCCCCGATCACTTGACCATTGACGATAGGCTCTGGAAGACCACAGTGTCCAGCTGAAAGAAAAATAATTTAGTTATCAGATGAATATCAGAAATTATTTGAACAAACACGTTTTAAACCCTTTAAACCCTTTAGTCACAACAGTAAATAAAGTCTACAATTCAATAACTTTCACTGAAGAGATCGAAAAAGTACAAAGCTGGCCTGGTTCATTGATCGAAAGGCAAGACTACAAAAGAAGATCAAATCAGAGCTTAATCAAGACATGAGAGACAGTGCTGGAACCAATGATTTTGTCAGGTTTAGTGAAATAAAATTTTTTTTTATTGTTGCACATTACTTCTTCTAAGATACATTTGTACATGAAGATGACTATCCTGTTGCAGTTAACACTGAACTATGCTAAATTGTTAGATGGAAAAGCACACTTTACCAAGGCAGCGTGTCTCAGTTCCACTCCAAAGCCCAGACGACAGACACTCTCTCACTGTGGAGCCCACCAGCATGTACCCATTGTCACATGTAAATATAGCTGTGGCCCCAAACGAGGTCTGAGTACCAATTTTCTTCCCATTGGGAGGCGTAGCCAGATCCCCACATGAAATGACTACATAAGGAGAGATATGAACTATGAATATGATATGAACTGTTTATTGTATACAATAATGAATGTTTAATTAAAAGGACGAAGAATTAAAAAAATAACTGTTAAAGAAATGGACATTATTTTTACAAAATGCAAGAATGTGTTAAAAAGTTGTGCGTCTCATGACTCCTCAACAAGTTCACACTTACTTTGGCAGTGGGGTCTTTCGTTTTTCCAGCTCCATGCACCATTGGCCAGGCACTGAATGTAGGCAGGGCCCAGACGATAATATCCAGGGTCACAAGTAAAGATGATCTTGGTTCTGTACTCATAATGAGAACCATTGACAATCCGCCACCTTCCGTGCTCCAGAGAAAAAGAGCCGATACTTGGACAAACTACAACTGCAGACATAAAAAATATCCATATAAAAAAAATCTTTGAGTTAATATAGAAAACAAATATATGTTCAGGTATAAGCAATAACAAATATATAGCAAATAACTGTTTTAAAATGGAAGAAACTTTCAGAATCAAATAGGTTTATTACAAAAATGTTTAGAAAGATACATTGAAGTGGAGTAAGTTGAGTAAGTAAGGCAGAAATAGTACAACTAACCTATGGTAGAAGTATGTAAATGCAATGCCAAAAATAATAGCAAATTGTCTGCTTTGGGAGCTGTGTGTGTAACGCGTCAGTCTAGGCGGGACTCGAACCCGGGTCTCTGATATTAAAGCATAGGAGTGCTACTCAGTGAGCTAGCTCTCCTGCAGTGGAACCCAATGGCAGAAGACGGATGAACCAGGCAACAGGAGTTGTTCCGAAAGCAAAATAATCTTTACTGAAGCAGTATTGTCAAAAATACAAAACAACTGAGAAAGCAGAGCTTCCATAAAACAGAAAAATAAAACAGACACAAGGGTCTAAAACAAAACTTAACCTGAGTACATACTTGACAAAAGAAATAGGCAAGCCGAGCTTCCACAACAAGAGAATAACATATAGACTAGAGTCCAACCAGAAAACTAGTCCAACCTAGACTCGGGAACAGATCACTGGAAAATGAAGACTGAACACAAAACCCTGAGACAGTCACTCTTATATAGGGTAATACACAGGTGAAGGGAATGAGCACTAATTGGGAATGCTACCCAGTCATCTAGGGGACTCAAGCGCCATCCAGTGGCACGGAGAGTACTGGGTCAGCAACCCCATCTGTGACTGCCCCCTGTCTTCCTGGAGAGGAATAGCAGACCCAAGACAGGATCTTTACAGTAGCCCCCCTACTAGGAACGGCTCTTGACGTTCTCTTTGATGCTTCTCCGAAAGTCTGAAATAAGGGTTGGGTCAAGGATGTTGCGTGCAGGAACCCAAGAGCGCTCCTCAGGTCCGAAACCCTCCCAATCCACGAGATATTGTACTCTCCCACGGACCCGTCGAGAATCCAGCAATCTTCGGACTGTGTATGCTGGCTGGCCCCCAATGAGACGAGGAACAGGAGCAGGCTTTCTAGCTGGAGAGAGAGTAGAACCGAGAACAGGTTTTAAGAGGGAAACATGAAATGTGGGATGGACCTTCATGGATGCAGGCAACTGAAGTCGATAAGAGACGGGGTTGATCCTCTTGAGAATCTTGAATGGGCCAATATATCGTGGGGCAAGCTTGCGAGACTCCACCCGCAAAGGAAGGTCTCTGGTTGAGAGCCATGCTCTCTGTCCTGGGAGGAATGAGGGCCCTGCTCTCCGTCGACGGTTAGCCTGCCTCCTTTGCTGCCACCTTGCTCTAACAAGGGCAGCACGTGCTTTATGCCATGAACGGCGACACCTCCTGACCATCTGGGTGGCAGCAGGAACCTCAACCTCAGACTCCTGTCCAGGAAACACTGGGGGAGGGAAACCATATAGGCACTCAAATGGAGACATGTTTATGGAAGAGTGGTGCAGGGTGTTGTGCGCAAACTCAGCCCATAATAGATGAGAACTCCATGTGGATTGATTGTCAGCAACCAGACATCTAAGGGTCTTCTCTATGTCCTGGTTGACCCTCTCTGTCTGGCCGTTGGACTGGGGGTGGAAGCCGGATGACAGACTAATGGAAGCGCCGATGACCCGTCCGAATGCTTGCCAGAAGTGTGAGGTAAATTGAGGACCTCTGTCTGAGACTATATCCTGTGGGAACCCGTGAAGTCTGAACACCTGTCTCATAAGTAGTTCGGCAGTCCGGCTTGCAGACGGCAGACTAGGCAAAGGTAAGAGGTGACACCACTTTGAGAATCTGTCAACGACTACTAAGATGACAGTGTTACCTTGAGATAGGGGTAGCCCAGTCACAAAATCCAAGGAGATGTGCGACCAGGGGCGTCTAGGGATGGGCAGAGGGTGTAGTTGACCATGGGGGAGGGTCCTAGGTTCCTTGTTCTGGGCACAGGTTGAGCAGGCAGCCACAAAACCTCGGACGTCCCTTTGCAATCCAGGCCACCAGAACTTCCTTTGAATGAGTCTGTATCCATTCCATGTGTTCCCCCATCCACAGCTGGAGAGGTGGAGTGCAGTGACTAACTTCTCCAGAACCCAGAGGGCTGCCATCTACTGCTATGATATTTAAAGGTTTAAGAAGGGGAATAGGATCTATGGAAAGTCTCTTGGCCATATCATAGTCCATAAAACTCTCTGCGGCTCCAGAGTCAACAAAGGCACATACTTGATAGTGCTGACTGCCATGAATGATGGTAGCTTGAATAGTCATTCCTAAAGTCGTAGAGCAGGGGACAGTGTCTACTCTCGCCCTGGTCCCCCTCTTCCTGGGCGAGAGTTTGCTTTTCCCGACAACTCAGGACAGGTAGCACGGAAGTGTCCTGGCTTACCACAATAGAGGCAGCACTTGTCTTTCATCCGTCGGTTGCGCTCCCCCTGAGAGATCCGTGTACCACCTAGTTGCATGGGCTCGTCAGGTATAGTGGGAGGTGAAATCTGTTCGAAAGAACTGACAGACTCAGTTGTTGAGGTCTCTCGCCTCCTCTCCTGCTGCCGCTCTCGGATGCGGTGATCCACTCGGATAGCAACGTCAATGAGAGACTCAAGATTGGGTGCTGGGTCTCGGAAGGCCAACTCATCCTTTACCTCAGGGGACAATGCATGATGGTAAATAGCCTTTAAAGCTCGATCGTCCCATCCACTCTCTGTGGCTAAAGTACGAAATTCTATGGTGAAGTCTGCCACACTTCGGGTACCCTGAGAAAGGTGAAGTAGGCGATGATCTGCCTCCCCCTTGCTTGCTGGATGATGAAACACCCGTTTTAGCTCAGCCATAAAGTCACTACAACTGGTGGTTATCAGGGAACCCTGGTCCCACAATGCAGAGGCCCAATCCAAGGCCCGGCCGGATAGCAGAGTTATGATATAAGCTATCTTACTATTTTCAGTAGGGAAGCTGCTGGGTTGAAGCTGAAATGCCAAGGTGCACTGGGTGATGAATCCACGGCATCGCTCCGGATTACCCTCAAACCTTTCTGGAGCTGGTAGCTTTGGTTCTGGCGTAAACATTGGGTTGGATCGCTCAGGAGGACCCGTGGGTGGATGTGTCTCTTGAGCGGAAGAGGCTTGGGATTGGCTACTCAATAACTGAAGAATCTCTGCCAGTGCCTGATCATGACGTTGAATGGTGGTTGCCTGGTCAGAGAGAGCTGCCAGTATGCGATCCACATTAGAGGGCGGTGAAGATCCTTCTGCTGGGTTCATGTTCATCTGGTTCAGTCTTGCTGTAACGCGTCAGTCTAGGCGGGACTCGAACCCGGGTCTCTGATATTAAAGCATAGGAGTGCTACTCAGTGAGCTAGCTCTCCTGCAGTGGAACCCAATGGCAGAAGACGGATGAACCAGGCAACAGGAGTTGTTCCGAAAGCAAAATAATCTTTACTGAAGCAGTATTGTCAAAAATACAAAACAACTGAGAAAGCAGAGCTTCCATAAAACAGAAAAATAAAACAGACACAAGGGTCTAAAACAAAACTTAACCTGAGTACATACTTGACAAAAGAAATAGGCAAGCCGAGCTTCCACAACAAGAGAATAACATATAGACTAGAGTCCAACCAGAAAACTAGTCCAACCTAGACTCGGGAACAGATCACTGGAAAATGAAGACTGAACACAAAACCCTGAGACAGTCACTCTTATATAGGGTAATACACAGGTGAAGGGAATGAGCACTAATTGGGAATGCTACCCAGTCATCTAGGGGACTCAAGCGCCATCCAGTGGCACGGAGAGTACTGGGTCAGCAACCCCATCTGTGACTGCCCCCTGTCTTCCTGGAGAGGAATAGCAGACCCAAGACAGGATCTTTACAGTGTGGTTGGCCAGTATGAACACTTGTTTTAGAAACTTCATTAAGAGGATCATTTTAGGATGATCTAACATGTTTACTAATACGATGGTATGCTAAAAAACAACAACCATTTAGTTTGCTTGTTAATTACAGAAAAGAAGAAGAAATTGTAAATCAAGGTCATAATGATAAGATACAAGACACTGAAAAGTCTTTAGAGGAGCAGCTTCAATCTCCTGCAGAGTTAGCAGTTAGCCAACCCAACTCTTTTTCTCCCAGAGTAATTAACCACAGAGTTTGGTCCATTCTGTGCTTATTTCTGTCATATTGCCTTGCCCAAAGCTTGCCCTCAGACATGAAGACGGTTCTAGAAAATTTTATCATATTATCATGTGAAAACTATGTATACTTCTCCAAAACACGCATTATATTTATCAGAAAGAAGTTCAGAAATAATAAACCAAATGTATACTGCATTGCTTTGTTGTATATACATTGACAAAAGGATCATATGTCTACAACAACTCAATTGTGTCAATAGGGGCGTATCAAAAATTATTACCTATTATTTACTGAATTTATTGGGTCTAGTACGGGTCAATATTTTCTTTCTGTTTTCCAACATTTAGGCGTTGAAATGCTGAACACCCCTCTCCATCACGTATTTGAATGCTGAAGGCATCATCCCTTATGAAACCTGTTCAGTCTGTTTAGCCCAAACTTTGTCTAAATTAACTTGGGACAATTTAAACGATAACTACGGAAGAGGATTTGGAGATTCAAGCACGCTTTGTCTAGAACCCTAAAACTCAATAAGTACAAACGCCAAATAATTCAAATTGTACTCAGTGATATACTTTTTAATGTCCTAAAAAAATAATGTGTTTAAAATATCGAATGTCTTTGAAAAACATACTTTGATTTATGCCCCTCAGGGTACTATTTTGTACATAATTAATTTTATTTTAACAATATTTAGTATTGTTTGTTGTGGAAATAATTTTTGCTGTATGCATATATTTAAAGAACCAATGTTTTTAGCTAACATGCAAATTTGGCTTAGCCAGCTTCATAAAAAAGACAAACAGTTAATCTTTAGAGCTAAATCTTTACACACATTCTGGGGATCCCAGTGACTAAATTATACCACATTCTTGTCAAAATGTGCTCTGTGTGCATCCCCAGGTGGTGTTTACTGTACCTGAGCAGCGAGGAACCTTGTTGTGGTTGCTCCAGGTGCCGTCAGGCTGGCACACAGCACTGGTCACCTCTTTGGATGACAGACGGTAACCATCAGTGCAGAAGTAGGTCACTCGTGTCCCCACGGAATAATCCATGGCAAGCACACCGCCATTTACTGGAGCCTTGGGTATGCCACACGACACAGCTTTTGTGTCACAGAAAGAAATTTGAGAGTAATATCTTTAGTATTAGAGTTATGACAAGATGAGTGAAAAGTATGATGCTAATTGAAGTAAAGAATACACAAAATCTGGTTAATTTTTCCAGATGTGTTTGTCAAGACAATAAAGAATATCTGAAACATCCGAACAAGGACAACAATTCATTACATTTAAAAAGAAAAAAAATCCTTAAAATGACACAGCAAGGCCAGTAAACAAAAGAACAGAGGAATGTCAATGCATTGGTGATGTTAATCTCAATAATATTTAATATATTTTACCTGATCTCCAAGAAAAAATGTTCATGCTGTACATAAGATTTACTAACTTAAGTGTTGCTAAAATAAATCAATAAATAAATGGAAAATGACAAAGAAATACATGAAATATCTATAACAAATAACTATAAAAGTTCTAGTAAGTTAAAGGCAGTTTTGTTTAATCCCATGAGAACTAATTCAAATTAAAACCAGAGAATTGAAAATAACATTAAGGCATTTCTAATTGTATAGAAATCTACATGATTGTAATTACATTTCTATGATTTTCAAATTTAGTCAAATACAGCAAAAACAGCACTCTTCTGAAAGTGTTTGACAGAGACACCAAATGAAATCTGAAAGTGCCCCGAACGCTTTTGGAAGTTTACAGTCATTTAAGTGTCACTTGATGTTAGCGGCACTGGAGCCTGTGGCCCGTGGAGGGGCCTGGACTGTCACATTAGAGCAGGAGCTTGGGCACCACATGAATGCACTGCCTCAGAAAGCACTTATTTTAACTCATCTCCTGAGAGGAAAAGAGGATCACTAAGAGAGCGTGTGAGATTAGACTTTAATGTGGCAAGTGAAGAGAAGATCTGCAACAATAATTACTGCGTCTCTACAACTGATTGCTTGAAGGTTGCTATCTAAGCATCTAATTATTCAGAACCTTAAACACAAGTGTATTTACTACAAACGTCCCCTTTAATACTCAGTCTCTTACCTTGGCAGGCTGGCACAGGAGCATCCCATTCGAAGAACCCTAGGGTGTTTTTCTTACACATAGCACTGCTCTTCCCCACCAGCCTATACCCGCGATCACACACCCAACGCACCAAGCTGTTCACGTGTCCACCAGTCTGACTGCTGATTGAGCCGTGCACTGGAGAGTCCGGGGTGCTGCAGTACAGTGCTGCTCACACAGAGACAGAAAGAAACAAGACCCCATCAGTTCCTAAACCACAATGCTGAGCCTAAACCTGGCACAAGGAGTGACCCTAACCCTAACCCATCTCTCTCAAACATACTGAGTCTTTTTTCCCTTGACTTGCTGCATGCATGAAACACTTTTTTTTTAAAATAAATTTAAATAAGTGTATTCATGTTCTTTGATGGCTAAAGATCATAATGTTTGGAGCTGTTTATTTTTAAAGTTCTAAGAATACAAGTTAAATTCAAAGTAATGTTCTCTTCTAAAGGAAACATTGTAATGTTTTAACTTTCTACAATAACTTTTTTTACTTGAACACAGCCATATAAAACATTAGTTAAATAATATTAATTAATAATTTATTATTAATTAGTAATACATATTTACTTGCATTTACTCAACATTATTTACACATACTTCAAATTTAACAAACTCGTTTGTCCTCAAAGTGAGTTAATTTCATGTATAAACAGTGTATTCAGAATTTATAATCTCAAATAAAATTAAACATACCAATGCTCTCATTGTCTCATTAAACTGTTAAAATATTATGAAAAAATGTATAATATTACACGAATAAACAAATTGAAAAATGTCTTTCTATTTAATTGAAAAAAAAAACCCATGAGAAAAAAAAGCATGAAATGAAGACTAAAAAGTTTTAGCATCAACAATATAGGATTTAACCACAAACACAAAACTATTTATTTATAATTTCATTCAGTAAAAGACCAACAAATCTGAATACAACACATGAAAACTGGGAAAAGTAATACAATGATATAAAGGTAAACCTGTTACATGGATTGATATAAAGTATGCAGCAAATTCTTTAAAGTAAAATGCTTTATTTGAATATTAAAGCACATGTCTTTTGTTGAATTTCTCATGAATACTTTAATAAATTGCATATGTTCAATAGTTTTTAAATATGCCATCCAATCAAAAGCAGTACATGGGGAAATGAAAGAGTTTTGACTACTTTCTAAAGACACCGTGGTCACACTCGGAAACTTACACACACAGACACAGCAATGTACATGTCAATCAAACACAGAGAGACCTTGACAGCGACACAAACTTCGACAGGCAGAAAGAAGCTCTCATTGTACTCCATTTTAGCTTGACAAGAGACTGAGAGTGAAATCAAACTGATTCTTAGCCTTTGAACTGAACCTAACTATTAACAGAGTGACGTGGGAGTTTCCTACGCTAACAGCGGAAATGAACAAGTCATTCATCGTCGACTTCACTCGCTGAAAACATCTGACAGTGTCTGAAAAGCACTTAACATGAGCTGTCAGCTTGTGTTTAATCTCAGTTCAAGGATTCTCTTTAAACAGACACTAATATAACTTTATATAACCGGAAAAAAGAGATGAGGATGCATGTACTAAAAGAGACTATTTTTACCTCAGATATGTTTGAAGAAGACTGAGCATTGGATAGTTGTTGATTAAACTCAAAAATGATTAGACCAGTCTCAGGAGTAAAGCTTTCAGTAGGTAAAAATTTATTCTGGAGTAATTTGTACATTAAAATAATTCAACAAGGGTATTTGAAGCTAAATGTTGGCCACACTTATTAGCCAAGACTAAACATTTACCAACCAAACCACCCTACTCAGTGACAGTATTCAGCTGTCAGTGAAGTCACAGTGCAATTAACTATGCATAGTTTCAGGCATAAACAATGTCAACAGAATTTTGAAAACAAGCCTTTCACAGTAGACATGAAGATCAAAGCTAATTTTATGTTCCTGCCGTACATTCGTTTATTGTAGCTTACCAGGTCTATTGGAGTGACTCCCTATTGAACCGGCCTCTAGTAGCCAGCTCTGAATTAGTTTCATAAATATCTGGTGTGGTTAAACACTTGATTTTGAGACATAACATCTGTATCTGAAATAATTCCATTATCAACAAGTAAAGTTGTTAAATGGTGGTCTCCATTATAAAAAGTGTGTGAAATCTAAAACAGGGTTACTGGCCATTCAGACCAGTACCAGAAATTGTGTGGTTAGTAAGGAGGAGTATTGTAGAAAAAATACAGTGCAGATAATGTAAGTAATAATGGGAGTACATTTTTCTATTTTATAACATAATTTTTCAATTTATACTTTTTAAAATGCAGTTGCACATACCAATTAGGAGCGTAGTCTCATTAAGGAAACCTGCATTTCTAGCATTCATTCAGGACACATGGCTTTAGAGAGTGGGCTCTGTTTAGTAAGCAATGATGACCACAAAACAAGCAATTACTGTCCTGAGCATATCCGCTTTATTCAGACAAAAAATGAATATCAGCTGAATTAAAGGGTTCTACATTTAAACAGCATTCACTGTGGGAAATTTTTAAAAATACATTATGATAAACAATCTTAATATAAACTAAAAGTATTTATTAAAACTGAAAAAACTTTGATAAATAAACCTGATTTGTGATCGTTACTTTCCAGTTCATACACAAAATGAGCCTTTATCTATTAAATACAACTTTTAGTTTTGGATGTTATCAATCCAGAACATGAATGGCTACATTTAGCCTATTTTATAGAAAAAGTTTAATACAATGGTTTTGTGGCATGAGTAATAAGTAGTAATGGGTTAAGAGCCATGATGGCAGATTTAAGGCTTCACGGTGACGCAGTGGGTAGCACGGTCGTCTAACAGCAAGAAGGTCGCTAGTTCGAGCATTTCGAGTTGGCATTTCTGTGTGGAGTTTGCATGTTCTCCCCGTGATTGCGTGGGTTTTCTCCGGGTGCTCCGGTTTCCCCACAAGTCCAAAGACATGCGGTTTAAGTGAATTGAGTAAGAACAATTGTCCATAGTGTTAAAGTGTGAATGCGTGTGTGTGTGAATGTTTCCCAGCGATGGGTTGCAGCTGGAAGGGCATCCGTCCATAAAAACATGTGCCAGAGGAGTTGGCGGTTCATTCCGCTGTGGCGACCCCGGAAGGAAAAAAGTCGACATGAAAATGGATGGATGGATGGCAGATTTAGGTCACTAATGGCATGATTAACGCGAGTCACAGCAGCCTGTGCATGTAAGAACTGTGAGGGTTAAAACAAGCATTGCAAGAGATATATGGAGGGCCAGATCTGTGGCCATGTATGTTGTGTGTTTCAGTGGCAAAGGTCTGTGTAGAGCTGCCACCACCTTTTCATTACTTACAGCACTTTCATTACACATATTCCTTCCCTTTCAAGTATAGGTGAATGTTACAGGTGTAAAAAGTTTCATATCTGATTTTTTCCCCAATTGTGGGTAATTTTAAACCAAAAGCCTCTATAAACCAATCAGAATATCCAATAAACTCCCAATAGGAAACAGCAACGAAGAACAATGTGATGAGGAGCTGAGGAAGAGATCTCAAAAGAGTGGAATATGAACTTCCAGAAGTTTGTTTTCTTCTACAATTAAGAGTTGTTCGATAAAGCCAACAAAGATTATAAAATAGCCAGGCATGTGGCTGTTGTCACCTGAGTAGTGATGGAAAGTTTCATTCATTTTGGTGCTGCTGTTCATTTAAAAGAATGATTCATTTGAATGATTTATTTATATCATTCTTATCAGGAAAAATCTGATCTACTTGCAAACTATTATGACAAAGACCAAAAAATAGAGGAAAATACAAGTGTCTGAGTAAACAAAACTTGCTCACCAGTGATTTCTTATTTTACCATGTAATTCGCATAAAGAGTACTCCCCAAAAAGAGTTATTACTAATGAAAGAAGATTTAAGATGGCGCCGTGGACGGCCACCTCTGTACAGAGCTCTGCAGTGTTTTTTTTTTTTGTTTTGCTAGTTTGTCCTGCTATTTGTTTCGCTAACCTTATACATTACACCCGAGAATAACTTCTCATCATTGAAAAGAACATTTTTCCACCGGATCTTGAATTTTCGGACGTTTTATTGAGCTAGCGGGGTCGCTCTGTTGTTCAAGAAGCGGAGGAGGAGGGGGAAGCGTGCGTGTAAACTTGTGAAGCTGTTCAGAGCGGACAGCTAATCGAGCGCAATGGGACAAACCCGTGACGGAGGCACATGCTTCTACATCAATGTGAGGTGGTGTACAGATGTAACAGTGATGAAGAAGATCTGCTGTCCTGATCTGGAAGCGCTCTTTATTATCTGCAAGCCTTTCTATTCACCCCGCGAGTTTTCCTCGTATATTCTTGTCAGTGTTTACATCCTGCCGCAGGCTCTTGTAAGCAAAGCGCTGCAACAGCTGGCTGACGAGATCACAAATGTGGAGCAGCGTTTTCTGGACTATTCTTGAAGACTTCAACAAAGCCAATGTGAGAAAAGAACTGCCAGAGTGCCCCACCAGAGAGAGGAAAATTCTGGATCATTGTTACACATCAATCTAGGGTGCCTACCATGCCGTCCCCCGCGCAGCTTTAGGACTCTCCGACCACTGCCTGGTCCACCTTTTCCATCATATAAGCAACAGCTCAAAGCAGCTAAACCTGCAGTGTTAAAAGATGGACCACTGAAGCAGAACAGGATTTACAGGCCTGCTTCGACTGCACAGACTGTAGTGTTTTTGAAACTGCTGCCTCAGACCTGGACGAGCTCACTGATTCTTAAACATCCTACATCAGTTTCTGTGAAGAGATATGCATTCCCACTTGGACATATGTGACATATAACAACGACAAACCATGGTTCTCTAGAAAACTCAAACAGCTTCGTCAAGCCAATAAGGATAAGGAGATCAGAGTTGCCAAAAGAACGTACTCTGAAAAACTGCAAAAACAGTTTGCAACCAATGACCCGGCTTCAGTGTGGTCAGGCCTAAAGACCATCACAAACTACAAAGCTCGGGCATCTTCATCAATGGACAATCAAAACTTAGTTAATGATCTGAACTAGTTTTACTGCAGATTTGAGACAACCTCCAATTGTCTCCCTGAGCAGCCATTAAGACCTCCAGCACACACCCTCACAAACCCCTTCAACACAGACCATTCTCCCACTCCTCTACAGATCCACGAGGGTGATGTTTGTCAGGTGTTCAGGAAGCAGAAGAGGAGGATATCACCAGGTCCTGATGGTGTCTATCCAACCTGCCTCAGAACCTGTGCCGACCAACTGGCTCTCGTCTTCTCTCTGATCTTCAACAGATCACTGGAGCTCTGTGAAGTTCCTGCATGCTTCAAATGCTCCACCATCATCTTCATCCCCAAGAAGCCTAAAATCTCAGGTCTCAATGACTACAGACCAGTGGCCCTGACATCTGTGGTCATGAAGTCCTTTGAAAGACTGGTGCTGGGCCATCTGAAGAACATCACTGGACCCCTACTGGACCCCCTGCACTTTGCCTACCGATCTAACAGGTCTGTGGAGGATGCAGTTAACATGGGGCTGCACTACATCCTGCAACATCTGGAAAAGTCAGGAACCTATGTGAGGATCCTGTTTGTGGACTTCAGCTCAGCATTTAATACCATCATCCCATCACTGCTTCAAAACAAACTATCCCAGCTCTCCGTCCCTGACTCCACCTGTGAGGGGATCACCAGCTTTCTGACAGACAGACAGCAGTTTGTGAGGATGGGGGAATACACATCATGCAGCCGAACCATCAGCACTGGCGCCCCCCAGGGGTGTGTTCTCTCTCCACTTCTCTTCTCCCTCTACACCAACGACTGCACTTTCACACAACTCCTCTGTAAAGCTCCTCAAATTTGCAGACAACACCACCATCATTGGTCTCATCCAGGATAGTGAGGAGTCTGCGTCCAAACAGGAAGTGGAGCAGCAGTCTAAACAACCTTGAGCTCAACACCCTCAAAACAGTGGAGATGGTAGTGGACTTCAGGAGAAGTGCCCCTGCACACCCTCCCCTTACCATACCATCATCTACATCACTGTGACACCAGCAGAGTCATTTAGGTTGAATAAAATACACCAAGCCATTATTTGTCCAGAATATTATAGATATATTTTTATTATACCTTTTGTTTATAACATTATCAGAACACAGTAGGTATTGTTCTAAATTTCTCAACAGTAGTTTATTTAGCAATTACGTCAATGTCTGACTGAGTTCAAAATATGACTGTGCAGCACCTCCTTCATCTTGTTTTTTTAGGTCATTCCACATCTCCATTGGGTCACTTGCAAACTTAATTTTTAAGCAGACTGTAGGGTTACTTATGTTCACTGGATTTCCCTCAACTGTAAAGATTTTTCTGGAAACAAGAGTGAACCACCAGGGAAACTAGAGATGCTTTCAGTGACCACAGAGAGCCCTGAAACTGTATATGTGTCTGCCCTGATATTGTCTGCTCTGCTAAACACACACAAACATTTGCTAAGAGGTGAGCATTGGTGAAAAAGTATGCAGCGTTTGTCTATTTGTTAGTGTAGTCCCCAGGTCTTTGGTCGACATGCGCAACATCCAGTGCACCACAGGACGTTGGCCTTTTCTTGTACTGTCAGGATGATTTCTTTCCAGGAAACCACAAAGTGCTAAAGCTAAACTGCGAAAGACATCAGTCAAATGTGGATGAGCTGAGAGCATGCGTTTGTTTGGGCGGCTCTCCTGGGCGACCATGACCAACTGAAGCTCAGAATAGTTTACATAGTCGATGTACAACAAAACACTATGACAGTCCACACGTACATCAAATATCACATAAGCATACAATACGTGGCACACACATGCACATCTGTCTGTCTGTCATCAACTTGGCTTGACATGCATGTAGAGCAGACTTATTAAACACATGATGTTTTCAGAGAAATGTATGTTTTATTAGTGGTTTAAATTCTGAATTTCTTGGTAGGATTTGATATGCATTATTCAGTTACTATTTATATTGTAAAACTTTTGATCAATTAGTCAAAGACGAAGAAAAAGATAGTAAAATACAAATAAAGTATACACTTTTTTCTTTTTATGCTAAAAAAGTGAGTCGCTTCCTTCGTATCATTGGGGCATGAACTGGAAGGATATTGAGAATACAAAACGAAAACTACAGCATTTCTCATAGTTCTGGAAAAGTGAGAGGCTGACCATCCCTGAGAAGTGGAAAATGTTTAAAGAGTGCACGTGAATTTTTACTAAATGATTTCAGGTCAACAAACCAGGAACAAGTAAAATCCTTTCAAATCACATGCTCATTCAAACCGAGAGGCAAGGAACATGCACGCGATAAAGAGATAGAAATGGATACATACTTTGATACTCACCGACATAGCGGATGCGGAAGCCCCTCTTGTTGGTGCCATGGTCAGCTGACCAGCGCAGGAGAAGCTGGTGCCCGCTAGTGCTAATGTTGTAGGGGGTGGGCAGATCTCCGCTGAGGGTGGCCAGAGTTTGGCTATGAATGCTGGGGCCTTGATAAGAGACAAGAAAGAGATTTGAAATTAGCACGTTAACAAAACTAAAACATAAATATTCAGATTCTATAGACTGGTGATTCTTAACATTCCATAAATTGCTTTTATGATTTTTTATGAGGTGCCAAAGAGGCAAGTTTTCATCCAAATAACGATGACATAATGCTTACTATGTTACAAAAACACAAAATGGGATTTTATAATACGATAGGGAAAACACAGAACAAACTAAAAGGGGCAAACTCACTGCATTAAGTGTCTATATTGTTAATATGAAAAATTATGTAAAATTAAATTATAATTTAAAACTTTATAGTAAATAATGAAGTGTCATGTTTAGTGTAATATAATAACTTTTAAAAGGCTTGAAATAATATGTTGTAGTAGTTCCATTATTACAGTTTTTCACAATTGCTATGACAGTTTATCAATACATCAATACAAAACAAGTTTCCTTAACTCTTAACATAGGTAGCACCACACCTGTCTAGGTAGGCTATACACATTTGTTGTTGCTTTACTACAAAATGCACAGAATTAACACAAATTTCAAATGGTTAATGTTATTTTACACACAAGCTCCACTAACACCAAAATAATGTCATTTTAAAGTTTACAAATGCTTTCATGTCAGTTTGTATGTCAGAACAGATTACATTCCTATTCAAAACAGAACTTTTACAGGCTAAAGTCAAAATGTGCTGCCGTGCATATTGTGATTTGAAACACAAATAAATTCCCTGAATTTTATTCTATAGCCAATTAGAAAGTGCTTATTGAAGTTATGTACATTTATAAATCAAATCTTATTCCTATTTAGACCAAACTCAGAGTTGAGAATTTTCACATGATCATATGTTGTAAAAGATGACTCTTTGGGCTTGAGTGGAAAAAGGATTATATAGAGATATTTTTTCTTTATCATAATTACAGTGTTTTTTCTGTTTTTATATATTTTTATTTTGCAAAGGAAGTCTGTACTGTAGCATTTCTATGTCTGTATTTACTACTCTGAGACGGGTCTTAATTTTTTGTATAGAAATTTACAGCAAAAGATTTGAACATTAAGGACTTTCATACAAATGCATTTTGAAATATTGATTCATTATAAGTTTGACAACTTGATTTACATTTTAGATGTATTTTTATAACAGGTTTAACATATTTTCTTCATAACTTTTAATTATCAAGGTTTGAAACTAACTAACGTTAAAACATTACTATAACTTTGATTTGATCTTGAATTTATAATCAAATATATTCAAAAAGGTGTGATGATCATTCAGCTTTGAACTGAACTAATAATGCCTCACATTTATTAGTTACCTAACTCATTATTAAACACATTTCAAGGAACAGAATCTGAAGGGACGTCTAAAACTAACTTATATCTGTAAACACTGTATTCTTATACCATTAAAAGAGTAATGAAAGCTATTGTAATTTGTTAGCGTTAGCTCCAAGGTTTATCTTAACGTACCTCTATTTGAGGTACGCTGCAGGTGAGGGACATAATTCGACATTGTTCCAAACGTTTCACAGATAGTTTTGCTTGTTTCCACTTCTTTGAAGCACTATCAAGAAGTTATTGGTGATTGGTTATAAACAAATAACTTTCAAGTAATAGTTATGTCGCTGTTTGCTGACATTGTGTGTGTCTGAAAGAGTTTGATTTGTGAGGGGAAAATGATTGACATGCAGTGCGTGTGCACTGACAGCGTCCAATACCGGTTCTAACCTGGAAAGTTTTCTTTTTTATGAAGACATTGCCAAATGAATTTTAATCAAATATCCTGTGTATAAGATGGAGTGCAAGTCAAGGAAGACTGAAATCACTCACTCTGTGCTACTTAAGTCAAGAGATTCGCAAGCAAGCCTTAACACAGTTAACATTTCAATACAGCGCAGCAGGCTTCACAGCGAGGTCAGCACGGAGTTATATTATTCGCAGCCTTTTTTTAAATGAAAGTGCAGCCTTTGTAAAGGGCTATTTACAGGCTTGACACACAAGTATAAATTTGTCGTCTTTTGTCGTTGTTTTCTTGGCAGTGAAGCATTATTGGATTCGGTTGAGACCACTGATCAAGTTCGAGACTGAACACAAGCGAGTCTGAGAAAATACCAAGTTCAAACACAGTCGAGTCCAAGAAAAATAGATAAATGGACTTCAGCCCGGACTCATGTACTACAACTCTAAAAAGGCACAAATGAATTTCGAACACAAAGTTATGTTCAATGTAGTATCTAATCTATCCACATCATTTAAAAAAAATGCAGCTGAACACCTCTTTGTTGTTTGTGTTGCCCTGCTCTAACCACTGTTTCTATTTAGTTTTTTTTCTAGGTTGCTGTCTGGAGGTCTGTTCGTCGATAATTCTTAAGTTCCAACAGAGGTTCCCTGTGACCTCACTTAGGAGTTCTTCACTGGGAGTTGCTTTAAAGCAACTGCTAAAAAAAACTGCTAAAAAAGCAGTAAAAACATTTTGATTGATTGATTGATTTAATGACTGTTTTGAAATGAGTTTTTGAGTCCTTCTTAAGAGTTAATTCCCACTCTTGTTTTTATTCTTTTCAAGTAGTTGAGTGGATAAAAGTCTCAGAAAAAAAGTAGGATCTACCATCAAAGACTTCCAGAAAGTCATACTCCTTCTCAGTCTGGAAGAACTCAAAGTAGAGGCTGATGTTGTATCCCTTCTCCACATTGATGCTCCAGGAACACATTTGCAGATTGGGATAGCTTTCAGGGTAGCCAGGACTCAATATCACTCCAGAGGAGTCAAAACGCACGTCGTGAGCAGGACATTGAACTGTGGGAAAAATATAGCATTGCATTTACATAAAAGAGTGAGGGTGAATAAACACAAGTCAAACAGTTAAATCCAGTTCTTCACCAGTGAGTGAAGAATAATTGTCATCATACGAACCAGTGAGGATGCACTGGTTATAATTAACAGGACACACCCATGTTTGCTGAACAATCTTTTTCTAATCTGGTTTATCTCAGGACATTACATTTTGTTCTTTTGCAAATAATGTTTCTCTCCTCTATTAAAAATAATACTTACATTTAGAACCTAGTATTAAATTATTAAGAGCCTTGTAACATAAAAGTTTAAATAATTTTTCAATTACCAAGTCGACACACGCCTCAACTCCAAATGCCTCCATTTTGTTTCTTTGCATCTGAAACTGCTTTAATGTGCATGACAAATGATTGAACCAGGGTTTCCAGGCACTTTCCTGAATTTAAGCTAAGGACAAACTCAAAGCAAAGTGAGTGCTCTCTCGAGGGGCTGCACGGAAAAGGATGGAGCCATAAAAGATTAATGGCGGCATCTGTTGGAGCCAGTAAACAGCGAAGGGAGCATCGCTCATCGACAGCCAGGCTTTGCTGACAGGAAATGACAGAGCTCTTCATGGCTGATCAGCAGAATGGCCTCTGATCACATTTTACCCTCCATTACATATATGATACTCAGCTGAGGCTTTGAGCTTATATTCTCAACACCTCCAATATCCAGAGATTTACTTGTGAATGTTCCTATG
This sequence comes from Danionella dracula, assembly GCA_900490495.1. Classification (NCBI taxonomy): domain Eukaryota; kingdom Metazoa; phylum Chordata; class Actinopteri; order Cypriniformes; family Danionidae; genus Danionella; species Danionella dracula. The sequence continues at coordinate 5,628,926 of UELW01000111.1, forward strand.
GCAACAACATAAAAGATGTTCAAACCTTTCACCTTCCTAAAGTCTTAAAGATGATGCACAAAAGGCATGGTTTACCAATAACCCTTAGCAGTTCCTACTATTTAGGTAGTTTTCTCTTTTATTAATAGAAGACATTTTAGACAACTTTTGAAACTCCTGCCATTGAACAGAGATGCGATTCAGAGATGCGATTCAGAGATGCGATTCAGAGATGCGATTCAGAGATGCGATTCAAAGATGCTCGTGGTAGCCTTGATTTAAAGGCCCTGTAGGAGCAAAATCTTAATGGCTGCAGCTTCTCCAGCATATTCTCAGTAGCTATTTACACAAACCGTCAATCCGAATTAAAACTAAGTATTCCATCAGAAATACTTCTTAGATAAAAAATGCCCCAAACAGAGCATGGCTACAGGAGCTAGTGACAGACAAGCCAATGGAAAGAGCCTCAGGTTTCATTTTATTTTTCAGTAAATACACCTCTTTGATGTCTACCCTGAGATAGCCTACAAAGTGTTATTGTAAGCTATCTCAGGGTAGCTGTAAATGGGAAAGCTAGAAGACAGAGCAATTGTAGTATTGATTTGCTAAAAAAAATTGAATAAGCTTTTTGACATATGCATGTGCAACAATGTAAAATATACAATAATATAATAATCAATGATAAAGTGAAATCAACTTCCTCTGCAATTTTTTTACTCTTAAAAAAACTAAAATTCTAAGCAATCAAAACTTTTTCCACTAATAATGCTGATGTACACATTCTAAAGTGGCAATTATTTTGTTCAAAGACTATTTAAATTTGTCTTCACATAAAATGCCTTTATTTCTACTCCAGACATTACCTTGAAGAAATCATCTTCAGACAGCGCTTCAAGCATGTTTTTATTATCTCGAGATGCAGCTATTTCATCATGTCCCCACAAACAGGAAATAATCAGAGCTTCACTTGACTTAAACCTGGCCTCCTGAGTTTCCCCCATATTTGATAGAAAACTGGAATTTTATTGTAACTAAGAACTGGAAAATCCATCCTGTAAGGTAGGCTGGTTTAAACCTAAGGAGCTCTCACCATTAGAGGTGTAGGGGTTCGAGTACGGTGAATTTTCTGAATAACTGATCGACATTGATCAACAACTATTCCCAAATGTCATCATTATTTATCATTTATAATTTTTGTGAAGTTATCTCACTCTGAGCATGTTTTTGAAGAGCTCCCTCACCTTGGCAGGATGGAGGGTTCCCATCCATCTGTAACCTTTCTCCCAACCTGCAGGTCAGAATCTCACTCCCCACAAGTGTGAATCCAGGATGACAGCGATAGCGGATAATGTCACCTGAGAGGAGAGAGAGAGAAGGGAAAGAGAGAGAGAGCAGAGAAGAGGCAGTGATTAAGCCTCTGTTTAATTGAGTGGGACAGTGTGCCTCTATGGCTTTAATGGAGACAGATGCCTATGATAGGAAAGTGATGCATATATTCTAACGCGCAAATTGAAAAGGTTGATAATTGAGATGTAAAAGAGCCATGTTGGAGACCGCTTTAATGAATTGCTTCTATTGGCTGAGCATGACAAGCCTGAGACCATCTAGAAATAATCATCATAAGGATCAGGAAAACATCAGAAGTGCAATGCAGTGGATAGTTTCTGTACAGTAAAGCTATTTTTCTGCAGTGTCTATAACATCACTTTAAGTACTTAGAGTAGAGTAGAATCAACTGGAATGCAGACGGTAAGCAAAAAAAAAATATTTGGGTCAGTTTTGCAATTTAACTGGCACATATAACACAGGTCTATGGCATGTTTGGCATAGGACGAGATTTTGTTTCATTTGTTTCATTACAATTAACGTTACATCGGCTACAACGATCAAAGCAAAACTACTTTGGTAAACCAGAGCTGGGGCATGTGAAAGTTTTTTTTTTTTGCAAGGAAGACATTCTGGTGTTTGCTACATTCTTTCAGTAACTACAAGGTTTTATTTATTTAGTTTTTTAAAGAAAGCTTAAGCTTTTGTTCTCAGGAGTTGACTTTTTGTTGGATCCGAAATTTAAGTTGAACTTGGCTGAGTTTGGGACTAAATTGTACTTAACTTAACATGGGAAATATCCCCATTCAAGATGGTCATCAGAATCCTGGTGCCTCTGTCAACTGGTTTAACAGTGCAGTATTTGAGTCCTGTCATTTGTTACCCTTTACATATATTTTGCGTTTTGGACATCAAGCTCACGATTGGTAATTTTTAAAAATGGTTTACAATATATTTTAGGAAAGGAAACATTTAAATTCGAAACGGCATGCCTTGATTAAAGCATGTTGTATAGGTGTAAATGTAAAACAAAAAAAATACTATAGGGAACGCTCGCTGAATTTCCGGCTCTGAACTATGTGTCTAATCTCGTCCAATGGACAGGTGTGACATCATCCGAGCATGACATCGCACCCGGAAATGTGCAGTATAAAGAAGCCAGCGATGGAGACGGCAACCAACTTTTCTGCGTTTTTTTTGCTCTTTAAGTGTCTTCTTGTTCAGAAAAGAATGGCTAAATCTTGTGTTTGAAATAATGAAGTGCTCCTCTAAATCCAGGCATGCCTTCAGATCGTGCTTTGCTCTCTGCCCTCGTTTTATCACGTTCGAGGACTCGCACAAGCTCTGTTTGGGAGCCGATCATGCCCAGTTAGCTCTTGAGGAAGTCGGCTGTGAGTATTGTGAGTGCATGCCAATGCGCACACTGCTCGTGGAGAGCATTGTTCGAGAAAAATGCTCTCCCCGGTGTCTTCGGTGGCCAGGCTGCCGATTCTGCAGCTTCGGTCCTGGGACTCGCAGGTGGAGCTAGTGGAGGGTGCAGGGACGGGCCTAGCCTTATCGCCGGCCTCACCCGATGGCTCCAATCCATTGTCTTGAGGGCGGAAGCGCACCTTCTGGTGATTTCTTACCCCTACGCGATGGATGAGGGCCTACTCTTATCTCCCTCCGAGGAGGTTGATATGGAGTCGGTCCCTCCGATGGTAGCCCCTGCGCTTGTGCCAGTGCAGCCGCTCCAGTTCGAGGAGATGTTGGAGGTTGTGACTCGTGCTGTTGAGGAATTGGATATCTCCTGGCTGCCAGCGGTACAGGCCCCGCATTTGGAGAGCAAGCTCGATGAATGCTACCTGCGCTCGTGGTCGTAACCTCCACAACCGGGCATGCTGTTTTTCATGGACCGGCACACCGAGGTGTCTAGGTCCTGGGCCCACCCTTACACAGCCCACCTCTCCTTTCCTGATGTTCATTTCTATGTAGGAGTGCGGTTATGGGACAATCCCTAAGGTGCTTGCAGGCAATCTCCCTCCCCTGGTACGGCATCGTCCCTGAAAGCCCCGATGCTCCTGACTAGGCCGCTCCGAACAAGGGAAGGCTTATTACGCAGTTGGGCAGACTGGTGGCTGCTTGTACACCATGGTGGTTTTGCAGGCTTCAAGAGGGAGCTCGGCCTGGGGGATAGCCCGGCGGTGGCCGAGTTGAGGAAAGCGACTGATCTCTCCCTTCGTGTTGCCAAGTAGACATTCCTCCTCGATGCCTCGAGGGTTTCCTTGGGCCTGTTCGGCGACGGCATCACGATGGTTGTTGGCAGGTTCCAGGAGGCCTGGACCCAGTCCACAGCATTCAAAAGGGAGCACCCAAGCTCTCAGTAGCCAGGACTTTAGGGCTTCCATTGACTCCTGTGCCTTTATCAGGAGCCGCCACCAGCCAGTTACTAGAGGCTGACCTCGAGACGTTGGTTCTCCTGAGTCGCTTCATGGCGGCTTGGTCCAGCCTCCCAGGCATCTCCCAGTGGGTTGTGAGGGTCATGAAACTGGGTTACAGGATCCAGTTTTGATCCAGGACCCCCTGGTTCCCGGGGCTTTGCCTACAATTGTGGATCCCTCGCAAGCTCTGGTCATGAACCAGAAAGTATGCACCCTGCTGCGCAAAGGGGCCATCGAGGTGGTTCCTGTTTATGACAGAAACTCACGGTTTTACAGCCGTTATTTCCTGGTTCCAAAGGATGGGGGCCTGCAACCCATTCTCGATCTGTGGCTCTTGAACTGTCTCACCATGAAGTTGCCATTCAAGGCGCTACTTTCACATCCCTATTTGTCCTTCTCACCGGAAGGTTATTCGGTCACCGTAGGTGGCACGGCTTACCAGTACTGAGTTGTTCCTTTCGGCCTTTCGCTCTCGCCCAGGACCTTCACCAAGTGTGTAGACGCTTCAAGGGATCAGTGTTCTCAATTACATTGACGACTAGTTGGTGGTTAGTTCGACATTATGATGTCGTCCTAGCCCACATGAAGGTGCTGGGTTTTCGGCTGAACCCCCACAAGAGTGTACTTTTCCCTACCCAGAGGTCCACCTTTTTAGGTGTGGTGTGGGATTCCACCACTATGTGGGCGTGTCTGTCTCAGACCAGGATCTATGCGATCCTAGATACTAGCGAGGCTAGGCCATTGACTGTCGGCTCTGAAGTTTCAACAACTTCTTGGCTCCTGGCGTCCACGCCGATGAAGCATCCTACATACCGGGGTGGCTGTACATGATGGCAGATGCCTTGTCGCACCTGGGACCAACACCTGGGGAATGACGTCTCCACCCAGAAAGGATGGAGTTGATCTCAGAGAGGTATTACAGAGCCCATGTGGATCTTTTTGCGACCCGGGACACCTAGCACTGTCCCCTCTGGTTCTCTCTCTGTACTTCCTCGCCTCTGGTGCTGGACGCCACGGCACAGGAGGCTCCCCCTGTATGCCTTTCGGCAAGTAGCAGTGCTTCCTGGAATCCTGGAGAGGGTACGTCAAGAGGCCTTGCCCTCCTCCTGGGAGCCCCCCGGCGGCCATGCTGGACATCTCCCATGGCTTGCCATCCAGGAGGGCCACGAGGTCCACTACCTCTTGGCCCTCCTGGATGACAAGCCATTGGAGATTCCTGTAAGTGGGATCTGCTCTCTCAACATGGGGAGATGGTGGTACATTCCCGTCGGACACTGTATCTTTGGCCCATGAGGAGGTGTAGCTCCTAGCTTCCAGCCTCTCGGCTGAGGTCATTGAGACCATTCTCCAAACCAAGGGTCTCACTACGAGGAGGTCTTACGCCACGAGATGGCAACTGTTTAGTGCCTGGTCTGTTTCCCCAGCTCGCTGCCTGGTGGGGTTGGTGCTTGAGTTCCTGCAGGCTCAGTTCGCCAAGGGGCTTTCGCCATCCACCATTAAGGTGTATGTATCTGCCATTTCACCCTGCCACACCCCAGTTGATGGGCTTCCCATTGGGCAGGGCTTCCCATTTGGCAGGTCTCCCCTTATATCTTTTCTTCATGGTACCAGGCAGCTGAGGCCCCCGGTCCATCCAAGAGTGCCTGTATGGGAACTGGCCCTTGTCTTGGAGGCCCTGAAGAGGCCCACCTTCGAGCCCCTGGGATGCATGTTCTTAAGCTTCCTGTCTATTAAGACGGCGTTTTTACTTGCCATTTCTTCCAGGTGGGGGACTTGCACGTACTTTTTGTGGCTCCTTCCAGCCTTGAGTTCTCCCCGGGAATGGCTAGCGTATCCCTGCGCCCTAGACCGGGCTATGTCCCAAAGGTGCCTTCTGTTGCTTTGTGTCCCTTCAGGTTGCCGGCATTCTTTCCTCCTCCATTTGAGTCCTCTGTGCAGGAGCTCCTTCATAACATCTGCCTGGTGTGGGCCCTGGATTTGTATGTCTGTCACATGGCTCAGTTTCAGAGCTCGCACCAGCTTTTTGTGTGTTACGGTCCACACAGGAAGGGCTCTCCTGATAACACGTTCTCAGTGAGGAGATGGATTGTGGATGCTTTCGCCTCCTTTCGCTCCCTTTGGGGTCCAGGAGAGGTGTGGCGGCTTCATCTGGCATTTATATGCAGGACATTTATAACACTGTGGGATGGTCCACGGCCTTGACTTTTGTCCGGTCATACAGTTTGGTTCTTCAAGCTGCTATCACTTAAGACGCTGTCAGTCCGGGGCTGCTTGGAGTGTTTTGACTCTAGTTCTGCATAGCGTTTGGACGCAGCTTGAGTTCCTAAAGGGGAACATGACAGGTAACGTATGTAACCAAAGTTCCCTGAGGGAACGAGACTGCTTCTCTAGGCCACTCCGCCCATGTCATGACGGCGCTTACTGTGCCTCAAAGCTGGTCGCCGTCTCCATCGCTGGCTCCTTTATACTGCGAATTTCTGGGTGCGACATCGTGCTCGGATGATGTCACACCTGTCCATTAGACGAGATTTGACACATAGTTCAGAGCCAGAAATGCAGCGAGCGTTCCCCTTAGCGTTTGGATGCAGTGTCCCGTTCCCTCAGGGAACATTGGTTACATACGTAACCTGAGACATTTTTCTATAGCTATAATTAAAAAGCTACGGCAAATTCTCCATTCTCCACACAATTGCCTAATGTAGCCATTAAAAATTAAATTGATTCCAAGAATTATTAGGATGTTATCTTCATGTTAAAATTTCTTACATCCCATGTAATTTATGTCATATTATGAAGTTAATAGAAATTTAAATAAAGGAGACTTAAGTGTGTTATTTGTTCACTGAAATCAATGATATAAGTAATGATCATTGTGAAGTTGTGGAATGTCTCTGAGTTAATCATCAGATTTATTCAACTGAAGGAAAATAGGCCAAAGTGTCTCTTCTAGAAATTATGGCCACATTTAATTTGTACACATGATTCTGCAATCAATGCTTATACAAGTGTTTTCTTACCTGCTTTGGGAACAAATAAAAAGATCAGAAAGTGAGAGGGCAGAAGCTGCAAAACAGGGAAACTTTGCAGAGAGGCTTGTGTAAGGTGCTGTCTCTCTTCACAAATATATATTCTGAGCTAGTCTCTTGTGTTGTTCCTCATTAATGGGTTCTATATGTTAAAAGGAAATTTATTTGACAAACCATAACATGAAATGCTGCTTTTTAAGATTCTTACCAATCTCTAATTCGCTGTCCTCCATAAGGATATCAGCATTCAGAACATCTGCTGGAGGTTGGCAGACTCGTAACTGGTAAGCTGAAAAATAAAGAAAAATATTTTATTTAAGGCTAAGACTAAAACAAAAAAAGCTCTTCTGACAGCATTATTTTCTTTTACATTTTCTGATTGCTGAGTGAATTTTTTTTAAAACTTTAACTCTAAACTAAAAAACTCTAAATTTTATTGCTCACTTTGCTTTTGCCTGCTCACATCAGATTGAAAATGTAATTACAGAGTTTTTTTTCACCACACACCATAATTGGTAAGTTAATTGCTGTAAAACCATAGATTTGGAAGTAGAACGAAGTTCAGAAACAGAGGTGCTGTAATTGTGAGGACTTCAGATTGATTAAGATGGATATCTGAGGCCTTTGAGCTCTTGGCTTTGAGGACACAGGTTTCGTCTTCTGCCAAGTCTGGCTTGATTTGAAAACACACTAATTAACTCCAGAAGCACACTTAGCATGTGGTCTCTTCCCAGCTTGATTCCTGATGGGGATCCCTGTTGTGTTTTTGGGAAGAGTGGCCAGAATGGACAGGGAAGAGACGCTTTGATCAGAAGCCATGTGGAGGAAGTCAATGTCTACTTTCCTAAAAAAGACTTTCTAGAGGGGACATGGTAAAGAAGAGAATTGAAAATTGCTGAAAAAATTAACCCTTGTAGAGTTAAACTAAATCCTTGTTATCATTAATAAATAGCTAATTATGATATAATGTTTCTATTCTATTCTAATTAAAGTAGTTCTGTGAATGGGTAAAATTTTGGTGACAAGCACATTACTTAGGCCAGAACTTAGGAGACTAGGACTAGAGAAGAATAGGAATGTTAAACAACATTAACACAAACCTTCAAATTAGTCAAAAATATTATATATGGGATCAATGTCCTTAAGACCAACCGAAGCACCATTTTTCACTGTTTGTGGCATTTAGAGTAGTGGAGTGGTAAATGAAAATTAATTTAAAATCATTTTGATTTTACAGTATAATAATGCATTTATGTTGTGTTGTAATGCATCCAAAAAATCTAATGTTTTCAAGTATCCAATTATTGCTCATGGTGAAATCAATGAACTTGATTTCAATTTTAGGCTGACATTTACGAACAATAAATGTGTATATTTCTATATAAATCGCTACAATCACACGTTCTTTATTAGTTTTAAGTATCTATCTGTTTCTCACATATTTCCATTTAGTTCCAATTAAAGTCACATAAGTTTGCTGCTGAATAACTTTAGCTCATAGATTCCTAATTCAAACAAATAAACCAAAATGCACCCAACATTCCCTTCTGATATTACCTTAGAGTTTAATTCAACGTAATAAACACTTTTGAATGAACTCTTTAAGGAAACCGAAGTACACAGTTGAAACCCAAGAAAGCAAATAGTAAACAGTCATTCTCCACTTACTGTAGGAAAGTCTCTGGCTGGCCACAAACTGCCAACTCTCAAACAAAGAGAGCTTGCAGCCACACCAAGTAACAAGTTTCAAGCTTATAAAACTTTCATTTGATCTCGAATGGAAATAATCTTTGGTTAAGCACTGAAACCAACTGGCATTGGAAAACACCATAATTTCATACAGTATAAAGTGTTGTTCCTTCCAAGTAGTAACTTTGTTCGTAATCTAGAGTTTTTATTTGCTAAACATAAACTAGGTGTAAACTGATAAACCGAGGGAGTGTGTTTCTGCCTATGTGAGTTTGTGTTTGCTCCTGAGAGCTCCATTAGAGTTCGCCTACAGAATTAAGTCATTAAAATGGGCTGCTTGGCACTTCTCTCTCCAAGATGCCTCTTTGATGTCCTTGGAGTCTGGCCGGAATATTGAGTAAAGTCCTGCTAATAAAGCGGAGTGAATTTGGAGGGCATGATCTCTGCGTTGGAGAGCCCATTTCCAGCTCATAATCATATTCCAGAGATTCCCGTCTAAGCGGCTTTAGATAGATTGACTTGAAAACACTGGAGGAAGCCACAACAGAGTGCAGACGGAACACAGACATAATGTGATTAGATAGCACACTAAATATCAGATGAAAATTACAGCTTAGTGGATGGTATTTTAGCATTCAGCCCAAAGAAGCTGGAAATAAACTTGCTAAGGATACTTTTTTTATTCAGGATCAAACTCAATCAAATGGTAAAAAGGTTTACGTCCTGAAGAGGTACTCCCAGAGAATCTCTCAAAGAGAATATTAAACCTTACTTCTTTATATATTTGCACATCACTGATGAGGATAGTGGCAGATGTAAAGTTTATTCTTCAAATCAATTAATAAGTCAGTCTCAGCCACAGAGAGAAAAACAACAATAACATAGTTGGAGACATCAAATCATAAAAGAAAACCTTGTTTATTCACCTTTAGTTTGACAAAATGTATAATGAAAAATGATAACAGAACCTTTTGCCTTTCCAGTTTCTGAATGAAAAATAAACATTATTTGTCTACTCTTAAACAGCACTTCTGTTTCAGGCTCTGATTATATCTAAACTGTACTAGTGGAATGCTTTTCTACGAGGGAAAATGTACTCAGAACTCTGCAGATGATCCAGAACTCTGAAGCTCGTCTGGTCTTTAAAAAACCAAAGGGAGCATGCACTGATGGAATACTCTACCCCAAAAAATTAAATTGAAATTAATAACTTAAAAAACACGATGTGTTTGCGCAACAGAAGAGTAAAGAAAGATTGCTTCATTTGCTGTTAATTTGTTTATAAAAAAAACATGGTTGTCTTGTTTTTATTTAGCAATTAAACCTCTACTGCTCAATGGCATTTCTGAGAAAATATAATTTTTTTTTATTATATTTGTTACAGAATATATTTATAACTACTGTTGTATTTGTCAGAGTTATGATTAACTCAAAGTTAATGAAATCTATTTTTAACATATAATTTAATTTTTACTTTCTTACTGACAGGGTTGTAAAACCTGTCGCTGATTGACATGAGTTTAAATGCTCATTTTCATTCAGTGCGGCACAGAATCATTAAACCCTTAGCGAGAACTCACTAACATGAGTTGGGGATCAATATGAAATAATGTAACGAATCATAAATCCTGTCAATACGACCAGCCAGACGTGGTTCAATAGCACCGGTGCAAATGAAAACCACTTTGAATGCATGATTGCAATCCAAATGAGAGTGCTGAGTGATATTTACTGAATCAAATCCATCACCATCATGTTCTCAGTTCATTTAGTTTCATTTCCATAAAACCTATTTACACATTAGAGTACCGGGCTTAAAATGAGATCACTTGTGAGCTTGTTTTAGTAGATAAAATACACAAAAGGTTTCAAAAGGCAGAATATAAACATGAATGCCTATAGACTTCAGACAAAGTGATACCATTGTTTTAATTTAGATAGTTAAAATTAGATTCATAAAAAGGGCTTTGATGAAATAATCAGTATTTTCATATTTTAAGCTTCCTGAGGCAAAATTTCCATCTGCATTAAGTAACCAGGAGTCATCAGAAACAAGGACAATTATGTAATCTAAAAATGTATCTAAAAATGAAAAAATCACAGTGTGCTGGACAAGAGTTGCTGGAAAAAGAGTTCACAACACAATGAAATCAAGCCGTAAGCCAAAACACTGTCAAACTGGCCAAAACCATGGGTGGCAGTTTGTCCATGGATACAATATGAAGTAAACTGTATCTTGGATTATAATTACTATGTGTTGGCCAGTTGTGTGATAAAGTTAGAGTACAGTGGTTCGTAAAACAAAGTTTCAGGGTGAAACACATGAGTAGCTGTTCATCTATTATTATTCTGGGGCCTATCACATGTTTGTTTTTCATGTCACAGGACTACATCTCATGTTATCTGAATAAAATACAATAAAAATAAAATACATGTAAAAGATGTTTAAAGGTCCCCCATGACAATCGACAAAATATAAGCAATGCTTTAAAACACATAACAGAGTTTTATCTTTATTTTACATTACAAAACAAAATTTTCTCCCTGACATCTCAACTCCGCAATTTTTTTAGAATAAGAAAGACATCTGAGTTATAAAAGGTAACAACATAAGCAAGCTTAAGATTTCCTAATTATAGCAGGCATTCAATTCCATTCAATTGATGGACATTTTCTAAATATACACAGACTCCCTGCATTTTAACATAAAACTTAATCTGACGCTTTAGTCTGCTTTGAATATGCAAACTGAGACTGGAAGAATGATCATAACCAAGTGAACATTAACAAGCTCGGTCCGGAACTCAGACCTCGTGCTTTAAAGGGGAGAAACAAAAACTAAAAGTGTCCTTTTTTTTTTTATTTATTCATTTTTTACATCTGTGCCATAATTGAAAAAAGTACTAACCGTGATAACTAAGCACAAAGAAGCCACTCCCACTAAAGTCGCTGTGGAACTTGATGAGAATCTGGTTGGAGGTGCTGTACACAGACTCTAGTGCAGTGTTTCCACTGAACTGACCAATCTGAGGCGAACCCTGGTCTGGACCATCCCTGAAATATAGACAGAGTAGCATCATATTTTCTGAAACAAGATGAGTAATAATATATTTTTAAAGTTTTTTTTGACTGCAACGAGAGCCACTTTTCTCCAAACGGAAAACCATGGAACAGTGGAGAACCTTTACTTTTAGGAGTGGTCAGCTGACAAAAAAATCCAAGAGCCCCATAAAAAAAACATATTACAGAGGTTACAAAAACGTTTTGTAGTTTATTTGACTTTGATTTATTTGAAAATTATAATTTAAAACTGGTCTAATGAGTTGATTTATGTTTTTTACCTTTATATTTATTAAAAGATCTTAAATTTGAGTGTGAAACAAAATAAAAACTTACTCTTGTTACAATTATAGCCAAAATTAATTCACAGTGTTTCAATGACTCTAATGTTGAATTCAACTTTATACATTTAAATACCTTTATCAGCACTTTCTGTGAAATGGTTTTGACAACACTGCAAAAAAAAAAGATTAAAAGAGATGAACTTAAAATTGCATTGAACGGACATGTTTGTTTTTGTTTGGAAGAAACCTATAAAACCATAAGGAGAAAATAGGTAGATTAGCATAGACGAAGGCCTGTCGCTAAAAAGAAAGTAAATTGAGTGCTTGATACTACACATCTCTACTGCTGTCCTGCACCAAGCGCCGCCTTTATGAGTCCTATTGTCTGAAATGAGCATAAACAGCAATATTTGCTCTATTATTGACTGGAAGCACAGCAACCATTTCTCTGTGTCTCGAGCTTTATTTCAGTCAGAACTGCTCCTGCTCCCTCTCCATTAGGCCAGGCCAGCAGAAATGCTCTGACTCTTTCTTCCATACATGAGCGATAGAAGTAGACTAATGAAGCAGAAGGCACTGTTTTTGGTTATCTAGGTCATGTTTGATGCATGAGATGGTCACTAAGAGCAGCACACAAAGGAAATGGAGGCAGTTTAAAGGAACACTGGATTGAGAAGCTTAATAATTTTTTTCCCAACCTTTACAGACAAAGTATATATATACGTTTTAAATATAGCCTATTATTTGTTTATTGTTTATGCTTATACAATGTAATTGTATTTTTCAGATTCAGAAGTTCTGATCCACATTTACTTATTTTTGATTATGTTTACAAAATGTATAAGGAAGATGTAGTTTATAAAGTTGTATAGTACATGCCTGTGATTTTCATGGGTTCAAAGTAAATGGGGCAGGACCATGCCTTTGTAGTAAATGATATTAATGCATGCCAGGTTGAGACAAATTTTTAGTCTTGATGTTTTGATTAAAACTGACATTTTGCTGACTGGAGTAAACAAAGAGCATCAAAGAAACCTGTGAGTGTACGGATCTCTGTTTCGTCACTAAGAAAGAAAATTTAGTTTTAACCCACAGGTTAAAATAAATGCTTCATTCCGTCATAGGTAACAACTAGAGTCATAGTGTGTGTTGTAAATATGTCTCAATAAAAAAAACAACATAGGTATTTTTTTAATCTTGAGTAATGAACATACAGACATACAGAAGTCTCACTTAGCATCTACACAACCAAAACAAGGCTACAACATCACCGAGGTGGGTTAATCAGACTTAGTCACTCATTAGTGTGACTCATTAGTCACTCATGTTTCATCTACTGTAGAAAATCCCGAATCACATTCTTAAGCGTGCTAAAAGTTGTAAGGTCGTGTGGAAATTTGTGAGGAAAACTAAATAAACTAAAATAAATACTTTGACCCTGTTAACTCTCTGTACATACAGAAAAAAAGTATGGTAAAATGTAACCTCAAAGAGAAGACAAACTTATTAAACAGTCTGGGAGACAACTGAGACTTACGTTCAGAAATACCCATTGATTTTATATCTTTGTCTGCCAATGTGTAAGACCAAAAACCAAACACGCTCAACAAAAATGCTAATTCTCTATGAAGAGCGGTCACAAGTATGGCACCAACAGGCAACAATTCTAACCATAAAGTCATACCTTGCCATATATTTAACCATATATGATCAGTCATGGTAACCTTCATGATGCTGCATTTGAATGTGGAGAATTCCCAAACTGATCCAAAAGTTGTGGTTTGAAAATAACCTTCTGTACTGAATGTCTTTATCTGACATCTTAAATGTTGAATGGGTATACCACAACACTTTTCAAGACTCAAGTGAGTGCTCACCAGACAGTGATGTAGTCGTAGATAGGTTCTGTGCTGAGAACGGTGAAGTTGATGTAGATACCATTTCCTGGAGGAACACGAACACTCCACACACAGTCTTGAAAGTTTGGGTACTCAGCTGGGTGCCCAGGAGAGAAGATGGTGCCATTCATGGAGGTGATGTTTCCACCACACAGAGCTTGAGGGAAGAAGTAATCGAAAAATTAAAAAGATAGCTTTCTGTAATTGACTGTTAAAGGATGAGCCTGTTTTTAGGATTATTTATACACAACACATCAATGAGCTTGAAATTAAAGGTTTTTTTATTCCATCACTAATTTATATATCTCTGAGATGCTAGAAAAAAACTGAAAATTGTGGACCCCCCTTCCCCACTCAACATAAAAAAAAACATATTTTTAATATTTGTTCAACCTTCAAAATTAAAACATACAAAGAAACAACCCAAGGAAAAACAAAATGCAGTTTCTGAATGATGATACATTTTTAATGGCATCCATATAGAATTATCAGATAGGAATTCCTATTTCACTCTTCATCTCACCCTCAATCCACACTAGGCCTTTGTGAAACTGCTTTGAAGCAACTGATAAAAAGTGCTAAATGAAAAACATCTAGATTTTTGTATGAATACATTTTGATTTTTCAACTCCACTCAAAAGTGGTTTAAGGCAACCACTGCCACCATCCAATTACAAATTGCTCAGACCATCAATAAAAAAATTTACAATAAAAACCTGTGGCCAAAAAGTTCTCATTTTATCAAATAATTCAAGGAAACAAAACAGGAATACATTTCCAGGAAGCACATACCAGCTGTTTTTATCTTCAATAAATGTACTCCAGCAGTTTAATTAAATATTCTACTGCACTATGTGTAGAACAGTTGTGTATCACTTTTGATCACCTTCGATAGATGTCTTTACAATCTAACTACGACACACTTGTAGTCAGGAACGATATTATTAACTAAATTGTAAAAGACATTTACATTTTTTAACACACTAGCCACTTGCCAATTGGTGCCAGTATGTTCATTGTCTTCAGATGATAGATATGACTGCGTGAATCAAGAACACCATGACCTAGAACATCTTTAAAGATTTTTATGTCTCAAAGTTCATCTTCTAGCCTCGCTCACTCTAGGGGACATCACCCCATTGCACTCTGGGAAATAATGTTGGCCATTGAGCCAGTGCAAATTTGTTCTGTCCATAAAGATGCGTGGTACTGTTTAACATAAAGCATTATCTAGTAATCTAGTTTAGATAAGGCAATAAATCTCACTCCTGAGCTTGTGTGTAATATCGGCCACTGTAAGGGAATGATGACACTTTTGTAATAACCTACAGCGAGCAGCTGGATCGCATGAAACACTGAGGTCATTCAATTTCCCTGCTGCTGGATGGACAATTTATATTAAGGAGGAGAGGGGGAAAATGTACCTTCACAGCGTGGGATGGGGTTGTTCCAGTTCCTGCTGATGCCATGCAGACAGGTCAGAGAGGTCTCACCGATCAGAGAGTAGCCAGGTAAGCACTCGAAAGAAACCGTCATGCCCACACTGAAGTCGACACCTATCACAATCCCGTTCCGAAAAGGGCGGGGGTCAGGACAGCTCTGGAGCTGATAGGCTGTATGAGACAAAGATCATTTTCATGTGCCTGAACTTTACTTGAGTGTAGTTGTTATAGTGGCTCACAAACCTATAGTGGTAGGTTTGGCTCATTTTGGTGACTCTAATCTGTTGAACCGCATTCGCATAAAACAGTGATTTAATTGTATTATTTTTGTGTATGAGAAAATATAAATACGTACTAACTCTTTAACAAGTCTTTTAATAAATTACTATTACAACAACCTAAAAAAAGAACAACGTCTTCTGGTTATCAACACAAGCTAAAACCTCTTCTTATTTAAAAAAAAATCTGGATTAAGATATTTCTTTTGTTAAACTTTATAATCTACTCTCAAACTTATTAAGTAAAATACTTAAGCTATAGGATAGGATATAGGAATGTTAATCCCACATTAGGAGATAAGAGTATATAAGGGATGAACAAAAATAAAAGTTTATTTTGATACAGTTATTGGAATGCGCTGAGATCAGAGAGCCATCAAGTGTTACACTAAAACACTAAAATTAATAGTTAATCATAAAAGTTAGTTAATGAAGCAGTACTTTGAATGATTTTGAAATAGTTGAAAAACATGGTTCAGTGTACTTCTCTAACCAATCCCCATCCTTTGTCACACACACAGCAGCTGAAGCTAATCACTAGTTTGTTGTTTGTGTTATACCGTTGTAACAACTGCTTGTTTATGATTCTGTTTTGTTTCTTCTAAGGTGCTGTCTGGTGATCTGTTTATCAATGATTCTTGGCTTCAAAGAGTCTTTATGCTGAGGAGGTGATTAGCACCTGCCTCAGTCAGCGAGGCTCCCTGTGAACTTCTGTGAGCTTCTTCACTAGGAAGATCTTTTCTCTGTTTGTGTGCGTGTGTGATTTACTCCATGTTCTCTGGTTATTTCAAGAAAAAAAGAGTGCCTTAGTTGCTTTATTTCATCACAAAATTGGTTGAAACCTGGCTTTTATAATAAGTTAGAGAGTTTAAATCAACAATTCCTCACACTAATAAACTTTACTTTACAATCCCTAAGGTAGTAGCATAATATTATAGCTCTATTTCTACTCCATAGAATTGCCTATATAACCCAATTTAATCCACAACAGGCCTTTTTGAAGCTGCTTTGAACTGGAGCAAAGGCAGAACTAATTTATTTATTGACCAAATTCAGTTTTTTCCCATCCAGTAGGTTTACATAAACTATAATACATATTTTTTTTAAATTGAAACCTGTAGTAGATAAATCTTACAACCTGTAACCTAATCATTTTAAACTAGCATAGAAGCTGTTCGGTTGAAGTTTAATGGTGATGTAAGGTACAAAATTGTTGTAAAATTATTCAGAGAGTGTAAAAGTGTCATACCTTGGTATGTGATGTGAAAGCCAGGTTTGTTCTGGGAGTAGTCACTGTGGAAGAAGAAGCTGGTTTGATGTGTGGTGCTGAAGAGTGAATCAGGAAGCTGGGGTCCACTGAAGCGATCAATCACTGTCCCCGTTTCACTGGGACCACTTCGAATCTCTAGATAATCATGGATGGCTTCCGTGGAAAAGTTCACAAACTGAACGTGGATTCCTTTAATTGCACAACAAAAAAGCTATTATTTTCCATCTTTTTTTGTTCCTGAGTTTGAGATCTAACCTATAAATAGTTATTTGCTCATTTATTTTAACTTATTTTAAATTTTTTCATTTTTATATTTTATTTTTTAATTGTATATTTAACTCCTAATTGTAAATGTATCGCTAATGCAACGCTGCAAGTTTAATGAGATGTGTATACCAAAACCAATGGGAAGGCTGATGGTCCAGGTGCAATCCAGACCGCTGGGGTAGTTTCCAGGAAAACCAGGGCTGAGAATCACTCCACTGACCTCAGTCATGGCCCCGCCACACTGAGCTGTGAATACAGAGAGAGAGATTTGCTTCACATGATGCAACAATCCATTTGGCTTTAAAATTATTAGTTTATATCGCGAATGGATGTTTGACTGAGTACAAACGTATCCATTTCAATTGAAGTGAAAAGTATTTTACTAAAGTTGTATTATCCTTCACTTTTAAAATAACTGACAATATCTCATTGAATGCTCTGACAATTATAGTAATTGAAAATCATGAGTGTTAAAATGTTTACAATAAACCAGTTACTGAATGATTAAAGGTGCATTGTTTAAGAAAATAAACACATTATATGTGCAGAGACTTTAAAGAATCATGTTTGTTTCAAGCTCTGATATTACTAGAAATAGAAATTCAGCAAGAATATCCTCACTTTGAAAGCTAAGCTAAAGCTCTGAATTAATGTTCATATTTATATGTTGTGTTTTCTGTTTTATTTTATGTGCTAATCCTCATTTTTTAGTCAAATCAATCCTTATGCTAGACAGCATAACTCTAGAAACATTGTGACTGGAAGTGAAGAGTATTTTCTAATGTTATTAAAGCTGCAATAAAGCTGATTCTATTACAAAGCATGTTTTGGAAAATCAGAACATCTACATCATGCCAATTTAAATGAAATGGTCACATTATTTCTAAATTAAATTAAGTAGATTTATTAATCAACAAAATGCTTAATCTATCAATATAGAACTAAAAAGCATAATTCATATAATTAAATTAACCAAACATGTAACACATTTCAAACATTTGCATGCCTTATTTAGGACATCTAAGTAGCAAAAATGAATACATTTCCTTTTTTTTCATACAAAAGAGAATCTTAATTAAATGTTTGCCAAAACGTATGTGGTGGTCCTTGAGTCCAGGCTTAAACACTTTTCAGAGTTTCCTTTGCATGCTAGAGTTCCCTTCTGATACAACATCCTTGTTTGACGATATTAATTAGGGGTGTTCCCAAGAGGTGGAAGATATTTGTGCTATTTGAAAAGTGTTATTTTAGCACGATCACAGCTTATTTGAATAATTTATCCCCCTAAACTGAACAAGTATCAAGTTGAGTGTAAATATTGTAACAGGGTTTGTTATTTTATTTTTTGTATTTCATTTTTTTGGCTTCAAGAAGTAATTGGTAAATCTTGGGATCTGCTAACTTTGTCTGTGAAACATAGAAACATATTTTAATTTGTTTTATTTACAGCACTTAGTAGCAGTTTTAATTCTGGCTATGAATTGTAAAGAAAAAAAACATGGCTTGCTAACAATAAAAATTATATTAAATTGTTTGGCTATAAATATCTACAATTGTTCTTTTCAAGGTCATCTAAAAAAGTAATTTAGTAAAGTAAAGGCACAGCTTGAGTCTTGTACAAAGAGTCTGGGGTAACTCTTCCATTCCTTTCACCCAATCTGATCACAACGATTAAAAATAATCAGCTAATCAGCAAAAACTGTGACACTTGTGATGTCTTATCAGACTTTGAAAAACTCACCTCATGTGTAACATCTAATTTTTTTACATTACCCTTGTGTTTTGCTTGGACAGTAGCTACAGAAGAATTGAAATGGAGGAGCACAGAAGCCCCAAACAAAAAGAAGAAAGCTATAAATACACAGAGGAATATGAAGGGATTGTTGTCTGCAGTCTCAGTGCTTGGCAAGATTCAAAAGCTACTGTCTAATTTAAGAAAAAGAGGAAAATTATAAAAGCAATGGCACGTCTGGGGACTTCTTCCGTGCTTGCAACTGTAATATAGTGATTACAGATGCTAGTCATGGATGGGAGGTCTCCGTCTGGCACCAGAGATGCTGGA
This sequence comes from Danionella dracula, assembly GCA_900490495.1. Classification (NCBI taxonomy): domain Eukaryota; kingdom Metazoa; phylum Chordata; class Actinopteri; order Cypriniformes; family Danionidae; genus Danionella; species Danionella dracula. The sequence continues at coordinate 5,647,927 of UELW01000111.1, forward strand.
CGATGTTTGTGCATAAATCAGAAGAAATTTGCTTGAAACTTATTTTACCACAGGATACAGAGGGAATCAAGCAGGTCAAGGGACATTAAACTCAAAAAGTAGGCAAACTGATGTTGAAGATAGACAGACAAGGTGCCCTTGATCAGTGAAGAACAGATCAGACCAGGGAAAACAAAGTTTGATCTCATGGGGACCTCAAAGAAACACTTTGAGAGGATGTCTGGAATTTCAGCTCAGCAACACTAGTGTCAGCCTTGCAGAATAACAAATTCAGCCTTGCAGATATTGCAAATGTTTGGAAACAAAGACATTTAGATTAAATTAGTTTTCTTATTTATCCACATAAAAAATAACATGGCGCAATGAAATAATTGTGCATTTGTTTTGGCAATAGAAGCATCGATGCTCCCGGTATGAATATCAGTCTAGACTATAACAAGCAAACATGTACCGTTAATCCAGTAAATGCTGTATGTACTTCTGCTGATTTATATCTAAAGACATTGGTGGTACAGCTATTCTATCCTGTGTAGTGGTAAATCATTTAGTTCAAGTTAGTTAGAATTAGAATGACCAGATCAGGTAGAATTACCATGAGGTCTTTCCAAAAAAGAAAGAGTCTGCTTTCAGTTACTATGCTGCACGCAGCTGGAACCAGCTTCCAGAGGACACTAAAATTGTTAGTTAGATTTAAATTCTGATTAAAACCCATCAATTTAAATGTGCATTCAATGACTGAGCACTGCTGTTTGAACAGGACTGCGCTTATGAACTTCTGTTTTAATTTTTTTTTCTATGAATTTTAATGCTTTAAGTGTCTTAACTGTTTTGTTTTCTGTTTTATCTGTTTATCTGTATAACTTTTCTGTAAAGCACTTTAAATTCCCAATGTGTACGAAAATGTGCTATACAAATAAAGTTGCCGTGCTTATATATTTTAGTAGATTAAAGTTAAATTGCATAGTGCTTGCTGTGAGTGTTGCTTTTAAAACGTGCCAGTAATGAGATTTTCAATGTTCATCAACAGTCCTTTTCTATCAAAAAACGTCAAGAGTTTTCCAGTAATTTGAAAAATTAATGTTTTAGTTTGCATATCTAATACTCGCCATGGTTTTATGAACAAATTTTGACATCAATGTAGAACAGACTTGTCATCTTGTGTTAAAACATGAGTGGGGATATAAGCTCAAGTGTGGAGATATCAGTGTCCTCTGTGCTGAGCAGAAAGCTTCTGAATGCTGTGTTAAAACTGATGTTTGTGGGAGAGAATGTGAATGAGCATCTGGCTGGTAAATTATTGAGCTAGACACTTCAGAATTGTCAGCTCGGCTAAAACAGTACAAAAACAAAGCCAACACTGGACCATAAAAGCTCTGCTTGGGTTTAGCTTTGAAACAGAGCCATGAATAAACACTTGATAATCCATCACTATGTTCTACAGCATGATCACAAAACTCTGGTAGGCTCTGCAAAATAGAACATTACTGGGAGGTTAATAAAAATATTTGGTTTTGTAAGCAACATTTACATGATTCAAAACTAAAATGTTTCTTTATATTGGAAGTGAAAAACTCACAAAGTATGTCAAAGTATTTTTTTGCTTATGGGAAGAACCTATGAAATTGTATATCTGGAAAAGTTTAAAAGGGAGTGCTCCCCAACTTAAAACACACAACAACCCTCAAAACACAATAGTTTGATCAGACTGCGTACCTAGGCAAAGTGGTACTGGGTAGTTCCACCTCCTGACGGGTCCAGGCATACAGGTGATATGGGCATTTCCCTGCAAAAACACACATATTAAGTTAATGAGAGTAAATTCATTTTTAAGTCGGTTCATTTATAGATGGACTCAAACTTACCTGTAAAGAGTACCCCTGCTCACACTGGAACATAACTACATCACCCACCATGTATCGATCACCTATTTTAATCCCATATGTTGGAGTTTGGGGCTCTGGACATGTGTCTAAGCCAATCGCTGTAAGCATAAAGAAATGATTTGGCTAGATTTACCCGTTTCAAATAAATCATCAACTCACATCACATTATCATGCAGAAGCACAGACTTCATGAGGATATGGAGAGCTGTATTGTTGCAAACATTTTGTTAAAAATATAATCTGTCTCTTTTTCGTAGTTCAGTGATGCAAATGCAGCCACCTGCCGCTATGTGGTAAAGTTAACAGGTGTCTCTTTCTCTCTCCATCCATCTATTAGTCTGTCCATCTGCCCATTGATACATTTTTTCCATTCATCCATCTTTCCATTCTTCCATCCATCAGTTTGTTAACCTTTCCATCCATCCATCCATGCTTCCATCCATCTTTCATCCATCCATCCGCCCATTCATCTATCCCTCCATTCTTACATCCGTCTTTACATCCATCCATCCATCCATCCACCCACCCATCCGTCCATCCAGTTGATTTAATTTCTGCCAAACTGAACTGAAATTAAATGTTCAAGCCCAGCAAAATTAAAACAGAATACAAGCACACTGTAAAAATACTGTTTTTACTGTTCATTGGGTCTACCCCCTTTTTCATAATGAAATGTATAAAATTATGAAAGAACAATACAGCCTAAGGTCACTGATAGGCTTGACAAAAAAGGAGATTTCATATGGTGAAGACGTTTGGATGTGACCTGGTTGTTGATTGCTCTGTTTAAAAAAAAAAACACCTCTAGCTTGCATCAGCACCATTTCTTTCTATGTACAAAACTATCCTTTGTGAGGAAGTTGTATAGAAAACTTTGCTCTAGAGTGGAGTTAAGAGTGCACAACGGTAATTGGCTTTTTATTTAACACATAGACCTGCAAAAGCTGGTCATTTGAAAGCAATCAATAGAGCCATTCTGTCATTGCTTGAGACATACCGGTGTATTCCAGGTGGAAGCCCGCCGCTGACACACTGATGTCTGACACAAAGTTCAGGAAGAGGTTGTTAGATGTGCTATTCAGGAGCTGAGGAATGGTGGTTCCTGATAAAAGAGAATAGTGTTCTGATGAAGAGTGAAGAAATGTGCTTGGTGAAAATTGAGCAAAGCTGTGTTTATTTAATTTTACATTTTCAAAGCTGAATTGGTTGAGGCTAAGGTATAACATATGAAGTTGCTTTTCAATATCTCAATTGAAAAGCAATTGAGATATTGTACAGTAATCAGTACCTCTGATAATTGCAAATGTTTAAGCCAGTTGAAATTTAATATTTTATAAATAAATTGGATTATTTTCCAATTTAATAATTATAATTGGAATATCATTCGAGTTTGAATGACTATTGAATGACTTTAAATATTAAGACAAGGATTTTTATTTTGCTCTTTATGTTCCTTGTGAATTTTCCACATGTAAGATGTAATGTCATGCTTGGAACAATAAAAGCGAATGGAAGTCATTATTTTATCACTAATCTATAAAATACAGTTTTATGAAACTTTTATGCAAGATTTTAGAACTCTGGGGCAAGATACAAAATACTTACAAAAAGCAGAACCCCATAAAAACTACCACCCAAACCTTCTGGTCATTAGTGTAAACGTATTTTGATCCAAAGGCAAATTACATATACATATACAGTATCTAAGAAAGCTTTTTACTCCTAAGAGAGTGCAGCTGGAAAAAGATGCTCACAACTATACATTCACATGATCATAAAACTAGAGTTTGCTGTCGAAGACAACACGTTAACTTCCAATCAATGATTTCTCAAAAAAATAGCTTTACAATAAAACTATATACTCACTCTCCCTAAAGTTCAAACCGAAGAAGTTCTATTCAGACACATTTGTACCTGTTTAACAGAAAATATCAATTGGGAAACAATTGGAGTTTGCTGGATGTCCACACTTGGAGATTATCACTGCAACATGAAGGAAGGTGAACATAGAGCCGGCCACTGAACAGTTTATGATTGGTCCTTAAAGTAAAATCTAAATTAGTAAAGAACAGTACCTCACAGATGACCACTCTTGGTGGTTATGATCAGTATTATCAAATGTAAATGTCTCCTATGCTAAAACACAGTACAACAATAACATATTTTGTTGCCATAACATATAGTGTTGTATTGTAGCGTTTACAACAGCTGTTTAAATCCACAACTTAATTTACATCTTTAATGTTCCTGTTGTGAAGAAACAACGTAGTACAGCTGTTAACGTTTGTCTTATAATGGAACGCTGTCAATGTTTTAGATACTTCCTGCTGTGCAGGTCATTTTCGAGGGCAACTTCAGAGCTACTGGAACCATCTCTATTACTACTCCCGCAGTGCAGTCATTAAAAAAACCTTAGGCGTCCCTGAAAGCTAGATAAAGTCACTGTTCCCAATGGGACAGTTTATTTTGCACAGAAATTATCCTTAAAACGACTGTTCCAAATGTATAAAATAATTATTAATATAAAAAAATTGTTAATTAAAATATTAATTGTAAGAATGAATGTATTTAAACGAACAGCTCAAGCACTTCAATTGGTGCAATTAACTTTAGATGTTTAAAGCAAGAAATCATTAAAATTCAAAACATTTAATGTAAGCACTTGGCATAACCCCCCCCCCCCCCTCCTACTAAATGAATGTACTTAAAAATGAAAAATATGTTTTTATAAAAAAAGCTAAATTGGAATTCTAATTTTAATTGTACAAGACATTTGAAGTCGTTCAAAGCTTGCACCCTAGGCACCTGAAGTGGCACTAATGTATATGGAGATTACTTTATCCAAGCTTCTCACAAGACTACCATCTTTTAAGATCTTTTCTCCTAAACGCATTGCTTTATAAAACCCAAGAGCCACCAGGGCTCAGAAAAGACAAGCTGTTAGCGTCAGTACACTTCCTCTGGCTGTTCAGTTTACAAGCAAATAAAGTGCAGAGTGGCAAGCTGCAATGCCCATTAGATATGCTGCCAGATATTGCAATTAATTAGCTTGCCAAAAACAGCTTGATTCACCTCCTCAAAGCTCCCTGGCTCCAAGAAGTACAAGCCATTGACTTTCTTCAAGGTACAACTCAATTAATGAAATCAGGTTTTGGCCTGACACCTCGCATGCGTTCTAATAAATACCTTCTCAATGCATTTTGGAATCTATTTAAACTTATTTATTATGTAATTATGCTGAAACATGTAAATGTACTCATGTCATGCTTAAGATTCTGACTTGCAAGTTTTAGCATACAGTACTGAGATTTTGACTGGTACTGTATACAGTTTTAAACATTTACATTTTAACTAAAAATACTAATATACCTCCCTGTCTTCACGTTATTTACACCTAAGATATCCATAAATATTCAAGAACTCTATTAAATAACCGAAAATTTTAATTGTGAATTCTTTTGAAAAAAACAAACAAAAAAAAAACATTCTGCAATAAGTTAAATAAAAAATTCAATTTGCAAATCAATGTTAGAAACCCGCACAATTTTAAGAGAAAGGAGACATATTTTATCTCCAAAATCAACACTGAAAAAACAACAGCAGTTGAGCTCTCACCTGAGTAACTCCCTAGTCTGGGTGCATTGTTGTCTGCACCATCATAGAAATCCAGAGAGTCCCAATTATGCTCTGTGGCAAAACTCACAACTTGGATCTGTTTTAAAGAGAAAAAAATGAGTTAAATAAAAAGAGATTGACTGGTTGACTAATATTAATTACACCAGACTGTGAGCCTTTCAGATATAATAGCATTATCGAGTTGGCAAGTACTGTTCATTACAAATTATTGGGGCTTCAAAAAAATAAAATAAAAATCTCACCTGAATACCAGCTCCTTCAGGAACAGAGACCTTCCACACACAGTTTAGGTTGTTATCGTAGGGCTCAGGGTAACCCGGAGACAAGATGGTCCCCCTGCGAGCTGTCATTATCCCTCCACATGGCACTACCAAGAAAAAAATATCTTCATGCATCTAGTAGAATGTATAACCAAACGACATGGTAATGATAATAATAGTATTTAAAACTTGAATCGATAATATAAAATGAAAATGTAACATTTTTAGATAGACATGATGATTGCATTATAATATTGCTGACCATGAAATTACAAACCTGAATAAATGCAGAGCACATTATCCGGATATGGGGGACTCCATACCTGGCCAAATGGTCACTTTCATGTCACTTTCAAATCTTAATACAAAAAAAGCTACAGAATAAAAATCCCTTGACTGAGCCTTTAAGTAGTGGTGGATAGTGATTATTGACTAAATTTGTACATTTTTATATTTGATAGGAGTTTCCCTTAGAAATTGCAAAAAGATAAAATAAAATATATTTCAGGGATATTGTATGTTGAGTCAAAAAATATTCTTTAGAAATGCATAATCAAATAGAAAACATTATAAAGCAAATCAAGGCCTAAAACAGTTTTCAAACAAACACTTTTGTTCTACATAACATTGAGCAGACAACTCTTAAATGTAAAGATTTTGGCTGCTAATGATTAAATAAAAAAGGAAAAGCATAAAATATTGAGTTACAAATTTCCAGACTATAAGGGCAAAACCAGAAGTCAATCAATCAATCAAGTTTTTATATAGCGCTTTTTTAGCAGTTGCTTTCAAAGCAGCTTCACAAAGCCCTGGTGTGGATCAGGTTGAGTAAATAGGAGTTCCCTCTGTGAGGTCCCTGGGAGCCTCACAGACTGAGGCAGGTGCTAGTCACCTCCCCAGTAAAAGAATACACAAACTTAAGATCCATCCATGAAAAATTTGCTGGACAGCACCTGAAAAAACAAAAGCCAAAAAACAAACAAAAACAAAACAGAAACAAACAAACTAAAAAAACCATTGGGAAAGATAGTTTAGAGGGAAGATGTCATAGATGGAACTAGCTAGAGCAATAGTTTTCAAGAGTTAGCCTTTCGGGGAACTGCTCAGCCCTCCCGTGCCCGGGGTCATAAAAGATTCAGCCGGTAGTCCCTCATAGAGGGCACACGTGTGGACAGAACATAGGAATACTCCACTTACACTACTACGCCTCTTGGGGTGAGAAGAGATAAAAAGCTGGAGGTTATCTCCAGGGGCAAAAATAGCGCAAATATCACAAAGAATGGCGCAACCCAAGCTGGACATCCCTTTGTACATCTCAGACAATGCTACCACCACCTGAAGAGACAGATTCAATGCTCAGGTTATAGTACCTGGGTCAACCAACCCGCAGCCTTGCAGATCTCTGCCAGCGGAGTACCTCTTGCCAGCACCCAGGAGGCCACAACATCCCTGATAGAGTAGGCTCTCAATTGCAGGGGGCAAGGGACATCGAACGCTGTGTATGCGGTAGAGATGGCCTCCACTAGCCAGTGGGCCAACCTCTGTTTGGAGACAGCCTTCCCTAATGTCCGCTGTCCTCCAAAGCATAAAAAGAGCTGAACTTCTAAGGTTCCTGTTCCTTTCTTTATAGATCCTCAGTGCTCGAACTGGACAATTGGGACCAGGGGCTGGTGCTGCCTCCTGTCTGGGCAAAGCTTGGAGGTTCACTACCTGAGTTTTGAAGGGGATGGTAGGAACCTTGGGCACATATCCAGGCCTGGGCTTAAGAGTAACATGAGTATCACCAGGTCTGAACTTTAAGCAGGTGTCGTTGACAGAGAATGCCTGCAGATCACCCATCCTGTTAATCGAGGCTAACGCGACAAGGAATGGTGTCTTATTTGACAGAAAATTAAGCTCTACTGAATCAAGCGGCTCGAATTGAAGAACTTGAAGTCCTTTAAGGACAATGGAAAGGTCCCAGGAGGGAACTAAGGACGGCCTAGAGGGTCCTTCTGGCCCCTCTGAAGAATTTGATCATTAACTCGTGTCGTTCCAATGTGTTGCTTTCAACCGGAAGGTGATAGGCTGAAATTGTGGCGATGTAAACCTTCAGGATGGATGGAGACAGTCCTCGATCCAGACCCTCTTGAAGAAAGTTTAGCATGAATTCAATAGGGCAGCTGCTTGGGTCTACTTGGCAAGAGTGACACCAGTCAGAACAGACCCCACTTGCCGGCATAACAGGCCCTACTAATGGTAGCTCTGGCAAGAAACAGTTTTTGAACCACAGACCATGGCATTAACCGGGGGATTAACATGGAGATTCCAGAGGTCTGGATGTGAGTCCTTGTGCCCACATCCCTGGGTCAGAAGGTCCGACAGCAGGGGAACTGGCCAGGGAGGGACTGTCACGAGGGAGCAGAGTTCTACGAACCAAGGTCGATTGGGCCAATAAGGTGCCACCACCAGAACCTCTGCCTCGTCCTCCCTGATCTTGCACAGAAGGAGTGCAAGTAGGCTCACTGAGGGAAATGCCTATAGACGTTTATTCCTGGGCCAGCAATGCGCCAGCGCATCTATCCCGAGAGGAGTCTGGGACAGAGCATAGAACAGCCGGCACTGAGCATTCTCTGGGGTGGCAACTAGAGACAGCCCCCATGCTGGCTCCAGATGAGCAGTCTGCGAGCGAGAGCCGACAAATGTGGTGAGCGTATCTCTCGTTGTCGATTTATATAGGCCACCGCCGTGTTGTCCATCCTGACCAACACGTGATGTCCCTCCAGCATTATCCTGAACTGCTAGGAACACTGCAAATAGCTCTAGGCTATTTATGCTCCGGGAAGCGTGTGCTTCCGGCATACAGCATCCCACCCTGTCCTTGAAGCATCAGTAGATACAACTACGCACATGGTAGGTCCTCCCAGGGGGACACCGGCACGGAGGAACCGAACATCTTTCCAAAGACGCAGATAGAGACGGCAACGAGGTCTCACGTACACCTAGTCACCCTGGACGCCATGCTTGCGATGGAACTCGGAACTTGAGTCATAGCTGGAGTGGTCTCATATTTAATAAGCTGTGCGGAATAACCAGCCATATGCCCCAGGAGCCTCTGGAAGATCTTCAGAGGGACCACTAATCTCGTGCAGACTCTGTGTGCTGCCTTCAGCAGGCTCAGGGCGCACTCTAGAGAGAGGCGTGCTCACATGTACAAAGAGTTTAGCTCCATACCCAGAAAAGATATGCTAGGGGTTAGACGGCTCTTTTCTCAGTTAATCCGAGGCCCCAGACGGCTGAGGTGGCATAAGACCCTGTCTCTGTGGCGAATAAACTGGGACCACGTCTGGGCCAGTATCAGGTAGTCACCCAGTAAGCCAAGATTTAAACCCCTTCTTGTATTAATGGTACTAAAGTCGCCTCAATAACCTTTGTGACGGTGCGAGGGGACAAATACAAGTTGAAGGGGAGGATGGAGTACTGATACACTCAACCTTTGTGGCCGAACCGAAGGGGTCTGACCGAGTTATCATCCGATAACTGACTGTGGTGGATAATGGAAGCACTGGGGGAGCGGAAAGGGAGTGCGGCCGGAGCTGTCGCACGCAACCCTGCTCGACTCCTCTGGGCGTCAGAGACATGCACTCATCAACCCTTACGGGCGGAAGCCACAAAGCCTCCAGTGGTGGCCTGAAAGTACACCAACCTGGCCTTAAGTGCACTGCCGGACAGAACTGTGTAATCCACACAGTCTGATCCTTCAATCGCTGACTCAGCATGTCTACGCCCAAGACAACCAAGGCAATGATTGTGGCTATCCATCAATGTGATCGGTCCACCGCATCCAACAGACTTTCACGATCACGACATGTTTGTAACACGCTACAAACAGTCAACCGGCAAAACAAGTGCTCTATTAAGAAAAGGAGTCTTATGTGTTGGTGGAAGGCAGTGAAAGAGCTAATGTCTGGGGCGTGCAGCGGTTCCAGTCTCTGTATCCATCCGAAAAACCTCGCTGGTTGCCGTCGACTCACCAGATCTCCAACATTACACACAAGGTATAATCCAACTGTTCTCTGTAGTTGTCTCTTATTTTTTCTCTTGGTTGTTGCAAACTGCGACACAATTTATGGCACCCAATGGCACCTAATGTTCCACAGACGAAAAAAATCAGCAACAGAACACTCAGAAGGTTTGCTGAAATGCTGCCAAGCAGGTCTAGATTCCAGCGAGTAGATCTGTCAATAACAAAGCACCGGCTGCTATCTGACTCCAGCAGGGCACAGTTCTCTGTTATCCAGCACTAAGCTAAGATGCTATCGATCAAGGACATGAGGATAATCTAGAGGTCACAGCAAATCAGTTTGTTTTAACAGCTATGAGTCGGTACAGACATGCTGATTGATGTCCCATGCAGCACAGAAAGAGAGAGGCCGGATATAGAGCAGAACTCAATATATCTGTGTCACATTCTTCAATTATTAACCAAATTCACTTCTCTGCAATTTTGGGGTCATTCATTTTTAAGTAGTGATTTCGAGGATGTAGCGTGTGCTCTGGTGAGGCCAGTGAAATATCGACCATCGCTGACCTTTCAGGCTGGAAATCCAGAGAAGAGCAGGAAATAAAGCAGTGTGTGACAGGATAAAAAGTGATGACTGTCAGAAGCCACATGGGTACATGGTTCTACAAACATTTACTCTCAGCACTTATGGCATAAAGGAAAATAATATTTGATAAGGCAAAGGCATTTACCTGCACTGTCACAGGAACATTTGTTAGCTCAACAGTTCACATCTCAAATAATACTTATTTACCTAAGTTAAACGGAAAGTAAAGTTGTAAACCAGTCAGGAAACTCTGCAATCTAAAACTTCGCCAATTATTTAAACTTCAAGATTGCAAATAAATAAAGATTTAATAAAGATAAAAAATAGATAAACACAGAGAAAAATATTGCAAATAAATGGCCAAAAATGGTCTGATGATTTTCATGAAATTACACTAACTTACAATAAGGTTTTATCCATTGAATAACATTTGTTTTTATTGAAAAATCAAGTCTCTCAACGGATTAAAATAACACTAAAAATATAAATGGAGCTTATCTTAATCTTACAGCATGGCTTTCACTGCTTGATCAGCTATTCTTTGCTAAATTAGGGTTTCCTGTAGACCAACTGCTACAGCAAGGCACACACTGATTAGCCAGAATGCTTAACACACAGTGACCCAGCTAATTAGCCTTCTGCTAGCATTCCGCTAACCAGCTGGCCTGCTAAATTAGCTATTTTCTGGGCATGTTTATCTGTGTGGTCTATACTTTCTTCCCATTTATAGCCTACTTACCACGTGAAAAGCACTATAGTCAGCTGCTTAGCAGAAAAATCCATATAAGGTGAAAGCTAAAGATTGCCATCAAGAGAAGCTAAAGTTAGTGCTTGTTAAAAAAAACAGACCTCTTACACCCTCCTGCTTTTGATTTTATCATGATAATTATCTTTCGGAGAGTTTGCATAACACAATATTGAGACAAATTCTCTATGCCTACATGGTCTGTTTTAGCTTGTGTCTTCTTTATTTTAACTGCAGTTAAAGTTTAGTGCTTGATTCTGATTGGCTGAGGAAGTATTCTTATCTTCTAGTATAACATTTATGGGGTAAAAACGTTTTTAAGCAGGATCTGAATAGATAGAATTGTTAATAGACATATATAGATGTATTAGAATACAGACATGCGAATGATAACAATAATAGCTTCTGGGGTCTCAAATGGTGGAGATTGGCTTTTCAAATGATTTTTGTACATTATGAAGACTCTTCCATAACAATTTAACTTTGTTTTCAAAATGTCCACTGTATAAATATCTGGTGAACATTCGATTAAATTCCTGTAATGAATGCCAAATCACCAGCTATGATGTGAATTATTTTGTAGGAAAAAATGGCTTGGTGACAAGTATGCTTGCAGAATCCAGTAGTGAATACAAAATGGAAAATCAAGAGGCTGGAAGACAGACAGAACATACCCAGGCAGGTGGGCAGCGTGTCATTCCACTGTGCCAAAGCATCAGGGACAGTTTCACAGTGAATGGCGCTGGAACCGTGAAGTGTGTAGCCTGGGTTACACTCGAACATCACCGATGCACCCACAGCAAAATTGTTGCCAATGCGTTTGCCGAATCGAGGCTCTGGCACTGAGCTACACTGAGTGGCACTGGTCCTGGGCACAGCTGTTAGGGACATAAAAAATTTCTTAAACTATGGATAGTATTTCATTTAGAAGATAATTTTCCCTGATCGCCTAACTAACTTAATGCAGCATTTACAACTACTTTTATTGATAACATTTACAGTTACATTTACATGAATGCATTTAGCAGACGCTATTTTAAAAAGCCACTTACATTCTTTGGTTGACATTGTAAAACATTTTTGGCATTTAATTTTTTTGAAACTGTGTAATATGGCTCACTTTTGGCTAAATGGTTCAAAGTTGTGAAAGAAAATGTTGTTTGGTCTATTGAGCTCTACACATGTGTGAAGTCTAGAGAATTTAGATGAAACCATTCAAGCTACAAGCAGTCAGAATCAGTGTGACAAATGTCAAGAGATTAAGCATGATGCTTATTTAGTCAAGAAAATACACACAGAGACAAAAACAATGTGCCCTGAATTAGAAAATGGCATGGGCCTTAAAAATTCAAAGGACAATAATAGGTCTCTCACTAAAAGCTTGGCTTGAATGTTAATATTACAAAAGAGAACAAATGGCTTCCCACCAAGAGCTTAGCCTAGGCCCAAAGGCAGGTTCTATTTCTAATTCAGGGCACATAGTTTTGAATCGTACACTTTGATAATGTCAAATACCGAACACTTGAATTTACTACAACATTCTAAATTTTTTGCGTCTTAACAGATTGAATACAAATGTTTCAGAAAGAGGTAAACTGACCTTGATACACAAAATGGAAGCCTTTAGCAGTTTCTGGTCCAACAGTGGTGAACTTGAGAGTGATTTGATTCCCTGTACTCAAGGGCAAAGACTCCCCTGCAGAACAGACAGAGAGCAAACACATTTAAAGCACATCAAAAATCACTACAGCCAGCATCATTTTCTGCTTCTTCTGGCTTCAAACGTCTACTGATAGAAGTGTATTTGAGTAAGGGAATTGCCTGAATGGAAGGTCTCGCTTAGCTTTGAACTGCAAGCTCTGCTCATCAAACAGCAAAAGGGGGTGTTGGGGTAAGAAAATGTGAAAATTCTTCCTTTTACCACAACAAGGTGCCAGCTCTAGGGTAAACTCATTCAGCCTTTCCCTTTTACATACAAGTGAAATTTGTTTAGCTTGTTTATCCTGTTTTATTGACCAGATCTTGGTTAATAAGGATCATTTTGTAAATCACAGATTTCACATTCATTTAAAATTTTAACAACATTATCAGAAATAATGTCACTAAATGGTTTAAAACATAGTAGCATATATATATATATATATATATATATATATATATATATATATATATATATATATATATATATATATATTAAGGTTGAATTAATGACATGTAAGTGAAAATAATAATTACAATATGATTACTTCACTGGAGAACAAGTAGTTTTTTTTGAGCTTCAGGATAATGCCAAGTGAAGAGAAACAGATGCTAGCCTTGATCTGTTTTTATTTACATCTTGAGGGAAATATTTAAACTGAAAGAGACTGTAACACAACAACAAAAAAAACTTATTTGAAGAGGATCAACTTTTGGATTTTTTGCATATACATGATTTTCCCCCCCGATGTTGTTTGTTCGATTTTTCTTACTTAAAAGGCAGCCTGTTTTTAAAATTCTTTAAGCTTCTGTATATTCCAATGTACTCAATAGAATTAATATCCAATTGTATAAATGTATGAAACAAGGGGCGATAGAAAATTTGCAAAGCAAATTTACTGTTATTGCTCAAGATACAAAGTGAATCCATTCCGGGGTGCTCTTTGTATACTGAGTTTATCATATGCCGAAGGAAATTTTACATGTAAAATGCCTAATCTGTTCCAAGCCACACCGAAACAACACTAAAAATGGAAAATAACATGGAAGACAAAAGGAAAAAATGATGTTTCTTCAATCCTTAAAAGTGCACATTATAAATCTAATAAATAATAATAAAACAATGAAAACAGAATAAAATAAATGAAAAATAATAACTCTTACCTTTTAAGTGAGGCGATGTTGGGACGTGTCAGAGGAGGTAGTAGGGGATGGGAACAGATGGTTGTGAATTAGAGCCATGACCATAAAAATATGCTTTGCCAAAAAAGCAACATGAAAATCATCATGAATTTAGGACACCAACACGAAACCGAAAGTGTGCATGAAGAGAGCAAGCCAGAAAAGGAGAGCTTTTCTGGGAAGACTTCATGGGGCATTAGGCGACCAATAGGAGAGAAGAATACTACGCACGAACACATAGCAACAGGGCTGGAACTGACCAATAGGAGAGCAGAACATTTGATGGTATGTTTAAGGCAGTCACGTGATGCCCAGTGTTGCCTTCCGCCCGGATTTTTAATGTTGAATATGTATTTCTCATGCACATTTTTCATATTAAGATTTTTTTTTCATATCATAAAACAAAATATTCTTCGTGTGGCATTTCTTATCTTGTATTTTTTATAATGTGAAGCGTTCATATCTTGAGGTACCACTATATCTTCAACACGTTCAACTTTTTTTTATAATAAACATTTTAAATTTTAAATATTAAAATGATTTACCTGAGTGCGAGCCAGAAAGAGAGGACAGCAAAGAGGACTGCTGTGTGGGTCCATCGAAAATATCCACAACATCATTCAGAGAGGTCTGGAAAAGGACAAACTGGCCAAACAGAACTGAAGGACACAAAAATAGAAAAAAGGTAAACACTCTGGAAACCTGTGTATAAATAACATGAGTGCAGAATTAAAAATAAGTAAATAAAAACATCCAGCTTTTTAATCTAGTGAAGTATCACTAAACCTTCAAACTGTATAATTTAATCATAATTAGTGAATGATTATATGCTAGACTACACACAATCTTTGAGTCCAAGCAAAGAGATCACATTTATTCAAATATTTGAGTCCAGGCAACAAAAACATAAACAGCCAATTACATTTGCATTTATGCATTTGGCAGACGCTTTTGTCCAAAGCGATTTACAGAAGGGGAGAGACAATATGCAATTTGTTACACACTCAATATCTAACTTGGATCGCTCGTAGTAGAAGTTGTATCAGCTTATCAATCAACCAAAGCAGGATGGAAATAAAGAAAAAAATTGTCAAGAGTTCCTTGTCGTTGTTGCTGCTTCCACCAGTTAGGGACAGTGAGAGAGAAGGTTCTGCTAAGAGCTATTTCAGCCTTTCAGGGATGGAACCTTATCAATCAACCAAAGCAGGATGGAAATAAAGAAAAAAATTGTCAAGAGTTCCTTGTCGTTGTTGCTGCTTCCACCAGTTAGGGACAGTGAGAGAGAAGGTTCTGCTAAGAGCTATTTCAGCCTTTCAGGGATGGAACCACAAGAGGCTGTTCCTTCTCTGAGCACAGGCTTCTTGAGGGCATGTAGGCGTGTATGAGCTTGTGGAGATACATAGGGGCTGATCTAGAGATGGTTTTATAAGTCAGCATTAGTGATAACTAACACAAGATGAGATGGAGAGCCAGTGAAAAAGTTCCTTGAAAATAACACAAGCTGCAAAGTTCTGGATCATCTGCAGAGATTTGAGCATATTTGCTGGAAGTCCTGCTAGAAGGGCGATGCAGTTGTCCAGATGTAATAGGACCAGAGCCTTAACCAGGATTGAGTTACATGCTTTGTTAAGAAGGGCCTTATTCTTCTGATGTTGTGCAGTGCAATTCTACATGCAATTCGAGTTGTCTTTGTGATGGGGTCTTGGAAGGACAACTGTTCATCTAAAATTACTCAGAGATTCGATTCCTGACTGAAGGAGAAGGGGTGATTGTTCAGGATTCCAGCTGAATGGTGAGGTTCTGATGCGCAGAGGGATTGGCCAGGACTTGCCTTGTTGAGCTGTAGGTGATGGTTCTTCATCCAAGTAGAGATGTCGTTCAGGCAGTCCGTTATGCGGGTAGTTACTGGTCATCAGGGGGAACGACAGATAAAGCTGAATGTTATCAGCATAGCAGTGTAGCAGTGGTATGAGAATCCATGTTTGTGGATTATAGGGCCCAGGGAGGTGGTGTAGATGGAGAAAAGAAGAGGACCAAAGAGCTACGAGGAACCCGGGAGAGCAGTCGATGAGTGTTTGATACCTCACCCTTCCACCTCCAATGAAAGGTTTTAGTACTTATAGAATAACTGTGCAATTGTTCAAGCAAAAGACAAAGGATCAGAATCAAGGTCTAACAATACAACAGGGCACAATACCCATATTAATACTGCTGTGTACATTATTTGAATTACAGTGACTTTGTCAAGGATGTGACGGTAGTTTGTTAGAACAATTGCTCAAACGTCCCCTGCACCATACCAATAACCTTAATCACCTCTTTTCTATAAGGATTTTCTTATTTTTCCCCTTTACCAAAGAGGCATCATTGGACTAAATCTGTTGTTGATACCTTCATTAGATACCTTTTATACCTATTTGAAATGAAAACAAAATAGACATTATGAATGTAATATTGTGTTGGCCTAATGGTAGTTTATATCAAAATAATAATCTGAAGAATCCAAACACAGGTGCTTCTCAAACAATAATGATGCACTAAACATAAATATTGTAATTCTTCTTTTTATTTATAGCCATGACATCAAAACCATGTCCTGAGTTGCAACCCTTGGATTCTCTCTGTTACAACCCCAGCCAGGGTTTCACTAACAGCAGACTGAAAGCTTTTCACTCTTTATGCATAATTGACTTCACATATATTTAGATCCCCAATTAGCAGCCGCTAAGCACTTGTGCTCAAGAACATTTGACTGAATCATTTTTCTTCAGAGGTTTGTGTTTTTCAAACCAGCGAGAGCTCTCTGAGGTAATAAGGCTGTATGTTTATTTAAATCTTTTAAATTGCTCATCAGGCTGTAGTATCTCCCTGTTGTGTTTTACGCAGAATGCTGAGTGGTAGGGTGCACTGGTTTAGGCATATGGTGAGAGCACTTAATAGAGGCTCCTTCACCTTCCCCAGTTTTCATGTTTCAGCTGCAAAAATTTAGCTTGCAACTATTCATGGTAAAAATATTTCTTATATTATATCTCTTATATTATGTCAGACTTTTCATTAATGAGAAATTAACATTTTGTTAAATGTTAAAGCTAACAAAACATAGTGTGTCAACGCATTACTTCAAAAAAAAATTGAACTGCACTAATGACACAAAAATCAATTGAACTGAAAACAGTACAAAAAACAACAAAGAGAGCAACTGTAACTGTTTCTGAGTGAACCGATTGATCAGTTCACTAAGAGCATAATCTCACAAATACACAACATGCGACAAATACGCTTTATTTTGAATAGTAACATTCATATACACATACTAATACATATAATTAATGAACTAGATTTCCAGTTTGTTTCACAAAAAATATATAAAATATTTTATATTATGAAAACAATATTATTGAAACACAACTGGTGATCGCAGTATTGTAACACCCCCTGCTCCTGCTCCCCTTCCTCAAATCTTGATTGGCAGTCGGACATTAGCTTACACTTCTTCAGTTACAGGGACGTCACATCTGCCATAATCTCCCTGCATCAGTCAAATGCAGAGAAGACGCAATGTCCCCAAAGAAAGAACCAACACCATTGCTCTTTTTGAGGATGTTCATCTCAAAACAAAGTGTTCTGTATCTATACACAGATGAGCAGCAGAGGTTCTATATGTATTGTTGTTACATTACTGCTCCTCCCACTCATTTTAGATTCCTCACTATTTTCTCATTACATCACTGACATTGCTGGCGGTATCTTGATCCCGCCCCTATACGCCTGTAAAACAGGATGAATTGCTGAAATCCTATAATTGGGATATATTTTTTTTACTTATATAAATCTGGATCGTTTTTTTTTTACTTACATTAAGCTTGGCATGTTCAGGAGTGACAGATGATCAATACCACCTCTTATAATATTGCAATAATATTGGCAATATATTATTAAAATATAAAATATTATTAATAATATTTTAGTCCTAAAAGATAGTCTGAAACAGAACAGATTGTTTAAAATTTCTTGTTAACATGTTGATTCTTTGATCATATTGAGTTGACACTTTTATACTCTACAGGAAATGTACATTGTTTTAAACTCATATCTTAGAATCTCATGTTTAACTAACCAAAAACTGTGTGGATACTGTATGACCAACGTACCACCTATAGGGAACATTCTGGTTCTGGCCCATACGGGATTTTTGTGTGGCACTGAAAAACCAAAGGGAGGAGGGATTGTCAATATTTTATAATAGTTCAAGGTGTTTGTCATCTTCGGAGAAGTTTTATGGACTGTTGTGAAAAGTGAGTCTTTGCGTCATGGTGTGAGGTGATTATTTGCATAGGACATAACTATAATCAATTATAAACTGCTCTATATTTGTGACAACAAATAGTACACAACTACAAAAAGTAGAAATAACTAAAAATATTTCCTAAATTTCCACACAAAAAAGCTTCAAATTCCACCTTGAACTGCCAAAAAACGCTTTTATTTTGCTGTGGCAGTTTTTAAATGTGTTATAATAACAACAGCTATTGCAAACCTCTCCTGGAACCTTTACCACAGAATATTTTTATGTGCTTTCCTAGCCTGTCTTCTGGTTTAATTTCAGTCAGGATGATGGCACCACAAAGAGCTGTCTACACAGTCAGACGTTTGGAAGCAATAATAGGTGCGCTTCAAGGGTACTTATGAAACCGAAGGTAGCTGCAAACACTGAGAAAGAAAGTCTTTTCGAGTGTGTTGCCAGATTGTGTGCAGGAAGGAGACTTGTCCCTCATGACTTTAACAACAAAAGTAGAGGAGAAACTCCGTCCTCAAATTATTGTTCTTGAGATTTCCAAGTTGTGGAATATTATGGATTAGTACACAATCCACATGTATAATGCCCTTTAAGAAAGCTGGATATCTTACAATGACATATACATTTAAATTTTAACCCTGCTGCATATCTGTATTTAAATGTTGGATAGTTTAATATCATCTTTCTCCTGTAAAGAACAGTGTATTATTTAATTGTAAGAAACATTCTACACAAATAAAATTGCCTTGTCTGAGGAAATTGGGAAGATGCACAAATCAGTTCAGGAAGGGGAGGAAAGGAAGTGTTCTGCTGCCAGTTTGCATTTTATTTATTTATGTTATCATCTGACTCCTAACACTTGCCAGCTAAAAGTCTTCGTGCATGTTCTTACACCACAGTTAATAATGCACATGTCTAAAATAGAACACAGTTGCAATTATACTTAGGGCACTATAATTACATTAGGCCAGGGATAACCAACACAGCTCTGCTTCTCAGGGAAAGCCTTCAAAGTGAAGAGTGGATGACATCAACAAAAGGGGTAGCTATAGAAATGTACAGAAACAGCAAAAACTTTATAATTCCTAAATAATATATATATATATATATATATATATATATATATATATATATATATATATTCCCTTTTACTAAAATCTAATTTCAAACTTAAGCCAAGTTAAAGAATAATTAGGAGGTAATAGGGAATAAAACAACATTCTGTACTTTGTGTCAACCTTGTGTTAACCTTAGTAAATTAATTAATATCTAAGGTAATGAAATGCCTGGTCTATCATTTCAAATGAAACCCTTGAGCAAGGTCTGTCAGCTGCAACCTTTAACCCGTCTCGTCTCGTCTCGTCTGCTACCCGCTTATCCGGGGCCGGGTCACGGGGGCAGCAGTCTAAGCAGGGATGCCCAGACTTCCCTCTCCACAGACACTTCTTCCAGCTCCCCGGCAGAGGGTATAGAGCTGGTCCAGTGTTCCACAACCGGGTCGAAAACCGCATTGTTCCTCCTGCATCCGAGGTTTGACTATTGGCCGAACTCTCCTCTCCAGTACCCTGAAATAGACTTCCCCGGGGAGGCTGAGGAGTGTGATCCCCCGATAGTTGGAACACATCCTCCGGTCCCCCTTCTTGAAAAGAGGGACCACCACCCCGGTCTGCCAATCCAGAGGTACTGTCCCTGACTGCCACGCGATGCTGCAGAGACTTGTCAGCCAGGACAGTCCCACAGCATCCATGCACTTTAGGTACTTTCAGGGCAGATCTCATCCACCCCCGGAGCCTTGCCACTGAGGAGCTTATCAACCACCTCAGTTACTTCGGCTTGGGTGATAGACGAGTCCACCTCCAGTACCCCAGCCACTTTCTCCTCAACAGAGGACGTGACAGTGGGATTGAGCAGACCCTCAAAGTATTCCTTTCACCACCACCTTAACGTGGTGGAGGGGTTAGCGTGATCGAAGGATCCTTGGAGCTATGTTGTTGGGGGCTTGCTGCCCCTGGTAGGGTCTCACAAGGCAAACAGGTCCTAGGTGACGGGTCAGACTAAGAGCGGTTCAGGAGACCCCTTATGATGAGCACAACGGATTCCGCGACATCGCCCAGATTGGCGTCACCGGGGCCCCACCCTGGAGCTAGGCCTGGGGTTGGAGCTCGAAGACGAGCGTCTGGTGGCCAGGTCTTTTCCCATGGGACCCGGCCGGGCCCAAACCGAAAAGGCAACGTGGGATCACCCTCCAGTGGGCCCACCACCCGAAGGAGGGAACGTAAGGGGCCGGTGCTCTGTGATCTGGGCAGCAGCTGAAAGCGGGGACCTCGGCGGCCCAATCCATGGACACAGAAGCTAGCTCTGGGGACACGGAATGTCACCTCGCTAGGGGGGAAGGAGCCTGAGCTTGTGCGGGAGGTGGAGCGTTACCGGCTAGAGATTGCCGGGCTCACCTCCACGAACAGCCTGGGCTCTGGAACCCAGCTCCTCGAGAAGGGCTGGTCTCTTCACTACTCTGGCGTCCCCCGCGGTGAGAGGCGGCATGCTGGTGTGGGCCTGCTCATAGCCCCCTAGCTCAGCCGCCATGTATTGGAGTTCTCCCCGGTGAGCGAGAGGGTCGCTTCCCTCCCCCTTCGGGTTGGGGGTAGGTCTCTCACTGTTGTTACGGTCTACGGGCCGAACAGCAGTGCAGAGTACTCAACCTTCTTGGAGTCTCTGGGAGGGGTGCTGGAAAGTGCTCCAACCGGGGAACCCATCGTTCTCCTGGGGGACTTCAATGCACACGTGGGGGATGACAGTGTCACATGGAGGGGCGTGATTGGGAGGAATGGGATCCCTGACCTGAACCCGAGTGGTGTTCTGTTATTGGACTTCTGTGCCGATCACGGTTTGTCCATAACGAACACCATGTTCAAACACAAGGGTTTCCACCGGTGCACGTGACACCAGGACACCTTAGGCCGAAGGTCAATGATCGACTTCGTTGTCGTATCATCTGACCTTTGACTACGTGACACTCGGGTGAAGAGAGGGGCTAAGCTATCAACCGATCACTACCTGGTGGTGAGTTGCATCCGCTGGCTGGGGAGGAGGCCGGAAAGGCTTGGCAGACCCAAACGTACGTTGAGGGTCTGTTGGGAACGTCTCCCACCTCCGGGAGAGCTTCAACCAGATACCGGGGGAGGCTGGAGACATAGAGTCCGAGTGGACCATGTTTTCCACCTCTATTGTCACTGCTGCGGTGCGAAGCTGTGGCCGTAAAGTCTCTGGTGCCTGTCGCGGCGGCAATCCCAGAACCCGGTGGTGGACACCGGAAGTAAGGGATGCCTTGAGTCAAGCTGAAAAAAAGAGTCCTATCAGGCCTGGTTGGCTTATGGGACTTTGGACGCAGCTGACCGTTACCGGCAGGCCAAGCGTGCCGCAGCCAATGCTGTGTTAGAGGCAAAAACTCGGACCTGGGAGGAGTTTGGGGAGGCCATGGAGGAAGACTATCGGTCGTCCTCAAAGAAATTCTGGCAAATTGTCCGGTGCCTCAGGAGGGGGAAGCAGTGCCCCACCAACACTGTTTACAGTGGAGGTGGAGAGCTGTTGACCTCGACCAGGGATGTGGACGGGCGGTGGAAGGAATACTTTGAGGGTCTCCTTAACCTTTAACCCATCAAGGCATTACATTTTTCTTGAAATGTCCTTATTTAGTTACATTACTTTTTTTTCATTCCTAATCTTCTGAAAATAAAAATAATGTTGGGTACTTATGGTAAAAAAACGTAATTAAAACGTAAATGACAGAATTAATTTTGTAGTGTAATATGTGTCACATTCTTAAATATCAAGATGTCTATGGATTGAATGCTTAAACTCCTTGTTTCAGTATCACATTCACTCAGTATCACATTCACTCAATGCCTTTTTAAGTTTGCAAGCAAGTATTTTTACGTCTCACAGTGCATTTAGTCTAAGTCAAACCTAAACTGGCTCCAGAAATTAAATAAAAACATTTCAACGATTAATCTGCAATCTAAACTAAACTGTTGATATTCCTAAATTAAAAAAATAACAATTTGTGATCTGTCAACCACATAATTTCATCACAGTACATAAAAAATGTGTCTACCATTAAACACATAAAATCTGTGCTATTATTTTACAATATCTCTGACATTAATAAAAAAAATAAACACAAAAATGTATGTTCACAATTTTTTTTTACGGCATATACTGAATGGTAAATCTTGAGAACAAAATGAGGGGATTTGACTAAAATAAAAGTACATAAAAAAATTTAAATAAATAATTGAGTTTAATTTTACCCTGCTTTTCAAATGCATAAACAAAGACACAATGTAGTTGCTTTGGGTCATTTTGTCACCATCATTTAAAAACAAAATACATTATTAAAAGACTAACGAGCAAGATGATTGTAAAGATATGTTGAGTTAAATAAAAATCTCACTATTTACAGAGCTAGAATTCACAAAAAAAGGTGAGACAATAGACTACAAGCCATTTAATATATTTCCTGTGGTTAAGAGGATATGAGCAGTATAATTTTGCTAATGAATGCTGCAATCATTCCATTCTTTTCATCTGAAGCCTCTTTAGAGAGATACAAATTAAACTTGGATGCCGCTGACATTTTCTACATCACTAAGAAAACAAATGAAAGAAAGGAAAACGGAAAAACTATAGTGATGGAGATAAAACTGGCGGATGTACAAATCAATATTCCAAGCTGTGGTGGTGTACACAGCTCTGGTTCTCCTCACACATACTGAATACTGATTGGGCAGAATTCTATTTATAGCACTGGCTCTTTCCTCTAATAGGGGCGACCATGTGCTCTATCGCTTGCTTCAGATGCACAAAGCCCACAGAGCTCTCTGAAAACTATCGGATGAAAATCCATTGGAAATGTTCATTGGGCTCACTGAGACTGTCCTTATTGTGAAATGAATATGTTTATCCAACAAAGAGTTAACAATCTGAAATTTGTTGTTAACGAGTATGCAGTGCAGAAAATTAGAAACTTTTTTAGTTTTTTTTTTTAACTTTTTTAGAAAATAGTATTAATATCTGGTTATTGGTCACTTCAAGTTTTTAGTTTAAAACAGTTCAACTTGATTTAATTTTCATGTTACTCCCCTGAGCTGCTTCTAAGAAGTGTTCCCTGACATCATGAGTCCAAAGAAGCAAAATAGACCCCAGCAATACAAAAGGACCTTTGAATTGGTCATTTAGTGATTCTTTCAGCTAAAAAGTAAAACTCATTATTCTTATTTTCATTTCACCACATATTCAGTATAATGCATGATAAAAAAAACATACAAATAAATTTTTTTGAGACTATAATGCATAGTATTGGAAAACGTGTTCCTGGATTGATGGAATGGAAACACACATGACAATCATCCTTCACGTGCAGATTGTTTTCGTCATGTTTAGGGCCCTGAGAGACTGATGAGTTTAATTCAGCATTTCTTTCTCCTGAGCACTGCAAAAAAAATTCTCAAACGCCTTCTCAAAACGCATTCCTCTTATGCTTAACACGCTCCGACAGATGCTTACTAGCTGCTATGGAAATGAGGCCTCTGATTAATTCTCATCTTTTCTCACGACGTACACAACTGAGAAAAATTACAAAAAAAAAAAAGAATAAATAAATAAAACAGCCATGTGATTTTCCATCTCTGCAGCATGACTGATCACAAATTCAATTGCTCTCTTGGAAGAAAATCAGACTGAGTGAGTAAGAAAGAACCAATCAGCACTCAGAGAGGAATGATTTCTTTATGCTCTTGTTACAAAAATCTTCCACAACTTTATTAAAGTCACGTTATAAGTTGAGACACCAAAGCACGCTAGGAGGTTGTGAATTAGATCCTTGAATACAGAAAATTACAGTAAAACCCACTAACTGCTCAGACATGTAAAACAGAACGGTATACATTTTATTCACAGATAGAAGCTAATTAAAACATTATAATACACAATTCACAACACATTATTTTTTTCTCAAGTTTTGAATCAAGTAAATCTGTTATTCAAAAATCTATTTATAAGAAGACATGCTTTCCCATTTGAAAGCAATCAATCACCTTAATCAAATAGTTTCAATAAATTGCGTAAGATTTAAATTTTGCCATAACTAAGGGCAGGGCCACTTGGAAAAAACAAAACCCATTCACCAGCTTTGAACTTTTATTTATATAACTTCCAATGCCCCATATTGTTCTTTTTTGACTCTGATTACCAGCTCCCCGTCTCATTTGCTTTATCCTAAAACCTATGAATGAGGTCAGGTTTACTACATTCATGTTATATACAGTCAATGGTTTCTGCACATTGAAACAAGGCCATTGCTTCAGCTTGCCATAAGAAACTAGAAACTTGAGTCAATTACGGCTGGACGTGAGGCTCTTAAACACATTTTAAAGCCTCAAAATAAATCATTGTTGCTAATGTCTTCCAATTTTACTAATAGGAACTGGACAAAATATATTAAAATTACTGAAAGCACCTGTATGTGATTCACTTCAGTATTGCCATCTCTTGATTTTGACATAGTATTACAACTCGATGGTTTATGCTTATTCTGTACTACACATGATTTTGGTGGCTTGAAAAATATTACAGAAAGAACTCCCAAAAACTGAAACAATTTTGATAAGTCCTAGTCAAAAGACCACACAATGAGACAATCTGGATGAAAACCACGTGCTTTTACAAAATTAATTTCAATGTCAAACTAGTTCCATCAATTAAATGAAAGCATTGATCCATGATATAAATAAAAACATTTTTTCATGCTAATTTTTCATGCTAAACAGTAACTTTTTAAAGAACAAAACAAAAAATGAAGAAACACGATTCTAGTGAAATAATAATTTAAGACTATTTCGAAGGAAAGACTGTTCATACCCCATGGCAAATTCAAGAAGGGGTTCTGTGTGTGCTGGAGTGTGACTGAAGATCTGGCAACCCAGTTAAAGCATCAGACAAAGCCTGGCGTTTCTCAGCTAAATGAACTCGGCCTTGACTTCTGTTCTCTTCTGATGTTTTGGCTCAAGGGCTCGCAATTCCCAATTCTCTCAGGCTTCAGAAGAGCTTTACAAAGAGAGAAAGAGAGAGATCCCTTTCCAAGAGAGTGTCCATGTCAACTGTGACTGTCTCCCGAGTGCTTGTATGGAGGTCAGAGACAGCCAGGGGAAAAGCCATTTAGTTGACTATTTCTAACTGTCAGCCATGGCGGAAAATAACAACAGCGCAACCAGTGGAACGCTCGCCTCCGGCTTCTACACCAGAGCTTATTTAATATCTATATACTGTACAGTATACACATTCATTTACAAATGTATTGGAGTTTTTCCTATTTCCCTAGCCCCAAGAGCAAGTACCTACTGCTAAATTGAAATCCTGAATTATTAATGTGCTGTTTTATGCTGTAACAAAATTATACAGCCAGCATCTCACCCAAGAAATGAAACAGCGATAGATTTCTCTTTACATCATTATGACACTTTTACCTAAATATTTATACATTCAGTTTTTTGTTCATAACAGACATTCTTTTGTTTTGACATTGCATGCTTATAAATACATAAAATACAATTTGCTCAAACCAACTTTGAAATATTAAAAATTTTTTATATATTAGTGCCTGTAGATTATTTTTTACAAGGTTAATAATCAAGAACCATCTTTAGCCACTTGTTAGTTGTAGTTTAAGGGTCAGAAGGGCTACTGTAGATCATAATGGCCAAAGAGGAAAAAGACTGAGGACCTTATTCATTGTGCTATTGTAAATGAAGATGTTTTAGTGGGAAGCAGTGCTTTTATTAGTGGACAAAAGAAGAAACAAAACAGTCACTAACAGAAGTTAAAGGGCAGTTATAAACTGGACAGAGGTCACAAGAGAGTACATCATTCAGGGTCAACAAGGCAAAAAGAGGTGAAAAAAGAAATTCCTTGGAAATAGAGTAAGCTAGAAGGATAGAAAGCTATAAACCTGGAACAGAGATATACAAGTTAAATGAACCAACTGGAACTTTTCTATAATATAATAATACTGTACTCTAATATTCAAGGTGGTTACATTTAGAATGCACCCTTAATTTGAGAAAAAATTGGAATGTTGAAAGTGGGTTGACATGCACAACATAACAATTTTGTTGTTAATTGACTTTTGCAGTGCAACCTGGGGGACGATTATGAATAACCCTAAAACTTGACTCTGGAGTATTTACAGGTACATTTACGCGTTTGGCTAACGTTTTTGCTAAAAGCCACTTACAGAGGCAGTGAGACAATAGGCAATTTGTAAAGCCAAAGTCTAACTTGGGTAGCTCGTGTAAGATGTTGTATCAGCTGATAAATTATCCATAGCAGGGAGGAAATAAATAGTGGAGAAAAGGAAAAAAATAGTGTATGCAAAAAGACAGAGACAACTGTGAGCTTTAAAATGTATAGCAATAGTTCAGTAAAAAGAGCTTGAGATAGAAAACATTAAGCAGGCTTTTAGCTTAAAATAACAGATCCATCAGGTTTGCTGTAAATAAATGAATAGTGCTCTAAGAAGTTTCATGTTTAGTAACAGGTATGATGGAGCTTATGCTAATACAGCATCGACAATGAGGCCATTTGAAAAGCACCTGAGGCGACAAAAAGAGTTCTATCTGAATAACAGAGAGGATACCATCCTAACACTAATGTACGAAGAACACTTTAGTTCACTCTCGACCGATTAAAGATTCAACATTCGAATAAAACCAGCTTGACAAGCTAACAGATAATTAAAGCAGTGCAGGAGTGGAAATGTCCAGCTGATTTCTTCTTCAGCCTCTCTTTAGCTTTAGCTCAGAGACTGCTGCTACTTTTTGGAAGCAGTTAGGTGTTTTTATTATTTCACAAGCTATTTATAATCAACACTTTATTACTCCTTTTTGCCATTGCGAACAAAAAGCATATAATTTATGTAATTATTTTATTTTATTTGAACTGAACCACAACTTTAGACATTCTAACATGGTTCAACAGCTTCTACACCCCCCTCTCGTCACTAGCCGGTCGATTTGGAGTGAGGTTTCCCCTGTATCCCTGCATGAGAGCCCGGGGCCAGCAATGGTGAGAGTCTGACACACAAACACTCACACTCACATGCATGCACACACTCTCTGAATAATGCATCGCTCAGACCAAACCTGTCATTGTCTGAAATATTGGTCGCATCATTCTTTGTGACAGAATAATGAAACATTAAAAAAAGCAGCAGAGGAGGGCTGCATTTTTAACAGGGGGCAGATCAGAGGCGAACTGATGGAGGGAGTTGCATCGCTCTCTTTCCCTCTTTTTCTGAGTGGGTCCATGTGCAGGTTGCCTTCTAAGCGGCATGCAATTCATATCGTTCTTTGTGTGTGCAGATGCTATAGGACACAGAACCAATCGAATACTCTTCCTTAATGTTTTTGAATTACTGCAGGTATTGAGATTTGTTTTCTTATTTCCACACAATTTGGTCACATCAGAATTAAACTTCAACTTTGAGCTCGTTTTTAACCTTGATATCTTCTGAACTTATTTTATGGAGCCCTGCTTTATCCCATTTTGCAGAAGTTATATACAGTGCCCTCAGTGGGATGTTTGGAGTAAATATCTGTACATTGTACACACAGACAATTATGTTTTTTTTCTCCAACAATAGCATAATTCCATGATTTAGCAAATATAATAAACATTGATGTGTAGTTGTGCGAACATATTGGCTGGTCAAAAATTCTTTTCACTTGACTGAGATTGTATGTAACGGTGCGATTCCAGATTTCTCTCTTATGAAAAGTTGAGCTGAGTTGTACTTTGACCTTCAATAACTCATCACGTGACTTGGATGCTGTCACCAGTTTGGAGAAGTATTAAAAAAACTTTTTCGTTTTT
Source organism: Danionella dracula (assembly GCA_900490495.1). NCBI lineage: Eukaryota > Metazoa > Chordata > Actinopteri > Cypriniformes > Danionidae > Danionella > Danionella dracula. The sequence continues at coordinate 5,676,141 of UELW01000111.1, forward strand.
AGGACTTCAGTGATAATGTGAAGCAGATTCGAGTGAACCCTGTTTCTGTTTAAATAATTTATGTTTTCAGTTTTATATTTGTAAAAAAATGCTGCCTTTTGGAATGGGTCTTAACGTACACTCCAAACAGAGACTGTCAGATTTCCCAAAATTTACAGTGAACACCCCATTAAATTACAGTTTTTTAAACTAGTAATGGTAACATTGCCTTGGTTTTTCAAGAGACGCTAAAGAAACATGTTCATTTTAGCCACTAATATAATTTAAAGTAGTCGTCCAGCTAGTATATTCACACAAAAAAACAGCTACAGCACTGAAATAGTGTTTTGATTTTGGCCTGATGTGCTACATATCAGTCAAATTAATCATAGTTCAGTCTTTACACATGGTTTATAAAACTTATTTCTGGATTCTTGTGTCAATAAGGAAAGAATGTGGATCCACACATGCAATACATAAGGATTTTGTTGTTACTGCAGAAACATATTTGGCCACAAACCAAATGTGATATTAGTTGAAGGTGGGACATTCCAAACAAAGGGAGAACAATCTGTCTTTTAAGAATAATATTTATTTGTAGTGCTTACATCATCCCGGCATATCATCCAGGAGGATGCTAAACATTGTTGAGCTCATCAGTTCCTACACCACTTCATCGTCTGGTCTCTGTCTTCACTGGTAGAACTCTCATTTTGTGGAATTTACCCTCATCTTGTCCCAATCATCGAAACCTGTTGATCCTGGTTTTTCAGGTTTTAGTTCAAGAATCATTGCATACTTAATCAAATACGTATTCCAAAACTTGATTCCTAGACATATACGTCTGAACATTGGTTGTTTATGATCACAAGGGTTGTTTGTCAGGTCACATGTCTTCCTTCCTCAGTTGACAGGAGGCTCAAGTGACACCCTCTGAAGATGTAAAGTGCTTTGAGTGTTTAAAAAACACTATAAATGTAATTTATTATTATAATATAGAAGAAAGTGGTGTGAGTCAGTGGGGTAGAGTGTGTTAGTATCATATAGTTTAGAGATACTAAACTACTGTACATCATTATTTAACACACTAAATGTCCAGTCAGGTGACAAGGAGGCCACACATCTTACTACTTATTTGTCAAATAAATAAAGCAACACACTTCATTATAGTTAATATCTCAGTACATCAGGACTAGATGATAAAGTTCTACATTTATTTTCACAACTTATTTTAGATGGGGGTCGAGAATCAGATCTGTATACTACACACAAAAAAAACAATGCATAGGTATGATAAGATGGTCAACATTATAAACAAAAAAGACATTTAGCTAAGAGACTCCTTAGAACAGCAAACTTAAAAGCATCAATTTCAAGCATGATTCAAGTCAATAATACCAGAGTTGATCCACACCACTGCATCTCTCTAGCTGAAGATATCTGCTTGCATGCAGATCTCAATCCCACAAAACAAAAGCTTTGGTGATGCTCCAGTGATGTTTCTCATCTCTCAGCCCAGTCTTTGTTCTAGCAGGGACTTTAAGCTTTTAATCGTGCTCTCTTTCTTTTTTCTCTCTCTCTCATGCCTGGATGTTGAATGATACTTCAGGTGAATGATAATGAAACATGGCCTTCTCTCAGCATGTGTCCAGCTCCTAAGATTTACTTCTTGTTTTTCCTCCTGCTGCTAATGTTTGTTTGTCTGCTCTTTCGTCACTCACTTGTTTAAAATGCCATTGAGATTCATTCTGCTGATGAGAAATGTGCACCAAGTCAAGCTAAAACAAGACTAAAAAAAAGTGAGCATTACAAAGATTTCTTTTTAACTCTTTCCATATGCTTGAAAACATATGAGTTCCCTGCTTTAACACAGTACAATGTTTCGATTTTAGTTTTAAACCAGTAAAGAATAGTTGTTTTATAGACATACCTTCTGTCATATAAGAACAATGAGGTATGCCAGACCGAAATAAAAACAGTTAATTTAAAATAAATTGGGAAAAATTAGCTTAATATGTAATTTTCTTATTAAAAACGAAAAAAAGGTTTTCTACCTATTATATACAGATGGTGACCAGTGAAAATGACTGCTGCGGTACCATTTCCATTATCTTCCAATTAGACATATTGTTTTATTGCCACCGGGTGGCGCCTTCACCTCGTAAAATGAACAAAAAATCGTCAGGGTTAGTTAAGTTTGAAAATCAAAACTTAACATTATTACTTTATATGTCTCAAGTTAGCTAATTGTTATTGTTTTTATATATGCCCATGTTTATTATTTTATTTAGTATTTTATGAAAGTTGAGTCAGTATGCGCAGTGCAGAGGTTTGCGAAGTGGGAGTTCAACCCTCGCTGTCCAGCTCGTGCCCAAGCTGCCGACCTGTTTCGCCTCACCCGCCTCTGGCTAATGGACGGAAACCCCTCGGCCAGCCAGGTTATGGAGAGGGCAGTCCTAGCGCCTGTAAGTTGGGGTGATCAAGGGATTACCGATGCCAGTACTGCTCGGCAGAGATTTCTGCGGGTTCGACCAGCTGCTCGCAGCCTCTAGAGCCCACAGCCACAGAGGGAGCCACTTATATATATATATATATATATATATATATATATATATATATATATATATATATATATATATATATATATATATATATATATATATATATATATATATATATATATATATATATATATATATGGATGTTTCCCGGCGATGGGTTGTGGCTGGAAGGGCATCCGCCGCATAAAACATGTGCCAGAGGAGTTGGCGGTTCATTCCACTGTGGGGCCCCCGAAAGGGAAGAAAAACGACATGAAAATGGATGGATGGATGGTTGGATATATATATATATATATATATATATATATATATATATATATATATATATATATATATATATATATATATATATATAGCTTTGAATTCTCCAATGCATTCACCTTTTGTCTCATTTTTTCGATAGAAGAAACCTACTTTTCTACCACAAACCTGAGAATAAAGTGCTTTCGTTTGACATGAAGAGCTTTCTCATTCCACACTTTTATCTCTAGGTTCATCTCAAACTGCATCCACAATATTAAAATTGTATTCATTCAAACCTCTCTGGAATTCAGGAGGTCAAGGATCCTGGCAGGAAAACCTTTTACAAGTTTGCTTCTGTGTCATATCTTAAATCCTTGGTTCCCACCACACCCTGATATGTATCCCTAGAGGAATGCAAAAGGCTGTATTAGGTACCCAGAGCAGCAGAACCTATCCACCGATCCATTTTCATTTGAACGACAGTGAAGTGATAATCTCAAGATTGCGTTTCCCATTGACTTAAAATGTTAATTGGTTACTTATCTTGCAACTTAGTGTGAATGAATGGTTAAAAGAACATATTACAGTCCACCAATTGATTTCTGAAAATAGTAACAGTTTATTAAGAAATTAAACAGGTATTAAATATACTAAAAAGTAAAACCCAGTCTACTATTCATAAAAAAGGAATGAAACATCTTTGTAATAAAAAGCAGAGGTTCTGGTTCTGGTGATATTTTTCTTGTTGTTTATGGTAACTGGTAAAATTATGTAAATAACTTCATAACAATTCATGCTTTTACAAGTTTATCCCAACTATTAAATCAAACGTGTTTCAGAGAATCTGATCCAACACTGACTCATTCTCGGCTTATGAAACATCATTGATTTCACATCTTCATCTCTCTTTGAGCTGCTAGTTTGGAAGCACTGGTCTTTGTGCAGGAACTGACAACACTCTGAGAATATGAAACACACTTTCTCAGCAACACCTTGATTCCAGACAGGTCCACGGTCGACAGATGGCTTTCAAGTATGATAGAAAGACCAGGAGCAGGTTGCTAAGTTACACAGTTCCTGTCTGAGGAATACAGTAGCCAGCTACAGTAACCGGAGTCTAGCTTCCTTGAAACCAACTAAAATCAGACTCAGCCCAGTTGAATAAAGCATTTTTAGAGGAAAATAACAGGCTTGAGTAGCACACAGTGGACTTTTTATGGAGAATGTATAATACTATTTAGACTTTAAAGAATAATGATCTAATTCATGAAGCAAATTTTTTTTTCCATTTTGTTATCATTCTATCTCTCTTATTGTTTTAATTTTATACAATTTTAACAACTGGAATTTATCCTTAAGATAATTTCAAAGAATTTCTGAGAATTAGATTTTCATACCTTGCCCTCTGATACCCCCATCTGCTCAAATGGCCCAATTATAAAATAACTAATATGTATGTATTAGTGCTGTCAAAATTAACACATTAACATATGTAATACATTTGAAATGTATAACGTGTCAAAAAAATTAACATGGGTTCTGCTTTTCCTGTTTCCTGACATGCTTTAAATGAAGTATGATGCAGTTTGTATGATGATGAGAAGACACGGAGTGTGGACACTCTACAGCACGCGACAAACATCGCGCCCATGGGGGACCGATGGGCTTCTTTGAGCAATGAAAACTACTGAGGCATCACAGCGCACTTTGTTGAAATTGCATTTGTTCGGTCTAACTTTGTGTAAAACTGAGGAACGGTGGAACGCGGAGTCAATTGTGAATCACTGTTTGAATGAAAGGAATGCTGATGAAAGAAAGGAAAAAGAGAGAACAAGTTAAAGCATGGTGCTCGTTATATGTTTGCTGCCAAGAGATTAACGGTACTTTCATGTAAACACCTGTCCTGCACGGCCATCATACTACTGCACCGAACTGTCAGGGAACCGTTCATGTTAGCGATTTTGAAAGTGTGCTAGCTAAATGCCGCTAGATTGTTGGGTACCTTAACCATTGTAATGTTACATCCAACGCTCACAAACTAATGGAACAGCCCCGTCTCTTGTCTGTTTCGCGCTCGTATGCTGCATAAAATAAAAATAAGTTCAGAGTAGTGTAACACAATTTTTAAAAGTTAAAGAAGTAATAAGTATGGTGTTGAACAATGCAATGTAAGTAAAATACATTTTCTCCTGCTTAGTGGAATTGCCTGAAATTATAATAATCATCAAAGGCTATAGTTAAATTCAAACATGATTTTACCTCAGATCTAAAAGGAAGGACAGCACTAACATCGCACAGATGAAGATTGCTACTGCAATTGCTCCAAGGTTTAAAGACCTAAAGTATTTTTTTTCCAAAGATGAAAGGAATGATGCTGTTAATGTATAGACTCCTGGGAAAAAAGAGTCTAAAGAAAACAAACAGCCACCAAAGAAGAGAAGCAAAGAGTTAATTAGGAGGATATTGATTTCAGCTATGTTGTTTACATGACAAAACCTGTGTTACAGTTAAACAAAAAAAATCAATAAACAATCATATTTTGAATTTAATTAGTCTCCATGTGTTCAATTTACATTGATTATTTACATTTAACATTTATAGATTTAAAAAGTTTCTGTCTTGTCATTGCGATTAATTAGTAAATTGTTTTTAACCGATCGACAGCACTAGTATGTATGTATGAATATATGAGGTTCTAGTGTTGTGAAAAATAACATTTTGTGTTGTGTTTAACGTACACTCACATAACGGATTATTAGGAACACCATACTAGTATGGTGTTAGACCCTCTTCACCTTCAGAACTGCCCTAATTCTACATGGCATTAATTTAACAAGGTGTTGAAGTCATTCTTTAGAAATGTTGGCCCATATTGATAGGATAGCATCTTGCAGTTGATGGAGATTTGTGGGATGCACATCCAGAGCATGAAGCTCCGGTTCCACCATATCCCAAAGATGCTCTATTGGAATGAGATCTGTTGATTGTGGGGGCCATTTTAGTACAGTGAACTCATTGTCATGTTCAAGAAACCAATTTGAAATGAGTTGAGCTTTGTGACATGGTGCATTATCCTGCTGGAAGTAGCCATCAGAGGATGAGTACATGGTGGTCATAAAGGGATGGACATGGTCAGAAACAATGCTCAGGTAGGCGTGGGTTAAAGGGGCCTAAAGTGTGCCAAGAAAACATACCCCACACCATTATACCAACACCACAAGCCTGCACAGTGGTAACAAGGCATGATGAATCCATGATCTCATTTCGTTTGCATCAAATTTTGATTCTACCATTTGAATGTCTCAACAGAAACGGAGACTCATTAGACCAGGCAACATTTTTCCTGTCTTCAACTGTCCATTTTTGGTGAGCTCGTGCAAATTGTATCCTCTTTTTCCTTTTTATAGTGGAGATGAGTGGCACCCGGTGGGGTCTTCTGCTGTTGTAGCCCATCCGCCTCAAGGTTATGCATGTTGTGGCTTAGCAACATGCATACATGCTTTGCTTTTTTTTCTACAATATTGTAATTAATATTGTATTCATAGTTTTTATGTGTAGTAAACATTCATTTTTGTAAATTTATTTAAATATTAAAATGTGCAAACTCATGTGTAACGTTCTAAATATATTGTGATCAAAAACAACACATTTTTGAAGAACCATGCGATTAATTTGTTATGTTTTAACTGATTGACAGCACAAATATATGTATATGTATATGGTTATGTAAATCTCTTGGAAACATTTATTTTTTGTTTTATTATTTTTAGAAAGGTCTTAACATTTTTAAATGATTAGGGATTTTTTTTATTTTATTTTAATTTCTGATGCAGTTAAGTAAAAGCCTTGTTGTGACTTTAACTCTTATATTTAATTTGTAGCTATAAGCATACAAAGTGAATTGAAAATATTTGAAATCCTGGTGTAGGTCAATATGGAGGAAAAGTAGACTTACTGTAGTTTTTACTCTGTCATTGTTACATTCAACTACCAACTTGAAATTTTCACATTGAACACTTACAGTGTTACAACAACAGGATCTCTTCAATTCTCAACTAAGAGCTATACTTACATTATACCACTAGACAAGCTTATTTTGTTAGAAATGTAATAAATATTTCTATGTTTTCACGAGTTACGAACTAATGATAAATCACTGATAATACTTTTATTTACTCTTATTAATCAAAAAGGACATGGTCAATTATTCGTGCTTTATGCAAATTTTGTTCATTAAAAGCGAAAGCATTTTAATGTTTATTCTGATGAACAGTAAATCTAAAAGGAAATCAAATTCATGCAATCAAACTAAATGTTTGTATTGAATTAGTAAAAAAAAAGTTCATAAAACAATCACAAGATCACTCTATAATGCTCTGTGGCTGTTGCATGCATCTAATTGAGGTGTGTTTGGGATTTGGCATAACTCACCAAACTCCCTTGGTACAGCGATGGAGTATACGCAGCTCTGCCCTGTGGTGTAGTTCCTTGGGAAATTGGGTGACAGCACGGTTCCATCTGTCCCAGTTGAGCGACTTCCACATGGGGCTGTTCATACAGACACACACTCATTACTTTCTGTTTAAATCTCATGATCAGCTGCTTGTTTTGCGACACAGCCTGGATGGAAGCAGCTCAGTGAAGCATGTTCAAGCCTTTTAACAGCTCTGATTGATTTTGTTTGAAATTGTTTGCTCAAATGTGGAACAAATGGGGAAACTGGGGGTTAGTGACATCAAAAAAGCCTGACGTGATATCTGTTTTGATGACTTCAAAGACTGGGAAAGTATTATGTCACAATCTCTATTAGTTTCCTTTTGTTTGGAAACCTTACCTTGGCAGCTGGGTAGACCCCGGTTCCACCCTGGCCTGCCGTCGTCTCCCATGATGCATGTGAGTGTGGAGTAGCCTTGCAGTACATATCCGGCCTCACAGTAGAAGGTGACGCTGGAGCCCAGCTTGTAGTCACTGCCCAGACGAGTGCCATTCATTACATTCCCTGGGTCAAAGCAGGACTCCCTTAGCTTGGCTGTATGGAGCAGAGAAAATGTGATCACGTTGAATAGGACATTGAATAGGACAATAGGATGACAGGATGCTGATAATATAAACAATAAACTGGGTATATGCAGAAAATGACCACAGCTACACAGGTATTTTTTTTAACTTTTGTCTGAAAAAAAAAACTTCCGTCCACATGATCATTCATTCATTCATCTTCATGTCGGCTTTATTCCCTTTCGGGGTCGCCACAGCGGAATGAACCGCCAACTCACTGGCATATGTTTTACGCAGCGGATGCCCTTCCCTGCCGCAACCCATCGCTGGGAAATCCACATGATCATGATTCGTAAAAAAAAAAAAAAAAAAAAAAAAAAAAAAACTGCCCGCAAGCAATCGGGAAACTGGTGCCTTGTTGAAGATGGGAGAGCAAGTGTTTCATCACTCACACCACCTTAAACTTGGTGGATCTGGGGATCCAACCGGCGACCTTCTGATCACAAGTCGATCTTCTTATCCGCCAGACTACAACTACCCTTATCCACCTGACCACAACGTGCTCCTGGAAACCTGTTAAGATTATGCAGATTCAATAGGTGACAGTCGACTCTTAACAATGAAGTTACCACGCCGCAGTTTCTCTCCTTCAATGCATGATCAAAGTAGCACACACAAAGATAACAGATTAAAACAGATTAAATAGGTGAACTAACTAATTGTAAAAAAAACAAATACAGTACATTTTCTAGAAACTAACGGATTTAAAGAATATCTTCCAGTGTACAGCAATCACCTGGATGATGTGACAACTGACAATTGGCACAAGAACATCTACCTGACACTGACTAAGAAATAATTATTGAACATCAAAGGTAATCCTGATTTTGAAGGGATTCGGTTACAATCTTAATAAATTCCCAACTAATGCAAAAATGAAGGAAATACAAAACAATGTAAAAAAACAACTAAAAACAAAAAAGCATAGGTTTTACTGCACACATGACCTCCCTGAATAATCAGTTGCCTGAAAGCCAGCTACAGTAGCAGTGCTCCATTAGACTTGCTCCCTCCCAAGCCGTCGTAAAAATGCGAATCAAAAGGTCAAGCGATTTATTGAACGTTGCAAGAATTGTTCTCTGGCTCAGAAAAATTCCATGCATACCTTTGTACTCAAGGTGGAAGCCAGTGTAGCTGACTGAACCGTCACTGCGGAAGGCCAGGAAGATGGTGTTGGAGCTGCTTTCAATGCGCTCGGGTAGCTTGCTGTCCTGGAAGCTTCCGATCAGAGGGCTGTTGCTGTCCGGCCCATCGTATATGTATAGGAAGTCATAGTTGGGCTCAATGCTGAAGCTGTGAGAGACGATCAAAGACAAAGACTCTTAATGCAGCCTTCAAATGGGAGACAGAGATCAGCTTTGTAGTTGGAAGAATAAAGTAAAACAGGAACAAAGCTTACTGAGCCTGGTTTAGACTGATACAGCAAAGACTGTCACGTCTTTGTGCCGCTCAAAAGAATGACAATGAAAGAAAAATCCCTACAACAGCACAAGTTTGACATGAAGTGGTTTATCACATCAAAAATATTTGTAATTTAAAGGATTGTGTGTGTGTATATATATATATATATATATATATATATATATATATATATATATATATATATATATATATATATATATATATATATATATATATATATATTATTTCATGTACTGAATTATAATAACAAGCACTTCACTCGTTTTCAAAGGCTTTTATCAAATCCTAAACGATAGGATCCCATTCTTTCATGATCACTTTCCTGAAGTTTGTCAAAATTAGTTTTTGTTTGTCCACCTGACTCTTGAGGACTGACAACAAGCTCTCAATGGGATTTTCCAGGCCGTGGACTTAAATTTAAACATTTTGGTCCCCGAACCACTTTTTTATATTCTTTTCCTTCTGGCAAAGTGCTCCGTTTGTGCTGGAAAAAGCATTGTTTTTTTTACCAAACTGTTGTTGGATTGTTGAAAGAAGTCGCTGTTGAAGGGTGTTTTGGTACCATTATTTATTCATGGCTGTGTTTTTGGCCAAAATTGTGAGTGAGCCCACTTCCTTAGATGAGAAGCAACCCCACACATAAATGGTCTCAAGATTCTTTACTGTTGGCATGACACAGAACTGAGGGTAGCGCTCACCTCCGGTCCAGACAAGCTTTTTCCTAAAGGGGCACCATCGGAGAATATGACTTTGCCCCAGTCCTCAGCAGTCCATTCGCCATACTTTTTTTTGCAGAAAATCAATATGTCCCTGATGGTTTTTTTTGGAGAACAGTGGCACCAGGCAATCTTCCAAAAGTCTTCATCTAACTATGCGTGCAGATGCGCTCACACCTGCCTGATGCCATTCCTAAGCAAGCTCTGCACCGGTGACACTCCGACACTTTAGAAGACGATCCTGGCACTTGCTAGACTTTCTTGGATGCCCTGAACCCTTCTTTACAAGAATTTAACCTCTTTCCTTGAAGATCCTGTAAAATGTTGATTTAGGTGCAATCTTAGCAGCCACAATATCTTTGCCTGTCAAGCAATTTTTGGGCAATGCAACAATGGTAACACACATTTCTTTGCAGGTCACGATGGTAAGCAATGGATGAACAATGATTTTAAGCATCACCCTCCTTTTAACATTTCAAGTCTGCCATTATAACCAACCCAATCAGCCTGACATAAAAATCCAGCCTTGTGCTCATTAATATTCTCACCTGAGTTAACAAGACACTTATTGAAATTATGTCAGCAGATCCTTAAATGAGAGCAATAAAATGCTGTGGATTTTTTTTGAGGATTAAGTTCAGTTTTATGGCAAAGAAGGACTATGCAATTCATCTGATCACTCATCAAAACATTCTGAAGTAAACTTTTCTAATTTCCAATATTTATGTAATTTCAAAACTTTTGGCCACAACTATTTATGATAGATATAATAACTGCCTGACACAGAGCTTATTCTTAAAAAAAAAACAAGAAAAAAACCCAGAGCTTAATCTTGCCTTAAGAATTTGGTTAATAAAGAAAACAAAAATATAATATAGCTTCAGATCAAATAAATATTCAGCCTTGTATCAGATCTGAACATTAAGTTAAATATAACAATTTAATACAAATAACAATGTTGTAACAGCATTTTCCAGCACATCAGATCTCAATTGGAAGTTAAGCATGAAGCCCTGACATTGTCAACACCTTGATCTCTCTCTATATCAACTTTTTATACACCGTTTCATTTCCGGTAATGTGCAGTGATAAGCTTTATTTCTTCTCAGTCCAGCCATGAAGGATTGAGACGGGATCAGATTTACACTTCCTCCTCCCTCCATTACCCAGAAAGAAAGAGAGAGAGAGAGAGAGAGAGAGAGAGAGAGAGAGACACAGACAGAGAGAAAAAGAGAGCGATAGAGACAGACAGAGTGAAAGAGAGAGCGAGAGAGAGAGAGAGAGAGAGAGAGGTAAACATTCAACACTTGACTGCACCAGCATTCACTGCTCAGGGGTTATTACCTCATTATTCATGAACAGGATATGATCCTTTACACCATATTAAAAAAGCCATTAATTTCTGATAAACAGATGCATTGACTTCCCGCCTCCCAAACTCATGCAGCTGTCAATCACAAAACAATAATTTCTACAGTAATCTGGCGTGCTAACAAAAACTGTACTGTCAGCTGTATTGGCATTTGTTCTGTTGCTGATCAAGGGCCACGATCTTTGCAAATAAGATGCTTGTTCACTTCCACTGTTTTGAAGACTTTTAAGGAAGAAATGAATATGTCATGGAGTGTGTAATTAGATTCTTTGGGATGGAACCAGAGTAGAGCTCTTTCTTAAAAACCTGTTGGAGACGTTAGCCTCCAAAACACATTTTACAGAGAAAAGAAGGAAATCCTTCTAAACTAAACTCTAAGATTTAGTTTCATATTTGAGGATGCAACATATTGCAATAAATAAAAACTAATTAGAAAAAGGTTTCTTCTGTTTGTAGCTTATTTATCAAAATGAGTACTAAATACATTTAATAAAATGATTTTCTAGGTCAAATAGTATTCAAATAGTACCCCAGGAGTGCATTTAAAAATGTGTAATTTTAGTAAATTTGGTGTTTGTCAGCAGTCAATATTATGTCGATACGTGTTAAGTACTTTTCGAGCCCTACAGATTTTGGAGATGTTGACTCTCAAGAGGTGTCTAGTGTTAGATCAACTTTAGGATTTACATCTAGAGTTATCCTATTAGCTGATCCTTAAATGTGAAGCAATTTAAAAAAATAAACTTTCATTTTGATGAAAAAAGTAACTTGATGTTAAGTATTTATCAAACAAAGATGTGCTGTAAGTTATAGTTTTAGTTACATTTTTATTTTTTTATTTATTCCATTTATTGTAGTTGCACACAGAAAAAGGCTGCTTTTATTTTAGGTGAAAGGGTTTCAGCTTTTCTGATAATGCTAGAAATATTATTCCATCAACAGGGGACAGTAAATAAGAAAATGTTAATACATATTGCCTGTTAGAGACAATTATTATTTTGATTCTAAGGAAATCTGTCAGATATCAGACTGGATATTACAGTAGCTGAGTTTATACATGCTTGTTTTAGCATTTATTTAAGTGCTCTTCTGTGCTCAGGAAAATCAAAAGGAACACAAGGCTATGATCCATTTACTCATTAATACATTTCAATAGATGTTGAGTATTCATCTCTGGTAGCTGTGCAGATTTGCTCTTCCTTCACCAACGGCTGAGTTTAAGAGACAGAGAGCGATAGGGAAATGCTGAAACTTAAGAAACATCTTTTCCTTCCACTGCTGACTGTGTATGAATCCTGATTAATATTCCACAGCCTTATGCGAGGACTAAACCCCCAGCCTTTGATCCAGGCGAGAGAAATCACATGCTTGCGGTGCTATTAGCATCAGCAGTGACTGTCAAATACAACAAACCCCTACAGCAGTAGAATTTAACCCCTCGCTGACCCCAGCTGGACGGAGAATCCTTTCTGGGGCTCCAGCAGGGCTTTGAGAGGGCCAGTGAAAAATGGACATAATTAGCAACATGATTGGACTTTGAAGCAAATTTATCAAGCCTGCTTTTGCACTAATTGTTCACATCACTCAAGACAGAGACACCGCTCTACAACTTTAAGGCAAGATGAGAGGAACCCAAAAAAAAAGACCACCATCAGGTTCATTAGTGAGCAGAGCCATCCAGCTGGGCTCATTATCTTTTCCCAACACGAAATGCATTTTAATTCAGACACCCATAGCCGTCACCAAAACATAATTACTCAACATGCCGACGGCGGCCATGTTGAAGGGCACCATGGGCGCTCATCGTGAATTCAGCTTTATGACATAGCAGCCTTGGAATGATCTCCTGAACTCATCAGTATGAGATATTATAGCTCAAGTGAGGCCATAAACCAAAGGCTAGAAATATTTGGAGAGAATGATTATTTCAGAGAGTGTGTCTTATTGACTCTTAGGCCACAATATAAACTCACTGACCCCAGCACAACAGAGGGCCAGGTATTATTAACCTTTCAACAGAGAATTACATGCTCTGCATTCACAAAACATCCCAAGTTTACGCTGCAATTCTCAGAGTGTGCACTACTGTACTTTCTGAAGAAGCATTCCTCCAATTTATGGTAATGACGAGTTTAATTTTAAATGACACTTTCAAGATTACCTGACATAAAGTGAAAAAGTGATAATTTCACATAATAATACAAAAGGAACATGCATGCATAAATAAATGTGAACAATATGCCCATATATTGTTATAAATTGACTTAATAAAAAGAAAAGGTCTGATGGTTTTATGATATTGAAAAACATTATTTTAAAACATTGCACAAGTAAAATTATATATAGCCTAATTTTATTTTCTGTCTGCTGTCTCCTACTAGCATCGAGTGTCAAAACACTTGCATGTAGTGTGCTAGAAAAGTGTTATTACACAGTTCAATTGTCTGTAATTTATGAGCTGAAATAGATAAATGAAAACTAGCTAAGAAGTACTTTAACTTTAAACCAATCCATTTTTTAAAGTCTAGATAAAAAACTGGCCCAGACTATCTTATTGAAAAGCTTCTTACAGGTTATAAACAATTGCAGCTTTTTCTGTTATTTGATGTACATCTAACTGAATTAATCTAAAATAGACTTTATTGGGGCTCCCGTAATTCCAAACATTCTTTGCGTCAGATAACAACCAATCAAAAGAAAGAGAATAGGGGACTACAGTACTTCCGTTGGATACTATTTAACTTTTTAATAATTTCTAAAATCATAATGTTCTTTTTTTTCATGTTTACTTTTTCATGTTTAGCATTACAAGTGAGTATTCAGTTCATAAAACATTTTTGATGTAACAATAGATGTAACTAGATATTGCTGAGTGTTTAAATCAGGACTTTTTCAGCTAAACTACATGCAGACACAACATTGACTCCAAGGAATGACCTAAGAGCGTGAGGAGCTATTAGAAGCGCAACTTATTTTTATACACATAAATACACAAACACATGCATATTTATAATGCCCCTTATTTTGTCCTAAGGAGGATATTGTGTATAGTACATTTTGTTTCTTTCCTTTCTAAGCTCAATTCATAAATCCCAGCCCACAGTCAGACGGACAAAATTACCTGATGAATGCGAGGGAAAGGACATAATCGGAGTTGACGGCCACGAGCCAGTCGCAGTCCTTGCTGTGGGGGTACGGATGAGGGAAGTTGGGCGAAAGAATGAACCCAGAGGAACCGGTGAGATTGCCCCCACACGGTGCTGCCGAAACACACAGAAGGCTTGCATCAGAGACATATGGGCATTAGTAACACATGATGAGAATCCCTTATTAAAACATGCAGCTACAACATCTGTGCAAGCCAGGAGCCCGGAGAAAGAGAACATAGATATATTGAAAGATTCCTACACTATTCTGAGGAAGCGGTGCATGTCGAGCCCTCATGTCTTAAATATGAGACAGAGAAACACTGTAAGAAGGAAAGGTTCTTTAGAGAATGGAAAGAGCAACTGGAAATCCTGCACCGTTAACTTTCCTGATTCCTAAATGAGATTTCATTTGAAAGCAAGAGACAATCCATATCTGCTAATGTGATATTCATTAATCTGGGCAGACTTTCATGTCAGGGGGATGATACTGAATTTTAAAGTTGTTGAAGATCTTGCATTGAGGATGGCTCTTGAGAGCCTGGATAATTTTTAAAACTGTCCAGACAACTGCACGCATCTGAAACATTATGCACACGTTACCAGCTTCTTAGATCATCCTTGAAAATAAGTAAAATAATTTTTTTTCTTTTATTATTTTATTTTTTCTTTTATGCCTGATGTTCCACTCTCTAAAATGACTCGTAGGTTCAATGATGCACATGATTTATCAGGTCTAGTATTCGCGAATAATCTATCATATCGGCATGGTGTTGCATATGGACCTTATTCAAAATGTATATGAAGGTCTAGAGTAAAAATAAATCATTAATACTAATATGATGCAAAACAGAAAAAAAATCGACATATAGACAACAAATAGACATTACTCTACATTTCACAGGTTTTGCTTCCTTAGTTTCTCCTGTGCAGCTGTTTGTATCCCACTCAAGTCACATCTTCTGTCCCTAATCAACTTGATTTGATTAATCCTTGTTAATCAGTGTGTTTAGTGTGTTTCAGAGTGTCTTTGTGTTCATTGGTGCTCTATGACTTATTTGTATCTATTCTTTAATGTGTTTATTATAATCCAGCATTGTCAAAAAAAGGTAGATTTTGAAGCTAATCTGGCATTACGATTATATTACTGTTAGGTTTAAACAGTATGTATGTATGTATATATATATATATATATATATATATATATATATATATATATATATATATATATGTGTGTGTGTGTGTGCGTGTGTGTGTGTGTATAGGTATATATAGTTTAAACCTAAGCACCAAGTCTTTTGAGCCATCCCAGACATAACCATGCACGCATTCTTACATATCAATGATGAATTAATATAGGCATTAAGGCCTACTGTAATCATATTTTGTAAATAAATTGCCAATAAAACATATCAAAGTCAAATACAGGATAAATGAATATTTCCAATTTAATTTTCTTGTAATCCAAGCATACAAAGCAACTCACTCTAAATTTACTTACACCCCACTGGTTTGTAGACCACAACAACATCCACTTTTCAGAACAGCCATTAAATTATTTACTTCCTGTCAGAAAATAACTCACCATTTAGTTTGAAAATCTACCTGTATTTTTGAAAGTACAAACAATTATTACATATTTGCTGACTAAGTAGATTTCTTCAAATGTTGTTACTTTACTTAACTGTTTTTTTAATAACTAATAATGTTGCGTGCCATAGACCATAGAAATATATTTTGTCATAGTGCATTTCCTCACCTATACAGACAGGGGGGCTGGGTTGCCAGTAGTAGCGATTTTCCACTTGAATGCAGGTGATTTTCAGGTCTCCCTGGAGTTCATACCCAGGATCACACTGAAAGGTCACTGTGTCTCCAGGCTCGCGACCATCCCCGTTTCGACTACCATTCATGGGAACGCCAGGATCCCTGCAGGCTGTGGCCACTGAGCCTGACATCAAAAACAATATCAGACAATTAGCGGCTAATTAACAATGACTGCCTGCTGCCCATCACACTTGAATGGCTCTAGGAGTTCAGAAGGTCAACACACCACTTGATAAAGCATTACTATATTTTACACTTGTATAAATAATGAACAACAAGCCCCCAAAAAGTGTGCTTGCAATTTAGGGTTACTTGAACCAAACAGAATAATGAGGAAACTTTTTAAAATACAAATTAATAGTAATACATATAATAGAAAAATGGGACTGCTAAAAAAAATTCAGAATATAATCACTCACTTGAGAACTCAATGGCAAATCCAGACTTGCTGATGTAGAAGTCTGTCTCAAATTGGATGCTGACCACATTGAGGGTGCTGTGGATGTTTTCGGGGAGTAGTGAGCCGCTCAGCTCTCTCAGAGACATCTCATTCTCCGGAGGGCCATCCCAGACCCGCAGGATGTCATGAGAGGCTTCAGTGTCAAAAGAGAGAAACTGCAGGCTGTGGAGCAAAGGACAGGGGGTGTGTCTTAGAGCAGGGGTTTTCAACAGGTGAGGGCCTTGAAGCCTTTTTTTTTTATTTGATTGGGGCAATCTAATTTTGAGGATTAGACAACTAGAAATGGCAAATGTTTGGGAGAATGAAAGTCGCTGAGTGTGCTTTTGTTAGGATAGTGCCAAGTAAAGAAAGAAATTACTGTAAGACCCTCCCATGAAATACCATAAACTCATCCCCAGTCCTCCAGCAGTAAATACAATAGACCATCATATAGTTTCTGAATAGACCTGACTTAAAAGGGCTGTGATGTTTTGGAATGCAAAGAAGTACAAAACTGTTCATTTACTGCAATCAAAGGCATGGTTTTACAAAAAAATATAGAAGTAAAAAAAACTAACATACAGATACAACATTTCTATTAAAGTCCTACAATAAATAAAAAACTATCTATCCATCCATCCATGGGAGGGATCCTGAGGCGTTCCCAGTCCAGCTGGGAGACATAGTCCCTCCAGCGCGTCCTGGGTCTTCCCCGGGGCCTCCTCCCAGTGGGACATGCCCGGAACACCTCCCCTGGGAGGCGTCCAGGAGGCATCCGGAACAGATGCCCAAGCCACCTCAGCTGACTCCTCTCGATGTGGAGGAGCAGAGGCTCTAGTCCGAGCTCCCCCCGGGTGACGGAGCTTCTCACCCTATCTCTAAGGGAGCGCCCAGCCACCCGGCGGAGGAAGCTCATTTCGGCCGCTTGTATCCGGGATCTTGTCCTTTCGGTCATGACCCAGAGCTCATGACCATAGGTGAGAGTAGGGACGTAGATCGACCGGTAAATCGAGAGCTTCGCCTTTCGGCTCAGCTCCCTTTTCACCACAACAGACAGATACAGCGACCGCATCACTGCAGATGCTGCACCGATCCGCCTGTCGATCTCGCGCTCCATCCTCCCCTCGCTCGTGAACAGGACCCCGAGATACTTAAACTCCTCCACCTGAGGCAGTAGCACTCCACTGACCTGGAGAGTGCAAGCCACCTTTTTCTGGTCGAGAACCATGGCCTCAGACTTGGAGGTGCTGATCCTCATCCCAGCCGCTTCACACTCGGCTGCAAACCGCCCCAACGCACGCTGCAGGTCCAGGCCCGAAGAAGCCAACAGGACAACATCATCCGCAAACAGCAGCGATGAAATCCTGAGGTCCCCGAACCGGACCCCCTCCGGCCCCCGGCTGCGCCTTGAGATTCTGTCCATTAAAACTATAAACAGAACTGGTGATAAACCATACCCCATACTCCCAGAGCACCTCCCACAGGACACCATGAGGGACACGGTCGAATGCCTTCTCCAAATCAACAAAGCACATGTGGACCGGTTGGGCGAACTCCCATGACCCCTCAAGGACCCTGCAGAGGGTATAGAGCTGGTCCAGTGTTCCACGACCAGGTCGAAACCCGCATTGTTCCTCCTGCATCTGAGGTTCGACTATCGGCCGAACTCTCCTCTCCAGTACCCTGGCATAGACTTTCCCCGGGAGGCTGAGGAGTTTGATCCCCCGGTAGTTGGAACACATCCTCCGGTCCCCCTTCTTGAAAAGAGGGACCACCACTCTGGTCTGCCATTCCAGAGGTACTGTCCCTGACCACCAAGCGATGCTGCAGAGACGTGTCAGCCAGGACAGTCCCACAGCATCTAGGCACCTGAGGTACTCAGGGCGGATCTCATCCACCCCCGGTGCCTTGCCACTGAGGAGCTTACCAACCACCTCAGTAACTTCGGCTTGGGTGATAGACGAATCCACCTCAACTACCCCAGCCTCTGCCTCCTCGACAGAGGACGTGACAGTGGGATTGAGAAGACCCTCAAAGTATTCCTTCCACCGCCCGACCACATCCCTGGTCGAGGTCAACAGCTCTCCACCTCCACTGTAAACAGTGTTGGTGGGGCACTGCTTTCCCCTCCTGAGGCGCCGGACAGTTTGCCAGAATTTCTTTGAGGACGACCGATAGTCTTCCTCCATGGCCTCCCCGAACTCCTCCCAGGTCCGAGTTTTTGCCTCTAACACAGCATTGGCTGCTGCGCGGTTGGCCTGCCGGTACCGGTCGGCTGTGTCCGAAGTCCCACAAGCCAACCAGGCCTGATAGGACTCCTTTTTCAGCTTGACGGCATCCCTTACTTCCGGTGTCCACCACCGGGTTCTGGGATTGCCGCCACGACAGGCACCAGAGACCTTACGGCCACAGCTTCGCACTGCGGCAGTGACAATAGAGGTGGAAAACATGGTCCACTCGGACTCCATGTCTCCAGCCTCCCCCGGTATCTGGTGGAAGCTTTCCCGGAGGTGGGAGTTAAAGCTCACTCTGACAGGGGGCTCGGCCAGACGTTCCCAACAGACCCTCAGCGTACGTTTGGGTCTGCCAGGTCTTTCCGGCCTCCTCCCCAGCCAGCGGATGCAACTCACCACCAGGTAGTGATCGGTTGATAGCTCAGCCCCTCTCTTCACCCGAGTGTCCAAAACACATGGTCGAAGGTCAGATGATACGACAACGAAGTCAATCATCGACCTTCGGCCTAAGGTGTCCTGGTGCCACGTGCACCGGTGGACACCCTTGTGCTTGAACATGGTGTTCGTTATGGACAAACCGTGACGGGCACAGAAGTCCAATAACAGAACACCACTCGGGGTCAGGTCGGGGAGGCCATTCCTCCCAATCATGCCCCTCCAGGTGACGCTGTCATCCCCCACGTGCGCATTGAAGTCCCCCAGGAGAACGATGGGGTCCCCGGTTGGAGCACTTTCCAGCACCCCTCCCAGGGACTCCAAGAAGGCCGGGTACTCTGCACTTCTGTTCGGCCCGTAGACCGTAACAACAGTGAGAGACCTGCCCCCAACCCGAAGGCAGAGGGAAGCGACCCTCTCGCTCACTGGGGAGAACTCCAACACATGGCGGCTGAGCTGGGGGGCTATGAGCAGGCCCACACCAGCATGCCGCCTCTCACCGCGGGGGACGCCAGAGTAGTGAAGAGACCAGCCCTTCTCGAGGAGCTGGGTTCCAGAGCCCAGGCTGTGCGTGGAGGTGAGCCCGACAATCTCTAGCCGGTAGCGCTCCACCTCCCGCACAAGCCCAGGCTCCTTTCCCCCTAGCGAGGTTACATTCCATGTCCCCAGAGCTAGCTTCTGTGTCCATGGATTGGGCCGCCGAGGTCCCCACCTTCGGCTGCCGCCCAGATCACAAAGCACTGGGCCCTTACAGTCCCTCCTGCGGGTGGTGGGCCTACTGGAAAAAACTACATAAATAAATTGTCATGTATGATTTGGAAAACTCCATAAATCCTCAAACCAAATTTATGATAAAATAAATACTTTGCAAAAAAACAAACATACACACTCACACAAACAAATTGATTGAGAAAAAAATAGGACAAAGATGCACAATTTAATTATTTATGCATTAAAAATATATTTATGGAGAGTACAATAAACGTTTCAATAAAACATGAATTAATAGTGTGTTTTATAAGAAAGTGGTTTTATTTGTAAATTTATATATTTTTTCATGAAAATTACTATATACTTTAATATAGACTCTGCACAAACTCTTGACAGAACAATTGAATTTTGAAAAGCAAAAGTAACGAATAGAAGTTGGAGGCAGAAAGTGGCAAGTACCTGATTATATTTCCAGAGTCCACCTCCACGATCCACGTACACCGCAGGTTGTTGTCATATGGAAATGGATAACCTGGTGATAAAATGCGCCCTGACGTCTCTCCTTTAAAACGCCCGCCACATTCAGCTGTGAAAGAGAAAGGGCAGGAGAGGGAATAATTTTTCATGCAAACATAAACTTGTACAAACATCTCCTAGCCCTAAGGATTTACAGACATGAATGGAATTAGGGAAGCCAACATAAACAAGCAGAACACAAGCTGAGCCTCAGTAAGTGGAAAAAGAGCTGTAAAAGGCTCTCAGATCAATAAGCAACCCCGATTTCTGAATACAAACTGTTAATTCTTACTTTTAAAAAGAGAACTGAAATTCTGATACATTGCTTTGATTCTTAGCACACCAGTTTGTACTTGTGGCAGGACACAACATGATTGAAGCCTCTAAAATGTGTATTTTTATAAGGCTCTCTTGTTTACGCTTTTAACATAGACAACCACATTTTAAAATACATATTAATTGAACTTAATAAAATAGGGCTTGTCTGTTAAAAAATACCTTTTCAATTGACACATACTAATTTTTTAATCTGAACGAGCCATTCAAGTGTGTTTCATTGCTTTTAAACTACTAACTCGATTGACTCTATCTACAATAAAATCTGCAGCTTAAAGTAGTTGTTAAGTATTATTGTGGTGTCTGTTACATCACTCATGGTTGATCAAAGGTAATCAAAGTTTCATAACTTGATATTGAAGCTAGATTTTTAGCAGATCTTTACTCATAGTAGACCAAAAATCTGAAAGAAAAACAGGAACACACATTTTTGTCTATTTAACTATCTATGTAACTCTGTCTTAAATTAAGACTTAATCTAATTTTATTTAATTGATAATAAAATAAACTCCCTTACAATATTTATGAAATGCTATATCTATAAAAAGAAGTATTTGGCGGCACACTTTTATTTTTTTGTGCCATACAATTTTGTATTTTAGAATTTTTAGTCTAAGTGATCAAATCACTTTTGGCAACAGTCTAAAGTACCAGTTGATTAATTACTATTGTTGTTCCTTCTGCATTGGCTGGAGGTGGTGATTGATTTAGGCTCAATATATTTTTCAATCAATGAGCATGTCTTCTGTTGAATAGACAGTAAGACAATTGGAATCACTTATTGCCACTTTCATCACTACTTCTGTATAATGACACAGCACATCTCTAAAACATTTGAACTAGGGGGCCTCTGAATGCTTTAGAGTCCAGTCTCTGATGTGCACTCACTGAACAGTTGTAGGAAATGCTTAAGTACAGCTTGCCCAAAGAAGAGCCTTTAAAGCCAAACAATCTTGCAGAAGATGTCCTGGGAACATGGGGTGAACTTTAATCAGATTAAACTGATAAATGGAAAGTTAGAATGGAAGTGGTCTAAAAGCATGTGATTGTGTATATATAGTCTGGCGTCACGCCCACAAAATGTTGGATATCTGATGTGTTTGCTGCGATAATATGGCAGCATTTCAAGAATGCTGATGCCACATGCTGATTGATTGAGTTGATCTAGATTTCCGGGAGAAGCGAGCGTCACATTTATTTTTGTTCTCCTGGCAAACAAAGTTTCGGCATACGATCGAGACAAAAACCTATCCTGTGTACTGAGAATGAACGGTTATCAAGATCAGCTACACATTCGATGACAATAAGTAACTTGTTGCATGCCGGCAAATTTTTGTAGTCATATTTACACGCCTCGAAACTTGACGCTTATGTGAAAAGAAATGGGATTGTTATTTGACATGTCAGTCAAACCATTTCTCGGTGGGGTCCTAGCCAAAAAAATGCTCCCAAACACCGGTTCTTTCCTGAATGTCTGGCTACACGAGATCGTGGTTTATATTACTTCTAAGTTGTGCTAAATGTATAGAATACTGAATACTATAGGTTTTATTCCAGAAGTCTCCAAGAGCTACCAAAAATTGCAATTGCCACCGCATATGCCTGGTATATGCGCTATATTTGCAGACACACAGCAGTTAAAATAAAATAAAAAAATTAAAAAACACATAATTGTAGTGCATTGAGGATGGGACAATTAAATATCAATGTTTACTTTTTTAGTGTCGTTACGTTTGCCTTTTCACCCAATCAACAGTTTGGTGTTATGAACAAGGCAATTTAATGGGAATATTTGCATTGAACTCATAACTGGATGTAATTATTTTGTTACAGTTATTCTTCTGACTCATTTTAAAGCTGTGTTTTCAGGGATTAATAATCTGATGCAAAAAAATTGGATTGGTAGAGAAAATAATAGTAGGCAAACAACAGAGCCTTAGCAAAACACAGCTACACAACACAAGGCACATTTCCCAAGAAATACAAGTCCATTTAAATGAATTTTCTATTTCATCAAGTACAAAAGATCTTGGAATGCAGTGCAAAAGTAAGAGAAAGCAGATGTCTTGGTATGAGGATTTGTAGAAAAAACATTTACATATTTTGTACTTAAAGCTCTCCCTTAAAAAAAACAAGATCAATGTGTTCCTCTACCACTCTTGTATTTCACCTGAACCGTGCTCTTTGCATAAGATGCCCTCATAATAAATTAGCATTTAAACATGCACTATATATTGTCTTTTGCACTGCAAACATTGTAGAATTTAATGGTCCCACAAAGTAATGTTTAGTATTTGTTCATCTCTACATGTTGGGATACTGTACTTGTTTTTTTTTTCCTGTAAAAGAAATCCCTAAAAATACAGGACAAAAGTTAAATTGAAATTACCAGTGTTGAAATACATTTGTTAGTTATTATGCTTTACTAGTTTTTATCTGTATTTTGAAACTCGTCTTGTATAACATTTTCAGGGTAAATAGCATCCTTGTTTAGTTAAACAGTACTTTGATTTGAGTCTGAATTCAGTTTTTCATATTTAATTTAATTATACATATTCTGTAACTCAAAATACAGTTACATTTAAAAATTAATGTAATGTTTGCTGGCATAGAGGTGTGTGCTGTAAAGTGGGCAGCCACAGATTGAATACCAAATTTTTGGCGCTTTCCCCACTACTCTTTTTTTATTTAAACAAATAAACTTTTTGCTATACATATTTTTTTACACTTCATGTGGCACGCAAAGGCCAGATTACAGGCGAACGTACAGTACAGACTCCTTCACAACTATGTGCTGCACTGATCCCTGTAACGCTTGAAACTTTGGTGCAGTGGATGCAGCCAATGCAGCTGTCAAGATCTCTGATTGGTTAGTGTCACGTTATTAAAACTAAATGCTTAGACAGACTAACATCATGAGGCAACTGATTGAAGGTTATCAACATAGAAAACATTTTCCACACAATCACAAAACAATAAACTTTGTTTCAGTTCACATTGTTCAAAACAAAACTGAAAATGTTGACAAAGAACTTCTCACATTAAAAAATTTTTTTTGTGCTCTCAGATCACATCATCAAAAATAAGAAAGCCACAATATCTCCATATATCAATAAAAACATGTTTGTCTCAGTAACTGCCTGAAACTGGATTTGTCACTTAGAAAAAAGTTTTTTAGAACAATATGTATATAGGTTTGCATCTACATCTAAATACCAATCATGACTAATTTTTCTAAGAACACATGCACTAGTTAATTCTTAAAAAAGTGATAAATAACAGGAACAGTTTGCCATTGAGTTAGAAGCTACCGTAAATATATTCTTAAATTGTCTTTACCCATTCCTCCTTCAGCTGAGCTTCTTTATCACCTACCATGGTGATTTGTCAGCTTCGAGTCCAGGCATCAATCAATTGAACAAATGAGCTGACGCCCATGTTGATGCCTCCTGATGACATCCAGACTGTTCCCTTCGGCCTTCTGCACTTGCCTCATTATTAGACGGCTCTCACTCTCACTTCATAAAGAAATTTTAATCTCAGCCTCTCACTTTTACCCTCAAACCCTGTTTTATCATCTCCAATCTTATTCCTCCCTTTCACAAAGAGAGGGTGACTGTTCCTAATGATTCTCATTTGTGGTATCTCTGCTTTGCATAAACCATCTCGATGACAAACAGTGAACATACAGTTCAATGAAGCATAAACAACAGGCTGGAGATTGAGGCTTGAATCATTTGAGATCTACAGACATTCAGAGTGTCTAGTGAACTAATCCCTTCCAAATTTTCACTCTACACCAACCACTCTATGTGTTCATTATCCTATTGGAAGCCCCATTGCAGGTCATTGATGGTTTGAAGTGATGCCATGATAGAAGGAAGATGTTCTCTTTCATGTCAATAGAAAGTTACCTTAAAACTTCATTGATCTTTAATGTCTGCAGCCGGAATGAAGAAAGATGTTATGGTCCAAGATGAGTTTTATCTTAAAATTGTCTGATTTTAACCCAGAAATTCACTATTTAAATGACATTTATACAATGATTATAGCACGAGTTTATGCTATGCTCTGCTAATATAACACCATTTTATGTATGTATTTTAATGTTGCTCATTATGGTGGTACTTGGAGTGCCACAGTTTTTCTTTTTGGTGACAAAAAGTTTGAGAATCCCTGCTTTTAGTGATGCTAGTCTGGTTTTCCCCACAGTCCAAAAGTCCTTCAGGTGAATTAAAGACTCAAGACTCTGGATTATCCTCTGGAGTTAATATGGGTATGAAAGTGGCTCTATGTTATACTGGAAACCAGTCTAAGGTAAGAACTCTTTCACCTGCAAACCTGAATGGAAAAAATAGTTAAATATTTTATCTGTAATAAAAATGGTGAACGGCAACAAGCAGACACTTTTCACTATTCTTCTATATTTATTTTGGCTAAAGGTCAGAATAAATGACCTGCATATTTCACCCGTCAAAGAAAGTGAAATCTCCACATTATTAAGCATCCATTATTAATGGATGGAAAATGTCAGCCGGAAACCTCAAGTCTGATTAGTAATTCAGTGAGTCTTCCATTGTGACAAAGAAATATACGCTCAACATTGAACTCAGGAAAGACTTTGTGTTTTATCTTTCAAGCCGAGTGATTTGGAAGCAATTTAGACGAGCGCTTGGTGTCTAATCAGAGCTCATTAAGGCTCAATCTAATGGTGAACAAATCTGATCTGGGGTCAGAAGACAGAGCAATATCCAGCTCATTGAAGGCTAAATCCCAGTAATCCCCATTCATCAGGAAAATCAAGTAAGTAATAGCATAGGGGACTCCTATATCGGGAGCGGCATGATGAGCAGAACCTCCCTGAAAGCTGCAATATTAAAATGTAAATGTGTATAAAACGATGTTTTGTGTGTGAAAAGGAAGTTGAACAACCGTGCCATTAGCCTCTGATGCTGAGGATTACAATAAGAATGAGAGGGGGCTTCCTCTCCTGATCCAACTTAGAAACACATCTATTACACTTAAGAGACAAAGCTCTACTTGCTTGAATAATGGTTTTCAAATATTTTTTGCTGATTATATTAACCACCATGATCCAATCTGGTACAAAGTAGCCTTTGTTTTATTTGAAGAGTTTTGCCACAATTAATTATGAATGGACCAATTAAGAAGGTGATTGTGTTTTGAAAGGTATTTTCTTTGTGTTATATTTCTCCTATAATTTGGCTGTGCAAAATTACACGCGTCACGCTTTGTGAACCTGTTTGGTCTCTTTTTTGCACATTTGAAAAGGGATGTTATGTTGTTTAGTCGTTTGCTTTGTGTTTTCTGTCGAACAAAAAAAAGCTAATGTTCTTTACTAAAATTGTGCGCATTTCCCATTGTAGACAAAGCACATAAGATGAAAGCAGTATAATGGTTCCTTTTTGTTTAATATATGTTCCTGTGGTTTCCATGATGTCCTGTTGGGACTATTATTAATGTGTTTGTGCAGTTTCAAATAGTTTTACAGCTCCTAAATGGACTTTTTGTTGCATCTGGATTAGAGCAGAATTTAAGCATTGCAATATTATTTTCTTCTTGTGTTTGGTAATGTTCTTTTTTAAGAGAAACAGGTTGTGGAAATTGAATACATTGTTCCACTTTTAATTTTTGCATGAACAGTCACTTTAAAACCTGTGAGTGGTGTGCTAAAGCTGAGCAATATTGCAGTTCTGCTAATACTGAAGGGAATGTCTATGAGCTTTACTGTAGCTTCTGGATAATGATGACAAATGATAGAGAGCAACACCCAGCTCTGTTATGATAACCACAAGGCTCAAATGATGCATGCTCCTTAGCGTATTACATGTGGTTTCCATGACAACAAACTCTCTTGCACTAACAGGGTGCTAAAGACCTAGAGGGATCATTATTTAAAATAATTGCATTCTGTTATCCATGAAAATTGAACTGTATAGACAAACCTGTAGAATCAAAGTTATTCAATTTAAAAAATGCCGACTAAGATGCTGTTCGATTTTACACAAACTATTTGGCATTCGTTGTGGATTTTTTAACAGGAACAATAAAATTATCATTACAAATTTTTTTACATAAAATCAGATTCCTAGATTTTTAGACTTTTCAAAACGAATGTGTCTAAAAGCATATTAAATCACATTAGGCGTGTATTTACAGAACTTTGAGGAAGAATAATTCAAAGAATGTATCAGAAAACCCCATTTTGTTGAGCTTTAGAGAGCTGAACTGAACTTAAAATGTGTGAACAATTTCAAAATGTACCTCTAATTAAACATTTAAAAACTACTGTATTTGAATACATTGCAAAAGAATAATTATAAAAACCCATGAAATAACTGTTAACATTTTTTGAAACAGCCCAAAGTCAAATAATTAGCTGATCTCTTACCGATACATGAAGGTAGAGGATTGTCCCATGCTCGCCTCTCTCCAGTCATGCACTTGAGCAAGCCACTGCCATGCAGAGTATACCCCGGCTCACACTTATACGTGATGGTGCTGCCAGAAAAGTGACCCTGGTCATTGACCTTAAAGCCAAACTGAGGGACACCTGGATCTTCACAGTGGGACAGCTCAAAACCTGAAACAAATTACACGAGAGACTGAAAGATGGGCAACGTAAAACAAATTGTTAGAGGATTTGATCTAGATTAGAAACTTGTTAAACATTCTCACCCCAATTCATCTTTCTAAATGGAACAAAAGTAACCATTTAAGCAAGTAAAATAACATCTTAAGTGTAAATAAAAATCACAATAATAAAACAATAGAATCAAACATCTACTTTATATTCACAATTATTTAAGGTGCGAAACAACTAAAGAAAAATATACAAACTAATCTAATCATTGAAAAGCATTATGAAGGAAATGGTTATAGGTGCCATTCCAGAATGTTGAATGTTCTTGTCAGCACCGTGCGGTCATGGTACAGAAATAGAAAGAGAATCGAATCAGTTCACGATAAACCTGCTATGCTCAGGTGCTTCGTGTAAGATACCTTTTCGAGAAATCCAAAGAAATAATCAGGAAAGTTCTTCAAGAACCAATAACTACTCAGGCAGAACTTCAAGAAAACCTTTTATCAGCGGCTATCTAAAGACTCCACTGCTTAAAAAAAAAATTTGTAAATAGTCTGTGTATTGTTGGGAGAATATAGTTTGGTTAGATGAAAGAAAATAGAAAAAGAAAACCTTTTTGACAGTCATTCTAGACATCATATTTGGAGAAGAAATGACACAGCCCACCACCCCATGAACAGCAACATCCTCGTTAGTGGCTGCTTTAAGGAAGGGGTGCTGGGAGACTTCATATTAAAAAAAGATGGTTCACATAGAAGAAGGGGCCAGGATCACTCTTCAGCATTGCAGATGAACAGCTCACTCATGCACTGTGGTGGGTTTCCTGAACAGCTCCCATAGTTAACACACTCATCGAAGGACTAACATGCACTTCTTGACTTTTCCTGAACGTAGCAAACATTTTTTTATGCAAAGTTCAGCTTCATTCCAGGAGTATACATCTTTTCATACTTTGGGACAGCATTGTTCAAAGTAGCTTGCTGATATGTTTAAATATATAAAGTATCCATGGGTCTTTTTACTGTAAAATTTCCTGATATTCTGCAATTTTTTCCCATTAAATATGCTAATGTGTGAAACAAATCTTGCATTTAAAAGCTAGATTAATTAAAATTTTATTTCCATTAGTAATCATACACACAAAACTCTGCAGTGAAACATTAGATAATATTCTTCTTTAAGCCTCTAGCTTCGTTTCTGATTGTATCAACAGACTGAAAGTCAGTTTTAATTATGAAAACAGCAACCTGGTAAACTAAAGTAGGTTCACAACAACCAAACTAATACTCCTCTCTCCAACATTACCTTTAATTCAGTTGAAAATCAACTAAGCATTTGTTAATTTTTGATTAATTAATGATATGTGCTATTTTCATTGCCCACTTGCTTTTTCATTGTTATTTTCAGTTTATTAATAATCTATTGTATGACTATAAATGCCGTGTCAATCAATGTGTAACACTCTGAGACACCTCCAACTGACAAATATAAAGAAACCAAGAATAAGAAAATGATCTTGAAAAAAAGGGTAATAGTTAAATAACATAAGTGTTTTATTCAGGTGTATATTTTTGTGTTTGGAACTTTGAAGCAATGAATGAACCTGACAACACTCAATATGAAACCTATGTATGACAACATCTTGTTAACAGTGTTGCTGGGATTGCTTTGACCTTTGTTATTTATACACTCAAATGGTTAATCCCTCAGAGGGAATGAAACGGTGGATGGACGGGGATTTACTTGATTTCAGACTTGATAGATAGCCTAGCAGCAGCTTAATACATTCTTCCACACTGGAACTAAAACCTTGTTGAATCACACACTCTGTGAGTACAATAGCATCAAAGTGCACCGAATTCAGTCAGAGAAAGAAAGAGAGAGAGAGAGAGAGAGAGATTGACCAGCTCAGGGCCAACTTAGCTAAGGTCAGTGGAGACATGGTCAAGTTTCAGCTGCTCAACTGGCTCATAATTCTTCTCTGAGCTGAGCGAAACTGACCATTTCTTTCTACCAACTGGTCTGTCCGTGGTATTAAAGATTCTTTATCTATTGAGTCAAGAAATCTATTATCTCAAAAAATCAAGGCTAGTATGAGAGAGTGTAGTGAATGTGAAGGCATGATTGACAAAATGGAACAAAGGGCTCTACAGGGCAATAAAACAATGAACTGCGTATGGAAAAATATACAAATCCCATTTGACATCATGGTACAAAGGTCATGAAATTTTCCAGCAACTGTTTAACCACAGCGCTCTGGCCATTTCATGGAAATAATACATTCTTCACGTCAATAGTTTCCAAATGTAGGATAGACAAATGCTAACACTAGTAAATTTGCTATAAGCAATGCTTTAACAAATCTATGCAATAGCTCATGATACATATCCATATGCTCTTTTCATATTTAGTCAATGAATAAATGCTTGTGGACCCATATTGTAAATGCATCCTTTTTAGAGGGAATGCTATGCGACCATGGAAACAGAATGCTTGCTGCCCAGTGAGGATAGATTAACTCCAATATATCCAACCTACCCCATGTCCGACGACTTAGCAAGAAAACAGGAATTTAAAGGCATTGTTATCACCTCATCCAAAACACACAGTATCTACATGTGTTTATTTTTAGATAAACAAGATTCCAGTATTTGCATCATTTAGGTTTTCAAAGATAAAGTTTAAAAGAGCATTGCCAAAGAGTGTGGACTCACTGGAGTAGACGAGTTTGAAGCCCTCCCCAGTGGCCTCAGGGTCGCTGTAAAACTCCAGCCAGAGGTGATTAGAGGTGCTGATGAGAGTCGTTCCGAGCATAGAGGAGCCAGTGAAAGCACCCAGCATGTGAGCAGCGTTGTCTTTACCATCATAGAGCTGGAGGAAAGAGGAGGGCTAGATGCGAATCATGGAAACAAGGCTGAGATCGCATGAAAAAGTTGCTTGAGCTTTAGAAAGACTACAGCTCTTTCATTGGGAATTTGTTAGTGTTTCAATAGTGTTTCATGAATACGTTGTTGAAGATCATAATTTATTGTCAAGATTGAGGTTACTTTTTAAATCCATACATCCATCCACTATCTTGTCTGCTTTTTCCCTTTTGGGGTCGCCAAAGCAGAATGAACCGCAACCTATTCCAGCATATGTTTTACGGAGCGGATGCCCTTCCAGCAACCCACACACATATTCACACTTTAACACAATGGACAATCGTTCTTATCCAATTGACTTATACCGCATGTCTTTGGACTTGTAGGGGAAACCAGAGCACCTGGGGTAAACCCACGCATTCACGGGGAGAACATGCAAACTCCACACAGAAATGCAAACTAACCCAGCCAGGCTCAAACCAGCGACCTTATATATATATATATATATATATATATATATATATATATATATATATATATATATATATATATATATATATATATAGAAACTTTAAGTAATAATATCATAAAATAGCTTTTTTACAGTATATAATGTAGTTATTAATACTTTTAATGAAGTGTTTATTGGAATGCATTTTTGTTACATTGTAATGTAAACACGCTTTTAAATCCTAAGTAACACTATAAGGATTTTAAAATATTTATTTCAATTTATTTCAATCACTATTTTACAAATACCACATTACTTGTCAACATAGAAAAGACAATTGAAATTTTTTATGTTGCCTCACTCTAAATTTGTCAATCCCAAATCACATTACGCAAATTAGTTAATTTTATTATTTATTTACATTGAATAAAATCTACTTCTTATATGGATAAAAGGGTTTTAGTACTATAAGATATGTATTCAAATAAAAAACATTATGAGTTGGATAAAAATATAACTGAAAAAAAATGGCTTTGGAAAAAATACAATGATTCAGCCTTAATATTAAAAATAAAAAAGCCTGGGGCCTCCCTGATTGAGATGCTGGTCTCTGGATGTTGTGAGGGGATATACGGCTGCACTAGCTTTAAAAACATAGTTTGGAGTTTAATTGATTTATTCCTAGCTTTCTTTAGACAGGGTAGTTAATAGAGTCAATAATCAGATCAGAAAAAAATAAATAATAATAGCATCATAATCAGATCAGATGCCAGAAATACCTTGAGGATGTCACCCTGAGCCAGATGGAAGGTTCTGGCGGAGATGTTGATTCCCTTCCCAGCCTGCACCTGGATGCTGTAGATACACTCATGGTTGTTCTCGTAGTTCATGGGGTAATTGGGTGAGAGCAGAAAGCCTTCGTTGTTGAAGACGGATGAGCCACATTCAGCTGGAGATGGGAAATAGAACAAGGAACATTGGGGGACAATAGAGCACCATGGGCACTGTGCTACTAATCAAAATGTCAACTACTGCTATAATATAGAGATACAGAGACAACATTTCACTTCTCAAGCACACCACTTGGACATAATGCTGTAGTGAGAGCTCATCATGTGTTCGTTTGAATTGGGCATTTTTAAAATGATTGTCGAGAAAGCTTGAAACCTCAGTGATTGGGTGTAAAATAAACAGTAGCTTTGGCTTGAAATCACACATTTTAAAGAACACGCTTTGAATGTTAAACAAAATGCATTAGATCTAGATTGAATGCAGAAACAGACAGTGGAACTGCTTGATTAATAGAAGCTACATGCAGATACACAGCCACAGTGATATACTTTTCATCCCCTTGTTGGTTCCCACCCTGTTATGATGATATTACAGTGTCATATTTTAAATAAATCACTGCTCTAGCAGAAGCCATTTAGTAAATTACCTACATATCCTCATCCACCCTCTGTAAGTCATTCCAGGACATGATGTGAATATACATTAGACTAGACTTACTTTTCCCATTAGAAAAGCTTTCATTCAAGTCTGAGTAGGACACAGACAAGCGCACAAAATGAGCGAACA
Organism: Danionella dracula; assembly: GCA_900490495.1. NCBI lineage: Eukaryota > Metazoa > Chordata > Actinopteri > Cypriniformes > Danionidae > Danionella > Danionella dracula. The sequence continues at coordinate 5,708,633 of UELW01000111.1, forward strand.
GTTCAAGTATTATACAACTTATTAAGCCAACTCTAAAGGGGACATCTGATGCCAGTTTCACACTGATGTAACTCATTAGGATTTATTATGAAAAGTCTGGAAAAGAAAGTGCACATTTCTCAAGGTTTTAAAAATGACGTAACTTTCAGTGCAAACTCATTTCAAGCCTAATCTTGATCATGTGACATCATACTCTGTCTGAACTAATCGAAAAGACTACAGCTGCTTCTGTTCTTGTAATATAGCTCTACAGCTATACAATTATGTATGAATTAAGTATGAGTTCCACTGAAAAATACACCATATATTTTTTTTTGTCAGAGATGCCTGCTGAAGGTATTCCATTTACAAGGAACAGATATTTTAAAAGATATATGTATAAACACATATTGCCAAAGGGTTTGCTTTTAGCTAGTAGCCCATCCCTGACATCCAGTGCGTTTGTCTGCAACAATCCACCCCCTTGTTCCTCACTCAACTTCTCCTGCTAGCAAGACCGTTTTGACATAATGTTAAAGTGAATGCGAGAGAAGTAATAGCAAAAGATTGAAGAAATAGCAGATTGACTATTATTAGCCTCCTGGAGTGAGTCATTAGTAAATGACTTATTGACAAAGTACAATAACTCTGATTTATAGTTTTGTTTATGGAACCCTTTTATACTGAGCAGTGTTTGTAACAAAACGGTATACTTTTTTGAATGTTAGATGCACAACATCATTAGTATTATGGTTTTATGTTATATGACATGATTATCTAGAAATATCAAAATAGTAGTTTTTTTGTGAATATTGATAGGACTGGATAATTTTGTCCTTTTACTGTCATTAGCTCCTAAAACTAAGCCAACTAGTGAAAAACCCTGTCCGCCCAGTGGAGAATGCGTCCCTTTTTCACTAAAAATGCTCTTAAAATAAAAAGTGTCATTCTACATTTCTCTAACGAATGGATAACCGCAATGGAAGTGGAAATGAGTACCTGTACATAAAGATAGTTTCTACTATAATGGATGGTCTCAGTTACTGCCTCCCTCACACAAACTTGATCCACCCTGACAGGCTGCTGAAACTGACCCTTGAATTCAGATAAATGAGCTACTATAGTGCTCTTTTCTGTGAGAAAGTTGTTTAAAGAATTATGGGATTGTCAAAAAGATTCTTTGAGACTCAAGTTAGATGCCAAAGTTGGTAAAACCACGTTTAATCTGACAGAGAAGGAAGTGAGAAATCAGGGAGTGAGATTTCAGAGCAGAGAAGAACAGAGAGGTTTGATATCTATAGAGACGTTTTCAGAGGTTACTTGGGGACTTGGATTACCTCACCTGTCACCTCCTTAAAATCCCTCACATTAAATTGACTATGGTAAGCAAACTGAGGTTATTAATTCACTCTCTCTTCTTAAAACTTTCTATAGTATAAAAGTATGAAGCTTGTTGTACTATTTTGTGGCCTTTTTTATTTTATGATTGAACACTTAAGATAACAATATTGTTATAGTATAGGTTAATAGTTAATATAATTATAGTTAATATAAGTTAAGGTCATTCAATTACAATATACAGATACTGGAATTCCAGATTTGGTATAACATACAGGAGACAGTTTCTTACTGGGTTTAAACATAGTTTAAACAACTATTTGTGTTAGGCTTTAAGGATATATAGCATATATAGTGCGTTTAGTTTTTACAAAGTTTTTCCAGAGTTTCTTAATATGTACAAAGGTTTTCAAGCAATAGGAGGTATTAAATGTCTACAATGATTAAACAAGCAATAAAAGTAAAAAAAAAAACTGTTAATTTCTTTAACAGTAATACAAATGCTGAATTTAAAATGGTATTTAACAGTATTAAAACGGAAACCCCTGACATTTCTTGGTTACATAAATATGTGATTATTATTTGTTTTTGGAATGTTTTTAAACTTGATTGTTGTTATGTATACCCCATGGTAGACTACGGTTGTGATGGGAATTCTGAAACATTGCTTTGGAGCACAGAAGTTCTCTTTAATAATTCAGATGAGAGAGGGTTGAACATGTGGACTCTCTCACCAAAGACAAGAATTGTTCGTGTGAAGGTCAGCTCATGTTAGGGCCAGAAACTGGGCCCTGTCAATCGCCCCTGGCACAGAGCCAAGGAGCCAGAGATCAGCGAATTTCTGGTATAAAGTGAACATCTCAATACATATATCTTTAAATGTAAGGCAGGATGCTTGTTTGAGAGATGCGGTCAACCATTAAACCACTACCTAACTCTTCTTGTAATAAATAGTTTGAGAAAGAGAATCAGGATAGCCACTAAGCAGCACTGAATTTGGAGTCACTGTTGAATTCCCTTTTTAGACGCTTGTGCAATCCACAAGAGTTTTTAGAAGAACACTGAACAACCGCGGACAACAAAGTTTCTCAATTCATTCTCGATTCATCATACGTGAGCTGGAAATTAATTAATTATAGAAGTGTTCACAAGAGAACCACATTTGAATTAGGACAACTTGCAAACATGGGGAGCACTGTGGTTTGGGATTGGGGTGTTTGAGAGGAAAGCAAATCAATCTGAAATCCAGCAGCAATGAAGCCAACGATTGCTTCAAGATGGAACCCGACCTTCTGAACCACAGGAGAGAAACAGAAGGCTAAGCAAACTGATGAATCTGTTGGCCGGTGTGCGTTACCGCGTGTTTGTGTGTATTGAGAGGATGGTGGGAACTGGACCAAGTATACTCACATCCGAGGCTGATTTAAATTCCATGCATCACACCTAGACATACTGCAACTCTGAGCTGTGTGTGCTTGTATGTTTGCAGTTGGAGTATTAAAAACCCCACAAAGTCACATTCTTACAAAATGAGTTTAAGTGTGGAAAAAAAATTAATTGAAACCTCTTGAAAAAAAAAAAAAAGATCCTGATTGGACTTGAGTTCTGGAAACACATGTATGTTTGTATGACCACTAGCTCATTTGCCCAAATCAGAACATCAGATCAAACTCTTAAGATCTAGTTCTAAATGAGAAACGCCAGCAGAGATGCAACTGGCCTAATGTCCCTCCCTGGCATCAAAACTTTAAAAACATTCTACACAAAGCCTGTAAGCTATAGCTTGAAACAAAGAAGAAAAGAAATACAGTTTTAATATCTATGCTAATGATGATGGCTTAACAAATGCTTGACAAAAATGTTTTGGCTTGATCAATGGGGATCGACATATTAAACAGCTTCCCACAGCACAATTACAGCTTTGAATTCATTATGAATGATGAATCATGTGTGTGATGACAATGCATGTTTACTTGAAAAATTGGTTATGTATTAATAAAGCATGTCATCATATACTGAAAGTCATGCGATTAAACTGATGATTGATGGATCTGTATCTGGAGTTGTGATAAATATGAACCAGCAAACAAGTCATCAATCTAATGTAGTCATCAGAGGGATTCCTATATAACCACACTGTTCACTCTTGAAACACCATAGCATGACGTATTATTCTGAAGAAGAACTTGTGCTTGTCTGAAGCAGATTACTAGTTATTAGGCAGGGTTGAAACTTAAACGTGTAGGGCCCTTTAGAACAGATGTTGGACACCTTGGAACTATGTAGTTGCGCCTGTTATGTTGACATCACTTAGGGTCTAACATTGTGTTGACATGTTGAAAGTTAAAACATTAAAGATGATCTAGGGGAGCAATGTGAGTTTATTGTTTAACTAACAGCACTTTCCAAGTGCATGAAAATGTATTTATTATTATTTTTTGTCTGCAATTATAGGTAGAATTTCTGAATTATAGGCCTGATCCTATCTAAATTAATAAAAACTGTACCGCACAAAATTTGCGATTCATGCCCACGTTTAAATAAAATTACAATGTAAAAATTAAGTGTATCAATTAGTTTCCATTCCATTACTTAACTCCAGAGTTTACCTCAGAATGTTTTAGGAATATTGCTGCATAGCTATAAAGATTTCATCTTGGTTAGATTCGGCGAGAAAATGTTGTTAAAAAACATTTTAGTGTGAGTATGCGTGGGTGTGCCTGTATCTTGTTGATTTATTTGCTTTTGTCTCAAGAGAACTCATAGCTGTTGTAGCATTTCAATTATTTAAAACTAAAATGAATACACCAACAAACTCCACTTGATTGCTACACAAACAGAGCATTCAATTATTTGCTACAAAACAAATTACCATGTTTTGCCGAGTGCTGGCAAATCTTAAAGTCTTGAAAGTTTTTGATTTAACACATCGTAAGACTATGGGTCAGAGATTTTAAGAAACTGTCTGTCTGTAAATAGTGATAACTCTTTTAGCTTTAGTCTTATATTCATACACAGCAAGCATATAAACTTTGATAAAAGCGTATTTGGATGCATTAGAGCTGAATTCTAGCTCTGTCTGTGCAAGGCCTTGACTGCCCTTGACCTCAGTGCACTGAGCGGTGAATGGAAAGAGTGTCTGTGAACAAACCCTGAGGGGATTTGGGACCAGTTAGGAATCAGTGGAGAAGCAGAAGTAAGTGATGCAGTGTGGAGTTACAACTGTCTGAAACAGTCAGGAAAACAAATAACAGATAAGGCCTTTTTAACACATCAACCAAAGCTAAGAGTCACCAAACAAAATGATTCCTTTATTCCTTTAAGTTTCTAAAGTTTCTATGCCACAGTATTATTTATGCAGCGTATAAATTGGTGCATATTAAACATCCTATTATCTTTCCTTTAGTTGTATGTTATAACATGTGTTTTATTGAGATTTTTTGGTCTGGATCCCTCTAGAACAAACAAAAAAGCATGTAAATACTTGAGTCCAGGTTTGATCGGAAGTATGTCCTCTCTATTGACAGATGAGACAGGGAAACAGCAGTAGAAGAAAAGGTGTGCGCTTTCATTTTTTTAGAACAAGAAAAAACTCATAAGAAATGCTATTTCCAATCAGCAGATAGCTGCGCTTGACAACATGGCTTTCTAAACTAAATCTGACATGTGATTCTGAGAAGGAACAGAATTGCTTTCTAAAACCATTTCTTTGAAGCTCAGTTGTATCTTTTGGAGTAATACTGCCTGGTTGATCGAGTTTATGTTAATAGAATAGCTAATCTGAATTAATTATTATTATTATTATGATTGTTATTATTATTATGCTTGTTATTATTTAAACATATGGTGGACTGAATTATTAAACTATCTCTTAGAATGTAAAAATATTCATTTTAACAATTTTTTATTCAGAGAGACACTGAAAAAGGGTCCCTCCAAATTAGTGTGTAACAAAAGCAGTACTATTAGTCTTTTATCATGAAAACATTCATTCACATGTATTAGCTTTTAGACCAGACAAACAGTACTTGAAATGAGACTAAACAATTTGAGAAATCCCCTTCAGGAACTCGAGCTGCGTCCAATGGACAGGTGTGATGTGATCTGAGGCACTATATAGGAGCCACCGATGGAGATGGCAACCAGCTTTTCTGCATTTAGTAAGCGCTCTTTATGTGCCTTTTTGTTCCAAAAAGTGTGGCTAAATCTTGTATTTGCAAGAGAAATATTGAAGCGCTCCTCGAAATCCAGTTGCTCCCTGTCCGCGTTTTATCACGGGCAAGGACTCGTATGGGCTCTGTTTGGCATGCTTCGGAGCGGATCATGCCCAGTCGGCTCTCGAGGAAGTCGGCTGTGAACATTTTGAGCGGATGCAAAAGCGTGCACACCGCACATTTTTTGAGAAAAGTGCTCTTCTCGGCGTCTCAGGTGGCCAGGCTGCCGCTTCTGGCAAGGCAGAGCGCCCGCTTCGATCATGGGGTTCGCAGATGGAGCTAGCGGAGGACGGGGGGCGGGTCTAGCCTTATCACTGGCCTTACCCGCTAGCTCCGATCCATTGTCGTCAGGTGCGGAAGCACACCTTCCGGTGATTTCTTCCCCCCACGCGATGGATGAATGCCTACTCTTATCTCTCTCTGAGGAGGTTGATATGGAGTCGGCCCCTCTGCTGGTAGCCGCGCCGCTGATGACAGCGCAGCCGCTCCAGTTTGAGGAGTTTTTGGAGGTTCTGACGCGTGAGGCTGGATATCTCCTGGCTGCTGGCGGCACTGGTCCTGCATTCGGGGAGGAAGCTCGATGAAAGCTACCTGTGTCCGCAGTCACAACTCATACGCCTGGGTCTGCTGTTTTTCCCAGACCTGCACTCCGAGGTGTCTAGGTCCTGGCCCGCCTCTTCTCTCCTGATGTTAATTTTTATTCAAACAGGAGCAAGGATGTGGAACGATCCAAGGTGGAGCAGACATATGCGAGTCAACTCTCCCCTGGAACGGCATCATTCCTGGAGGCCCCGGCTCTCCCTACCAGGCAGCTCCGAGCCACCTCAGTCTTGGTGGGGAGGGCTTACTGAACCTGGTTGTTGGCAGGTTTCAGGAGGCCCGGTCCTAGTCTGCAGCCTTCCAGAGGTTCCTCCCCCGCCACCGATGCCTTGGAGTTCTGCTGGGTGGAAGCAGACACCCAGAAGGCTGTTGCTTCTGGGTACTGGGTACAGTTTTCCTTCTCACAGGAAGTTTCTTCGGTTCGCTGTAGGGAGCATGGCTTATCTGTACCGAGTACTTCTTGTTGGCGTTTCGCTCTTGCCCAGGACCTTCACCAAGTGTGTGGAGGCTTCAAGGGATCCGTCTGGGTTTTTCGTCTGCTTGAGGCCCCTTCAGTGGTGGCTGAGGAGTGCAGGGTTCTCCCTTGGGCAACCCGCTCCGGCTTATCAGAATCATGAGTCGGGCCCCACCTGCCCTTTCTCGTTGGAGGGACCCTGTGTTCCTGTCCCAGGTACCAGTTTTGGAGGCATCGTGCTGTCGGGTGACTATCACCGCGGACGTGCCCTGCACGGGCTGGGGGGGCCGTGCTTGCGAACCGAGCTATCCATGGTCGGTATGGCCCCTGAGGGGGCGCAGCTCCTAGCTTCTGGCCTCTCGGCCGAGGTCGTTGAAGCCATTCTTACACCACGAGGTGGCGACTGTTTACTGCCTGGTGTGTTTCCCACACCCTGGATTTAGCTCACTGCCCGGTTGTGTCGGTGCTGGAGTTTCTGCAGGTTCAGTTCGCTAAGGGGGCTTATCGGACATTTTGGCCTGTCATGCCCCAATTGATGGGCTTTCCTTGGGCAGGTCCCCCCTTATATCTCTTTGTCTTTGCGGTCCCAGGTGGCTGAGGCCCCTGGTCCATCCGAGAGTGCCTGTAAAGGACTTGGCCATCATTTTGGAGGCGCTGAAGGCCTTTCGAGCCCCTGGCAACATGTCCTTACGCTATTAAGACAGCGTTTTTACTCTCCATTACTTCCCTTAAACGCATTGGGGACATCCATGCACTTCTGTGGCTCCCTCGTGTCTTGAGTTCTCCGTGGGAATGGCTAGCGTATTCCTACACCCTAAACTGGGCTATGTCCCGTAGGTGCCCTATGTCGCCCTGTGTCCCATTAGGTTTCGGGCATTCTTCCTCCTCCATTTGAGTCCTCTCAGAGGAGCTCCTCCAAAATATCTGGCCTGTGCAGGCCCTGGGCTTTTATGTTCATCACACGGCTCAGTTCGTAGCTCGGACCAGCTTTTGTGTGCTACGGTCCAAGGCTACGGTAAGGGCTCTCCTGCTAACATGCAGTCAGTGAGGAGATCGATTATCGATACTAGTGCCTCTGCTTATGCGTCCTCTGGTCTCCCGGCCCCATTTGGGGTCAGTTCACATTTCATGAGAGGTGTGGCGGCTTCTAAGGTCTTGTCATCTGGTATTTCTATCCAGGACTATGTAACGCTGCGGGATGGTCCATGCCCTTGACTGTGGTCCGGTCCTACAGTTGGAACTAGATGATTCTCCAGGCTAGGCAGTTGTTCAGGCTACTGTCACTGAAGAAACGATCAGTTCGTGGCTGCTTGGAGTGTTTTGACACTCATTCCCCATAGTATTTTGAGGCAGCTCGAGTTCCTGAAGGGGAACGTCTCAGGTTACGTTTATAACCAAGGTACCCTGAAGGAATGAGAGATTGCATCTCCAGGCCACTCCTGACGGCCCTTACTGTGCCTCAAAACTGGTTGCCGTCTCCATTGCTGGCTCCTATATACTGCGCATTTCGGGATGCAACATCGCGCTTGGATGATGTCACACCTGTCCGTTTGACGAGATTTGACACATAATTCAGAGCCGCAATTGCAGACAGCATTCCCTATAGAGTTTGGACGCAGTGTCTCATTCCCTCAGTGAACCTTGGTTACGCACGCAACCTGAGATGTTTCTTTTGTTTGACTGCTTCATGAATCCTCTATTACAGTACTTCGTAAACTGTGGTACGCGTACCACTGGTGGTACTTGCACACCCCCTAGTGATATGCGAATGTCTGTTTGAGGTACGTCGAGGTCAATTCTGTTTGTGTGTTTTTCTGTCTACACTGTGTGCAGAATTATTAGGCAAATGAGTATTTTGACCACATCATCCTCATTATGCATGTTGTCTTACTCCAAGCTGTATAGGCTCGAAAGCCTACTACCAGTTAAGCATATTTGGTGATGTGCATCTCTGTAATGAGAAGTAGTGTGGTCTAATGACATCAACACCCTATTTCAGGTGTGCATAATTATTAGGCAACTTCCTTTCCTTTGGCAAAATTGGTCAAAAGGACTTGACAGGTTCCGAAAAGTCAAAAATAGTGAGATATCTTGCAGAGGGATGCAGCACTCTTAAAATTGCCAAGCTTCTGAAGCGTGATCATCAAACAATTTAGCATTTCATTCAAAATAGTCAACAGGGTCAAAAGAAGCATGTGGAAAAGCCAAGGTGCAGAATCACTGCCCATGAACTGAGAAAAGTCAAGCGTGCAGCTGCCAAGATGTCACTTGCCACCAGTTTTGCCATATTTCAGAGCTGCAACATCAAGGTGTGCAATACATGGCCAAGGTAAGAAAGGTAGAAAAACGACCACCACTAAACAAGACACACAAGCTGAAACATCAAGACTGGGCCAAGAAATATCTGAAGATAGATTATTTTAAGGACTGATATTATGGACTGATGAAATAAGAGTGAGTCTGGATGGGCCAGATGGATGGGCTCGTGGCTGGATGGTAAAGGGCAGAGAGTTCCAGTTCGACTCAGACCCCAGCAAGGTGGAGGTGGAGTACTGATTTGGGCTGGTATCATCAAAGATGAGCTTGTGGGGGCTTTTCGGGTTGAGGATGGAGTCAAGTTCAACTCCCAGTCCTACTGCCAGTTTCTGGAAGACACCTTCTTCAAGCAGTGGTACAGGAATAAGTCTGTATCCTTCAAGAAAATCATGATTTTCATGCAGGACAATGCTCCATTACATGTGTCCAAGTACTCCACAGCGTGGCTGGCAAGAAAGGGTCTAAAAGAAGAAAAACTAATGACATGGCCTCCTTGTTCACCTGATCTGAACCCCATAGAGAACCAGTGATCCATCATCAAATGTGAGATTTACAAGGAGGGAAAACAGTACACCTCTCTGAACAGTGTCTGGGAGGCTGTCGTTGCTGCTGCACGCAATGTTGATAGTGAACAGATCAAAACACTGACAGAGTCCATGGATGGCAGGCTTTTGTCCTTGCAAGGAAAGGTGGCTATATTGGTCACTGATTGGTTTTTGTTTTGTTTTTGAATATCAGAAATGTATATTTGTGAAGGTTGAGATGTTATATTGATTTCACTGGTGAAAATAAATAATTGCAATGGGTATATTGTTTTTTGTTAAGTTGCCTAATAATTATGCACAGTAATAATCACCTGCACACACAGATATCCTCCTAAAACTAAAAACAAACTAAAAACTACTTCCAAAAATATTAAGCTTTGATATTAATGAATTTGTTGGGTTCATTGAGAACATGATTGTTGTTCCATAATAAAATTAATCCTCAGAAATGTAACTTGCCTAATAATTCTGCCCCCCCTGTATACTACTTAGAATAATAGTACATTTACTCATTAAGATAGAAATATCAGTGTGCGTGTGTGTGGAGAAATGTATTATTGAAATAAAACTTGTTAATCCTGTGCCGCTGGTGTGTGCAAAGTATTGACTGTATATAACAGGTGCGAAGCGTGTGGAACTAGCTTAGAAGCTCCCACGTGCAGCGTGTATCAGTGAGTGTTGTTACGGCGACTGACATTTAATATACGCTGATTGACCACATTATAAATGTGTGTGAAATAAAAAAAAGAAAATAGATTAAATAGATTTAAAAAGCTGCTGTTTCTCTCTGAGCATGTGCATGTGTTTCAGTGTCAGACGCAGGTGCGTGCTTGCACCTTACAATTCCGGACACTCATTTCAGTCTGTACCTAACAAAACATGCTGTAAATAAAGAAATCTGTGAATCTTTGGTTAGAAGGAAAAAGGGATATAAATAACATCCCATGACAAGAAAAAGCAAAGATGTAAACAGACTAATTCTAGCTGATGCAGATGGAGCCTGACTGAAATCTCAGCTTTTGTTGCGACACAGTATTAAGAGTTATTCATAATGCTTTTACCTTCAACCTGGTAATGAAGTTTTTCTCTTTATCCGTTAAAATGCCTATTTTACTCTCAACTATGGTAATATCAGAGTGTGAACATAAAATAAGAAAGAAAAATGAATATTTAATAACATCAAAAACATTGTGTTAACATCAGTTGTGAATAAACTATGAATGCAGCAGCAACTTTAATAGTTTATTTAAAAATATGTTATTTAACCCATAGTGTATTTACCTCAACATTACTTGCTTATACTAGTAGAAAAATAAATATCTCCAGAGCAGAAGTAATATGTAAAAAAAAGAGAGAAAGACAGCAAGAGAAAGGAATGTTTTAATAAAAACTTGCATAGTAAACAAAACTTTCCTGTGTGTCACAGGAAACACATAAAAAAAAAGACACAGACTGGGTCAGGATGATATTTAGCCTGGATTCTAGGGCTGAAAATATGTCCCACTTCGGACCTGTGTACAGTGATGTGTACAGGATGTACAGTGTTTAGCATTGCTAAAATGAACAATTTTCCACTGCTCTATCCATCCATCTTGTCGGCCACAGCGGAATGAACTGCCAACTATTCCGGAATATGTTTTATGTGACGGATGCCCTTCCAGACGCAACCCATTGCTGGGAAACATTCACACACACTCATTCACATTCATACACTAGGGACAATTGTTTTTTTTTCTCAATTCACTTATATCGCATGTCTTTGGACTTGTGAGTGAAACAGGAGGACCCGGAGTAAACTCACACAATCAAGGGGAGAACATGCAAACTCCACACAGAAAAACCAAACGACCCAGCCGAGGCTCTAACCAGCAACCTTCTTGTTGTAAGACGACCGTACTACCCACTGTGCCACCATGACGCCCCCACCACTGCTCTATCAGATGTTTAAGTGTTTTATAATTAAATATTTATTACCTGTGAATAAATTCAAGAAAATACAGTACCATGTAAACACTTTCTTTTAAGATTTGAGGAAACAATTTAAAACTTGTTTCTAGAGATACTCATACAAATTCAACAATCAGTTTGCTATTGTACATTATTCAATAATTACATAAACCCAATCAAGTATTTTTGGGGTGAAGAATGAAAAATAAAAACAACAAAAATCACACACACAAAAAAAAAATTAAAATGGCAAAATCTCAACTATTATCTATGTGTTTCACTTGAACAGGAACTAATCAATGATGAACCTCAGTTCAACAGGTTAACTGTTTCCAAGAGGATGGACCTCATGCTACAAGAGCATTCAGCACACTGTTCCATCCAAGGGAGCTTCAGCAGATGCTAATCAGCAGATCGTAGTGCTAGGTTTAAGTAGTGAAGGTTTAGAAGGTCTCTTGAATAAATTTAGGTATACACATTTATCACACACTGCTTAGCCAAATGATGAAGAAAACCATTGACCCTTGTTGACCAATTAAAATACTAGCAACACTAACAGACCCCAACCTCCATGGTTATGCATTAGGCTTTTCTTTTTGCTCCTGAGTAATGGCAAGCATGTCCAAATGATGCTGCCTGAGCTCAGACTCTCTGTCTAATGTGGATGTTTTACTATCGAGGAGTCACTAACTGACTTCACTGATCCAGATACACACAGAGATACAAGTACAAGACACTGAGACATGACAATAGGGCTTGTAAATCACCTCAAGCACTTGAGACGGGAGGGATTTTGGCACAGTATACTCTCTTGTTGGGAGTTTAACATTAGGAACTGGAACTGGAAATGTGAGTCCTTTATGTGCGTTTCCAAGGAAACAGTAAGTAACAGTAATTACTTTGCGGTAATCAGTTTCTGCAGGCACAGGAAGTGACTTGAATCATATAGGTAACTCGTCCAAGAATCATTAAAAGTCCACGTCATCAATGAATGACCCTAACTTCACCCATTTAGAAAAGATTGGGTTGTTATTTATAGAGTTCTTGAGAGAATACTAATAAAACAAAACAGTGCTTCAACGTTTATTTTCAGGGTCTGCTAATATAAGACATTTTTAGAAATTTTAAGCGTTAATATGTGTTTTAAATTAATGTAATAAACTACTGAAAATGAAAACTATAATTTAGCAATGACTTCAGTTGTAGATAAAGAGCTACTGGTTTTTAAGACTATTGTATTGTATTTCTATTATTGATCCACATAATTAGCCAAAAATTATTCAAATTTAAATTATATTAATCCACATTAGGTCTTCTGTTTGTGATGTTCTGAAGCAGCTGCAAAAAGCCCTATATATTGCATAGTTTTTTATTTATAAAGAAAAAAGATGGTCACACAGTCATTTTTTTCTTATGATATGATATTTTCTCTGTGAGACATTCCATATTTCTAAGCTTTAAAAAGAGATAGGAACTGTTTGTTAAAGATAATTGGTTTTGTTACAAGAACAATCCACACAGACAATCAGGGACACATTAAAGTTAAGCTTATCGCACAGATCTATATAGTAAAAGGGATGTATAAAAGGACGATTTAAGTATAATGATGACAATAATCTTCTTTGGAAAGTGAATGATTGGAATTATTATGAGTTTGGTTTAGGGCTGCAATAGTTAAATTAATCAATTTACAAAAATAACAGAAAAAGGATCGAAGCTTCATTTAATAAAAATACCAACTTCCAGTTTGTATAATTTCACATCCAGTTCAGCGTTCAGGAGTGCCAACAAGACATCAACAAGAGCCTAATGTTATCTCAGATTATTTCAAGCTTTAGCATGGTTACTTTAGCTTTAGCATACACTGAAGATGAGCTCACATTATGCTCAAAACTCACACCAGAGTGTAGAGCACAGGAAAGGCAGATTAAAAACTATGATCTGTAGCATGTTAAGGGTAAACTCTAATGTTGTAGTTCCAACTCTAATGTTGGGTTTTCTTGTTAACTCATTGATTGAATCAAGTACAACAGGATCATGTGAAAAGTTATAATCTATAAAATCCAGTCACTTCGTTCAATGCTTTAACCTTCACACTAACTATTTTTTTTGTCATTTTTTTGTTGTTCTCCTGAAATCTTTATCAAGGTTAAGGTTAGGTTTATAATGAACATATTTATATGATTGCACTCTGAAATTTCTTTCAGGTCTTTAGGGTCAGCATATAGTGCAGGAATGTGTAATACATCTGATATTAAATTCTACAACTTTTTACTTGTCTGTAAAGTAGAATATCACGAGATTAAAAAAGTTTATTCAATTAATTGTTTATTCAATTGATTTACAGTTCTAGATTAATCGATTATCAAAATATTAAAAAGCTGCAGCCCTAGTTGAGTTAGTATTAACCTTTGACCCCATCCCCTCCTAACCAATCTATTGACTGTTAGGGGAAACACTGGTATGCATAACCACTCAAGAGTGAACATTAGCCAGGATTAGACACACTCGACATAATTCAGTTCATTGCACTTCGTTACTAAGCCACTTGATATTCATGTTTTAAACTTTTGGAGAAAATTAGACCCAAAGGAGAGGCATAGAAACAAGAGGAAAAAATGCTAAATGAGTCTGAATGCAAACAAAATTGAGAAAAACTGTTTTAGCTGTAGTTTGATTTCTTCAGGCGTTAAAACCAGGTTTCATACCAGAGACAAAGAAAATGATGACAGGATTTATGATTTTTGGATGAGCTCTCCCTATAGACATGTTTCTGTCACTGAAGCTGAAAGTGGAAGTGAACACATCAGCGTTTTTTTCTCTCGAATCAGCAAGAACCATGTGGTGTGCCATTAGTTAGACAAGCAAGACAAGAAGAGAGGAAATGAATGAAAGCCGCTGATAACGTACCCACACACCTTGGCAGAGGGGCGCTCCACCTACGGCGCCCTCCTCCCAGGCAGATGATTTCTGGCACTCCTTCCAGACGGTAGCCCATGGAGCAGGAAAAGCTCAGCGTGTCTCCGATGCCAAAGCTGTAGCCATTTCGTCGGCCGTAATGAGGTACACCGGGGTCCTCGCATGGCTCTAGGGTGTACTCTAAGATGAAGAGATGATGGACAGTTATCAATTAGTAGTATATTTATGATTAAAAAAAGTTCCAATAAGTTTTCAAACTAATATTTTTGTCAATTAAATAATATCTTGTAGTAAATGTATATAGCGACTTATATTTTAACTTTTCATTTGCCGGTATGTGGCCTTCTGTTCCTGTTGTGCTCTAGGACAATAATGAATTATTATCAACTATCACTTCTGAATAGTGTCCAGTCGTGATCCTGATTGATGCTCAACAGTGATCCAGAATTTTCCTGATATTTCGTTTTCTGGGTGTAACGCTATGCCAGCAGAGGGAGCCCTCACCTGAATATTGACTGGCTTCATCACTTCCTGTTTGACGAAAACCAAATAGACTTGGCGAAGTATTGGCAGTTCTGCCAGTTTCTTTTTTACTTGTTTGGATTACCACATGTATGACCATTTTGCCTGCCTCTCTAGTTTTTGGATTTTAGATTACCCCTGTGTGTTATTGCTGGTTGGATTGCTTATTAAGTTTACTTATCTGTTTTCTCATTAAACTTCTGCAAATGGATTTCAACACAACTTCATCCTCCACATCCTTACACTGAGAGGTCAAACGGCTCGGTGACTGTAGCCATGTCAATTGGCTGAGGCATAGCCCACTAACCAATCAAATTAACCACTAATAAGCAATTTTCTTTGTCGCTCCGGGCAAGCCACTTCACCCACATTGCCCTGTGTGGATGTGTGTGATTGGTGGGGTGTATTTGGTGATGGGCAGGAGGCCATAGGCTTGCATTGGTAGCCACATCCTGTCAGACGCCTCAGGGTAGCTGAGGGCTAACAAGGTAGTTTATCACCACCAGAGTGTGAATGAGATATAAATTGAATGCAATATTTGTCCCAATAATAACTGGCAGTGGGAGGAACAGGGATAACCTGCTTGTTTGGCAGTGCACTACTATTAGAGGTGATTCAAAGACATTGAGAAAGACAGTGATAGTCTAGAAATTATTATACATGAATTTATAGAGGTATTATATGGCAACTTTAAGAAGTACAGGGGTACTGTTCAGTGTTGGTACAAAAAAAACGACACAATAACGTTGTACAGTAATACAGGTTAAAGTTGCAATATTCTTTGTAAGTGTTTTAGGCTACTCTTTAAGCTCTCTTTGAGATAAATATAATTACTTTTAGTACCCTGCTCTTAATCAATACATTAATATATCTTAATTATGTATTACTATGTCTGTCAAAATATAAAGCTTATTTTCAAATTATTTTCTTTTTTGTGGGTCTGCTGACAGTAATTAATGCAGTGTCCACTCTCCTTTAAGTATTCTACTACATATAAATACCACATCCTGATAAGATTAACCACTTGTAAAAAAGTGACAATACCATAAAAGATTATCCTCAAGTATAATTCACACCATTGAACACTCATTCATATACAACATACAAATAATATACATAGTACATTTTATGATGAGCTGTGTGCTCCTGAGACCTCACCTGAGAATGTGATGTTGAAGCCGTCATAGGAGATGGAAAAATCCGAAATGAAGCGCAGCTGAGCCTTGAAGTTGCCATAGAGCCCTGCATTGATGGGTGAGGGAAGCTCCGCTCCTGTGAGTCGTGCGAGTGGATAAACAAAACTCCCATTCTCTGTAATCAGCAGGTAGTCATGATGGTCCTCCAAGTGAAAGGTGTTAAATGTGAACTGAACCCCTAATAAAAATACAAACAAACAAATCAACTCTATTGGCAGCTCTGTCATAATTGACTGTGTGGTCATGGTTATGCTTTTTTCATAATGATTATGCCATTGCATTCAAATCAAATGTCTATTTACAAGCCTTTCAAAACCCTCAAATATAATAAAAAAAAAGACATTTGAATACAAAATATACGAAAAGCTACACACAAAAAGTTTTCATATGCTGTACTTTTGGCAGAATGGGAGAGGTAAGATGAAACTGTTAAGGTTGCTTTTCATTTAAATAATATACTAGACAGATTAATACATTATATGAGGCACTAATTAATTATTAATTGTATTAATTGTTGTGGAGCACAACTTCAATGCTGAACAGGATAGTAATAAACAGGATAGTAAAATTAACCATGAGAGGTAGGTCTAGCCATAACAGTCATATTTAAAGAGACAAAATGACAAGTAAAATTTCTGGTTTATTTCGATGATTATTTTCGACCAAATTCACAAAAAGATGATATATTTAAACTGTTGGTGTCAGTGTTTTACAACATGTGATTGGCATGAATTCATGTGAGATCCACATATTTAATTTTTATGCCACATATTCTCTCAGGTACACAACATTTTCTGCATGGTCATGTTGATGTGTATAGAACTTCTATAACCTTTGAGATATTCTCAAGTCATGTTGAAATATCCATCCATCCATCCATTTTCATGTCTGCTTTTTCCCTTTCGGGGTCGCCACAGTGAAATGAACCGCCAACTCCTCTGGCACATGTTTTATGCAGCGGATGCCCTTCCAGCCGCAACCAATCGCTGGGAAACATTCACACACACTCATTCACATGTCTTTGGACTTGTGGGGAAACCGGAGCACCCGGAAAAAACCCACACGATCACAGTGAGAACATGCAAACTCCACACAGAAATGCCAAACGACCCAGCCGAGACTCGAACCAGCGACATAGTTAAAGTAATCATAGTTAAAGTAAAATAGTCATGTTAGATAATTAAATTAGTATCATATCCTTCAATGTGTACCAATTCTCTACTGAAAAAGAGTAAAGGGTAAGACAATGATAGATGTGCTGTTTACATCAGCACTGCTTATAATGTGAGCAGGCAACCTTGTTATCTTTGCTAGAATTAATGCTCAGACACTGAACTTTAAAACAAGCTTGGTTATCCATGAAGACAGTGTCATCCTCATAGCTTTGAATATAGCGGCTAGCAATAATATTTCCCTTTTTAAAATCTTTTTTAATATCTCAAAAGTAGGGGTTTAAGAAAGTGGGATGCCAAGGGTTGTGCAAAGTTGTTGGGCTAAGTAAGTGATATTGAATTGAGCGATTAGATTGTGACACCTAGCTAAGCTTCAATTTCGCTTTTAAGAAACCATGGGTCCAAGTGTGTACATGAAATAGATTTTCAGTTTATTTTGATAAACCAATGTTTTTTTAGTTCATTTGAGCTTATAGAAGCATTTATGCATCTCGTTCTTGTGACAGTGATACCAGCTATTATTTTTTAATGCTGTCAATAATGGAAGGGCACAAGATTTGTTCTGTGAATCCCCGGCTGTTATAGAAGCAAAGAGTGTTCTACTATGGATGTCTACTATGTGACTGTTAAAGAGTAGTTGGAAAACCTGACAAGAATGACAGAATGATTTGGGGTCATCCTTATTATTCAACTCAATGTGGACAAGTGGGCTTAACCTACTCATTAGACCCAAGAGATCTTGAAAAAAGGAAACGAAAGTTGCTTTTCAAGCCCTTTTAATTTGAGGCTTGACTGAGGTCAACCAGAACAAAGAAAATTTTGAGGCTGACCTCTTTCTGCCTTTGTGTCAGAAAGAGAAAAAGAGTATTTTTGGTTCCGACTGATCTGTCTACTAAACATAATGGCCTTCAAGAATTGATATGCATTAGCAGCCTTGGGAAATTAAAATTCAGAGGAACTTTCATTATTCTCAACTCAAAGGTGGGATAATGATAATTCAGAGCAGGTCACTGAAAAGAACCTGAATGTATTCATGAGCGACTGCACCAATGACTGGCTTAAGGTTTTTTAACCTGGCAAAATTAACACTTTTGGTGGAGGTGGAGGCAAAGTGCAGGTCAGACATCTCAATAACTGTTTTACCTTTGCCGTGGCTGACCTCCACTGTCCATGTGCAGTTGAGGGAGCTGGGATAAACCTCTGGGAATCCAGGAGAAAGAATGGTTCCTCCTGGTCCACGAACATCACCACCACAGAGAGCTGAAAAGAAAGAGAGCGAGAGAGAGAGAGAAAGAGAGAGAGATAGGTTCAGTTAAGTCCTGAACCAAAAGACCAAAATGTTGAACAAGAAAAAAAAGTTTATCTGAAACTCCTGAAAGTTCTGAACTCAATACATATATTTATTTTTTTTGTCATTTTTTTAAAATGAAGGGAGCTCTTGTACACACAAAAATGATACAGGCACAGTTAGGTAAACACACAAAAAACATTAATAATAAACAATAAAGAGGACAACCAGAGATGTACAGAGAAACATCTGACAAAACTAATTACTTACCTGATTGAAATATGGTTATTTTTAATGATGACCAAGTCAAAGTCTTGAAGCACACATTTATTTGCAATCTTCACTGCACCATGTATTATTTAACAAACAAGGCACAAATCAATGTTTTATTTTCTGGAGGCTGATCATGAAATGCTGCCCTGTGGACAATGGAAGTGACAGAACGGAGACAGCGATCATTATCATACATGTGTTGGAAAACATTTTTCCAAATAGTAATAGTATCCTCAGACCATGATTACATAATCTCAGAAAGTTTCTTTCAAATCATTTTCACGCTCTCTCTGAACATATAAAAGACAGAGTCTGTGCATCAAGCAAGTAGTTGTGTGTAAAGTTTTGAATAAACCAAACTGTTGGCCAATCAGAGAGTCCATCTTTTTGCGAATACCGAGTTAGGCTCCATTCAGACTGCAGCCCAAAGTGACCCAAATCCAAATTTTTTTATCACTTATGTGACCTGAATCTAACATTTTCAGAACAGTCTGAAACGCTCAATTCCCAATTTTTCAAATCCAGGATGCTTTCATATGTGGTCCTGAATATGATCATCACTAGGGCCATTCTGCCATTGTGGCTCTGGGCAAGCCACTTCACCACATTGCTCTGTATGGATGTGTGTGACTGGTGGGGTGTGTTTAGTGGTGGTCAGGAGGCCGTAGGCACAGAATGGCAGCCACATCCTGTCAGACTGCCCCAGGGTAGCTTCCAAGGAAGCTTATTTGTAAAGTGTCTTTGAGTGTCTAGAAAAGCGCTATATAAATTGAAGGCATTAATATTATTATTATTGATAGAGAATTGCTTTTCTATATCCATCTGGCAACTATTATAATAGTAATTAATTAGTGTCCATCTTTGGGCCAAACTGATGTTTTGTTTAAATGAGTGCTGGATTATTGCTGTGTATGTGTGTGTTTTTGATAAATTATCATAATAACACAATAAAACATGTTTTTTAATCTGCATGTAAGATCTGATCTATAGTGTCACTAAAATGTCATAGTGAGTATTTCAATTTACATTTATCATAGTGCGTGTTGCACTCAAGATGCACATGAAGCTGTGAATAGACTCATTTAAAAATTGAATCAGATACATACTTGATGATGTATTCACATTTGCTCAGGCATACTAGTGTAATTATGTTTCCTTTTCCTGGGAGCTTTAAATGACCCAACCCCCTTATCTCTGCCCATAGTAAATGTTAACCTGTAATGCTCACCTATTTTCAGCATCCCACTCACTAACCAATCAGGTTAAGAGCATGCTTCTCTTCATGCAGAGGTCACTGAACATTGAAGTCTGCCCTTTTAGCACTCAAACATGCAACTACGGAGTCCTGAACAAAAGCATTCATTCATTCATTCATCTTCATGTCGGCTTTCTTCCCTTTCGGGGTCGCCACAGCGGAATGAACCGCCAACTCTCTGGCATATATTTTACGCAGCGGATGCCCTTCCAGCCGCAACCCATCGCTGGGAAACATTCACACACTCATTCACACTTTAACACTATGGGCAATCGTTCTTACTCAATTCACTTATACTGCATGTCTTTGGACTTGTGGGGAAACCGGAGCACCCGGAGAAAACCCACACGATCACAGGGAGAACATGCAAACTCCACACAGAAATGCCACCTGCCCCAGCCGAGCTTCTTACTGTGAGACGACCGTGCTACCCACTGCGCCACCGTGACGCTATCAAAAGCATTCAATCAAACACTATTATTTTAAGCACTACAAAACTGCAATATTATCCAACAACAATCTTAATTTACTATTGTGATTAGTCTTCCCAGTCATGTTTGTTTAAACATTTTTGACATTATTTTGAATTTACACATAAATCGTGAGGTGGGACCCAATGCCTTTGGAAGTAACTAAAAATAAGAAGTTCTTCAAGGAGGCTGTTTGATAAATATTTCATTCTGAAGTTCATAAAGAAGTTTCAGTCATAGAGGGATCATACATTTATTCAAAGGCTTTGAAACTCCATATTAGGGCCCTTTTAACGTAACAATATGAATATAACCATGAAGAAAACCACAGGACAAAATGAAGACAAACACTTGCTAATCACCAGTATTTCTTTCAACTTTTTCCCCCTTCTAACCCCCCAGCCTCTATCACAGAAACACCCATGGATGACGCTCCCTGTTTCCACAACAAGCAATCTATTGCCATCTATTTTATCTTTGTAACCAGAATGTTATCTGAAGCGGACATTACTAATCTTATAATCTAGTCCTAATATAACCTCACTTTCTGAGATTGTAGATTACACATACGCTCAATGGCTGTAAACTGTATACTGTATAATCTCTTGCTGTACACTGCAGGCTTTATTTTTGCCAAGTAAAGGTAGAATCTAAAAAAGAACCTCACATGGCACGAGGCAGCTTCTTAGGCTTTTAGATGGACCCATTTCTTGGTTCTCTCATGTGCATCTACCATAAGCCAAGCAACATATTTTAAACCCATGCAGCCCTACATCATCACCAGAAGCCTGGAAACCTCAGCTGCCTATTTGCAGCATTCAGGACCTATGGACTCGTGATGAGTCTGCTCAGTAAAAAGTGCCCGTGGATGTCTAATCTTGTGAGCGCATCAGTTCCTATCAGCCCAAGCAGCCTTCACAGCAAATTGCCTCTCAGAGTCCTCCTCAGTGGCGAGCTAATGGCCTTGCATTGGATCGCATTGTTTCAGTTTAGCAGGACCAGAGAAGAGAGAAAGAAGGAAAGTAATCAAATTCACGAAGGACAGGTGGCCTAAAGAGTTCTGACGGCGTGCGACACAGGTAACGCCACACAGGAATGCTGTTTAGCACTGTCTTGTTTTTGTAAATGCTCCGTTAAGCTCTTTGTCACCAGGTCTGAGCCTATTTATCCCAGATGCAAATTGACAAATGCCCCTTTTCAATTTAAACAAAAAATACAACAAAGAAGTGAAAGTTCCACATTAACTGGAAAGTGAATGCTACTTATGGCAAGATGTAACTAAGAATCGAATTAAGTGCAACTATCAGTGTGTTTTCTTAGTTTAGATTATTACCATAGTGAGGTCCTGAAGGAAATGTTTATGTAGTACTGCTGAATTCCCAATTTAAAGTATTTATTTATATTCATGAATTTATGAAAACGATATAAAGATGTTTCAATAGTCTACATAAACTACATTTTATTCAAAAATAATTTTATTTTGACATGCTTTTAAAAAAATGAACTTTATAAAGAAAACTGCAGAATAGAACATTTCTGCCATTAATTAATTCTTTAAACCATTAATTTGTGCAAAACATTCACCTTTTTAAATTCTGCGTTAAATAACATCAAGAAAAGTTTAATGCAAGCAAGCGGAGTTTAGAAGATCAGAGGATATCAGAGGAGACTGACCGTCGCAGGTAGGTAGTGCGTGGCTCCACCAGTGGTTTTTTTCACAGACCAGTGGTTCTTCATGACTCAGACGGTATCCTGAGTCACAGCCAAAGGACACAGTGGAACCAATAGAGAAATCTTGACCATAACGAAGCCCATTGACTGGGATACCAGGGTCTAAACAAGAGTAGGCATCCACTGTGACACCTAATAAAGTTTGGAAAAAGAGGATGAAGTTTAAAAAAGGCCATGTTTTCTGATGCTTTGCAATTAAATTAAAACATATTTTCATACGCTGGGAATCCTTAACCCTTGTAAAATTTAGCTCTGGAATTGAATTGTTTCATGCTTTGTATGGCAGCTGAATACTTAGCTAGTAATAGTAAGGTTCATAATATTGGACTTGTTCACAGTCAAAAATATGACTTAATCAACATTTATTCGCTGCTGAAAAACCATACAGTTAAAAAAAATGATTGTAACCCACCTAAAATCCAGAAATGTTGATAAACTGATAAAGTTCAAATACAAGTCCAAATGACAGAATTACCCTTTTATGTGCCCATTAAACCACAAATATTTCTCAAAGGTTCTGCATACCGCTTTAACATTTTACACTCCATTACACACATTTGGCAGCAAATTTGTCACAGTGTACAGATCTCAAATACTCAAATGAGAAAGATTTGTCAATTTAAACATGTTAAATACACCCATAGACTAAATATTCAAAAACTAGTATTCGTAAAGACAATACTCCATAATACATTTTTCAGAAGACTTACTTTCATAGAGGATCTTGAAGCCACTGTTTGAGCGACTGTTATCAGTGGTGAAGAGCATGTACATGTGATTTCCGCTGCTGAAGAGGAACTGAGGCACCTGTGTGCCATTGAATGAACCAATCAGAGGGGAGAGAAGGTTTGGCCCATCATGAAGCTCCAGGAAATCACAGTTTAACTCAGTCTGAAACCTGTTTAATGGAAAATATGTGTAGACTAAATTTAGGCTCATCACTTAGAAACAAGGTATGATGGGTAATATTTCTTCAGTTGCCTGTCCAATTCAAGCAATAAGTGACTATTTGACTATTGAAATTGGCCCATTAATCAATAAATAGTGGCATAGACATTATTACATCACATCTCAAATGGCAACAGTGATCACTGACTTTTTCTGTTTAAAACCTACTTTTTAAAATAGCCTAAGTACACAACTTGCTCGACACCTATAAAAATCTGCAGGTACAGAATGTTTTGTTAACCAATATGTGTTCGCACTTTGGAAGGTGAAAGTAATTGATAGAAAGACAAAACTCACTTTGTTTGACCACTTACAAAATAAATATGTTGTAAAAACACTGCATTTCATATTTGTAAAAGCAGACTTAGAATATCAGCCAAGTTTAGCAAAGCTTACTTCTCAAAAGTGATTTTGATGGAGCGTCCTGGTTCCGCCTCAATCACCCATTCACAGTTGAGTGAGTCTTTGTAGTATCCAGGCCATCCAGGAGACAATATTACCCCATTGGGGGCTGAGAAGTGCCCTCCACAAGGGGCTGATACACAAAAGACACACATGTAGAGAGTTAAAACGCTGTTTTCCCTTGTACTACCTGATTCTGCTTAAAAACTCAGTGACATACTTAGGAATTACCTAAATTGAATCTGTATACATAATGTACCTGTTTTTATACTCTTCATTACTCAAACTTACATTTGAGTAGAAAGGCATACAAAAAGGAAAAAAACTAAAATCACAATGACAGTTTAGAGAAGAGTGAAGAATCGATACTGTGTGAAGTTTCGTGAACGCAATTTCGGGAGGAGCGATCAGATAATTAGCAACCAATCTACAGGTGTTTCCAATCCTTCAGCCCACTCAAGAGATAAAACCGTAACCAGTCCACTTCCAATTTAACGATGAAATGAAAAATTCCCTCCGCCACCCCTGTCTCCACATCTCACAGCGTTTTCTCGGGCCTGGATCGCTTCTTGCCTCAAGGCCCTCCCGTGGACAGCTCGCCTAGTACGCTTATCTTAATCTCGCCGCATTCGCTTGCGTTTTCTGGACTAATTCTATGTAAGCGAACTCGTGAAAAGGCCATAAATGAAGTAATCAGGTGCAGGGGATGATTATTAATGAGAGCGGGAAAGAGTGGGCCAGGTGATGAAAATCAGGAGTGTGATCTTAAAACACGTAGTTCAATTTATCAAACATAAATATGTTGCATAACATTTCTGTTTATTATTTCAACAATAATTGATTTGGTATTTAGTGTAAATCAGCAAACAATTACATAAAATAAGCCACATTGAAATGTTTGCTTGGCCCAACTCTGGCTTACGAAAGTTATTTTCATTGCAATGAATTATAGGAAATGACTGGATAAAAACTGTCTGACCCATTTTTTTTATTTCGCATAGTACAATGCACTTCCAGACTTGCACCATGTTCGACCCACATACTATATGCCAGTACCAGAATTTAGCCCATTTAGTTTTTTTGATTGGGGACGTTTTGGGCTTACCAATGTGTTATCCCTTTTTTGGTGTTCTACATATGTTTCCCAACCCCCCATTCTGCCATAACTTTTACCCTCTTTCTTTTATACAGTTAGACAAAGAGTTCATTACCTTCACATTTGGGGATGGGTCCACTCCACATCACCTTGCCCCCCTTGAGCTCGCACGTGATGGTCTCTGCTCCTTGGGTCTTGATGAAGCCATCCTCACAGACAATGGAAATGGAGCTTCCTAGTTGGAAACTGTCTCCGAAGCGGCGAGCGTTCAGAGGCATGCCTGGATCCGGACACTCATTGTGCCCAAAGGCTGAAATATTTAGGCACATAAAAGAGAGTTATGTGACACTTTTTGATAATTATGTTATGTGATAACATTTTTGTCATAAAACATTCATTTTGCTAATCCTAAATGTGTCTTCATAATAATTAATGTACTATTTTTTAAATCGAGGGGTCAGTTGGATTCATTATAACACAAAAAACGTTAAATTAATATGTAAATGATGAAATACCAGACTGTAAAAATATTTTTATGCACTCAACTAGACTTTATGGCAATACTAGTGTCTGATACAATTTTTTTTGCCTTCAAAATACCCATGCCACCTACAGCTTTTCTAAGGGCTGCTAATAAGTGTTTTATTTCTGCTTGAGCTTTACGAAACTTCAATTTGCACTGTTTGTTCGGCAGGCTTCTCCTCTAGGCTTTGTTTATTAGTTGCAGAGTTATTGACCTTCCAGCTGTTTTTATCATAACTCCATGAAGCATATAGGAAGGCTCAGGGCAACTGGCCAGGAAACTTGCTGTGCTTCTGATGGATGTGGAGTGACAGGAAAGGCCTGAGAGAAGGACATGACGTTTGTCAGAATGAATACTGATTTAACGCCTTCCATCATGGCCCTGCCAGCTCCTAACAGACAACAGTGTGGTGTCGAGCCATTAAAGAACTTGATATTAGCGCTGAGTTTTAATAACTACGGTAGCACACCTCATATTCATGCAAACTGAGGACCTGCATGAGGACTTTGATGGATTAATATGATATTTTACATCTCCTTTAAGAAAGACCATCAAGAATGTATTGTAAAAATTGAAATGTTTATTTTAATCAAGGGGAAGAGAAACTATCAGATTAGCATTTAGCTCAGAAGCTCAGAATTTACTTTAAACTTGAGAGCAAGTTTTTTTTTCATCTCCAGCTCAAGCTACTTAAAAAAACCATCAAATAACAAAGTAAAGGACTGCATGTGTTATAAGTAGAGATAAAATCCTTCTAGGCACGGCAAGGCAAGTTTTTTGTGTAGAACATTTCCTACACAGGGTAATTTGGAAACAAAGAATAAAAACGAAAGTAAATTTAATAAAATCAAGCATTAAACAATTCAAGCATATTGATTAAAGCCCTGAAAATTCAGACAAAGATTAAGATATTGAAGTGCAGAAATAAAATAGTTGTTCGCACATTGGTGCTCTGTCGACAAAAGCGCAACTAAACAGGTGTGTCTTTAGCCTGGATTTAAACATGACTAAATTGTTAGCCCCCTTGATCTTCTCTGGAAGCTGGTTCCATCTGTGGGCAGCATGGTGACTAAAGGAGTATTTACGCTGCTTGGAGTTAATTTGAAATGTACCCTGTTCTATAATATAATGCTGCCTGGTGGCTTTTCTTAGAGATCTAAACATGGGAAAATATTGATTAATTAGTAGCCTTACTGCCCTGTGAAATTACCACTGAGTATTTTGCTAAGTAAGAGGTTTTATAAGCATTGATTAGACATTAGAGTCTTTGACTTGTCACATTGGTATGATTTAAATTGTATTATGTTAAATAAAAATTTTTATGTTAAAGTCAAGGAAATGTTACAAAGTTTTGAACTGGAACCCCACTTAGAGTGAGAAAAAGGTACAAAAAAAATACAAAAACACAAACCATTTGCTTTTTAACATATTTAGACATCTCTAATGAACTCCCCTCATTAGAAGCCATTGATCAAGCGTCACTCACTGCTGTAAGTGATGTTGAAGCCTCTGCCTGACATGGAGTGGTCTGCCTGGAACTCCATTCGCAGAATGTGGCTGTTGCTAGTTAGATGGGATGGCACCTCAGCTCCGGTGAACCGACCGATCACAGACGAGTCAAGCATCTCTCCATCTTTCAGCGTCAGAATGTCATATGGAGCCTCCAGGTCGAAGTCATTGAAGGCCAGGTGGATGCGGCTGCCTGGCTCCGACAGGATTAGCCACACACAGTTCATGTTGTTCCCATAGCCTTCTGGGTAATCTGGAGAGAGCACTGTGCCCAAGGGAGCAGTAAAGTTTGATAGGCAGGGGACTGAGAGTAGACAAGAAGAGGAGAGGAGAGGAGAGGAGAGGAGAGGAGAAGAGAAGAGAAGAGAAGAGAAGAGAAGAGAAGAGAAGAGAAGAGAAGAGAAGAGAAAAGTAATTAATCCTTAAAAATTGAACTAAATATATAAAATCCTAAAATGTATGTTTGCGTAATCAGCATATTAATAATTCACTTAGCAGTATTTAATACACCATACGGAGAGTGTCACTTTAGCTTCTGCTCTGTTTTGACAAACACTGTTAGACACAGATGGACTTCAGGCTATAAATAGCGCTGATTTGTTCAATCTTCCAATTAAAGATGGAGGAAGTTCAGCAAAGAGCCCTCAGCTGAAGTATCAGAGTTAAGCAGATGCCACTGAGTCAGAAGCTCTCCTGATTGGCTGTATGGATTAAGATAATAAATGCCTCAAAACTCATTTTACAATCTCCAAGATGTGGAAAAGACAGAAAAAAAACAATACAATACAATCTGATGAATACTCTTGAATACTATAAGACACTAGGCTAAAAGAAAAGATTTATTGTGCTATTTCTGTACCCAAAAGAGTTTATTATGACAAATTGTTTCATAAATGTATTCAATTCACATTGATATATTTAACAAACTTACTGTATTCTTGTACTTCCCATTTTTAAGAGATTAAAAGTTCTCGCCTCTAACGACTTCACAATTTTGTTGGTAAAAAAAATTATTAAATAAATAAATAAATAAATAAAAAAGGCTTCTTGTTATAAAACAGAAATCAAATAAACAAGCATAAAATTGCAACAACAACCCAAAACCTTACATAAAATTGGAAAAAGCTATTCATCAGTTTGTACTGTGTTGTAATGCTGACAAGACTTACAAATGCAGATGGGGATGTTGGCTGACCACTGGTTGTTATTCTGACAGGATATTGTCTTCTCTCCAATAAGCTCAAACCCAAATTGGCACTCAAAGCGCAGCATGTTCCCGTTAGAGAAGCCATCTCCTTCTCTCATGCCATACAGCGGAGTACCGGGGTCTCCACAGCTCTCTTTGTCAATTTCTGTAGAGAGAGGAGCAAATAATAAGACCAACGACTCTTCAAAGAAGACACATTATTTTTATTACCTGCGTTGAAGGAAACTAGATGGATCCATGAAAGCACTCAACTTTGGTCATGTATTAAATGCAGCTAATATGGCTTTCAGCTAATAAGCTGGTTCAGTGGACACTGTGAATGATGAGGTTGACTTCCATATTAAGCAATCAATTTAGCACCTAAAATTGTGTGAACTCTACCCCTTGTCCAATAAGATTTTATCCAATATGTGCAGAATGTTAATTGAATGTTTAAATTTAGAGTTCTCAGAGTTATCTCCGTTCTATCCGTGGAAAGAAGAAGAAAAGCAGAGAACGTGGTTTTGAAAGTGTATGAAGTTTTTGCTTTAAAAAAAACACCACAGAACTATAAACAAAATCATGAAGACTAAGCTTAGGGGTTCGTCTTTGCTTAAATGAACACACAAAGAAAACCCTGCATGTGTCTATATGACTAACACCCAAACATCTGCTTATGCTTATCATAGAATAATCTCTCTTTTTTGTGTTTCTTTTTTTGTGTAAATTACTGTAGGTGGACGTTGCAACTTAACAGCCTTTGTGTGGCTCACAGTTAAAAATATTCACATAACTTTAATGAAATCGGTCATTAGCTGGTTTGATCCAGTTTAACCCCTTTTACAAACAGGAAAAGTATGCATATTGTAAATTAAGTGTTCCATTATTCTCAATGCAATAAAAGTTAATTCCTTGTAGCTTGTAGTTAAATAAAAGATAAAAACATATTTTTATAGATCAGTTTTTTTCCTATAGTTTAACACAGTATCTTTTTGTTTTACTGTAAATCCACATCTAATTGTGTGAGAGAGAAATATAAAACTACAACAACACAACTAAATAAAATACTGCTTGTCTCTGTTGCAAAGGCATTTGATCCATTGCAAAAATATATCTTTTTTATTCCTACTCTCCTATACCTACAATTTACTGCTGTCTGCTGTGTTCCTTACATTGCTGGATTATCCCCATTATCAAGTCTTCATGGTCATTGTGTTCAAAGTTAATAAATGTGTGTAAACCCATTTCCTGGATCTACTTTCCTGTGTACTACTGAAAGCACTAATAGTACCGACGGTTAAAATTATGTTTTCATGACACTTTAAATAAATAATTATTCCTTTAAATAAATGTAATATTGTGGTTAGCTTTCAAGCAGCATGAACAAAAATGTATTTGTGAAAAAAAATTCTATGTCATATAAAAATAAAATCCTAGAGAAATTCATTGGTGATGACCTTAAACTCAATCAACACGGTGTGAAGCTGAGCAGAAAAGAACGGCAGCAGAGCCCAGTGTTGGGCTCAGATAAGCTCCAGACCACCAAGCCTTTAATAGTGAACCGGTCATCCAGGATATTTCCACCAAAATAACCAGTCTGGGGTCAGGGTACCTAGATAACACCATCCATGTGCATGAAACAGACCTGGTGGGCAACGGGAGCAGCCAATACATCTTTCAGACATTTTACACAGCCATGCACAGGTGAATTATGAACTCCAGCTTCCAGTTCGGGTGAATGGTGAGAGGCAAAATGAGACCAGCATTCATTTAAACCCAAATTTAACTTTGAGCATGCAGGCAAGAGTGGGTCTTCTTGAGCTATAATGGAGGTCTTTGGCCAACGTTTGATGTATGGCATTAATTTCCCACATGACAGTCTATTTATGACCACCACTGTGTTTTCCACCACTGGTCAATGAGGAGAGGTGGCCAAAGGAAGGTGAGGCCATTTTTATTTGCTGTGTATTTATGATGAGCTAAAAACTGGAGTACAAATTGTCTGGAGGAGCTGATGGGGTGTGAATAATCCCAGAGAGCGTTGCAATGATGTAAGGTTATAGAGTCAAATCGAATGCCTTTTTTCCACTATGCTATTCATGCAACTGGTCTTCAGAGTGCCTGTAAAGTTGAGGACCTCTCATCACCTTACACTCTCTTACACATTTAGATCTCTACATACACATCCTTGGCTAATTTCTCTTGTAGTAGCAGACCCATCACTCTCTAGCTACTAACTGGATGTGCTGCTGAATGTGTAAAGAAACCAGATCATTACTTAGCTGCTGCTTTTAACTAATTGGAAAAGTCCAGATAATCCTATATTGTTATTCTTGTAAAGAAAATTCGACTGAGAACTGCAATGGTTGCATAATTATAAATCACTTATCTGCATTTTTTTTTAATGTCTTAATGTCTTTTAATGGTCTGTCAAAATGTTTATTTTTTCTTCTAAACATTGTCTGCTTTTATATTAAGGTTCATGTTTTTGCTTTCATCTTGTGTTTTTGTCAAGGCTCCATACCCTTTCTGTTTCATGCATGTCCCTGCTTTTTTAGTTAACAAGTTTAGCACTTTATTAATTTAATTAGCCCTGTTTTCCCCTTGTTAAGATTGATTGTTTCCCTTTATAATATTTAGCTTGCTTTATATTAGTTGGAGATATAGCTTTGTTATGTCTTGCCAAGTTGTTTGTTACTGTCCTTAAAGTGACTTATGTTTTGTCTTGTTGAGGTTTACTTCTTTCTTTTTTTGTTTTTCTTCATGTTGATAGTTTAGTATTTTTCCCTTGTGGGTTTTGGTTTGTAGTTTTCTGTTTGTGGCCTGTCTTTTCTAGTTAATAAAGAGTTATTGCCACCTTTGTTCACAATTTGGGTTCCATTCTCCATACACATTCTGACATTTGTGTTCAATAATTTAAAGGCAAAATAGCATATGATTAAAGTAATTTTTTTTGTATGGTACACAGCCATGTGTGTTATGAAAGTTTTGTGCAACTATCCCAAAACTAATTTTGGAATGGATACAGTCACTGTTGAGTTTAATGGTGCCTGTTTTTATAGATAATATATATTTTTTCCTTAAACTTTATTAGTATTTGCATTTCATATGCTAGAGGTTATCGTGAAACACTGACTAGATATTTTTATGTACACACTGATGATCAGCCAATCCCAGGGGAGCAACTGCATATATAAAAATCTAAAAGTAGTGAAAATAACTTGCTGAAGTTCAAACCGAGTATCAAAATAAAAAACAAAAAAACAATATTAGAGATAGATTGTGGAATGGTTGTTGGGGGCAGGCAGTTGGCTAAAATTGTTTCAAAAGCTACTGGCATTTTCCCCTTTAAGGTATAAAAGAAGGGTCTGATATAGTAAATCTATTGGGTGCGATGTGGTTTGTTTTAAAAGGATGTTTTATGTCAGAAGAGAACATGTACCTGGTAAGAACTGATAGAATGTCAAGAGCAACCACTTTTTACACCCACGTTCTGGAAAATAGCATCTCTAAACATGAGGGTAAAAGTTACTGTTAGTTACACCTTTGTAAGTGAAGTCAAACTAGACTTGTAGCAGGTGAAAACATGAATGATATTAAATGTATAATTTGAATAATGGGATATCATTATTTCTATGTTAAAACAAATCAAAAGCAGAGTAAGAATCTATAAGTTTCTATCAGTTCCATAATGTACAATTTTAACATTTAAGTAATTAAGTGCTCCAAAGGGCCAACTACAGGTATTGACTAATGTCTATGGCTATCGATTTTAAAACATTCTCCTTAATTTTATACAGAGATAAAGCAGACATTATGACTATGTTAAGCAGACAATATGAATTATGGGATCATTGAAGGGTTTGAAAAAATAGGGTCAGAGGGGAAAAATATATAGATTGAATGAGACTAGATTAGTATCAATGTGTTTGGACTATCCTGTTGTGAACACAAAAAGCTTTGAACAAGGTTGGGTATATGAAAGCTCTCATGGGAAGTTTGGGAAATTCATTGTTCTTCATGAAATATCAATGAGTATCAGTGAACTTTGGCATGTAATACATCAAAAACCATCCAAAACGTTTTCCTCAGTGCAGCTCTCATTAAAGTGGCCTTCACTAAAAAGCCTATAAATAAATTTTAATCGCAGATCTGCTTCTTATTCATTGGAAAAAGGCAAGTAATTTATCTCTCCCTTTGTGCATACCACAATTTTTTTTCCGTTTCAATAATGCTGACTTTATCCCTCTCAAGAACGTGCTCATTACGGCAAAGTCGAGTTGAGACACAAAATAACACTTTCTAAAACACAAGTCACCAAAGTCAAGAAAACACGGCCGAACTCCCTGGAGGATCTCTGCTTTTACGTCTTTGAATTGTTCAATTAAATGTGACTTATCAGGCATGTCAAAGGGATAAACTCAGGAAAAAAAAAATATATATATTCATAAATACATCTTTACTGAATTTAATAAATAATGCAGGTGAACATGTGTTCAATATTTCAGAAGAGTGTCAAAATATTTCTGTTTATATTTTGTTTATTTCCATAGTTGTACATTTTTAACAAATTTCTGTACTGGTCTAGGATGAGTCAACAGTAATTTTATCAATAAAAATGGCACCTTTTTGTTACTTTTTGCAACTATTTTGTTATTGAATTTGACGTAAGAAATTTACATAGAGAGATTCCTTCAAGCTAAATGAGGAGGAAAACGAATGCATCATGAGCAGAAAACAGCTGAAGTTTACCAGTGAGGGAAATGCAACCATCAAACTTCAGTCACCGTAAACACAGTTAATGACCCATACAGATTGTGCATTTGTCACAGGCGTCAGCATAATGGAGTGTGTTTGAATCAGAAGTGTAAACTGCAAGATGAGATAAAGTGTATCTGCAGAGTGCTCAAGGCCAGAGTTATTCAAACTCTGAGTCACCAAAAAGAGCCGCAGGTCTGACACTGCTTTTTTTCAACTACTTTTCATTCTAGTAGACACTATAGGGAAACATTAAAGCAATGAGTCACCCATGAAATTAAAATTCTTTCTATCACAAGATGGATTCCTGTCAGTGAAACGGTACTATCTCAATAAATCAATCTCAATCATTTGGTACTGGAACTATTTGGAAGCATCTCCTGGATGCACTGGTAGGCAACATCAGTGATGTAACATGGGGTGAAGAGGTGTTTTTGGGTCTCATAACATTGGACACCATCACCTCGGTGACAAAGCAAGGGGTGATTAGACCCAGACTTCCGTTTAGTACCAGTCTGCGAAGGACTTTTGCCATTTGACCATCCTGCAAACCAACTCCATAACATCATTTTGGGGTCCCTGGTACTTGGCAAGTTTCCTCTCCTTAGGTTCTTATATATGATTTTCCCAGGGAACCATGAGCTTCATCATGATTATGTTTTGTCATCTCAGATCATGTCTGGCCGGAGGACTGTTGCACTCCTGATTTTTTAGTCTGCACTGGTTGCCCATATTAACCTGTATTCAGTTTAAACTCCTGCTACTAACAGACAAAGCCCTCCATTTCTCAGCACCTTCCTACCTTTTAGAACTGATCACTGTTCAAACTCCTGCCCGTTCCCTCCGTTCCTCTGGATCCTTTTCTCTTGTTCTTACCAGGCCCACTAAGCCACTTTTTTTTCTCATGCATTTCCCTTAGTTGCCTTGTCACTCTGGAATAAGTTGGAGAATTTTAAATCCAGTGTTAAAACACTTTTGTTCAGACAGGCTTATTATCTTTAATGTTTGTTTGTTTGACCTGTGTTTATTTCTGCTGCTGTTTTATGTGCTTTAAACTCTGTTTGATGACTCTTGAGGTCCGCTGGTTCTAGGCTCGGCTAGGGCAGGTGGCATTTCTGTGTGGAGTTTGCATGTTCTCCCCATGATCGCGTGGGTTATTCCAGGTGCTTTGTTTTCCCCACAAGTCCAAAGACATGCGGTATAAGTGAATTGAGTAAGAATGATTGCCCATAGTGTTAAAGAGTGAATGAGTGTGTGTGAATGTTTCCCAGCGATGGGTTGTGGCTGGAAGGGCATCCGCCACGTAAAACATTTGCCAGAGAGTTGGCGGTTCATTCCGCTGTGGCGACCCCGAAAGGGAATGAATTCTGATCTCACTCCAGGTTAATCAGGTGCTAATCTGAGAACCACATTATAGACTGTCTGTAAGAAGAATTTGCTCAAAACTCTAACACCATCAGACCTCTTCAGCTTGAGTCAGTCCTTCTCCTTTGCTCTGCTGATTTGGGTCTTGGGGAAGTAGCACAAGCCTGCTTTCTCTGTTGCCAGAAGCGCCATTCTAGTGTAACTCCTACTCCGTCACTTCTGGTTCTGCCTTTACATTTCTACCTGTCTTACCTAAATACCTGAAGCTGCTACCTTTCAATTCCTGGAGTTTCTGTACCGGGTGAAAATCTGTATTTAATTAAAGAAACGTGATGTTAGTTAATCAATGTGAAGAGTACATTTTTTCAATAAGTTCAGATGTGTATGCTTAGCTCTCATTATCTTCTTTGCTGAGTTCTCGATTTTCAAAGCTTTGGTATTGTTTTTGAATCACCCTTTATTTTAGGGCTTCTCTTTGATTGTCCATTTTACCACTTATAGAGGAATAGCTGCAGAGGGTTACTTGTCCCATACAGAGCAGCACGGATGGGGCTTTATGGAAGACCCAGTCATATGTGAAATTATACTAATCTTCTAGGACACTAATAGAACAGAACAGACAAATAAAAACGCCCTTGTACAGGTAAAAAAAAAAGGATAAATACAAGTTTTAAACAAAAAGTAACAAGAATAAACTAAATTATATTCAATATTTCTATATGTTGTATAACGGTATGTGTTAGTTACTTGTTATTTAGTAATTTATTTTTTGTTTACTTTGTTTTTGTATTTATATAGTAAAGTAAGTTAAAGGTATGCTTAAATATACAAAGGTCAAATTAATTAATGAATTATAAACTAACACAATCAATAAAAGCGCTCTAAAAGCATTTATACATTGATTTAGACAGAGCTGTTGTTTTTGTAACAATGAAAACAGGAAACACTTTCAGAGACCATGCCTGTCTCTATAGTGGTATCTATAATACTGAAACAAGCATGGTTACACTGACATTCTATTCAAAATGTAACAGTTGCAACATTTTCCATTTTTTATATCTGTTTTTAAACCTGCAATAGTGTAATCTGTCACAATCTGTTTATCTCGACTGTGAAAATGTCATCAAACCAAAGTGTTTCAGTTTCATTTTCCAACCGATGTAAATGATAAAAAAAACAGAAAACGTAATCCTACAAAAAAATCTAAATAAATAATTCAAAAGCCACAAAACTCCTTGGTCATCCAAAATTCATGTCTAAAGCATGTTTATTAATTTCTTTTTTAATCAGTCCCTCAAGTATGACCAATTCTTATTTAATGATTGACAGGTCCAATTAGAACTATACCTGGGAATCGAAGATGTCAAACACAAAGTCGTGCTGCTCATCTATGCCCCATACCGGTTGAATTGTAATAGGTCTGGAGAAAAAGTCAAATCTAGTACAATCTGCATTTTTTTCTGTCTCTCAGATGGATATCATACATTAATCTGTTTTTTCTCTCGCTCGCTCTCGTCTTGCACTTAAGGGGATTCATTTGCTCTCTCAGTCAGTCTCTCTCATTATACTGAATGGCACGCTGTTCATCACCCCGACACTAATTTATTACAAAACCTTGAGGGAGGAGAGATAATCAAAGATATGGCTTTTGTAGGGCTTGCTGCTGCTCTCCAGTGAATGTGCTGGGGATGAAATTCGGTTGGAGTGATTTGTGGAAACTGCTTCACTTTTATGCACACTGACTTTTAAGCATCCTAGTTGAGTCCCCTGAATTAAGAAGTGGACATGAGCAGGTAAATACTGTCTGGCTGTTTGATGCTAAACTCGGGTCAGGAGAAGTAAAAATCAGTTTCTCAGTGCATCAGAAGAGCAGGATGGAGACGAGAGCTCTGATTGAATCTGGGATGATGCCAGACAGACTGTTTGTACAATTTTTCTCCATCCTGATTTTCAGTGTCTGTTTGTTTGCTGTTGCAAATAGGGCTGTTTTGTGTTCACTCCGTCATGCTGACCTCAGCTAACCTTGACATCTGGGTTGCCAGACACTGTTACCATCACTAAAAACTATTTATGTTTAGCCTGGGCCAAAATAGTCTGTCTCAAAAAAAAAACAAAAAAAAAAAACACAAAGATTATGTATAAATTCACCTATAGATACATATTTTTTTCACTAGGTACTCTTTCCATTAGTGAAGTGACTCTGTACGGGTACCATTCTTTGGAGAAGAGTACCTTTGTAGTTGATTTTGAAGCCGATGGATCCAACACTCTCATCTGACTGGAGGTGAAGCCACATTTGATGTGTCATGCTGACGATAAGATCCGGAACAAAGCTTCCAGTCAGACTGAGGCGAGAAAGCAGATTATAAAGCGTACAGAATAAAAAAATACAGACTATTATGCACATATGCCCTTACTGTACTGAACATTCTGAATAATAAAACAGTTGCAAAAGTTTTCTTTTTCATGATAAATGACATGGTATGAGTCTATCAATCTTCAGAATTTTGAAATAAGCTGTCAAGACATATTAACTTTTTTCTTAACAATAATATTAATGTCCCAAAAAATGCTAAAAGTTTTTGCCACCAATTCAGACCCTTAGTTTATACTTGTTTTTACTTGTAAAGTTATTTTGTTTATTTTGAGAACCCTCTGATGCATAGTGGTCAATGCAGTGGATGGCTATTTAAAAATATTTTTCTCCTAAATGCAATGTTTTTTATGCCGTTCTTGCTGAGATTAATAAGAGAATAATAAGCTTCACATTCAACCATGCTTGCTTTATCTTTCAGGTACAAATAAGGGACTTAAACAATATATAAAGGTGTAAAATTTGTTAAAATATTTTTTTTAAAGCATAACAAGAAATGATTGTTCGTGGATTTACCACAAAACACAATTTCATTCAAATGTATAATAAGTTCATACTGTTTTATGTTGAGTGCTCAGGCTTATTTAGTCCCCGATATTATACATGTCTACAACTTCTTGATACGACGATGTTTTTAAAACCTTTTTTCATATATTTTGTTTGAGGTCCTAAGAACAATAAAAAACCTAGAGTTTCCTTATTCATGAATCAAAGGGTTAAGTAAAAATAAGATTAATTTGTACGTAATATGTCCAAAATTAATAAAAGCTTAAATGATGTAGAACATTAAAACACATTTACAAATCATTTAAGCAAATGTTACAATTTTTATTTAAAAAAAAGTGTATAAAAATAAAAGAAAAAATGTCAATAATCATAGACACAATTCTTTTCAGTAAAGTACACTTTGCGAGTACTCACACTTGCAAGATGGTTTTTGGATCCGCTACCTCCCCTCCATCACCGATGGTCAATGTGTCATAGCCCAGCTCCAGGTCAAACTCCTCAAAGTTAATCTGAATCACCTGTTGGCAAAAAATTACCCATGATGCTTCGTGAAAGGAATTTTAGAGCTTTGGTTCCTAAACTGTCAAACTTTCTTCAGTGACAAAAAGAAATTGAATTCACGATACAAAATAGATAAAAAAAATAACTGTTGAATAGCCTTATCAAGCATGACATATTATCAATTAAATAATAAAAAAACATTTTATTTTTGAGAGGTAAAACATCACAGGCTGTTCAAGAATTTCAAGGATTTAAAAGTGTACAAAATAGTTCTAATCATAATATACAATGCATGGCAGTTTAAAGAATCAACTGTTATAGCAGCAGTACTAGACATAGCAGTTCTAGCATTGAGAAGTATTTGCTACCAATAGTATTACTCCTATAGGTAGCATTTTATAACAACTACGCACTACTAACAATTTATTAAGCATGAGCAAACAGTTAATAAATAATTTAAAAAGCATTATTTCTGTTAATGTACATTTTTTAGGCAGTTTCTAAATAATACTTTAAGAACTTTATGCTTGGTTTATAAGCATTTATGTAATTTGCATAATAACATTAATTTCATTATTTATTAAGCAATTTAATATTCTTAATTAATCATTTATAAATTTAACTTTTACTATTTAAAGTTAGTTATTTTTTATTAATGATTCATGAGATCATCTAGAACATGTTAAATATATCTCTATTAAAATACTTAAAAACACATTCATGCATTTTATTATTCAGATATATAGTAACTGTTACTCAGTGTGATAATAAACACATATTACTACTGTAACTCACAATTAATTCAGCTAGAGATGTAACATTTAGTAGCTGGCAGTTAACTGTTTTTGTGAGCTCTTCTAAAGTGAGGACTATTTTTGACGTATAAAGCATGAACACAAGATATTTAAAGGCTCATGTTTATTCTAAACAGACAGAAAAAAAAACCATAACATTGAAATATTTAATATTGTGTTAATGCTTTAAAAAGCAGTAAATAGTAATAATAGTGGTAATACATGATAAATAGTACTATTCGAATAAGTAATACACACCAAAAAGCGGGAAAGAGTGCATACATTCTTGTTTTGGTATTTTATTATGTCTAAGGGTTTACCCATACTTGCCACTAGTGCTTGGTAACAGCGTCAAACATTTTTGATCAGAGCTTACAACTCAGTGACTGAAGCATGGCAACCGTTGTGGCGATGCACTACTGGGTTCATGATTAGAAGAGAGTCAAGAGGAAGCGAATCAATCCAAAATATACAGTAACAAACATAAACATAACTTTTTTCCTCACACTCTTCTTTTCAATTTTGACTGTGTGTGCCAGTGATATTATCACTTAAAGTGAGCACAAGTCAGAACCATTTAATGACTGCACTGCACCTTTACGTAATGGTAAAGTAATTATAAAAAAGTAATATAATCAGTATATCCAGCTATTCAGTAAAATACTTTTTTTAATTTAAATTTGAGTCATTTATAGTTGTAGATGGTAGATTCTCCTAGTCTGCTCTCTGTCGCTCTCCCGTGGGAACCTGATCTTCACGAGAGCAGAGATCCATATGTAAAAGTCACTCTAATTATAGCAATTACACACAGCATAATCCATCAATTCCTTCTGATGCACTTATTTCCAGAGTCCCACCCTTCCTGGATAATTGGGGGTTCGTAAAGAGCACTGAGGTATTGGAAAGTGGGATTAGAGGTGTGGACGACCAGATGCCTCAACTCTCTATTGATTAACTCATTGGAGGCAAGGGATGGAATTAGTTGCCATGGCAAGGAGTCTTTCAGCAAGGCCCGGGCTTTAGTTATGGATGTGCGAGAGCTACTTATGACTGATGATTGATGCTCAGAAGGCATTGCTGAACAGATAATAAAAGTTGTTTTTCCATGTAACTGAATATAAAATACTCCAGAGGCCAGTCTCACTAAAGGTCAGTCAATAACAGATCCGGTGGAGATGGAGGATAAATGGGATGAAACCCTTGTGGAATCAAACTTGAGACCTCGTGTTGTAATGGATTTAAATTTTAAAAACAGTATTGGAGCTTTGAAGACTGAATCAAGCTTCCAAATCAACAACATGAAGAAAATGTAAAAAAGATAACTTCTGTTCAGCTTTGGACATCTGTAGTTGTCATGGTAACTGAGGTCATAAGCTAATAGTGTTGTTTAAGAGAAAAAGCAAGGTTCAGAGAATACACACAAGTATATATTTCAAGGCTCGGCAATTATGACTTTTAAAGGGTTCAGAAAAGCATGTGAGAAACTCTATAGAGCTTTAACCATTTCAGAGCAAGGTCCCATCATAAAATGACAGAAATCTTTTCATATTATTACTGTAACTCTTAAAAAACAGATATACAAATGTGTAACATTGCATGTACTTTAATTGTAACAGCCTTAGATGCTACCAATTATGTTTTTTTTTTCAGATTTATATTGGAACATTCAGGTTCTGATACTAGTTTTATTTGTTTTGCTTATTTAAAGTGCTAATGTTCTCGTGTATACTGTTTTCCGGTTTTGGTTTAGAGTTTGGTTTAAGCAAGTTGATTAAAGCATTGGCTTCATTTCTAATCTCTGTGTTCTCTATATGAACTATTGGATTCATTCACCCTTGATTTCCTTGCTACACCTGTCTGTTGTTAGCTTGCTATGTGTTTTTCAAATGACTTGGTCAATCCTAGTATGTAATTTCCCATCACCCTGTTCCTTCTGCTGCTGTGTTTTGAACTCTCCATTCTGCTTATCTCTTCTAGTTTCTCTGTGTTCCCCTCGATGTTCTTGTTGTTGTCTCCTGGATTAACAGTGTTTTGCTTTGACATAGTCTGCTGCTTTCTGTTAAAAGGAAAGTGTTTTTTTCATCTGTCTACTGTTGAACGCATGTTGATAAATCACCTGTTGATTTTTTATTTAATTTTTATTTTTTTTGTTGTTGAAAAAATCATTAGTCTACAGTACTAAAAAAACCTAAGTAACATTTTTTTAAATAATGATTAATGAAGAGAGGGTAACTTTGGGAATAAACGCATAATTATCGCATTTATTAATCACATTTTTGCTCACATCTGCAAAAAAAAATAATCAAATTAAAGACTGTTATTATGAGATATACGCAGTGTGGTCATAGTGTCAAAACAACCAGATGCTGTGATCAGGAGTTTGCTGAAGGTAAGAGCAGAGCACATGCTGTCAGGTTGTCTTGCTCCCCAGGCTAGTCATAGTGTCGTTACCCCAATTAAGTTCTCAGAGCAGGGACGTCTGCTTTCTTTGAGATGCACCTTTCTCCAAACTAACAAAAAGAAATGTATCTTCCCGAATTTACTGCCTGAATACACATGCTCACATCTACAGCATCAGCCAAGAATTTCACTCATGCTTTCATGGTGACGGAGCAAACAATATGCAGCCTTCCCTGACTGACAATTCCAGAAGTGCAAAAAGCTAGGAGGACAGGGGAGTTTTAAACTAAAACAGATTTTCTTCATATGCACCGAATATTCGGCCACCGATAATTTTCGGTTTCGGCCGAAAGAGTTTTTCCACCCAAACAACATGGCCAAAACAGTGATGACGCAATCACAGCCTGCACGTGATTGTCAGAAGCAACGGTTCCAGCAAGACATAAGTTTGCGGTGGAACAGCACGTATGACATGTCGCAAAACCTCTTTGACCTAAAGCGAGTCTTGGCTGCATATAGCGCAGATCACGAGCTCCCCGCGACATTCACTGCACACCTCTTAATAGAGAACATTCTCTGTTATTCCCCGATTTGAGCAGCTAACTAAAGAAATCAGCTCCTCTGATGCATCTGTAGCGGACGTAACACCTTTAATCGCAGCGCTAAAGCTTCTCTTAAGTAAAGAGGTTGAGACAGACCACGGAACGAAAACAATGAAAAGTACAATCTTAGAGACTGTCAGCACATGTTTCACATAAGATCCGCATTATAAAGATCATTACTTGTATGCCGAAATACAGCTGTGCGCACGAGAAATGATCCAGAACGTGCTGGATGCGGAGAACCTGCAGGAGAGGGAAAAGGCCTGTACATTACTATTGAACGTACGCATGAGTGAGGTAAAGTTAAACATTTAAGTTTGAATTTTATTTTATTTTTACAAATTTAGAAAGACTTTTATAATTTGTAATTGAATTATTCTTTGAAACTTTATCATATCAATTTATTTTATAGTTTATATTATTTAAAATATTATATCATTTTTATTATAATTTATGCAATTACAATGCCATGATTTGAGTAAGGTTAGCACACATTCGCAGCCATAAATGCAATAGTACCAATAATTGGCAAAATTTATTTCTGTGTTTCGGTTTTTTGTTTTTGGTCTTAGTTTTCTCTTTTTCGGTTTTGGCCAACAATTTTCATTTCAGTGGATCCCTAATATATATAAATATACAACTCAATCAATAAAATGTTGAGTTTACATCATTTTATATCTTAGCCTAGAGTCTGCTAACTCTTTGACAGATTGAAAGCAACATGGCAAAACCGAGGCTGCAGGAAAACAAAACGAGCATCTCAAGCAGGCTGGCAGAGCTCCAAACCTCTCCAAGAGCTCCAATGAGAAACGGAAAATAAAGGAACAACAGAAACAGAAAAACAAAACATCTTTCTCGCCCAGGAGGCCTTCATGCTTGCTTCTATCCATCAGTCATGGGAACATGTCCAAAGAATTTCATCACGGCCTTCTTAACATTTAAATGGCCTGAAATATGGCTTGCATCGACATGGGCACTCTGCTTACAGGAAAGAAAAAAGTAGCACCCTCACTAAAGCTCATGAAGCAGAAAGGTGAATTGTTTTTATGCATTATTCCATCCCAATAGAGGTCAAGCATACTTTCCTTGACCAAGGGTAGATAGCTTTTTAGGCTTTGCTTGTTGGAATCAATTCAAGTTTGAAGAACAGAAGCTATTTCCATTGGTTTCCATTTTTAGCGACTTTCTTAAGCAGAAATCAATGAGCGCACAAGGTCTTGTGATGACAATGCAAACATGTCCTACGTTTCGGCAAGCTGTCAATGTGAATAAGAATGAAAGCCTTTCACATGTTAGGATAGAAAGCCGTTAAAACATTGAATCCCATTGAGCTGATTCATATTCTCAGAGCTTCACTCTTCCTAAAGGAGTGGACTTTAAAAAATGTACCAATCAATATCTTGATTTTGACCATGTTTTTAGAGTATGATGTCTTTTTACAAACATTTATGAACAGGTCAAAAATTGTTTGCTGTTTTGAAATGATTATTTATCTGCTCAAATAATGCATTAGAATAAATACATAAACATCTGTATCTGTACAGATTCATCAGTGGCACTACTTTTCTCTCTACCACTAATTCTTTACTTTAAATGTATGCAAAAGCTTTTCTGACAGGGTAATTACAGGGAAAGTACAGTGTACTTATAGGATGATTACTGTGTAACTGCAAACTAGTTACAATGTACTTATATGATAGTTACTGTGTAATTACAGGGTAGTTACAGTGTAGTTGTAGCTTAATTACCACGTAATTACAGAGTAGTGACAGTGTACTTGTATGAAAATACTGTGAAATTACAGGGTAGTTACAGAGTACTAATAGGATGATTACTGTGTAACTACCAGGTAGTTATAGAGTACTTATAAGACAATTACTTTGAATTACAATGTAGTTACAGTGTATTTTTAGCATAATTACTGCATCATTACAGGATTGTTACAGTGTTTTTGGTGATAATTACTGTGTAATTACAGTGTCGTTACAGTGTACTTGTAGGATAATCACTGTGTAATTACAGGGTAGTTACAGTGTTCCTATATGATAATTACTGTGTAATTACAGGGTGGGTACATAGTACTTATATGATAATTACTATGCAATTACATGGTAATTACAATGTAGTTGTAGCATAATTAATGTGTACTTACCATGTAGTTGCAGTGTAGTTTCATGATAGTGATTTTGTAATGCCAGGGTGGTTACAGTGTACTTATAGGATAGTTACTGTGTAAATACATGGCAATTACAATCTACTTGTAAGTTTTTATGAGTACTTACAGGATAATCGCGGTGTAACTATGGAGAACAAACTCCACTTTCCCTCATCCAG
Source organism: Danionella dracula (assembly GCA_900490495.1). NCBI lineage: Eukaryota > Metazoa > Chordata > Actinopteri > Cypriniformes > Danionidae > Danionella > Danionella dracula. The sequence continues at coordinate 5,752,151 of UELW01000111.1, forward strand.
GTTAGTTAGAGCAATTCCGGTGTAACTTTTTATTAACCAGAGAAAACATAGAAATAACTACACAAGATGTGTATTACAAATTGTTAACCTTGAGAATTATAAAAAAACTGATGTGAACAGTTATTACCAATAATTATCCAGTAAGTACACAGTAACGTTCTTATTATTAAGTACTTACCCTGTAATTACGCTTTAATTACTCTTATAAGTACACAGCAATTACCGTGTAATTAGTAGGCTGTAGTCTAAAGTGTTAAAAAAAAATTAAATGTAGTATTTTTAAATGAAGCATTTTAAGTGATTACATTCTAAACATAATATTCTGTTATCCATAATGAAAATCCATAATCCGGTAATTTGAACTGTATTCTGAAACTGAACTGTTACAAAAAACTAATGAACTGCCATCTTTCCATACCATACAAAGTTATACATCAAAGAAAAAACCTCTCACCCTCTCACCCTGATTATCTCCCAGCACACTCATATTTTCTCATCTGGATATAGCTGTTGTGTATTGTGCATCTCAAACTGTTTGAATTAAACTCAAGTGTGGCTATAAAATCCCCAAGAGCAATAAAGCAGACACAGTTCCCCTTTATAGACATGATGAACAAAGCCCATCATGCACTTTCCAATAAAAGTGTACAAGCTTTGAAGGGAAGAAGAGATGGATAGAGAGCTGTTTGTCAGATGCAAGGCCATAAAAACAAACGAGGGAGGAGGCCAAAGAGCAGAATCATTCAAACACAGATTGGGCGCTCATGAAGCACTTTCTCTTGATTTCTGAAAATGCTTACACATTTCATATGAAAAATGGAGCAGTTAGTTTATTCTAAATTGAAAGCTTTTGCCATGTGTCCTTGCTACATAAAGCTTTTAAAACGTGTATTCTTAACTTACAAATTGAAATATCCATATTAAAAACGTGATCAATAGCCACTCTCCCACCGTTGAGTAAAAATGCCAAGGGCATTAAGATGCAGTCTCCAGCCTCTCAGAGTGATGTCACTGATACATTTAAACCTGCCTCCCTTTTGTATCACAGATATATTAAACAATAAGGAATGAGACATTTCATCTAGTTCCGGTGCATTTTCAGTACACATAAAACCCTTTTTCTCTGTGACTGATCTCATGAACACTGAGTTTGATTAATCTGCAGATTTCGCTTGTTTGAGTAGACTTTAGTTTTATTTTGGGCTTAATTAAAGTCCAGCTTTCCTCTCAACATGCAAATATAAATATATAATAAAATATAAATATAAAATAAATATAAAATCCCCAAATAGCATGTCAACTAAAAGAATGCAATTTTTTGTCCTAATATTAGTTTAAAAGGCAGACGACATTCAAATTTTCCTGATTATTAAAAGCACACAAACACATCAACAAAGTCTCCATTTGAGTTTATAAGCAATTTATCCACAAAATACAGAAAACTAGGGTGTTTATTGTAAAATAAGTGCAAGGGTCTCCTAATACAATTTCATTTATTTAAAAAGTAATTTTCTGCATCACTAATGTTCCATTTCAGCATATATTGAATATATTTGGATTCAAAACTACATTAAATCTTCAGCTCAGGGATTTTTGGAAAATTCCTCACTGTTTGAAAGAGCATGTTAGTCTGACATTGTTTTAAACACTGGAGTTAAATAGTTAATTGTACATGGATGGGGTATAAACTATGGTATAGTCTCATTATCATTTAATCTTTTATTCCCCCCCCTCGTCTAGCCTTGTCTAGCCCCATAAAGACAGAGCTGATTGAAGGGCCAAAAAAGGAGTATTCAAGCTTGGATTAAGCTCAGAAGTGACCCCATGAACACTCTGGTGTGCCTTTTCTCACCTGACCCTGTTGACTATGGCTATTAATTAAATTATCTAACCTTTACGGACATGACATGACACCATCTTTTACTTAATAAATACATGGAAAGAATGAACCATGTGAGGTATAGTTTACAAAACAATAGATACCATAATAAACCATTATCTTTGAAATTGGAGGTGGATAATAAAAGGCACAGACAGCTCTTTTTTGGAAAAGCATACAATTAACTCATAATTACTTAGTTTTATTATTTTCAACATTGTGCTATTATAACATTAAAGTGTATTTCAGAATTTTTCCATCATCTCTTACCTTGTTTAGGTTGCTTGCCATGATGATCCACACACACTGTGAGTTGCTCTCGTACTGAATGGGAAAATTGGGAGAAGTGAAAGTTCCTGATGGGCCTTGAAGTTTGGATCCACAGGTTTTCACTGCACAGATTCAGAAAGGACAAACATGTCAAAATCGCAGCTAACTGCTTTCAGTTGAGGCCACCGGTATGTTACCTAGAGTTTTCTAATATTGATTTTATAATTAGGAAGAAAAAATGACCATGGCTGAAGATCTCAAGGGATCAAGTTTCATTTAACGCTGATAACTGTTTTTTAGAAGGGTTTAGTAGCCTCGTACTGAAATATAAGCCTCAAGCTTCTAGCAGTCATCCATGACCATCTTAATTTGTCAACGATTAGCAAGGCAATCAAATCCTCAGATGACTAACTTCATTCCTAGCAGGCTTACCCAAACAAACTCAGGCCTTTTCCTCATCTTAATATAGACGTGTCAGTTATGATTTGCCAAGCATACGCATGCAAGCTCTGGTGTTTCTCTCCTCGAGCCAGTGACAGACACCTCCTACATTTCACAAGCTTTACACCTTCTCAAATGCAGCCTTTTGTAGTAATGCAGCAGTTAACACATGTGACATAGAAGTGACGGCGCTTGATGAAAAGACAATATAATATTGTTTGCAGGTTTCCCCAAGATAGCTGGCAGCCATCTTGATTGCTTTATAAAATGATGAACTTGTTAAGTCAAATATACGCTAAGGGAATTGTGAGGCCCCATCAGGTACCAATGCCTACTTTTTATTCTCCTAAAGTCAGTCTTGTCATGGGCTCCTCATTAAAGATAAATCTTGAGACAAGCACTCTATAACCTGATACATTTAATACATACTAAACTTAAATAAGGACTTAATTTGTGAGTAGTTCATTCTAAGGTAGGGGTAATGTTACATGACAGACAGAATGCCAATTCAATTGTTCTATTAAAGTTAGTCTTCAGAGAATGTTATCTTCTATGATATTATATTAAATGTGCACCCCTGAGAGAACAAATACTGACTTATTAAATGTTAGAGAAAATTAAATTAGCAGAGAAGTAAAAAAAGGTCTCTGCTTCTAACTCTGTCAAATGTAAGTCCAGTCCAAAATTAAGGCCTTATCACACTTCCTTCTTTTTTTAAATGAGCTGTAGATATTTTTCTAGAAAAAAATATTCTGCCACTTTGACAAAAACAAAATAAAATGAAATTAAGTTAAATCTAAAATAAAATAAAACATACAAAAATACATGTTCAGGTAATCTTTTAACCCTTTGTTTGTACTTCTTAGCTCTTTATTTCACTATACTGCACATAACTTTTTTCCACATCCCATTGTTTTGAAAATGTCTACCTAACCGACAACCAAAAGGTTAATATAGCTTTCTATGGTAAAAGTACTGTACACATTTATGAGCATCTCTTAAAAATGTAAAATCATTTAGAAACATTATTTACACAAAATTGTGCATTGAATCACCTTCATGAATTAAATTAGCACTTTGAATATTTTAGCTTTTCATTTAACACAGACCATTTTGCTTTGATATTCAACCTGTAAACAGTTAAGGACAATGCATAATACCATATTGAAATATATAAAACGATTTATAGAATAGAATAAGAACATCCAAAAGAAAACAAACAAACAAATGTTTATTTTATATAAACAAAACTGACAGATAAAATTAAACTTAACTAAATGAATCAAAAATCAGTTTAATTAATTCATCTTCATGTCAGCTTTCTTCCCTTTTGGGGAAGCCACAGTGGAATGAACCCTCAACTCTCTGGCATATGTTTTACATGGCGGATGCCCATCGCTGGGAAACATTCACACACACTCATTAACACTATGGACAATTGTTCTTACTAAATTCACTTATACCGCATGTCTTTGGACTTTTGGGGAAACCGGAGGACCCAGAGAAAACCCACTCGATCACGGGGAGAACATGCAAACTCCACACAGAAATGCCACCTGCCCCAGCCGAGCCTAGAACCAGCGACCTTCTTGCTGTGAGACGACCGTTCTACCCACTGCGCCACCATGTCGCCCAGTTTAATTCCATTAAGCAGAAAAAAGAATCCTTCATATAAAATGTCTAAAATATGAACAATATACGAAAAGATAATATGAAACAAAATGAAAAAAGAAAACATCATGAAAACAATTCAGAAAAAAATCATATGCTGTAGAACAACATACTTCTATGCTATACTACTATATAAAAACTACTGTCTAACGCTTAACAAATATAGTCCACCAACTTTCAAATTTCATACCCTGCAGAATAGCAACATGTTTCCAGATCTACTATTTTTTATTGCATCTATATAATACCATTTTATGTAAAACATTTTGAAGTGCTTGATGGTCAGTAAGATTTTTATTCTTATAAATATTTATGACATTTATTCTAACCATATTTGAATTGATAAGCTCTCATGGTGAACAAAAATCCCTTTTTAATGGAAAAAAAGTATTTTAACCACCTAAAGGAGAAAAACAATAAAAAGAGGATGTCAGCTGTCCTAATGAATGAATGCACCTTTAAACACAACATACCCTCTGGATGTAACAAAAATAACAATAATAACACTAATATAGATCCAGGCAATTTTCTGCATGATTTCATGAAGCATCTTCTCAATTAGTTTGTGCTGCCTAGAGCCACAGGAAAAAACAGGCACCCGAGCTACATGAAGGCAGTGATTTAGTGGAGAGTGAAAGGTTAGAGGCCCGCTGAGAGACACTTTCACACGTGTGAGTGTGTACGACTGCAGGGGTGTTTTGTAAGCTTTGCTCTCAGCAGGTAGGAGCTGGGTTTTTACGGAGCTCCAGTGAAGAAGGCATCTGTCCACCGAGCTGCAGGCGCTTCTTCAGAAACACACAAAAACACACAGCCAGCGACTTCTACCACTGACACGAACACCCCACAGGTGCCTGGGGTTCACAGCGAAGGTAATGCAATGATGTTCACTCTCAGCTGGGTTTGAAATAGTATACATTTATATGCTTAGCAAAAAAAAAAAAAAAACACCTGTTAATTTTGGATTAACAATATGCAAACAGTCTCAAATTTAACTATAATTTTCAATGGACATGTTATCACTATTTAGCACAAGTACTGTTAAGTACCTGATAAATGTACAAGGCGCTTTTACATTAATAATAATAATAAAAATAATAACAATGATATGTATTATTATTAATAATAATAATAATAATTCCTGATATTACAATAGCACTTTTCTAGACACATAAAGCACTTTACATCTTGAGGTGGCTGACTCTGAATCCACCCAGATGTCAACCACCTAGTGGATGTGATGGCTACCATTCTGCTTGAGATCACTCACCACATACTAGCTAATGATAAACAGCAGACATTAATCTGGGTAATCCTTGAGTAGCTAATCAGAGAACATAGCAATTACAATTCAGGGAATTTTAGAAGCTGGTAAATCTACACAGGAATGCCAGGTTTACACTCCTTCTCTTCCTGAAACCCTGGAATTACCACAGAGTCCTCGATTTAACATCTCATTTGAAGGACAGGACCTATAGTAACCATAGGTAAGTTGCCTGCTGGCTTCACTAGTGACACTTTCCTTAGTAATCTTGTTTTCCTTGATGTCTTCCACTCAGGAGCTAACCAGGCTAAGAGCTGCTTCACTTCAATGGGGATACAGTTACGAGTTGCAGGGTGATATGTCTGGGACACATGGGATGCAGCTTGGAAGTAGTTTTATAGAGGGCAATACGGCAGTGATGAAGAGATTCTTCTTAAATCCTGTTAATTTCAAGTTTATGCTGTTGTCAGGGATACTCAGCTAATTTTCTCATCCATCCTGTGAACTGAATGCTAACAATCATTAATTGAATATTGAATATACCAGAGTTGGAAAGTAAAAGATTACTTTTACTTGCACTAAATTTGGTGTACATCTACTTTTTAAGTAGTTTTTAAAAAGGAGCACTTTTACTTGGGTAGATTTTAAATCGGATCAGAGCGTTTATTTTGTAATCAGATAATTATCCTATATTGTAAACCTGCACTTCAACATAGGCTGACTCTCATGCCTGTCGCCTAGCCATACTTCTGTACCCACCTCCACCAGCTAGAAGAGTAGACACATTTAAGGTTTTGCTCTTTCATTTTCAACTTTCAAATGTTCCATCTAATTTTAAAACAAACAACACATGTTTAGTTTTTACTGACATAAAACTTAAAGCATTGGTTTCCTCAATGAGTCCCTTTCTCTTCTTAAGCACTCCTTAAATTCATTTTTAGATAACCTAAGAATTTAAAAGCAAAGGTTCTCCCTCCATTAGTGTCATTAGTTCTCTAAGACTGTTTCACACCTCTGTAACATAGTTACACGCTCCCTTCAAGCTCTGCTGGACAACCTGAGGATTTCTGAGTTGGGGAAAGTGTTCCAGAGGACTTAAGAGTCAATGGAAGACCTCTAGTGTTTCCTATAGTTATCTTAGTAATGGCTCTACTCTACTCGACGTGCTTTAAGGGTTGTTTACACCGCGTTCTATCTCCTCAAGGTTTTGACAGGGTACTTTTTTAATACCCACTGAGATTAGATTCTTAAAACTGAACTGAGAAGAGCTGCATTTTGGCGTCACACGAACATCCTGGTGATTGCTGATTGCTCAGTTCACAAAGAGCACAGATTGGCCAAATTTCCTTGCTGCATCCATCACAAAAGCGTGACACATATAGATTCACATTTTGCGAGTGCAGGGCATGTAAACTACTAATAAAAACAACAATCGAGAAGAGGGTTTTAGCACAGCCTTCCTGACTGGTTTAGGAGACCAGGTGAGTCTATTCTTAAATTATGCCAGTATATGAGTCTGTAAAACTTGTTTTATTTTTAATAAACTACACAAACTGCTTCTATCTACATTTATTCTTTGCACTTTGAGGGAATATAATCTTCGCATGTCTTATTGGAGGAATTTCTCTCATCTCTGCCGTCCTCTTCACCTCAAGAGTTCACATTCTGTGCTGTTATACTCCTGTCTGTGACTCTCTTTGGTTATGCAGAGCACATGGCAGCACCAACCATTTGACTAGGTTAAAGCCACAGCCATTTAGTTCCACACTGTGTGCCTTTTAAACGAGAAAAGCTAACCATGCTAACATTAACAGGCGATCACATTTTCTCTGACATCACAGAGCTGAACTGGAATGATGTAGCAGAGTGATGCACTTTGATTGATGTGTCTAAAACAAGCTGGGTGTTGATGCTGGGCCTTTCACTGCTTGTCCCCCTTGCCCGTCTGCTTACTAACTGGCAGTGCCTGTGCATGTTCAGTAATGGACTGAGAGCAAGCGAAGCTCATCCGAGTTTTTGCTTTGTATGTGTAATTATAGCTTGTCCTTATCCTGTGTTTACTTAAGTGTGGGTTTTGATTAGCCTTAATTTTGTCTTCAGTTCGTTTTTGTTTCTGGTTACTTTAAACTTAAATTTGTCTGTAGGAAGGGATTATTTAAACTGCACACCTGTTTCTCTAACGCGATCCAAGCTTGTGGGTGCCTGGGAGGCCATCAGCTTGAAGTTGATATTTGCTGCCCTATTTGATGGTTACCTGAAGTGTTTTGAAGTGTTCACCTGGATGTAGGCTGCTTACCCTGGCCCTTCTTAGTCCCGCCTTGGAGAACTGGTTCAACCATCAATATGCAAATTGTTTGTTTTTAGCTAAGTGTTAATGTGTTTTAAGTAACTTATTGTTATAAATAAAGGGTTTGTTTGTACTGTGCTGGGTCTCCTGCCCCTTTCCTTGCCTTACTGGTTAAAACACACCTGTGTGTTTTCGATGTATTTTTCCCTCAGTGAGGGTGGCGTAGTCGCTGCTGGTGGTCAACTGTGGCCACACTGCCACACAAGGTTTTTTTAAAACAGTGTTTGTCTCACTTCTTTAAAAAAGTCACATCCCAACAAGCAGGGGAGCCAATTCAATGCTCAAAAGGTCAACTAATGCCACTGTTCAACAGAAGAGGACAAGAGTACCCCTACCGTCAGAGACCAATCGTTTTTGTTGCCTCAGCAGAGGTACAGCAACACCAGCTGAGTCTGACCACGAGAGCACCAGCAGTTGGTGGGTGAATTGAGGGACTCTAGACAACTAGACAATCTAGACAGAGGACAACGCTAAGTTATGTGAAGTAGATGACAGGATAAGAGAACTGAAAATAAACACAAGGTATATCTCCCACTAAGATACTGAGTAGATGGAAAATTGTCCGGAGTCTGGACGAGGTGAATAACTGCTAATGACATGACAAGAAGATTGCAACACCCCTTAAAAAACTGTAAAGAGTAAAGTTATTTTGGGTATTTGGAAGCTTCCAAACAAGTTTTCTTTCTAGTTTCAGTTCTATGTCATCACTGTTTCATTCCCTTCAATGAGTGGGTGAAGCAGGGGCTTAGAGACACCATTCTTACAAGCTCCCTACAAGCTTTTTAGGGGACGATGAAGATTTAAGAAGCTGAGATTTTGCTGGTGTTCCAACATCGCCATCGGTTCTCTCAATGACGTGTATCTCCCCGCTTGCTTGTGTTCCCTGACAGCTCAATTACATCCTGCTAAATGAATAGTCTTGGCTCTGTCTACAGCTTGTGGCAGAACAGCCAGAGAGAAATTATCGATAAAATTAAAGGACGGGACGAGCAAACAATTCATTACTTGGCCAACAACAACCTGCCACTTTTTATAACACCTACATGAAACAATGACAGGAACTCAAGCCTGTGTAAACCGACACTTGTTTACAATCGTTTAACTTTAAATAAGGTTTTTTGGCGCAGAATTAGGGCTGTTGTGATATGAGTTCTCTGCACAAGGTTTGTAAACAAAAAAGTTGGTTCCAAACTTTGTTCATCAAGTAGTAGTACTGTGACCACTCAAGAAAATGGGGAATCATACATGCATACTAGCATTTTTGTTCCAGCATTACTGATGGTTGACGATTATGGATTTATTAACCACTAGACATCCACCAAACTGTCTCCTGCCAACTGGCTCATACAGCTTTAGATTTCCTTCACAACCTTGCTTTGTGAACATACAGGCTATATTTAAGTTATTTATGTGTCTGCAGAGCAGTTACTGAAGACACTTGCGCCATGTTTTGTCTATGAAGATAGATAGCATAGCAGTATCGTTAGTAGTGTCCCCAGAGTCGTCGCATCATGATAGGTAAACCAGGCAACTGCCAAGGGCTCAGAGTGTAAATGGGTCCCCAAACAGGGAGGGTCACATCAACTTGGACAGGGCCCAAAGGTACAGAGATTAGTATAAATCATTTGTATAAATTAATCTTGAATGAATTATTTTGTCACTCTGCATGCTTGTGTCTTGGTTTCTACAGGTCTCAATGGAGGAGAAAAAACAACATCTAATCAAAATGTGGCCCGCTCAAACACACATGTGCCTGCTCAAAAGATTGAGTAAAAAGGCTTATCCACAAGGAGATCCATATGTTGGCTAAAATCGACCAAAAACTCAGAATTAATGTTATTATTTTTAATGTAAGTTTATCAGTTTCACGATTGTTACAAAAATGCCACTACCATTTTTCGAAGAAATAAAAATACATAAGAAAGTGTCAAATATTGACCACCTAACTGGGACTCTTACTTAAGATTTCCATTCAATTCATTACTATTTTCATCTTTGCTTTCATCAAAATTTTAAGGTGAATTTATTCCACACACTTTCCCTCTTATTCAAGAAATCATAAAACCTTTCATTATGCTTCCCTAAGCCGTGTTTGCTCTTTTATCGTTCTTGATGTTAGAGTCACTCTCTTCAGTGTAAAATAAGCCATGTTAGCGGTGAACATAAAGATATGTACAGCGAGGCAAACAAGTATTTGAAGATGATTTTGCAAGTTCTCCCACTTAAAAATCATGGACTGGTCTGACATTTTTATCCTAGGTGCATGTCCACTCTAAAAGACTTAATCTAAAAAAAATAATCTGGAAATCACATTGTATGTTTTTTAAACAATGTATTTGCATGACACTATTGCAAATAAGTATAAGTAACAAACAAGTAAATAAGAAACAAATAACTAATTAATACAACAATTAAGAAACGTGTTATTAATGTAAAATTTAATATACAAATACAAATCCTTTTAAAAAAGACAAATGTCTTTAAAAAAGACAAAAAGAACAGCTTTTTAAGCGGACTAGCATAATTATTGAAAAAATTATTTATAATCTAGAGTTTATATTAGGAATTGCCTACTATTTGCTACTTGATCTTGAGGTTTAAATTTTATTTACAATCAAGGATGAGGGAGTTTGCTCACCTGTTTGTTTTCCCTGGGCTTAGAGCTGAAGTTTGAAGACATTAAGGCTGTGAAAAGCTTCTAAAGTCATTGCTGGCATACAAACTCTGCAATGAATTTGCCTAGTTGCCATGACGATGCTATCCAATTCAGTGCAAATAGAGTTTATTAGTAAGCCTGTCACAGGACGACTGCAAACACTCAGGATATTAATTAATGTTGCCCCTTCAACTCTTGCGCTTCTAGCATTAATTAATCGCCCTAATTATTCAGACCAACATCACCACTCATCATTCAAATCGCTGAAATAAAAGAGGTTGGAAATCGTATACAGAGCTTATGGAGGCATGGCTTTCTGAAAAACTCAATTTTACTCATTTGTTTAATTCAACAACTTGCAAAAAACACACCAGACATTTTCAGGTATGGCTGTTTGCTCAATTCATCTCATTACAGCAGCAGTAAAATAACTTTGTGGATCAATAAAATGTGGATTTGTTAAAAAGGTAACTACTGATGAAAATTGAGACTCCTTGAAAGTGATGATATAATCAGCTGAAATTATCAATTAAAAAAACTGAAGACTAATTACAAAGTCAAGAAAATGTAGTTTGGTAATTGGAATAAATGACAAAAAATACAGATATAAATAAGGAATTGAAATACCTCTCTTGTTACAGCCACCTTTAAAAAGACACCTTGAAGAAAATTGTAATTAATCTGCTCACATTTTTTTTTCATGTAAAGGTTAAGTCAAGTTTTAAATTAAAGATGAATTAATCACATGCTGCAAATGGCTCATTCAAAAAAATGTATTCATTCTAAAACAACTGATAGAAACTGGTAACTTATTCATTCACTGAAACTATGAACCATTCTTAACAATTGTTTAAAAATATATAACTTAAACAGAAACACTTCTTGTTAACCCCATCGATTGATTTTAAAAGCATTCTAGATGAAAAAACTCCAATGCCCCTGTATCTTAACTCTAAATAAATATTATAAGTGATTTTGTAGATTGATTTGTTTTGTACATTTATTTGTAAATATCCAATTGTGGATTGTGATAAATACTATTAAATCAGCAAATATGGATTTAGAATGGGCTAAGAACAGTGCAAGCCTGTTATGTGGCCCAGACTCACCTCTGCACACAGGTCTGTGATCACTCCATGCAGCGAAGACCTCGGCCACTCGCTGACACGTGATGCTCTTGGAGCCCTGCAGGACATGATCTTCATCACAACTGAACTCTGCCACTGCTCCGATGCTGCAGCGTCCGAGAGCCACACACGAAGAAACAGAAGTGCAGAAAGGAAAAATAAATCAGATCAGCACAATACTCGATTAATAACTGATACATAAGGATGCATGCCGTCTGATGGAAAAAAAGGACTGTTTTAAGGCAGCATATCATATGGATTGATTTCTAAAATGTGTAAAATAATTAATTGTATCTGGTCAATTCAAATATAAGTAAAGTATTAAAATATCAAAAGTAACCCCCTAGCACACATTCTATGATGTCATTTAACCTATTACCCAATAATGTATAACATACATATAGCACATAAGTGAGAAAAAATCTAAACCTCTGCCAACAAATGCAAACACATATAAAATGTCCAAATTGGGCCTAAAATAACTATGCAGCACTGTCTTAACCCTCTTGCACAATGAGTTTGAAAAAGCTCCACAAGCTGCGACTAGAATCCCTTTTCCACTCAACCATAACATTAATGCTCTTTTCCATTTGATGATGCCCCACAGATGGTCAATAGAGTCTGAATCTAGAAAAATGTTTGCCCATTCATTACTTTTACCCTCTCTTTTTTCTTTAGCAAGCCAGTGGTCGTCTTGGAGGTGTGTTTGGAGTTGTTTTCATGTTAGGATTATTCCCTGCAGCCTGCAGAGGGTCTTCGAAGGAAGGCTTTATGTACACAATACATGACGGATTTCACGGTGCCCTCAATGAGAAGTAGCTTTCCTGTGCCCGAGGCACTCATGCATATGACCCTCCAACCACCAGGCTTGACCCTCTGCAAGACAAACTTATCTTTCTATTCCTCACCATGCCAGACACCATCTGAGCCTAAATGTTCATGTTGTGAGTGCTACCTCTTCTGTTAAATCTTTATGGTCTTTGCCACCTTTCAGCAGCTCAAATAATGAGCATCCTGATGATCTAGTAGCCAGCCTAGGATCTTTATATTTGGCAGCCATTGGCAATATTAGAAATTTAACCCAATTTACCTGTTCCTACTTCACTACCCGAGATCTTGTAACCCTAACAAGTAACATGTCAAAGGAGGGGAAATTGCTATTTTAGCACAATTTGACATGAGTATACTGACTTTTTGCCAGGTGTTTAAAGAGGAATAAAAAAAACATAAAATCAAAATCAGCCACAGGTCAAGTGCAAAATCTCACGGAATTTTATTGCTTGACATCTTATTTGCTTAAAAAACTCAAGTACCAAACACAGCGTTTACTGACTCATATATAAGAAATAATCAATAATCAGTCGTGCACTCTATAGTTTGACTGCGTGATGTGGATGCATGGAGCAATAAATCTATAGAAAGCATGGCTTCCTCATTTATCTAATTTGCCAATATTCTTATTTCAAAGTTATTAGTAATTATTATGTGGTTATACGAAATGTATTTACAGCTTCCAGCCAATTAGAATTGACTATTCAGACAGAACATGATATTACAAGGTTTATATTGTGGTTGAGAGCTTGTGAGGACTTTAAATAATTTCATTGAATGTGGAAAACACAAACCACATTTATGCAACATGTCAATGGTAACATTCAACAAACTCTCCTGCGGTTATTGTAAGGATTTGCTGTAATTCAAAAAACCATGTTCCAGAAAAACCTGAAATAACTTGGCTGTCATCATTGGAAATCAGCCATAGCCCCAATTAGAGCTGAAGCTCCTCTCCATGCACATCTTGTCAGGATCCCTGCGGTGCTGGCATTAGCATGACATTGGGAAAGTCTCGGAAAGGTCTGGAACATGATTTATATGCTCAGGGAGTGCTACAAAGCGGACATCAAGGTAAGATATTCAGATGCTACTCTAAAATATTAATGACAGGTATCATGCTAGTGTTGTCTGCACAACAAACAGATTTCTTCTCTGTGCTGGACAGTGCACCATATGAAGGCAATTGTAAGCTAAACCAGCTATCAACAACTGTCAATTGCATATGAAGAGTTGTGTTTCCAAAATGCTATAAATACATTTTGATGAAATTGAGCAAAAATTAGTTTTGTTTATCTAGGAAGGCGTCTTTGTCGAAACAAAATCAGAAATGCACAATACAGTAGATAATGTGTCTTTTACGGTCTCATCAATTGTGACTAAAATAGACATCAGATTTGGAGCTAACTTAGATGTTTGTCAGACTTTCAGTCTGGTTCATTTGTAACCAGACAGGATTAGGAGTATATGCAAAATTTGGACTATTCCATACTATCCCAATACCTGAAGTCATTCCCGATGCGTTTTCCATTTTCAGGTTCTCCTGGGTCAGGGCAGGAGTTTGAGGCCTGCTTGATTCCACCTTCATTTACTGTAAACCCAAAGCAGAGTTTGACATTAGACACAAACACACGGATAAACGTGCATGGGTTCATCATGCTCGGCTCATGCAGGCACATGACATTTCCAGTTTAACTTACAAAACAGACAAAAACATGGCACTCACAGTCTCACACGCAGCATGAATCATCTAATTGATTTTCACTTGCACATCTTAACTTATGTGTCTGATTCACTTATCACCTTTAAAGAGTGTGGTCACACTATTAAATGTGAAGATTCTGGTGAAATCCCAGATTGTATTATCTGCGACTCATGGTAAATTGAGAAGGCACTGTGTTAACAAAATAGGAAATTATGGAGATGAAAACACCAACTAAACCTTCCTTTGTAGCAATATTTAGAAGGTGGTGCATGAGGCATTTGTTTGGAGAAAAAGGAAACTATCATCAATTAATACATCATCAATATAAATTAATTGCCTTTTTTGTTTTATTATTGAGTCTCTTTCTTTTACTGAATTGTTTTATTGTTTTTTTTCATTTAACTGCACAACTTTAAAACAAAACAAAACAAACAAAAAAAAAAACTAACCAACCAACCAACCAACAAACTAACTAAGTAACACATAAAACAACAACTTGCTAACAAAATAATCAAGGCAGAGTTTCCTAATAAGTAGATTTAAAATCTAAAACTTAGGTTGCAATAGGGCCCTAATTCGCTGAAAGAGACAATCAGGCTGCTAAATATAAAATAATGCTAAAATAAAGTCCCAAAATGATGTAGAGACACTACCAGAGTGTACAAAGGGAGTGATCGAAATGGTTCCCACTGTACTGAAAACAACCACGAAACCCCAGTACACTTAAAAGAATGGACATTAGTAGTTAATTTCTTCACATTTAACTGTCTCAAAAACTTTCACAATCTAATGAGAACAGCATCTTCTTTAATTTCTGTTTACTGAGACGTTCTGCTTCTTAAATGCATTAAATTAAGCTCAGGATGTTCCTGTCTCTCTAGAAAATACTTGAGAATAAATGATGAAAATGTTATCTCTCACACTTAAACTGGAGGATGTTTTCATTTCTTTGCACTGCTCATTCCCTCAGTAGTTGCAATGATGCAAAATTCACAAACATGATAAATGAACCATAATGCAGTACTAATGTGTTACTTTTGTAATAAAATATTGTATATGATCTTTGGGGAATTTACCCACAAGTACAGAGAGATGACAAATTGTTCTAATGGAAGGAATGGAATCACAATGAGATTTGGGGTATTTAAAGATATTTAAGGGGATTAAAACAAATATTTAGTATTCATGAAAAGTTATTTGGCAATACACAGCTTTAGCTTGCCAAAAACACAGTGACTATGCCTGTTGTAATAAGTTAATTAATTGTGCAATAACTTTTATGATGTTGGTCAGTTTTTAGGCCACAATAAATCCATTAGCATCTTGCTTGCTTCCTTTCTTTCCTCATCTCTCTCTCTCTCTCTCTCTCTCTCTCTCTCTCTCTCTCTCTCTCTCTCTCATTACATTTGCAGCTAATAAACTAGTAAAAGAGTACATGGATATCATAGAACACATCGAATCAGTAGTTTATATCATGAAGTTTACTATGAATATGTTCATTTAGTTATTTGGTGGAAAAGTGCTCCTTGATCAAAAAAATGTTGCAGTTTATAAATATGATAGATTAAAAAATCCCAATAATTAATGGCAAATACGGTGTTGAAATTATCATTTCAACCTAATGACTCTCATAATGTCAGAGTGTAGGTTTTACAGAGTAAAACAGTAAAAAAAACAAAAACAAAAAGGAGTTGACAGTGAGAAAATGCTAATCTGCATTGAAGAAGTAGCATATATGAGAAGCTCGGTAATGCTATTTTTAAGTTCAAGTCAAGACTCTTAGTTGGTATTCTTAGGTTTGTGATACCAATCTAGAAACAGCATGTTTTGGAGGACATTAAAGATATTTGATTTGAATACACTTTTGAAAAAAATTCTATAACACAAGGAAAATTATTGTTTTAATCAAAGGTTCAATTTAAGGATGAGTCTTCCTCAAGTGCCTTTAAAATGAAAAAATTAAAAACACAATTGACAAATAAATTAGTGAACAAATAAAGAAACTAAATATTGTATGAAAGAACAAACAAAAAACTAA
Organism: Danionella dracula; assembly: GCA_900490495.1. NCBI lineage: Eukaryota > Metazoa > Chordata > Actinopteri > Cypriniformes > Danionidae > Danionella > Danionella dracula. The sequence continues at coordinate 5,768,377 of UELW01000111.1, forward strand.
ACAAACAAATGAATTCATGTTATAGCTTTATTAGTTTTAATCAGCTTTATTAGCACGAACAGATTTTAGTTTTATTCTATTTACTATACATTTTTGAAGGTAAATTGAAAAATTAAATAACTTATTTAGATTAGATGGATTAAACAATGTCAAATTACATTAATTCAACATGTTTTGGTTATTTCAAGAAGCCGTTAAAAGGAATGGTTTCAGAGCTTCACTGTTAAATCTCTCGCTCTTTCTTTGGAAAAGGATGTCAAATGTTTTGATGGTTACTGTCAAAATATAAAAAAACTATACATATTGCATAAGCATAGGAATAAACATTATGCCGTTGACAAGATGCCAGCAAAAGTAGGAGTTTTTTGTGACATCAGCTATCGGTTTTATTGTTTGAGGTTCACAGCTGTTGTGGCAGGCCATTTCCTGGTTCCCTTTTCCCTGCTTTTGAATGTTATACATTTCCACTGTCATTTTTAGTATTAGTTTTATGGCATTTGTTTATCCACATGCTAAATATTAAATTGCACAAAAACTGTACGAATTGGCCCAGTGGTAACCGCAGCAAATCAAAAACCATTGTAGGAATTAACATTGCAGCAGATAGAGAATTTATGATAAAGGAATAAAGATTAGGCAAACTTGGATGATGATAAAAATGATAAAAAAGTACAATATGTTTTAATCTTTGAATTTAAATGAATGTGTAGAAGTGTAGAAGATTGAGGGGTGAAGCTTTATTTCAAAACATGCGGAGGGTTCAGGCGATATTTTTGACCATGACAAGAAGTCACTTTCTTATTATCTTATAAGATCTAATGAGATGGGTTGTTGTCAATTGGCTTAAAATAATTCAACCGAAAGAAACCAAACAATAATACATACCTACTGGTTCAAGTGTGTTAAATCAGATTTAAATGGTATACTCAAAATCAGATCAGCAAGGGCACCACGGTGACTCGTTACTGCTCAGCATGGATCTCTGTTCCATACTAGCTAGCAGTTGCTAAGAAACACATCCCTAATTTTTCATACATCAAAACATAGTGGGTTGAAATCAGCAGCAGTAAGTTGGAGTGAATAAAGAAAACTAATAGGACCCAACAGGGTGTGTGTGCGTGGGGGGAGAAAAGAAGAAGACTGGCACACACAAACAAGCTGAGGTCAAGGGAAAGTCTTGGCATTTAACTTGCCGTTTTCTGCTAATGGGCTCTGAACTCGAGCATCATGCTACAGTTTGTCTCCCTCCGTTAGCCCGGGAGGACTCAGCCCTCTCTTTCTCTCCACCTGATGTTAGGGGTTATTTGAGTGAATTTGGTTTTTCTGGGTCCTGCTTAAGAATTATATCTGCTTGTTCTATGTTTAGAGACGCTGCTTTTTATCACGTTGAAGGCCAGTGGAGGATGAAACCCAAAGGCTCTTTTCAGCTCAGTCAACAGTCTGGGAAGCAGAACTTTTCCCCCTCTCTCCCTATCTACACCATTTTCACACTCTCTCAACAGGAAATGCCTACCTTCATACCTGTCAGCCCTGAGAGGGAAACAGCAAAATGATGAATGCTATTTAGTATGTTTAAAACCTGTTAAATGCTTCTTTTCCCAATGATTTTCACTTGCTATATAGTTGAAAATTGTAAACTTGTATCCACTTAAAAATCTTAAACGTTTAATTATGCTAAAACATGAGTCATTAAAATGTTGTAATAATGGTGTAAGGATTATAGACTCGGCCTCATCACTGCACCTTTAATTCTGAAAGAAGCCCACATTCCCGGGGGGGGCTTACCCCTGATCGAATGGTGCCATCGATCTGACTCTGTTTTAAACATGTCAAAAAGAAATTACCCCCACAGACTTAGAAGAGGTCACGAAGATAACCTCAGCGTCACCTGACAGTCGGCACGACCATGTGAACGCTTCGACCTCTCCATGACCGCAGGATCAAAGCGTGGTGTGGTCGAAGCCTGTTTCAACTCAAACGAAGCTCCGCAGAATCAAAGTGCCGCACTCACCAGAACTGCTTGGCTTAACATACAGAGGAAAAGGGACAAATCTGTTTACGTGTACACGCCCATATACTGGATTAATAGTCATAGCAAGTCCTAATCTGCTTGTATACACGGAAGACCTGTTTTGTTAGCCAGTTAGTTTAAAACGAATGAATGTGCGAATGAGTGAGTTTTCCCGTAACTGACCCCTAGTGTTTGATCTCGTTAGAACGCTTGTCATGTTCCCGAAAGGATTTAATTCGGTAGGAAATTATCCGGTACTTTTCCGATTAGATATGACTTTGTCTATTAATGAATGCAAATTAAGAACTAAATTCTCTCCCCGCTGGCTGCACAGGAGCGGCCGTGGGAGGAGGTGTTACTCAACCACGGCTCCAATTCCAGAAGTGCTCCCATTGGCTAAGCTGCGAAAAGGACCCGCCTCCAGAGAACACACGCGCGCGTCCTAAAACTTCTAGAGGCTAGTCTTCTTTTGTCTTCAGTAGTTAGCAGTCTCTTCTTTTTTTCTCCAGTCTTGGTGCCTCCTGTTCCTCCTCCGGCTCTTAGCCCCTCTCTCTAAAGTACCTTCTTGAACTCTCTTATCGTTTGGCGCCGTCTCAACAAAGGAAAACCCGGCTCTAACCAGTCCAGAGTCGTGACTTCAACTTTAAAACTCTCGAACCCAACGGGAAACTCCTTTCGGACTCTCAAGAAAGCTTCTGGGACGCTAAGATCATTCTCACAACCCGAGCACACCTTCTCAGCAGCTACACAGGAAGCCTCTCGTTCTACCCCGCAAACAACTTGGAAACCCTTATCGACTTACCGGATCTCAAAAGGTAGCAAGCGATAATTAATTAATCTCTGGCGCGGGTAACTATAATAGAATGGACTCCTGAAGTGCTGAAGTTAATTATGTGCCTAGATTCATAATTAAGAGCAACTCTTGAGCTGTTACGTCAAATACTTTGCCTTTCCCTCTCTCTGTCTCTCCCTCTCTCTCTCTCTTCCTCACCCCCTCCCTCTCGGTATATGCGTGTGTGAGCGACTGTGTGTAGGTCAGTTTTAGCTAGAAATCATTTATCTTTTGTGTTTAGAATAGATTAATAAAACATTATAAATACATTTACCTTGTTTGTGGTTTATACAGTGTTACACCGTTCCCTGTGGCTGACGATCTTGACATAATGCGATTTACAGGTTGGGTAGTAATGTTTCGGGACGATTCATTTTGAGTAAGGGTCAATGTTCATGGTGGTGAATGATTTGGTGGACAAATTAACTATAACTGAATTTGTGACCTGGCGCAATCTCATCTGATTCGACTCTCCGAGACCTGGCAGTGTTCCTAATTCCCCCACTGGCCAGTCACCCACACAGGTAATATTCTAGTTTGTTTTCATGACAGATTGAATGATTGCCTCTTATCGTATTATTAGCAATTATTAAATATGTGATAACCCGTTTGTTACAATGGAATACCAAAAGGTGGATTCACCATAACAAAAAACTAATAACCCAAAAATTTTTTATATTTTAGTTTTAGTATCACAAGTGAGTCATGTATGTTTTCAACATGCTCAGCTAACTGTTTTTTTGAAAGTTTGCTTTCCAAGAGAAACAGGTTCTTCGTGTGAGCTCCAATGTTGTTTTAATTGGTGTGTTAATATACAGGAGTGAATACCATGGATTAAAAATGTTTATGTTTTTGTTTATCCAGTCACAGATATAGATAGAGTGGACTCTATATCTCAAGCTTTTCAGTATCTTTCTCTTTTTTTGAGGCAGGAATGATTCAAATGAGCTGATGTGTGTTTTCACAATCAATTTCTATTCTGGAGGATGCTATCGTCTTCTCCATGATAACTTTCATGGTCTCAACACTCTCATAGACAGGCTTTTACACTCTCTCTTTTTACACAAACTGAAAGGTTTACATTCAGTGTTTGGAGAGTTACTAAATTACATTATATTACATTACAAATGAGTAACATTTATAGTTACATAACAAATTAGATGTGGAGTTTTTGCAGTTAAAACACTTTCATTACCCCACATAACTGACAAGACAAGATCAGGTTCAGCTCTCAACAAAAATCGTATTTCAAAATACTCAATGCATACTATTTGTTGTTTGTATTAGTACTAAGCGTGTCCGGTCAGAATTGTTCTCTGGTAAATAGGGTCACACATTTGCGTGTGTGACTGATTACAAGCATCTTACCTGAAAGTGACTGACAGTGTATATATATATATATATATATATATATATATATATATATATATATATACATACTCCGTAACAAACTTTGCTAAGGTGCCTGAATGATGTTTTTTTTTTAAAACCTCCAGCCATCAGCCCAAAACATATTCTCCTCAGCCTCTTGCATTGATCGGTTCTTTCTTTGAGCCGGCTGAAATGTTATTGTGTTTATGTAGTGTTTAGTACAGCAACGGAACGAGCTGTTAAACATGCTTCACCATGCACAGATTACCATTTGTTCAAAACAGCCATGAAAAATGATGCCCTCAAAACAAATGATTGAGATAAGCAAACAATCTCCTGTTTAAAAAACCAGCAAGTGAATATCTCTGATTAAAAATCTTGTAATTTGTTAATAGTTTACAATTGTTTCCTAATAAAAAAGAACATCCACAGGAAACCTTCATTGTTAACATGAATAATGGAATAAATAATGTATAAATTATATTTGAAATATGGTGTTGATGAAAAGCTTTATTTGTTATATGTAATACACTAAAATAGTAAATTCATCAAGACAAAAAAATACATTGAAATAGCAATAAACACATTATGTTATGGATGCCATGTGCACCATGAACTCTCAAGCACCTGTTTCTGTACCCTCTCTATAAAAGCCCTTCCCTTACACGGCAACATTGTTGATTTTTTTTTTATGTTGTTCTCTTAATGGATCTCTCCATGTTCTATCTACGTCATTTGTTACCTCTTTACTTGAGAATTTCTGTTTTTGTCTGTGTAAAAGTATTTGGAATTGGCCATGTCACTTTCCAATTCCATGTCACTCCTTAACTGGCAAAATAGCCATTAAAATAGCCATATGCCATAAATAGCCATACACTTTATTTCAAAATAAGTAATGATAGTATGACACAATATTATTTTAATGTTAAATACTAATAACATCAAATGAGAAAATAATTAAACAATACTTTATAATAATTTTATAACTAAAGTCTTTCTAACTATAATGAAGACAAAAGTTTTGTTTGTTAAATGTTTAAATTATGCAAGTCGGTCAGCCTTTTTCCCCCTTGTAACAGGCCTAAAACAGGATTAATTTTTCGGTACCAGATGATTAACATTCAGTAACCATTTACATTGAAATAATCAATGGTTTCTGACAAGTCTGTTAAACTATTATGATTTTAAAAATGTAAGGGATAAAGTCAAATTCACTGTGTGATGTCAGCTGACAAACATCTTTTAAGGAGGGAATTACTCCTGCCTCGGGCTCCTTTGCTTTCTAACACTAGAAAAACTACATTAACAGCTCTTTTCAAAGGCTAATATTAAAAACCTACTTTATTTCCAAGAGCATTAAGGGGATCACTATATGGTCATGTGCAGTGAGATGGAAACACAGGGTTGAATTTAAGGTCAGTTGAGCATGGATCTATGAACGACTCAAAGCCGTTTCAACCACGCTTTCGAAAATCGAAAAAAAGATATAAAGAGTAAATCTCAAGTAAAAATGTGATGAGATGTTCATGATGCATAAACACAATTATAGTGTCAATGTTCAAATTACGACAGTCTTGCATGTAAATATTTGAATAAATCTGATCATACATAATTTCCAGGTCAATTTATTTACAAGTAGATGACATTTTACTCCAACATTATCGGCTGACAGTGAAACATCTTTAAGGTCCAAACTGCAAAGCAAAGAAAGCATTTTTCAGACTGTTCTTTCAGTTTAAATGTCAGCTATCCAGTGGTATACAAGTAATAATTTAGACACAAACAGTATTTCCACTTATTTATATGATTTATTAACTTCTAAATCTGGAATGAAAAACAATAACTCGTGATTCTAAAAGTTGTTTGCACGTAAACTCCATAAACTTTCGGATATGTAATCATGAACTTTATAATTGAACATGAATTTAAATCATATTTTAAACATTTTTCAAAGTGATTACAATTATTAACACTTATTAAAAATATATTTAGATTTTCAGTCTTGCTTGAGAGTAGTTTGAGCTCTTAAGATATAGATATATAACAAAAATACACACAAAAAAGTTAAAAGCTAGTTTCAAGACAAAATGAAGCATCAGACATTTCAGGAAAGACTTCAGAAAGGAAGTTCAGAATGTTAAAACTCACCATACAATACAATACAAAAAAATGCATTAAAGAGTATTTTCAGGGTTTAATATCTGCAGTCCAACAGCTTAACGATAGCAAACATTGTACACAGAGTGTAGTGTTGAGAAACAGAGAGGAACCATATAGCTTCATAAATGCCAAAGCAGATTAGGCATGCACACAGTCTGAGCACAAAACGCCTCACAAGCAAAGCCATGAAAAACATGAGGCACATCAACAACACAAACACATCCAGCATACAGAAAGAAAGCACAAGCAAGCAAAAAAACTAAAACAAACCAAGCCAAAAAGGAAAGTCAATTAAAGCAAACTTGACGTGGTTGATGATTATTGCATGTTTGGAGATTCACAGACTGTAGAAGTTAAGCTCAAGGTATTGTGCTTGTTGATCTCAGGCAAAAATATTTTTAGACAGAGTCTACTGTATGTTATCTTTAAACCTAAGGATGTTTTATGCAAACTTGGACAAGAGGTTTGAAATGGAATAACAGTAAATTAGTTATTAAATCAAAATGCAATTTTTCTTCAGAGTAAGACAATTTGAAATTGGGTATGCATGCATGATATGATGCTTCATTTTATTTTAGATTTGTCTTACATTGAATAGAGTATGTACATAAACAAATAGATTAAAACACATTTAAATATATAAATCAAATAAATCTTTTTTTTCTGTCTTTTAATTTTAATATTTCTAGCCTAGTCTTTATAGAATAGGAAAAACTAGAAAAAAAACTTTGAAAATAAGACTTCATTTAAAAAAAAACATATTATTAATGCATGTTTTATCTTAAATTGAATAAAGAATATACTATAGACTTGTTTACATCTCAATGGCAGAGAGATTTTGAGAATTTCATTATAATATTTTAACTTTTTAATTAAGTCTAAATATATACAAATGTATACAAATAAAATAACTGTGTTAAAGTAAAATAATAGTGAATGTAAATGGAAAACGTTATAATGGACACTTTTAATGATTTGGAAATTGTAGTTTCTGTAATAATAACAAAATGTGTCATTTGGGACTTGAAACATAACTTAATTGTAACAAAGTAATCTGTGACGGAACAATTTTTATATAAAATACTATTTAAGTTAATATACATACTATTTACTTAATAAAGTTATAAATATTATATTATTTACTACGTAGTTTTAAATCTTTCTCATGTAAACCAACTTAAGCAAATGTTAAAAAACTATACTTTTTACTTCATGTCAGATGCTTTTTACATGATTTGCAAGCTTTCAGTACCTCAGTTCATAAATTAACCTTTTGAATGTCAAACTTCAGCTTTTGGCAACAGAAACTGAGAAGCTAAGATGGTGTTGATATAAAACAAAATAAACATATAACTCCACAATGTCATTTTCTCATTACAGTGTAAAAAAATCACCATTTCACTGTAAACCGCTGTTTCTCGCTTTTAGGAAATAACACCCAGCATGAGATCAAATTAAAGCAGCTGGAGAGTTTTTTTTGTCAGATTTTCATCTGTGAATCTGTAGAAATATGTTGATTTTAACTCATGCAATGATCTGAGCATCACTGTTTGCTGTAATGGACTCCAAGCGAGGAAGAACACACAGATTTACCATAAAATAGTAACAAAAGGTGGACTCACAGATAGAAAACTTGTTGCTGTTGTCTTTGCCAGGGAATAATTTTACTCCTCTAGATTTGAAATCTACCGAGCGTTTCACTAGTTAAAGGGGGAAAAGAATGAAAGAAAAGAAAACATGGGGTCAGGTGAATCAGATCAGAAATAAACTAGCAGCTCTGGAAAAGGAAGCATCATCAAGCACATGAAAGAAGAGCAGAAGAGTAGAGGAGCATCAATCGTCTCTGCGAAAGAAAAGATGAATGTGTGGTCAAGAAAAGGCAAAAGCTGAAGAGACTGCATCTGTTAGGATGCCAAAGAGATTGTTCAGCCAAAAATGACAATGTGCCAATCAGTTACTCACCTTCTGGGTTAATAAGAAATAAACTCAATTACATTTTGAACAAAAGTAGAGTAATTGATCCACATTTTTATTTGGGTGAACTGTCTCTTTACGTCTTTGCACACTGTGTCTGAAATCATTTGTTCCTTGACTGATCCATAGTAACTACTGATGTGTTTTTTTAACTAAAAGCTTTCTAAAGCTGTATAAGAATAGTCACTCAATGTATTACTCTCGGAGGACATGTGATGTCATTCCAAACGTTTATAAAACCATCACTTCATGTGATTAAAAAGATTATTAACAGTTATCAGCTAATATTAATTAAAGGAACGATTAAAGATTAATAGTTAATGTTCAAAAATATTTCGATATGCATATTTTTTGTGAGTTTATATTCTCTATTTAAAATTACAACTTATTATTAGGTCAAATTTAATATATATTTTTTAAACTTCCCAGACATTAGCATCATTTTTTTTTTACATTTACCTTGAAAATATTTTTTCCAAAAACTGTCTAGCACTGATGACTTGTGTCTAACTTATGACAACAATTCTATCGATTAACTATGACAACAATTCTGCATCCTAGTGAATGGCTGTAAAATATTTTCCAGTTTAGTAGTTCTTTCAATCATTCAACGTAATCTCTAAATCACATGATCAGATCATATTTATCATATTGTACATATATGTTTCTTGTCCATTTTTCTTTAGCTGGTTACATGCCTCGGTTCTTCTCACGCTATTGGCTTACACACCTGTGTTTTGGGAGTCTTGGAAGTCTCTTGGGAGTCCTGGCTGGTGGTGTCTGTTTCATTTTTATGTATTTGCTGTTATTTTCTTGGCAATGTGTTCTAGCCGATTGCTCTCGGTTTTGTCTCTTGCCCCTCGTCTCCTTTTGTACTCATTTTAAATTTGTCATCTGATTTCTGATTCTCTTCCCATTATATTCTCTTTTACAATAAGTCCCTCACTGGCTTACAGGGTGTCCCAATCTGTGTGTGACTTTTTCTAAGCCTGTATCTAGCTTCCTTTGATGTACTGTTTTGTACGGGGCCTTTGAATAGTCTTATTTTTAGCCGTACATTATTCAGAATTTTTTTTAGAAAATGTGAATTTAAGATTCATTATAGAGCCTTTTGTCTGTGCCCCTTTAGGGAAAAACACTTTTCATTCTTAGTTATGAGCTAAGAAGACAGATTAGCCACTTTTAAGTAAAACCTAAAAAAACTGATCAAGTCACTACAAGCTATCTTGATTCTTTTTTATTTCAACATTTTTTCTTCTGTGGTAGTTCTGAAGTGAGCTGCATGGAAATCAAATAAGGCAATTCAGTCAGTGCTCAGTACTTTTACATTTTATTACTATAGTTTATTTTTCATCTCTCTGTTGAACATAAAAAGACCAGATAATGAGGGTTGTGAATTTGTGCTCTACAAATTCCAAATTTTACAGGATTAAATACATAATGATGAGCAAGCATCTTTGAATTTCATTCGACTATCAACAGAGTAAAGGTAACAATTATTTCATTCATTACAATTTACATATACATATAATATATATATATATATATATATATATATATATATATATATATATATATATATATATATATATATATATATATATATATATATACATACATATTCATCTTGAGAAGGCCATCAGACTGAAGTTATTGGGAGTCATGAACGCAAATAAACATTAAATAAGAAAATAAAACCGTTTTCCCATAACACAGCTGTAAACATGTGAGCAGACAAGATGTTTCAATATTTATCTGAACTCAAAGTGAGATTAAAGAATAGGCGAGTGAAATCCATTCCACTCAAGTGCATCATCTAATTGACAGCGAGAGGCTTTTAATGAAATATTCTGTTTGCCCACCCTCAAAGGATCACAGAAAAAAACTGTTCAAATAGTTTTAACTTCGTTCCTCAAAACAAGTGTTAGACTCGAAGATGTAGCCCCTGAAGATGTAACAAAAGTGTAATGAGAGTAGGTCAGGGATCATCACCAGGGAAGAGTAGATGATCACAGAGCAAGCGCTGAAACATTTTGGATAATCTGAGATATTTTCTAGAAAAGTGTGCGCTCAGCCATGCAACCATGAATCGACCGTATTACTAGCATGGTTAGCAAGCTTCTAGCATTTACTAGCCTGATCAGCAAATCACTACAATGTTCCTATAGCTTCATCAACTGTTCTATGAGCAAGCCTACATCAATTCGACACTATGTGTAAAGGACAAAAGAGAGCTTTAAAGATAAAGGTTAATGGCTTCTCAACAAGAGATTCACGTTCCTAAAGTTGCCATTAAATAGTCACTGTTGACATTTACAATTAAATAACTACTACATTAAATAAAAGAAAAATGTGAAACTAATAAAGAGGGAGAAATGTATCTACTTCAAATTCTTTTCCGCTTTCAGCCCTACCTATTTTCAAAATCATCTCATATGTTTATCCTTGCTTTGCTCAAGTTATTATGTAAGTTTTCGAATAATGATGCGTTGTTTGTAGGTTTAGTTTTGTAAAATAAAAGTGTAACTGTTAACTGTGTGGGGTTCAGCATGATTATGCCAACAGGTTTATGATTAAGTAACTGGAGAACCAGAGAGTTCTGTGGAGGAAACTTAATAGCAGACGTTCTCTTTTTTACCGCCACATTCATCCATCCATCCATTTTCATGTCGGCTTTTTCCCTTTCGGAGTCGCCACAGCGGAATGAACCACCAACTCCTCTGGCATATGTTTTATGCAGCATCGTTCTTACTCAATTCACTTACACCGCATGTCTTTGGACTTGTGGGGAAACCGGAGCACCTGGAGAAAACCCACATGATCACGGGGAGAACATGCAAACTCCACACAGAAATGCCAACCGACCCAGCCGAGGCTCGAACCAGCGACCTTCTTGCTGTGAGACAACCGCGCTACCCACTGCGCAACTGTGACGCTGCCGACACATTCAGAGTACCTGAATTGAACTTTTGAATAGTACTTTTCTTGTCATATCACATAGGGGCGATTTCACATTTTTCTTTTATTTAAGGTTAGTTTCTTACATACGGCATCTTTAAAGATAATGAGGGAAGAGTTGGAGAACAGAGGGCAAGTTTATTTTGTGTTCTTTTGAGATGGGGTCCTCGTTTCTCATGGAAATGGCAGCACCAAAGAACATTTGTAGCTAGCTAAAGTCATTAACCATGACAACTAAGTTTTTTCCTAATACATTTGTTAGTCCAAATACCATATTCTTAAATTAACCTAAATAATCTTCGAATAAATAATCTTAAATTGATCATTATTAATTGATAAGTTAATTAATAAAAAGGAACATGAACACAAATGGTACAAAAAGACAAAATAAGTGAGACTCCAGAATCTCCAAATGGGGATTGTTCTCCCTGAAGTGCCCAACACAAACATACTAACACAACACCTAAAGTATAATACACTGCAAATCAACTAAATAATTAATAAGAACTGGTGATGCTAGCCAACTGATGTCACTCCCAACCAATTCCATCTCATGCGCTAGGGTACGTCCCAAATTTAAACAGAGAGGAACAACGCTTAACAGAAATAGAAATTATGTATATGAAACTCATGCTCAACTGATTTTAATCGCAACCGCCCCACCCCTTGAAAATATTTAAAATGGAGTGTGTGTCCAAAATCTATGTCAACTTCAGCATCAGGGGAAAAATAAAGCACTGTTAAAAACCTTCATCATCAGAGCAGAACAGCACTAAGAACACTACTACTAATTGCTTCAAACAGATTTGATTCCCTAGCATAGATGATTAGATATTATACTTATTTATATTAATTATTATTGCTATCTAAAATGTTAAATTTCTATACACACCTGTGTCTTGGGAATGCAGATTTGGATGGGAGGAAATTGATACACCTACATTATTAAGCTGAAAGTGAAATCACTATCAACTCCTAATGGGGCCTCAGTTTCATTACGGAGCATCCATTAACCACCCACTGGATCGACTCATCTACATAAATAAATAAAGCCCAATGAAAAACTGATTTCCAAAAGCACAGACGACTTCACCATGAACCTTCTCAGCATTAATTGGAATTTGGTATTGACACACACACGCCCCCATCCAAAGGTTTGGTGAATTATTCTGCAGATGGAAATGTGCTCTGGCACCTGCTTCTGCTTAAAAGGTTTACGCTGAATAAATCATTCGATGCAAAGCTTGCAAATGAGACAGCGCATTAAAACCTGAGTCAATGACACAACATTAGACCAATGCACTGCAATAGCAAACCATGCTAATTAGCTCTCACTAATACCAGAAAACAAACAGACCCTCATGCATCCCTCATTCGCTATTCGCACAAGAGAGGAAATTATGTCATTCATCAATTGTTTACAACTTTTTAAATTTATTTTCAGTTCACTCGAAAAGATTTTTTGAGAAGAACTCGAAGCTATAGCAAAGAATGTCAAACATATGTAGTTGCAAAAGAATGAATAAATGCAGTAATGTTTCCTTTAATAGATCAAAGCCTATATGCAACTACCTATTAAGCAAAAAAGAGCCAAGTTCGGCATTTGTCTGGCACATCTGACATTCATCTGGTACTGGTATACTAATTGTAAGCCAAACATGGTTCAAGTTTGATAGTTGTGGCAGGCGAGGGCCAGACATAAATTTTAAGGCTAAATTGACTGAAGTTTGGTTCAGTCATGAGCCAAGAGTAGCCCATCTTTGACCAAGACTTCCAGTCCTATACTGCAATACATATTCAGAATTTGTGTCATTTTGGGTCAAGAAAAAAAATGCTACAGTTTGTGGGTGTCCTGCATCAATCTATCAAAGTAAATTTGAAAGGTGGTGTAGCGTATGTGTATTATGTATATGTAATTATTTTCTTATCTTTTTTTAAGCATGACGTAGTTGTACCTTACACCCACGACTATGACCAATATTTCAAGACCACTGATGAAACCAACTATAAAAAAAGGCTTTGTTGTTCTGTAATGCTTACCAGATGTTTCGCTATTACACTTCTGGTTGAGGTTTTTTTTTTGTTCAGACAGGGCATTTGTTCTACATGTAAATGGAATGATTTTATTAAATGAAAGCAATTGGCTAGTGGGCAGAAAAAGAAATCAAGTAATTAATCAGTATGTCTCTGCCAAGGGAAGATCACTACAACATGTTATAACACTCTAAAAGGTTAATTTATATGATATGGCCCATTTAACAAACCATCATGACATTAAAAAGACATTCATATCACGTTTATACCATGGCTCAGAACTAATTACAGTGCTGCTATGGAATCATGTCGGGTAATGTTCTTATTGATTCAATAGTAACTCCTAATTGTTTAATGGTAAAATTTAACAGCTGTTTTAGTGGTTTTTGATTCCCTTGCTCAACAAACAAGCTACGCCTATAAAAAATGTGGGTATTTGTGGCAATTGGGTTGCAAAGTTGAACAATTTGATAGTCTTGCCAGCTTAAAATATCAATTTAAACTGAATGGATATTGAGCAGCTTAAAATATTACAATAACAACAATTATATATAAGAATATACAAGTTTTGGGGGGTGAATTTAAGTTGAGCAATATGAAGTTTTGTTTTTATAGTGTACGGCAAAAGTAGCTACATTTTACATTCTACCAATTTTGTCTCCAATAAAACTTATGATGTTTTTAAGAGACCCAAAATTCTTTTTGCAACCCAATTGGGTCAGAAACAACACCTTAATGGTGTGAACACGATTAGCTTTTATTGGATAGTTAATGACACCACAATATTGCTACCAGTATTGTTATGAGTGTAACATTTCTTAGGGGTGTAATAAAGCCCTACTTATCAAACTGCATTTCTTGACCATGGAGAATATGTCTCCTCATCACTTATTATTTATTGAAAATTAAACAGCAATAACTTTTTGGATATAAAGACAGTGCTTGCAGATAAATAAATATCATGCAATTTTTTTAATAATACACACAACTGCACGTATGTATATGGTAGTTTGGATTTTAAATAGATTTTGAAATGTCCCATAATATAATATATATTTAAAATTGTTCATTACTCATCTAATGACTCTTTTCATTCCACTAAACATTTTAACAGCAGGCTTATAATCAGCTAAATCCAAAGTTCCTTCAACTTCTACAAAGCTCCAAACTGACCTTTCAGGTATTGCATTAATCATTTAACATTTTCCTTATCCTCCACATGTGTTGCAAAGGCTTTTCAACACCCTTTGAACTAAGAGCTTTTCAAACATTAATTAATTGAAGAATCCAGTCACTATCAGCAGCTACCAAGGTCATAATATTCAAGATTTCCCAGAAAGCTCCGCTTAAATAAAGCATATATCAGGAGGAGTTCATATCAAATCTTTCACATCCCCATAACAGAGCTCACCAACTTACTTTAAATTAAGTATACTTTTTATCTCGTTCATACACATTCGGACTACATTTACCTGTTTGATAAAGTTACATTTATAGTAGACATATATTTGAAAAATAAAACAACAATAACAAAAAAAAATGCTTCTTATGGATCAACCAGTCATTTATTTTTATTTTTAATACAATTAAGAAAGATGATAATGAAGTTAACCATCATTTGTTTTTAGAATAAATACCCGTGGGTTTCTCAGTTCTGAAAAACAAAAACAAAAAAAATGATATTATAATAAAACTTTAACTGTAAATGTTTCATGAAATCGTAATTTAATGACGGTCAAATGTATAAATAGGTCGCAAATTAAAAAGGTTTGCCATTACAATATTTAGTATTCTTAAAATTGTGATTACATATTAAGGTAATGATTATAGGTAATGATATATATATATTATATGATATATATAAGGTAATGATATATATATATATATATATATATATATATATATATATATATATATATGCGTCACGGTGGCGCAGTGGGTAGCACGGTCGTCTCACAGCAAGAAGGTCGCTGGTTCTAGGCTCGGCTGGGGCAGGTGGCATTTCTGTGTGGAGTTTGCATGTTCTCCCCGTGATCGCGTGGGTTTTCTCCGGGTGCTCCGGTTTCCCCACAAGTCCAAAGACATGCGGAATAAGTGAATTGAATAAGAACAATTGCCCATAGTGTTAAAGTGTGAATGTGTGTGTGAATGTTTCCCAGCGATGGGTTGCGGCAGGGAAGGGCATCCGCTGCGTAAAACATATGCCAGTGAGTAGGCGGTTCATTCCGCTGTGGTGACCCCGAAAGGGAATAAAGCCGACATGAAGATGAATGAATGAATGAATATATATATATATATATATATATATATATATTTGTTATATATAACAAATTTGGAGGTGTTAAGTCTTCTTTAATAATGACTTAGTTTGACCCTTAATTCCATCTTTTATCTGTGTCATTAAAGTATTGAACTAAATATACTTGTAAAACAAAAACTATTTTGTTTGAACATTGTGTCATATCAGTATACTACAAACTGTAAAAATCTTACCCTAGTTGTGATATAAAAAAATCCCATCCCTGTGTAATCGTTGCTAAGACGACTGAATTAAAGTGAGCCTCAGGTTCACTTCTGTGAACACGCAAACTCTTTTGACTTTGAAACATTATCTAGGTTCAAAGTCAACCTGAAGCTGTGTGACGAGATGGAAGAACACCACCATGTTGTTCTTATGTGGATTACATCTGATTAACCTTTTTTCTCTCCATTAGTGTCCATACAGACGTCGCTTCCAGAACCCGAAGGCCAACCCCAATGGCCAACTTGCCTGGTATGTGTTTATACATACCAAGTCTGCTTACGCATTCCAAGGCTTAATTTATGCAAGTGTGCATTCGTGAAATAGTTGCACTTGAAAACCAATTCAGGTTCTGAAATGTTAATATAATTACTTTTAAATTAGTATAAAATACCATATATGAAGTGTTCTTTATTTATGTAGATTGGAGATTGTCTGTATCCCTCCCAATATTGTTTCAACTCAATTGCAGCGTCCGTAAAAATTTGCAGCGTACAAAAAAACAAAACATCTTTTGTATCACGAATAGCTAGGTTTGAAGAATAGAAGAAATTCAATGGTCTGATACTCGTAAAAGCATTGGAAAATGATGACATAAAATCAATTTCCGAGTAAATTATGACCAGATTTG
This sequence comes from Danionella dracula, assembly GCA_900490495.1. Taxonomy (NCBI): domain Eukaryota; kingdom Metazoa; phylum Chordata; class Actinopteri; order Cypriniformes; family Danionidae; genus Danionella; species Danionella dracula. The sequence continues at coordinate 5,784,869 of UELW01000111.1, forward strand.
CAGATTTCAAAACACTATTAGCAAGCCAAAAAATGTGAATCCATTGTGCTTCACTTTCTTGAGAAATCCCTCATGTATCTCCAACGCAATCTCAGACGTGTCCTTGTTTTGTCTCTTTATCGCTTTCCAAACTATCCCTATGCCCATCTCGTCCAGGATAGATTACAGTAATTGTTTTCCGCCCCGGAAGTCAGATTATTAACAAGCGCAATGTCAGCTGAGAGTCCAGTGCAGGGTTTGTTATCAGAGAGGAAATGGTGATGTTATCATATTACCACAAAATTGACCTTCACCTTCGATTTGTCAGGCAGGTGAGGTCGTTATTATTTTATAGGACTGTTGTGACAAATTTAACAACGGGCTCATTCAGGTTTATTAAAAAATGTATTGTTTGTAAAATACAAGCCACACCCTCACATTATGTAAAAGTATCAAATGACACAAAAATTCTACACCCGCATAAATAATATAAATAGTTTATTAATAAATATCATAAATAAATTAAAATTGGTTAACCAATTAATTAGTTTCAATAATTCAACTCAAATTATTACTTGGTTTTTACAAAAACAAAAACATACCAAGCAGCTAGTCAGCTTAAAACATCTGCAAGGGTTACTTATAATTTGTAACATTCTTTATTCACTAGGCTATACAGTTTTGAGAAAAAATATTTTGCCAACTTATTTACCTCACTATCTACCATCCATTTCCTCATTTCTTCCTTTATCAATTTACCTGTAAAAGGCAAAAATAAAATAGTTGAATGATTTTGTACCTTTTAATTGTATTTCTAGAAACCAAAGAATGACAATAATGCTTCCCGACATTTACTATCTCTTGCTAAAAAAAATAATGTGCCTTTTAAATTTCTTGATATAAATGAAACCTGAAAGAAAATTAATTTAGACATATGTCTTTTAAATCAATCAATCAATAACAAATTACAAATCAATAATACAATGTTTGTCTACTAAGATGTAATAGGGATTGATGCATTTTACTGGCAAACTCAGCTCAATCATTTCTGAAAGCACATGTGTGAATGTAATTGTAAAGAAGCTAAACTAATCCAATCAGTAAAAATTAACCCACAAGTGATCTGTATGTTTAGATCTGTGTTTAGATGTTAATTGACCTGCTTTAGCTTGGGGGAATGTTGATTATTATTTCTACTTCTGTAAACACAGAAAAATCTCCAAAAAATCTCCAAACCCTTCACAGATTCTTGTTTATAAAGAAATAAATTCTAAACCTAGACAAGCATTAAAGCAGTTTATATATATATATATATATATATATATATATATATATATATATATATATATATATATATATATATATATATATATATATATATATATATAAACCTAAATGTGTTTTTCTATCCAACTTAAATGTGTCAATTGTGCCTATGTAATCTGGTTAACCTTTACATTGCACTACTAAAACAATATATAAATATATAAACTAAATATATATTTTCAGGACACATGCTTTGAACGCAATACATACTTGCGATATGTTCATTTCTTTCAGAGTTGGCATAAACGCATGTTAAAAGGAACAGTTAACACAATTGAATCACCAATGCTTTTCTTACTAATAGCAACAAATAAGCAAGATAGACATGCATTTTGGTAGCTACTAGAAATGAGTTGTTTTATTGAAATTACATTTGAAAACAGTATTTTTCTTTAACATATATTTGAATTAAAAACATTCCAATTTAATGCCTTCATTGTCCAAAAGAGCAAAACCTATGTCTGACATTTAGAGGACATTTAGAGAATCCAGATTAAGCTCAGCATGGAGCAGTGTCTTCATTAAAGGACACCGACATTCCTGTCTACTGATGTCATTAAGTACAGGGCTAAATCACCCAAATTGAAGAATCGCTGATTAACCACAAAATGCTATACTCTTACACTTTTTCTTTTTGATTCTGTCGTGCGATGGTTCACATTTGTATCTTTCTGCATAGTCAAACGATGGTCCACACAATCCTTACATAATGAAATCTAGATGTTAGATCTAAAGTTCAATACATGTATACTTATTTCTAATAATAGTGTAAGTGTGTCTTTTGCCTTTCGGGTCTACAGTTCAAGACGGTACAGAGTAGAGTCTGCATTTTGCCTCCATGTACCCACTGGGATACAGCTTTAAATGGACACAAGCATAAGTATTTTACTCAACTCATCCCTCCCAAATAAAATGTGAGGTAACTTAGGTCTGCAAATGAAGCATCTTTTCTTCGAAATAACTTGAAAACAAACAATACATTTATTGTGGCTGTACTTCAGCTTCAGGGTGAGTAACGGTGTAGTTAACACTAACTATTAATTTTAAACTCTTAAACTTCTGTATAGCACTTTAAACTTAACCAACATACTATTAATTTTGACCCTTGTCGAAAAACATGTTTCAGAAGATTGATATCTTGGAGTCTGCCACAGGAGTGAATGGTGAGTTAAAATGGTCCTATGTGGGTTGGAGACCTTTCTAGGGTTTTCAGAGTTCAAAGTGAGTTGAATTAGAGCGCAAATGTAATTGACAGATGGCATAAAAACATTTCATTTGAACTTCTTTCAGTTCAATCAATCAATCAATCAACCAATCAATCAATCAATCAGTCAATTCCCATGGATTGCAAATTATTTATCCTGTCATTGAAAAGCCTCACATGCAAAAAGAGGGCGAGTTAACCTGCTGATTTGTGTTTTTTTTATCCTACTTATCAAGTTTGATCAAGTTTTTTCCTTTCCTGCTCTCCGAGTTATACTGGAGGTTTATTATCAGGCCAGGCAAGTTCAGTTCCACAGCAAGACTGTCGATATATTCAAGGAATGGTCACGGTGACCTCATGCTTGCCACTTCACTTGTACCCAAGACAGGGCAATCAGAGCAGCAGCAGGGTTCTTAAAATCAGTTACTATTATTCAAAAAATTAATAAATACAAATCGGCAAATATATTGTTCAAAATTAAAAGATCAAAAGACTTTGCAAAACTAACCACTAATTACTAACTAAACAAATATGTTCAATGTATTATTTTTGAATTACAAATAACAGTTTTGTAAATAACAACAAAGTAGCAATGAAAAAGGGGTTAGATTTTAATTATATTGTAATAAATTCTTACAATAGATTGAATTAACATAGAAAACACTTTTTACATGCAATAAATGTATGTACTAACATGTTTAAACAAATAAATGATTTACTAACTAACTAAGTAACTAAATAAATAAATAAATAAATAATATTTAATTACCTGAACCAAAATGTAAGGTACATGAAAGCCATAACTTTCTTCCCTATAAAAAGCCGACAGTAGCATAAATCATCTGAGAATGCTAATAACTTTTGCTAATAACTAACAGTTCACTGAATAAAACAATACTAAAGCAATGCGATGACCAAGATGGTATCAAAATAGACTTTAGGATGTTATCTGAAAGATCAGACATAAACTGTAGTTTGTAAGGGTGGGCAAACAGATTCATATTTCTCTTCAGACGTTGTTTGTGTTTGTGTTGGTGAAAAGATGCAGGAATCAGCTTTGTGGTAAATATGTGGAAGTAGTTCTCAAACACAGTATGCAGCCAGGCAAATGAGAAAATTATAGCGACGAATGACCTGTCAAAGAAAACCTATTCCACCAACTCCCACCTGTTGGGCACATTCAAGCTTTTGATTTCATTAGAGAAGCAAAATGATCAAGTCAACCCCCACCCTCGGTAGAAAAAAAGAGATGATTTGTTGATGAGGAGTTAGTTTTGGGAAAACAGCAAAAAACAAACTAAAAGAAAAGAAAAATGCTTTCAAGCTTTGCATCAAAAATGTAAAAAAGTAGACCAAAATGTCTTTCAGACAATAAAAAAAGATGTCAAATATTGTGTTAATGAATTCCAAAATGCCCAATTGTTAAACAGCACAATTCTTGTGTTTGATTATCCAGAGAGAATGTTATAAAAGCTTCCTGTAAAATACACAAATCATGCCAAAGACTCCATCTTCTTACCTTGATAGTGTGCACTGAAGCCTTTGTAGCGGTGGTTGCTGTCTGTAACAAAGTGCAACCTCAGCCAGTTCTTGTTGCTAACTATGGGAGATGGAACGTTCATTCCAGATAGCCTGTGAAATACATAACAACAGAATGAAATGAACAATAGCACAGATCACTGCAAAATATATATATATTTCTTCATATATTATTGTTTTTATTGTAGATTATATAGATATATTTATTGTTTGTTTTCTGTTTTTTTTATGTTGTTTGTTAGTCAATCTGTTGGTTATGGCCTAGCCTGGCCCAAAAATAAATGAAATTAAATATTAGGGGAAAAAAACTTGCACCAACTTGTCAATAAATAAAAAGGCAAGAAGTTACATTTTCTGCTAAATGTATTTTTACACATTTAAGTCAGTCTGTAAATACAACACATCTTTCACCTTGAAACTAAACTTCAATGATTTTCAGAAAGCCTGAGTTTGAGCAACTCTAACACTAAAGCCTCGCAGTTTGTTTGGCACAAATCACTTATACAGCACGTCAAAGCACTGATCTTTGAAAATCTTAACCATAAAAACCTTGCTTTTTCATCAGGAACATGAACACCCAATAATGTCCATCACGAGTGGAAGTAAAACTCACATTTTACACCAAAGACGACCAATGATGGATAGTGCTGTCAAAAACAGTTTAAATCATCTGTCCGTTTAGACCGTGAAAGTAGATGTTTGGATGGTCAATATTTCACCCACCCGAGGATTAAACTTTTTTGAGAGCTCATAATGTACCAGCAAGGTCACCGATCTAATACTTTGACATCAGAGGCATGGCGCGGGGGACATTTAACAGACTACAAGCATTCCAACACTTAGTCCGCCATCACTCATGAAGAGTCAGAGACAGCAAGCAAGCTCCCTGGGTACTTCTGAGGGGCAGTGGACACACACATACACACACTACATTCTGACAGAGAGGACTTGTGTATATGTGTGACAGTGTGGCATACGAGGACAGGGGTCATTGTAACCCAAACCTCCAGCCATCAGAATGCTCCATCTTCATCGTACATCTGTCCTAGTTTATTGATGACTAACTGGAGGTGTCATTAAAGGACATGGACACATGAATCACACTTTAATGGCCTTCACAGGCTGGAGCCCTGCCATATCATTACTGTTATCTCTGTCCCCCTCTCGCTCTCACACAGCATATGTTCTTCTGGTTAAAGGTAAAGTGTGTGCGGTCTGCCTCAAGGTATAAGATAATGACTTGGTTCAGAAGCATGTTACAGAAATCCAGGGTCAGTTTATGAGGAGCTGCTCCTTTGATCAAGAGATTCCAGAAAAAGCACAAACATTATTGAACAATGCAGTTAACTTGACTTCCTGGCTGATTCTGCCATTTCTCTGCCAGAAGGTTTCATATTCCAATCTTAGTTAGGATCCTTTTCAGATTGGTATTTGTTGTCAATCTGTGTGCATACATGTTGCAGTGAGTTAAATACTGAAAACTGAAATTAACCTAAAACATTGAAAGTACTGGCATCTTAAGTATGTTTCTTGGTAAAATCTGTTAAAGTATAACAAATACAAAAATTAATATGCAGAAGGAAGAGGTGGGACTGAAGTGTGTGACAGAGATTTGAAGTGAGTGAAAAAGGCTGGTTATGTTTATTTGTAAATATCTCTGGACACACATAGTTTGTTATCGAAGGGTCTCCTGACTTTCCTCTGCCACTGTTTGGCAGACTTTATATTTCAGTAAGTTCAATTTTAATTCATAACATTCGTTACGTATTATTGGCAGAAAAAATGTCAAGTTGTGCTGATCCCAAACAGCGTGTTCTTGTCTCATCTAAGCAAAAGACTTTTAACCTGTTCTCTGAATCTTTCAGCTATTCACTGACACACTTGCTTGTATGTTTGCTTTCTTAAGCCAAGCCTACGGTACATGACAGAATTTCAGTCTTTTAATGAGCATTTTAGTTTTCTTGAGGACTTTCGTTGAGCTGGTTCTTTGGCTTCCTAATTTCTTCTCAATTTGATAGAAAGTCCATGAGGCGAAATTTTGCATGGTCCCCCAGACCAATTATATTATGTTTCTTTCGTTTTCCATGTATAGATTATATTCCATGTACAGAATACTATCTGGTCTCTTAACTTAAATTCTTTGATCTTGTACATGATGAAGATTAAGCAATCTGAGTTGTTGCTCCTGTGGACATGCCTTTTATCTAGTAAATACGCTCATACTTCTGTTAAAATAAACTCCTAATCTCTATAAAGATACTTCAGAGCCAAATATCTTTCACATTATTACTAATTTTACTCAAGTTTGAACTTGATTTTCCTGAAGTTATTTCTTGTTTTTTGAAATAAATAATTTTGTCTGTGCAAAAAATCAGCAGTGGTTTGATTAAATCTCAAAATAACCCACAACACCCCTTCCTTCCTTAGTACTTGAGACAATGTATTTAAAGAAGACTAAATTAACCATTAAAGTCAAATCTATAATAAACAAATCTGAACACAAAAGTGTTACTGTGTGCTACAATAAAGAGTCTTTTTTTATCCTTCCATGTAGTATTTTAAAATATGCAAAACCAAGTAAGACAGAAGTCATGTTTTTCATTGAAACTAAAAGTAGAAATACGTTTTTGTACTCTAAACTTTTCCAGGAGACAACAATCTTTCTGCCTCCATAAATGATTGCAAATGTATACACCCGAGATTTACATTAAAAAATAAACTCAACCCTCAAAGTACCACAGCTAATAGTAGTAGCGTAATTGCAGCACTGAACAGCTTGTGTTTTTGTTTTGTATTCTAAATGATTCATTTGCATGGCCTCAAATGCAACATTTATCCATTTCGTTTAAAAGCTTATAAGCTATGACAGTCCCTGGCAACTTATGCGTGTTTATGGTAAAACATAACACTGCTTGCCTTTTCTACATCACTTTGTCTCGATCCCAAAAAGACAAACTGATTCCCAGACATCCTACTAATGCATCACTGAGATTTAATTTCATGATGTGCGCAACACTTGCATGCAAGTTTTTACATTCATGACACAAAACAGCAGTCTTTTCACCAACAAAGCCTTAGCAAAGTCATGTCTGTGATTTTACATGAATGTGAATTTAAATATGAAACAGAGGCTCATGAATTAAACATCTTCTTTTTTATACACTTGCTCTGAGTGAAAATCATTTGACATCTGGTTTAAGAGCGTAATCTAATCTAAATTATTATGCCAATTTTACCATGCAGTGTGTTTAAAAAAGATGTCAGGATAGTATTTAATTTTATTCAGATATTTAAAAAAATAGTTTGGAGATGGTCTTGAGAAGAAGTTTTTTAAGTAATGGAGAAGCTAGAAACTAATTCAGATTAGTTTCCACACAAATACTGCTGTAAACATGTATTTGAAATTTAGAATCATTTTTAAATAGACTTCTTATACCAAAACTCTCAACACAAAATGAGTTTAGTCACGGAGTTGGTTGCTATTTTAATTTTGGACAGACATATCTCAGTCAGAGAATTACATTAGCTCATCTGAACCATAACACAGCTTTTTAATTGCAAACTAAATTAGTATGCTCCAATGAAAATGCTTTGGTTTACAAATGTGATTCTCTCTCTCTCTCTCTCTCTCTCTCTCTCTCTCTCTCACACACACACACACGCACACGCACACACACACACAAACATTGTTAATGCCTGACTGTTTCATAAAATAAGTGTGACTGTTTCAGTAACATAACTCATGTGCTAGTGTAGAAGCTGGCATGGCTTGATTCTGAGCGGCTCCTCACTCAGAATAAATCAGCAGCACAATAAAGTCTTTCGTCAGGATAAATGTAATTTAATCAGCATAGCTCACTCCAAGGTGTCTGGTGTGCATGTATGTGTATTGAGCGGAGGTCAGGGAAAGGAAGTGGAGGTTATTAAACACACAGATGTCTGCACTGTTAATCCGAAGTGAACAAGAAAAAGCTTTTAAAACCAACTCTAGCTTTTACAAGGCTGTAATGGACAATGAAACTGAAATCATTTTGTGTTTCAGTCATTCATCAATCTTAATTCAGAAAGTAATATTAAAAGATTTGAAGGGGTTTTAAGACGCTAAAGTGAAACTCCACCCCAAAAATGTAGTCCTTAATCATCCTACTTAAATCTCGTAAAGGCTTTATTTCTCCTCTAAAGCATTCCATACATGCTTGTCACAAAGATTTAAGAGACACAAAAACAAACAATTTAATTACCATCAAATGTCTGCATCTGTCATCAGGATTTAGATGTCAATGTATTATTGAGATGGGAACACTTTCAAAAGAAATTAAATGTACATTTAAATATACATCATTGCCTCCTTGCCTAAAGTAAAAAAAAATGCTTGGGCACATATATACTGTATATATATATATATATATACAGTTATCAATACACATAAGCATTATTTTCTTAAGCAAAAGATAGCATTGTCAGGATTCCTGGCTGATCGGCTGATTCTATCCATTTTGGTCTGTTTTCTTTAGCCACAGGTTCCCTTCTTTGTGCTCCTAATTGTTTCTCTCCACCCCCTCGTTGTCATTCAGTTAGTTGATTCGTCTCACCTGTCGTTGCTCATTTTCTCCTCATTAGCTCCCCTATTTATTCCCTTGGTGTGTTCAGTTCTGTGCCAGATTGTTGTTCGCTTCTGACCCAGCAACATCAGATGTTGAAGTGCTTGTGTGTCGCTAACCCCTTTTGTGTGACTCCAGGACTCTCTCCCTACCGTCTCAGATTGTGGTGTAGTCCCTGGCCAACCTGAAGTCCTTGCTCGGTGCTGCCTCAGGTTCTGGACACTGACCTAGTCTTAACCGGTCCAACTGCTCCTGTCTACTGACTGAGTCGTTTTGTGGTTCCTGGCTCTTCCCTACTGAGTCTGCAAGTCTGTTTGTGATTTTTTTTTTTTTTTTATGAACTAAGAAATTTTGTGTTTCCCCTTGGAGCGGAGGGGTCTTTATTGTTGCCTGGGACCTGACTTGTTTGATTTTGGCCGGCTGTAAATAAACTATTTTGCTTCATCTGCTTTTGGGTTTTCTGTCTGCATACCGGCCGTGACAAGCATTGCTGTATTTAAAACCTCGGTTTTTGAGTTTGACTATTTTCACTAGCTTTCTTATTTAAAGTAAATATTCTAGTTTTCTCTCGTTTTTCTTAGTCCTCCAGATATTTTTCTGCATGTTATATGCATGTTACACCTTCTTTATTTTTAGATAAACATCACTCATAGAACTTGTATTGTAGCTGCACTTACCCACTCTTCGATCACAAACCATTGTTTTATGATCACCACATTTTCCTAAAGTTGTCTTAAAATAAGTACTGACTTTTAAAGATGTTTTTAATGAAATCAAAATTCATATTATTTATTTATTTTTAATTTCATTTAATTGCTTAACCCTTTCTAGCAAGTGGATCTAATTATTTAGGCAGTTTATAGAAATGTATTAGAAGGTTACATTTCTGAATTGTATTGTAAAAAAAATGGTTTTGTTCTACCATCTGTCCTTTTAAATGTAATAAATGTACTCACCTCTACCTCAATCTTCTATGCTTCTATGATGAATGTTTTAACCCATACCTAATTACCCATACCTATAATAGTCTTGAGGTCCTCTTTAAATCATGTAGACAGGGACTTTTATTGTAGAAACGCCAGCCACATAGATTTTTAGGCTTATAGACTTGTTGAAAACTTGTTGTTCCTCTCTGAAACTTCACTTTCTCACTTCTTCTTCCTCTTCACTTCTCTGAAATAGTAGAGCGTGCAAAAAGCTACAAAGCTGTTTAAGCAGAAATAAATCATCAACCAGCGAAGGATTATTCATGTAAATAGAGTGAATCTTTTATTTTAGGCAGAAGTGTTTTTGGGGTTGGCTCTCCTACTCTCAGTTGTTTGTGCATTTATGCAATACATTTCTTGCAATCGCTGAAGAAGATTTTTTTTTTGTGCAGGTAGTCTGTTGAGCATCAAAATCTCCCAACTAATCAAAATCTCCCAACTAATAACTGAACAACCTTTTTCACAACAATAATAATCTAACCCATCAAATGGTACAGATCAAATAGTAACATGTATTTTAGGACGTTGCCCTAAAAACCATAAAACACTGTCGATTGTGTTGAGGTTAAACATATTCCTGCAACCCAACAATAAGATGTGCTTTGGTTAAACATCAAATAACTCTACATCGTAAATCACGAATAGAGTAGGATTATAAAGCAGCGGTAATGCGGCGTGAGTGTTAGTGTGAGAAGCATGTGAACGATGTGTGAACAATGTGAAATCAATGCAGAGTATGCTCACACTGCATACAATGAGATGTGGCTCTTGAACACATCGACTTCTTGAAAAAATAAACTTCAAAAAGCAGGACTGAGACAAAGAGAGTGATGTTTCTCATGAGGCCTGGAGAAATAAGAGCTCTTCCTCGTAGACCTCATCGGTGTGAGCATGTCCGGAGACTGTTGCTATGCCTGTCACATCCTATTCTCTGATCAGCGGCTCTCAGTATTGGTCTGCTACATGCCCTGAGATTTATTAGTAGCACATGACAGCCGTTTGCATGTTACTTAAACAGGGAATCTATCTTAATTGCCAGAATGCTAATTAAGACAGGTGTCGGCGGTAACATTAGCAACCTTTTTTCTCCTCGACCCATGAGATGATAGGTTTAAAATTACATAAGAGATTAGCCACATTTAAACAGAATAATGCTGAAGATTATCATAAGGCTCAGTTGAGAGATATTTTGATTAGAAACACCACGGTTATGGGTTTGATTAACAAAAAGTAAGAAAAATAGACTTTCCAGGCAAAACGGTCTTTTAAATGCCTGAATGTATGATTAAAATGTAAATCTGTCCCAATATAAATCCATCCTTCGAGCATGCTCATACTGAAGGCAATCAACATATGTTTGATTATTTAAATTTCTTCAAACTATTTTTTTATTGTCACATGCTCTTTAAATTTACTTTACCTTTGTGGGGTATTCCCATTTTAAAAGCAATTAAAAATAAAAATTGTACTCCATAACACATTAACATATATGACATATCTCAAATGCAAACAATATAGAGAGAACATATATTGAATTATTGCAACAAGTTTCTACTAGAAAAGAATATACACTTGTAACATTTTTATTCTTGTAAAAAGTTAGGAACGGGTCAATTTGACCCAAAGGCCACTCAAGGGTTAAACAGCTAAATGTCCTCTGAAGATGTTGTCCTGAATTAATGTTATCTATTATATAATGTATGTAATCAAAATTCTAATGGAAAAAAAACTGAATGATATTTTGACAGTTTAAATTCCATTTACTAATTCAACCAGGTCCATTGCAGATGTAGTCCTGAATCTGATACATATCTGATTAAATGCAATGCAACCTCGGCCTGAACGATCAAACAGCATTTATCAAACAGGTATTTTCTTACAGATAAGAGTCTGAGATATGAGAAGACTATCTTGTCTGAAATTATTAAAGGGATGCATTGTCTTAAGATTTTGAATGAAGTCTATGTTGTTAACACTACCCTAATATCTCAGTACTTCTAACTCCACCTCCTCCTGTGATTCTGGTTCTCTTTCAAATTCTTCTCAAAATTAGTTTTTAAAAGTAAAATAGTCTCTAATCAAACATTATTTGATGTTTGATGAAGGAGACCTTGATTCCTTCATTGAAACTCATGTTAACCCTAAAGCAAAAAAAAAATAAAATACAAAATGTAACACGTCCTAGAAATCTGCCATCATTGTTAGTTAGGAAAGGAGCACTTTCTGCTTTCAAGATAAACCTAAAAATGCCTTAAATCCACATTATCATGTTCTCTCTGCCAGAATGATCATCCTCAATCCCAGACTAGCAGGACACATTCATGTTTTGGATTTCACGGTCATGAACATTACAGTCCAGGTCCCTGGTGTGGTTATTGGGTAGGTGTACTGCTGAGTCACTGGAGTTTGACTAAAATGAAACACTCCAAGCAGAGCTCCAAATATTACTTATTTGTGTAAAGAAGGAAAACGAAGCTAAATATTTTATTCTCAATATTAGGCCTTTTCTAAGGGTAGATACAAAAAGTTGGATTCTGCTCCGACGAAAGTTGAGCTGAATTCAACTTTGACCTGCACCACATGACGTGATGTGATGTACTATGCACAGATTGAAGAGGTGAGAGCATGTGTTACTGAAATCTTAGTCTAAAGCTAGATGTAATTTGTAGGGATTCCATGTTGATGTAAAATACATTAGCGTGAACACTGCTACCATTTGGATCGTTTATATTTAGAGCTTTATATTTTTTAAAAACATTATACCTACTGGTCTACGTTGCAGCATGTCCATGCGGTGACGTCTGAGCTCTCAATAACTAGTCTGTTCAGTGTTGGAACTGTCCCAAATGGAACACTCCGGACTTGTGGACTTCACTCCAGTCCACACTCTAGTGATGATGTTAAGGCCAGATGCTAGGGGCCCTTGATTCAAGTCTTGAGGGCTCTGGGCTTGTATTATGGGACAGCCTCGCGTCATGATTGAAAAGCTCTGCTGGTATTTTCTCTACATCTGGAATTAAGCTTGAATAAAGACATTACCTGCTTTGAATTCAATCTAGCCACAGGGGTTTCAAGCCAGTGACTTCTGTGCCGGTCCCTAGCCCGGATAAATAGAGAGGGTTGCGTCAGGAAGGGCATCCAGCGTAAAACATGCCAAAACCAATATGCAAGTCATCAATTCGGTTTCCATACCGGATTGGTCGGGCCCGGGTTAACAACGACCGCCACCGGTGCTGTTGACCTACAGGGTGCCGGTGGAAATTGGACTACTGTTGGTCAAAGAAGGAGAGGAGGGAGAAGGATTCGTAGGCAGAGAGAGAAGAGGAAAGGCCAGAGTATAGGTCTGAGAATAGGGACTCTCAACGTTGGTACAATGACCGGGAAAGGTAGAGAGCTGGCGGACATGATGGAGAGAAGGAAGGTAGATATTCTCTGTGTGCAGGAGACCAGGTGGAAGGGTAGCAAAGCGCGTAGTATTGGAGGGGGATACAAACTCTTTTACTATGGTGAGGATAGGAAGAGAAATGGGGTAGGAGTGATCCTGAAGGAGGAGTTTGTGAGGAATGTTTTAGAGGTGAAAAGAGTGTCTGACAGGGTGATCAGTTTGAAGTTAGAGATTGAAGGGGTGATGTTGAATGTAGTGAGTGGTTATGCTCCACAAGCAGGCTGGAAGCTGGAAGAAAAGGAAAGATTCTGGAGTGAGTTAGATGAGGGGATGGAGAGTATTCAGCATCGGATGGTGATGTGTAGGATGTTTCTGGTGGTCAGGAAGAAGAGGGGAGGAAAGATGGAAAAGAAGACCAAGTGGTGGAAGTTGAAAAAGGAAGACGGTTGTGAGGAATTCAGACAGAAGCTGAGACAGGCTTTGGGTGGTCAGGAAGAGCTTCCAGAGGACTGGGAAGCTACAGCAGAAGTGATCAGGGAGACAGGTTGGAAGGTGCTAGGTGTGTCAGCAGGAAGAAGGAAAGAAGATAAGGAAACATGGTGGTGGAATGAGGAAGTACAGGACATCATCCAGAGAAAGAGGCTAGCTAAAAAGAAGTGGGACATCGAAAGGACTGAAGAAAGTAGACAGGACTACAAGGAATCACATCGCAGGGTGAAGAGGGAGGTGGCAAAGGCCAAACAGAAGGCATATGATGAGTTGTATGCCAGGTTAGACACAAGGGAAGGTGAGAAGGAATTGTACAGATTAGCAAGACCGAGAGACAGAGATGGGAAGGATGTGCAACAGATAAGGGTGATTAAAGATAGAGATGGAAGGGTTCTAACAAGTGAGGAGAGTGTGCAGAGAAGATGGAACTACTGGAAATGATATCACGAATGCGCACCATATCTCCAAATGGTCCTGGATGACGTTCCTCAATTCTTGCACACATAAGAAACCTGAGACACCAGCTAATCTTCTGGTCGTAGCTATTAAATCTGGAATATTTTTTTAAATACTGGTTAGGTAAACTCATACAAAATCAAAGCAAACTTGTTGCTAATCAACCAAAGACGAATTAATTTGTTCAGAGATGAAAAATGACTTGCTATAAAACACAAACTGAAAAGGACGCATCCTCTGGATTTGGATAAAGGGTCTCTGTATATCCGTGGGGACTGCTGGTGGCTCTGTGATTGACTGTTGACTGACCTTAATTATTATGGTTAAAAGAATGTTTGAGCAAGAACCCCCAAAGAGACTCAGAAATAACAATTTCAACTGTTTCATACAGACCCCTCTCTCTCCCTATCATTCTCTCTCTCTCTCATGTATCCTCATCCATCTCGAAGGCCAGCTATACAATTGAACAGCGGGGGCCGTTGGGAAGCCATTCGCGTCTTTCCATCACATTGATGTTTTGAAAGTAAGTAATCAGTGCTCTCTATGGGCTCGGAGTTCTCCCTCCTCTTCCCTACCTCCCTCTCCCTCCCCCTCTTGTTTCCAGCACATAGTGTCAAGGCCTCTCCACCCTGTGGCATTATGGGAGTCATACATTATCCCTCTCTCAGCCCTGTGGGAAGTGCAAGGTGTATTTTTTGAGCAACCATGCTCAGTGAGGGAGAAACCGAGAGTATATTCAATGCAACAGCAGTGGATGCCATGCCCTTTTCTGTCCATTACAAGTCCCTGTGGGATAATTGCATTGTTTAAGATTTGTAGTTTAATTATCATAACAATAGTTGCATTACTAAACATCTATTTTATAAATATAGCTGCTTCTAATCATAAGCTGGCATTGGTGTTCTGATTATTAGCTTGTCATGAGCATGGAGACAGCCTGCCTTCAGATATTACTGAGAGGAAAGTATTTAGAGAAGGTGACAGTAATAAATCCCATCATAAGTGTCATTGGTTTGTCATATAAGAGGGCTAATTCCCCAGCGAGGAAGGGATTGTAATGGATTACACAGCTCTCTCTCCCTCTCTCCTGTTCCCTTCTTCATATTTCCCAAAGGTTGCTCAGCTCCAAGGCTTCTCTAATCATGCTGCATGACAGAATGTATGATTAAGTATTATAACTCCATGAATAATAAACAAAAAAACCACAGGCAGCGAACACACAACCAGCACTTCACTGGTGCATGTGGGAATGAGATCTGTGTGCAAGCCATAGATTGTGTTTTCCCTCATTGACCTTTTTTTACTATTGAAGGAAAATTATGACTGGTAACATTTGTGAAATTTTTTCCTGACAAAAAAAAATGGAGTTTTGTGTTGCTGATTCAATTAAAATTATGATGGATAAAGTTAATAGCCATCAATAATTTAGTTCATAGGAACTAACTAGTTATGTTAAAATTAAGTATTGATATACAAGTAACAAACTAATATTGAATGTTGTTTTACATGTGTTTTACCAGTCTGCGTATTATTGTTGTATATTTTGAAAATTTTTTAATGATTAATGACCATTAATGACAAAATAAATTTGTTGCAGATAATAATTGTTCAAAAAAATGTTTCAAAGGATTTTAAAAGACAGATTTTGTGTGAACAATTTTGTTTTGACGTTTTATGTACCCTGCAATTGCTTCTCTTAAAGTCTTTAAACATGTTTAAATACATAGAGCTAAAACCTAGAAAAAAATGAAAATGAAAAAAAAAACATAAAATACATAAAAATTAATCTCTCTGTTTTATGAGCAAAAGTTAGATGATGATTGCTGAAGGAAAAAAAAACTCTTCAACCTTAAAAATGACTAAATTCTTTCATTTCAATTTCAAGTCATTAAATTCAAATGCTCTGTACATATTAAAACCAAATAAAAAAATCAGTTTTCTGAGCTGGAGTTTAACTTGAGTCAGATCACCACTCTCAAGTCCCCCCTTTTGGATTTGCTGTAATATTAATAAGCATGGGCTTAAAGTGTGGTCATTTGAAATGCATGGTGTATGTGACTCGATACATTATGGTTTCACGGCCACCTGATTTTTTTACCATGCATTGCCACATAAAAAATCCATGAAAACCCATTTCTTCAATCATAAGAAATCTGTTCTTAGTTATTGTGCACACCAGTGGTTACCAATTCCAGACTTTGAGTACTGCATCCCTGCACATTTTAGTTGCTTACATGCTTCATGCATACTGGCCTAGCTTCAGATAAGCCTAGATTACCTTTATTAGTGCTATCAGGTGTGTTTCATTATGATTGAATTAAAAATTGGCTGCAGTAATCTCGGACCGGAAAGAGAGAACCCAGGTGTTTATGAATGGTCGTTAAAAGCTTGGTTTTCTTTTTTTTATTAAAATAGGATAGACCTTTAATGTTCTTGACATTAAAATATGAAGAAAAAATGTATTGGTATTTCTTGTTGTAAGATTGTTAAAAATCTTTTTTATGCTCTTTATCCAATAAGGAAGCCTAAATTTAAAGCACCGGAGCTTCTTAAGTTTTGCTCAAGGCCAGCGAGTCAGTGATATGACGAGGCACCCTCGGCTTCAAAATTTGGGGGGACACACGGCTTTGTTGTCGAACACAACAAAAATGAAAAAGACCGGTAAACAAAAATGTCACCGTTTGCCATTTTTTTACATGAAATCATGTAAAAGTCAATGCATCAAACATGAGCACACATTTGCACCCTTAACACAGCCCTGTTAAATTTAAGTCAAGTGAGTCAAAGTGAACGTGACCAGTTGGTCAGATATGGAGTGACCCATACCTGGAATTTGTGCTATGCATTTAACCCATCCAGTGTACACACACAGCAGTGAACAAACACTCCGTGAACGCACACCCGGAGCAGTGGGCAGCCATGGCTAAGGCTCCCGGGGAGCAGTCGAGAAACTGGTGCTTTGAAGATGGTTAATGTTGAAGATGGGAGAGCAAGTGTTTTATGACTCACACCACCTTCTACTCAGTGGATCTGGGGTTCGAACCGGCGACCTTCTAATCACGAGTTGATCTCATTATCTACCACACCATAACAGTCAGTGTTCAGTGAAAATCCTTATCTTCTCCTTATAAACAAAGGGTTATATACATATTGTGATATTTTAGAACAATGTTCATAAAAAAACACAACAGTGTGATTTTATGCCTCCCTCATGCAATGGTTTAAATGATAGAGCTTAATAATACATTAAAATGATCTAAAACAATATTGTAAAATGTACCACATTTTGTTTCTTTTCTAAAACAAACAAACAGCTGAGAACCTGTCAAACAATCTAGACTAGAGCTAAATTCTGACCAACATTAAGCCAGGAAATCTCTAAAGTGCAGACATCATGTCAAACCATGATCAGAGAGTCTAAACCCCCCAGCACATAACCCATGCTGCTTCCGAAACACTCCGGCAAACTCAGCCTCATTTCACCCCTCACCAAACGTGACCTGATGAATATTTAAGGACGAGAGAGAGTAGTCTTCATTTCTGCACTCCTCTGGCCTCCTCTTCTGAAGCTGATCTAAATCTTGAGCCTGCCTGATCTCGCTCCCACACAGTCTGTTTTAATCTGGAGCAAAGTGCTCTCAAGCTTTATAGGGGTGTAGGCCTCATAGACAAGTGTAAACTGGTTTACATCATTATGTAGGAACAGATCAATTCTCTACACTCTGTTGATCACAGATTCCAGAGCCGTCAGTTATATGGGAAGAAAGAAAGCTCCTTTTAAAACAGTACTTTGTCAAAGTATTTGAGGTGAGGTACAAGAAGAGTCAGAGAAAAAGGTTTAAAGGAAGCGTGTGACTAAAAACACTTTTTATATTTTCAGAGTAAGAGTGTAAATAGTCACAGTGTATGTTGCACTTAAATGAGAGTGTTGCTGAGGAGACACTCATTAATCTGCCATAATTACACAACAGACTGAAAAAACATTTGCATCAAATCCTCTTAATCCAATTGAGGCATAAATTAATTCACGGCAGATATTACTCAATATGTTAATTATCCTGAATACTATCAACACAATCAGCTCAACGAAGAACACTGCAGTCTCCAGACAAATAGACTGTAATGCATGAGGGAGACTCGATCAGTGATAGGCATACAAAGGACAATGAGGGTTAAAAGCTCTTGAGGATAAATGCATAGATTTGAGTTTCTTTCAAAACACACATCGCTATGAACATAAGGAGCAAACATCACAAAATATTATTGGCTTCTGTAAAAATAAACCTATACTATACAGTTGCTATACAGTGCGTGTGTGTGTGTGTTTCTTCGTGCATCCGTGCATATGAGTGTGTTTATTTATGTCAACAAATGCAAATTTGCTTTGATTTTGTTTTCAATTGTTTATATTCATAACTTCTTGTTTAAGTACATTTGTTTTTATTGGTTTCTATCAGACATTTTTAAAGTCCACTCAGCAATTTTTTCAAACACAATGGAAGATTTTTGATTATAGCTTATGCTGTAATATTACAAAAAGAAGGATGCATCAAAATTGCTCTGAATAGCCATCCACAGATGAAAGAGGTTTTTAAAATGATAAAACGTTTACAAAACATTAATGCATTCTCACAGCAGGAGCTTTATTTTCTAGGACACATGCCCAGTGTACACTAAAGCGCAGGGCATCATTAGAGAAGCACAATGTCCAGACTAAACACCAACACCGACCAGTGGCTTTACTTTCAAGCGTTCTTTCTGTATTCAATTTTCAGAGCTAAAAGAACCACACAATCAGAAAAAAACTCATTATTTGATGAATTTGCCACTGCTGTAATATCTTCAGAGTGCACTTTACAGGATTATCACACAAAAAGCCTTAAAGGTTGGCCAAGATTTCTTTGATTTTCATCTACATTTTTATTTATGTTACATTCATATCTCCTTACTGGCTTCTCAATTCATGCCAAGGGATACTTCTCTTCCTCACCTCCATGTCACCTGATAACTAACACACTCCAAACCAGACCAGAGTGGCCATTGGAAGACCCAGTACAATTCCCTTTGTGCCACTTTACCCCAGGCCATTTTTTCTTTTCAAAACCCAGAAAAAAGCATGGTTTACCATTGAACTGTGAGCCTGCTACACATTTTCTGCCATAACATATATGCTCTTTCTCAGACTTGAGTCCAACTTTCACTGGGAAAATGTTGACTTGTTCTTTAAAAGCCAAATAAGCTCCAATTATTCAAGATGGCCACCCATGACCATCCACAAAACACCACAAGCAGGTACATTAGATGTAATTTTGATCGCTATTAAATCAGAACTGCGTTTAAAGCTACAAGGAAAGGCAGCAAAAAGTTGCTGCTGGAAGCCTAAGGAAGATAAGTGTTTTTAGCAACACTGCCCTTAACAGAATTCTTCATAACTTTTTTTTCTAATCACTGACAACACCTGGATCCTGCTTGCCATTGGACACCTCCCATTGTTTTTTCGACAGTTTGTATGTATATAGTGCTCAGACACCATATCCGTTTTGACAAATACTAGGAGCCAATTATTTCAATGCTAGAATAAACAGATATGTTTTTAATTTATTTTTGAACTCTGTTATATGAGTTATATAAGATATTTAACCGAGGCAGCAGCATTTGCTCAGAGCTCTTTTTGGTAAATGAGGACAGAGCAAGGGTTTGCGCTCTGGCTCTCTGTGCTAAAGTAGATCTTCTGAGATGTTCAGGACTACAGAAGCACACAACATATTTAACAACGTGTTTAATCACAGAACAGACGTGTCAAACCGCAGCAGTTGTATGTTTTTGCTGCAGACACGCTCACCTCGTACAGACACAAAAAGTGCCAGTTTTGAAAAAGAACCTTTTGAGCCTCAGATGAATGAGAAAGTTTAGAGAGTGAAACATTTTTTCGCATTGTTTGTTACCCAGTTAAGGGGCACGTTGTGCACGTTCCATTTTGATGTTGTTTTTGGGAATCCTCAAAATAAAAATGACATCAAAAATCCAATTTCTTTATTGCATTTCTCTAATTTCATCAAAACAATGAAACATAATTTGTTAATAATGTAATCATACAACAGAGTAGTCACGTGGTGCGTCGTTCTCTACAGGATTCACTGCAGGGAAAATAAACATTTAATCATGAAGGCTCATTATGTATTCGTAGCAAACCTAGTAATTTTTATAGTAGGCTAATTTAGATACATAAAGCATGTGTTGCCTTCATTATAAGGCTTATACAAGGCTTTTAATTTTTTGCGGCTCCAGACCTATTTGTTTTTTGTTTTTTTGGTACAATATGGCTCTTTCAACATTTTGGGTTGCCGACCCCTGCCCTACGCTTAACACATGATTTATTATTATATAGCACAATTCCACTTGAAATTGTCCAAAGTGTAATACTTGAAATAGTCATCCTTTATATGGTATATAGTTAAATTAAAAAATATTTAAAAAGTCAGTATGATAGTTCTGTGAAGTGTCACAAATAAACTGTATTGTTTACCTATTTTTGAAGAAGATGGATAATGTTGAGAAGAAATGTTGAAAATGGATAGCCTGTTAATGATGCAAAGGTTATTGATCTTCTACCAGTTCTCCTTACATTTTACTAACTGTACGTGTAGATGTTTGTACATAGGATACCAAATTTACTCTACATTTTAGACAAGTGGGTCCCCTGATAAACATCATTAGATTCAGGACTTCATTGGATTTATTTGCTTAAAACTCTTGCTGTCTGCTTAACATCTCAACACTGAAAAAAATAACATTTCATTCCATGAGAGCACAGTCCTGTTCCCTGATAAAATGTATAACCAAACAAAGAACTCTCCTTATCATAAAAACAACTGAATATCAGCTTTTCAATCTTTTATTCATGACGACATGCATGCTGGGATCTCTGAGCCCTTCGCAAAATGTTTTAGTATTAAACTGTTGTTCAGACAGCTCCACAAGAACCACAACCAAGGGAATTTTATTGTGTTCTTATTATTGTAGATTCAATATCATTCCCAATTCTTATGAGCGAGTCTAAAATCTCAGCATGAAAAAGTAACATAATTGTTTTTAGACAGAACAAAATAAAACAGGTAATTCCAAGAACACCAAGCTCTGCCGACACACACTGAAACTTCACACGATGCGACACAATTCAGTGCACTTCCATGTAATTGGCTTTTTGCTCTTTATTCTCTAGCTCGGTTGATGTGGAACAGGATGGTGGAGCAGCTGGCTGATATGTTCATGAGGAATTCATCAAGACTCCTTTTACAAAGCACCATCTGTGAGAGTGATTCCAACACAAGAGCATGAGGCCTTTACAATAGAGAAGAATGAGCACATCTTGAAGGAGTGCTTGAAGCTGAGCAAATAAAATATATGTCTTCATTTACTATAACTACACTTCTTCCTAACATGTTTAAGCATCAGCTGTAGACTAGAAAAGAGGACACTTGGAAGAATGCTGAAAATTGATACATTTTTCAGTGTGTTCAACTGACAGTAAAACGGTTAGAAATACTGTAGGTACCTGAGAAAGAATGCAAGACTTTATTTATGGCATAATTTCCACAGATTGCTAAAAGTGTTTTAAAATAACACATAATATGCATCGTGGGCCAGACAGAATCCAGAGATTTTTTTAAGTCTTGCACATATTTTTTTTTACAAACTCTGTGGAATTCTACAAAAGTAATTAAATGTCTGAAAGTAGAACCGAGAGAATTATAAAGTTTAAAAGTCAATGAAACAACTTTAGTGTCTTGTATCAGTTATCATCCCGAGGCACTACTCGATAGAACTATGCAGAGTTTTCTGCAAAAATCTGTAGTCGTAGTTCCCGTTTGGGCCTCATCTTGAGTTTTGATTTGATTGTGTCTATCAAGGGGGGCAAGTATAATGATTCATAGGTGAACTATTCCACTGTTGAGGCTTAGCTACTGAAAAAAATTCAATTTAGTTTTCTAGTTTTTAATTTATTGGAGAACAAGAAGGCCCTACTCAGAGGATTACAGGGACCTTCAGAGGATTACAAGCAAGGATTCATTGGAGACAACAGTTCAGAGAGATAAAATAAGGATTTTGTCCAATATATCCGCTACAAATAATTGTTTTTAAGTGTTGCTGAATCCACAACAAACAAATCCTGGTGTAGAAATAATTTAGATCGGGTCGAAGTATGCCATGATTAATCAAGCAACAACGGCACAACAACAATAATAATAATGATCAGACATATTACTTTAGATGTTTTTCCTGACTCTGTATCACTGTGCAGTGATAAAACAAACAACAACACTATCAGAAAAACAAGATAAAATTAATTAAAACACAGATTATTAGATAGAGGAGCTAAAATCTAATATTAAATAATACTAAAATACAGCATAAAAACACAGACAACCAACAGAAACCAAGTATGTAACGAACACACCAGTTAAAGGAACTCCATCAAAGACTAAATGCCTGTCTGAAGAGAAATGTTTTAAAAACTTTGGGGGAATATAAAGGTGATTTGTGTTAATTTAGCATTTTTGGACTAAAACTTCATGATTGCTAAAAAAGCTACTCTAGGTTTATATTTAAATAGAAGTATATCAGCCCTTCAGGCATTCACAGGAATCCGTTATTAAAAAATGTTGACAAACTTGTCTGAATATTAGGCTAGCAAAGCTAACAAGCTAATCTAATGACTACAGCAAAGCTATGAAGCAAATCAACTGGGTTTCTGAATGTATATCTTTTTTTGCTTTGTTCGAAGTATGTCATGTTAACTCAAGTGACATGACAAAGTTATTAAAACTAGTCTAGGTACGTACCACTGTTCTGTCATTTTTCAACCAGTGAACTACACTTATAAAATATTCTAAGCAAACCATTGACAAGATATACTACTACAAATAATAATGTAGATTGTTAGTAGTATTATTTTATAGCATTATATTATCTAGCATAATACTAAATGTAGGTGCTTTTCATGACTCAATGTCACTATGCAGCCATAAACCAAACAGCACAAACACTGTCAAAAATACAGAAGAAAATAAGCTAAAACACAGGTTATGATCCTAGACAACTTGGAGCTAAAACCCAGTATTTATTTACAGCGTTAAAAACACAGAAAACCATCAGAAACCAAGCATGTAGCCAACACACCATTTAAAAGAACATCATCAAAGACTAAAGGCCTGTCTGAAGATAAATGTTTTATATAAATATGATGCATTTAATGGCGATTTGAAGATGTAAATAATGTAAAGTAGGATCAGGGTGTCAAAATAAATAAATATCTTTTAGCAACATCTGTGCAAGTTGGTAGTGTTATTTTATTTTTCAAGTGCACAGCTTACAAATGAGAGAGGCAGTGCATTTTGAACAGGGCCATAACCAAATATGAGAGCACCACTGCAGAGTGCTACATCAAAATCAACCTCTCCTCTTTTATTTTAGTATCAAGCATCTCTTTCTATTAGGAACCTTTTTCAGGCGTCCTCGTTTGTCTCCAAACTAACTGCCTGCAACATCCTCAAAGTTGTTCAGAAACACAGCTTTCACAGTTCTCTGGAGACACAGATCTGCAAGCATGCCGTGTCTTCTGTCCTTGAGCCACAGAAGACGAATCAGACACTGATCTTCACTTCATGCTGGACACAAACCCAAGCCTGTAACACTGAACACCTCTGATCTGCCTTAGCTCACTGACTGGCAGCCATTTTGAATAAAACTGATGCCCTGTCTGAGAGAATAGAGCTTTAGAAAGAGTCAAAGTGCTGATTGCTTAGTTTCACAGCTTAGGGCTCATGACTACGTTGCACTTATGAAAATAAAATTACTCTGAGGCAAAACAGCTTGCTTTCACATATGTTAGACAACATGACATGAAGTGGAGCAGATTATGAATGATATCAGCAAATATTTGAGCTCAGCTGGATGAAGCAAGTGGGGGTTGTAGATAGAGAATCAGAAAGAGAAAAATATATAGAAAAAGATATAGAAAAGCTGTTAACCTTGAGTTTGAAAAACATAGAGAGCACACACTAACTAGAATTGAAAATAAAATCTGGTCATTTAAAAAAAGTGTTGTTTTTTTACAAGCAGATAAACTTGTTGATAAGCTGCTTTGCCAGGTTTTCTCACAGGCACCGCCCAAACACCAGTGTCTGGAGTACTGATCCTCTATGTCCTCTATTTCCAGCGTATTCTGAATGTTCTTTTTCATGTTGAATTTAATGATCATTTTCTTTATGATTTAATGACAAGCTTAAGTGCTTGGAAAACAACCCTCATCCATGACCTGAAGTGCCCAATGTTAAGTTACAAATGGACTTCTGAGAGCAGGTATTATTGATGGAACTTTGCACAGTCACTATGATGATCTTGACAGCCTTTTATTTTCTTAAACAGACACGGTGGAATGTAGAGTTTAACATTTAACACAGAAAGTGAGTAGTGTTTTGGGTATTTTTACTCTGACAATTACTTTTCAAAAGATGTACTTATATTTGAGTACTGTTGAGGGTTTTTTCTTGTTCTCGTGTACTTTTATTGGAAAAAAGTACTTCAAATAAGTCTCTTTACTTGAGTTAACAAATATAAAAGTAAATCTCAATTATAAATAGCTATTGTTGAGAAGAATGAATTTCGCTTTGATTTCAAATGCAAGAAACAATTTTGTTACATTCTGTAGCTAAAGTTATTATATTAACTTCACATCAATCCAGTGCCATGTTGATCTTTTACTTGGGTCCTTGGTACTTGAGTACAACATTTTGTACTCTGTCCACTCCTGCAAATGAACATATACTTGTGTAAAAGGTGCTACGACGCTGGTTAAGGGGTTTACACACATATTTTTTTGGTTTTGAGTAAAAAATATCCTGCTTCAAACGGATTTATCATAAGCTGCTTACTGAGCATAATAGGTATACTGAGCACGTAAACACACTCACAGTGTTACGAGACTGCTCGAATCTACATATTTCCCCAGACCTAATTCTACATTTTGTTTTCAGGGTTGACTGTGTGGGTGGTGAGCTGGCCTCTTCTGATTGGCTAACTCTTCCTTTGTGATCTAGGAGTCGAGAGCTACGGATTCCTCCTCCACCTTCTGAACCATTCAACCTCTCATCGTCTTGTAATTATGTTTTGTTGCTCTAGTGTTCAGTTGTCTCTGATTGTTTAATTGGTTCTGTTATTAGATTGACTTAACTTCAGTACATTTAGGGAAGTTCTGCTGTTATTCTGACTCTTTTGTGACTTGAGGTATTTGGGAAGTTAGTTTCTTGTTGTTTGATTTATTTTGTGTGCTTGCCTTTAATTTTATCTTCTTTTTGTTCAAATCATTGAGCATGTTCCTTGCTTATTTTTTGTTCGCTATATTCTTTCACTATTTCACTATTTGTCCAAACAAACGTATCATATTAAACATTGATCTCTGCTAGGAATGAGTTTTATTGTGTTCATTTTGTAGGTTGGTAAAATTCTGCTTTTAGTTGGTGTTCTCCCTAAATCGGTCCATAACACACAGATATGAAGAGGAAACAACGGAATTGAAAAACCCAAAAGGTAATTAAAAACTAATTTTTTTTTGTAATACTTTGGGATATAGTTGTAACACTTATATGGACATTAAGTTTTGTTTGATTTAGAAAAATAAAAATATGGCATGTTTGCTTCCTTACATGCTTTTACCAGTCAGTGTGGGACAAAGAGATGAGTTGCGATTGTAATAGTAAACATGCACTTGATTTATTAAAATGGACATATGGATAAGTCTTTAGAGTCCATGTTAAAATACTTTAGACTGGCACTGCACGAAAACATTACAGAATGTACTGCTTATCAAAAACAGCTTTTTTTGAATCAGCACTTATTTTCAGTTTCCAAAAAAGAGGTATTCTCCATCCCTCCAGTGGCCAAGTTTCTGTTATGCTCCCTTTCAGTGCAAACCTCTGCTGGCAGTCGACTCAAAACTCTGGGAAGCTTATGCACAGAGCACTGCTAATAGCATTGCTATATGTTATATAGAAATCCTTCGTATATATATATATATATATATATATATATATATATATATATATATATATATATATATATATATATATATATATATATATATATATATATATATACACACACATACATGACCCACTTGTGTACAACCGATAGTCTGACAAAAATAAACTACAAAGACTAGAACAGGTCTGATTAAAGAAGAAACTGGGAGCGAGATTGATAGGTAATTTAAAAGAGAACATTTTTAGAAGTCATGATCAAAACCAATCAATATCGGCCTAATAAACCCTACATTTGGTAATGAACATACATTATTGTAATTATTCCATGTTGGAATTAGTATTGTGATCCTTTTTTGCTTTAGTAAAACCTAAAAGAAGGAGAACCCATTTAATTTCTCTTTAATGCAGAAGTTAATGAAGAATTCTTGGTTGGTTTTGTTTTCTGAGCATGACTCTCTTCGCACTAATCATTTTTGCTTCTTTGCGAAGGCACCTGGAGCTTTTGAGCCCTTACAAGGGGTCCAAGCGAGTGAACGAGGGGATCACAGGGAGGATTAGCACAGATCCTCATGACTCCAGCGAGAGTGTGAACGAGGGAATGACTGGGAGGATTAGCGCAGATCCTCATGACTTCAGCGAGAACGCATGATGGTGCTTGGCAGGTGTTCTGGAAGCGTCTCTGTAAAAGGACTGGGATGCTCCTGCTCTAGCTCCGCAGGCCCAGCTTCTTATCTCTGGCTTGGCAGACCTGACAGCCTCTGCTCTCCAGCAACCTTCAGTTTCATAGCTCCCTGGGGTCTGGGTGGGGGCGCTGATAAATGGCCTGGTGTCACTGAACTCAGAGATCTAGACTGGCCTTGCCTGCTCAAAGCTATTCTGTAGAAGGACAACGTTAATGGCTCACAGAACATCAGGTTGATTCAGACGAGAACCCAGCTCTAAGCAACAAAATGCTTTTGAAGGACACTTTTTTGCAAGAGTGAAACTGTTTGTTGTGGAACAGATAATTGGATTTCAGAAAATTTTATGAAATTCTCTCTTTTAATGGGGATGAAAATAAAGATATGGAAACCAGTGTTATACTAATGGAAGTGTAGGGGAACACATGCAACCTAAAGTCAGTATTTGTGCTTTTTTAGCATTTCATTTAGTATATTTAGCACAATTTTAGACATTAAAATGTATAAGTATACAAAAAAATGTGCATGTATGAGTATAGTATATACTAAGATGAGATACACATTTCTCTAGTTTTATACACACTGCACTGGCTCCCTGTGTGTTTTAGAATTCATTTGAAAATTGTAAAAAAAAATTCGTAAAGTGTCGTAATGGCCAAGGCCCTACTAACTTGTCTTCTACATGATTTATCCAGAACCTTGAGGTCTAACAATCTTAACCTCCTTATTGTACGCTTTAAACTCCTTACGAGAGTAGACGGGTCTTTTTCAGTGCCAGATCCTCAACTGTGGAATGCTCTACCTGCCCAGGGATGAGATGGATGAATTTAAATCTCTCCTCAAAATTAACCCTTTTGAATTGGCTTTTCATTTCAATCACAGTAGGGTAGCTTTTACCATGGTTTTATTATTTTATGATTTTACGTCTAAACCTTTTATTCTTTTATTGTCTTATTGTGTCTTATTTAAGTTGTATTGCTATTTTATATATCTTTATATTTTAGATTATCTGTACAGCACTTTGGTCAACTACTGTTGTTTTAAACATGCTCTATAAATAAAGATTGACTGATTGATGGGATATAACTTATATTTAAGATCACATTTTGAAAACAAACAAACTATTAACTTTTGACCAACAGGTTAGAACTAGACTCTGTGTAGAACTGTGTGTATTGTCAGCTAATTACTGGCGCAACAGATGCTATTCAGTTACATTTGTGTTTCACATTACCTTATTGATCTGTTTCAATTTACAGTCAAATGGAAACAACTGTTTTAGTTGTATTTTTGGTTAAAGAAGAGCATTTTTGTTTTAGTTATTCACATGTTTTTTTTTTGTGGTTGTCTTTGTCTTACCTGTTCCAAACTTCCTGGTAGAAGGGGAAACATTTACACAGAAAAGTGTAAAATATAACCGATTGTGGGTTTATTGACTTTTGAGATTTACTGTTTTGTTCAGAAACATGTTGTTTTTAATTGTTTTTGTGCTGAAATATTTAAACAAATAATGTTTTCTTTCAAAGATGTATTTGTTAATTGTTTAATAAATAATTTTTGAGTTCTCATTGGTGAATTTGAATTGAGGGGAGGAGTTTTTCCTCATAAAAGTCCTTGTGTGTCACTGATGAGAGATTCCAGACCTGAATGGTTGTTGGATTAGAAGCCAACCATGTATAAGCTCAGCTGAGTTACAACAGTTTGTCTTTTGGTAATATTTCTTTAAACTTTGTATCCAGTGAATTAAATATTTCTGCCTGTTTTTGGCCTATTTCTGCCTGTTATTTCTGCCTGTTTCTTATACAATTTCTTCTTCGACTCTTCTTCACATTGTTCCTCTTCGCAGTTTTATTTCATGAGGTTGATGTGATAGTGTGTAATGATTCCTAATCAGCATCACTTTTATGTCCCAACAGCGCTCTAATAAGAGAAGTGCGCCCACATGTTGACGTCCAATTTTTCGCCTCAAGACAAGCTTACGTGCAAAATGTTTCACTAGAAAATTTTCTAGATGTTTGTTGGCCGTAGCTGTTTCCATGGATAAAAATAAAACATCAAAATCTTTAAAAAATATTCTACAATGTAGATGACATAGAGATGACATAATTTAATGCATTTGGAAGCAATAAATGGAAGGTATTTAAAGAAAATTGTCTCATAGAAATGTGTGACTTTCAATTCTGACCGAACTGTCAAATAAAATATCAATGGTAATTAACCAGTTTAGTCTGTAAGACAGAACTGTAAATCACTGCTACATTTGTGTATAACTGGTATAATAATGAGGATGTTCTAACTAAATGTATTTGTTTCCAAAATAAATGTCAGACCATCTATTTACAATATACCAATAATTACATTTTGATTGCCAATTCATTATAGGTAACTATTAAATGCTATTGGCTGTAGCAAAGATGCTGAAGATTGTGACAATGAGCCTGTTTCTTGCAATAGTAAATTTAAGTTAACATTCAGGGAACTGTGACCGAAGGGGGTAAAAATCTAAGCACCAGGGACTCAAAAACTTCTGAGTGAAACATAATGTGCACGTTTGAATGAATGAATGAATGAGAAGGGGAGAGAGAATGAGCGAGAGAGAGAGCTCAAGGTCGGAGTGAAGGCACTTCCTGCTCAGAATGCCGCTTCCGTCCGGCTGCTGTAGATTTCCCAGAAGTGAACGTCGCTCAGTGTACTAGCGAAATTGATTGGAACGTGGAATGCATAACATTAACTTCAATTGATGTTCAATTCACTTTAGTCCTCCCTCAACCCTTGTGTTGTTATTTAAGCTTTTGGCAAGAAATAAAGAAAAGCTCAAATTATATAGAAGCACTTTTGTGTGCCAAACTATTACAGGAGGAAGGGCTTTTCAATTACGTTTTTAGGATGGAATCTAAGGAAAGTTATCTTCATATTATCTATATTTGAAGCTCGTATGAAGATATAATTTTAAATTGATAAAAAATTATTGATCAAAGAACTGTATGCAAGCTGTACACCAGCATACATTGGCTAACATGCTCTGCATCACCAATGACAGCTAGCTGAAGATATTAACCTTTAGACTACAATGAGATTAGCACTGAAGTAACCAGGTGGTTTGGACTTAAGCAGCATTTAGATTTTTTTCTATTATGTTGGCACCTGTTGCAAAGTAGTGTCACTGTACCCTCCAGAAGCCATGTTGTTTGCATGCTAAGAAATTTAAATGGGTGCTGTTAATTATCCTCCTCTTGGAGTTCAAACGAGCATGGCAGATGCTAGAGGGGTTTGATGCTGCTATTGAAGCTGAACGCTATGTTTGAATAGTGTCTAGGCATTGAAGTGTATGATTAAAATGTGTTATAGAATAGTTATACAACAATATGCTATGTACTCAAGTATGCTACTGCACCTAAAAATGCATTCACTTATCCTTCACTTTCCAATATATGTTCAATTAGTAGAAAATACTACTATTTCATCTTTAGGAGGAAGAGGATCACATCAGTGGGCTGGACAGTTTTTTTTTCTACAGTGAATGTTGTGTTTTTTTTATTAAAGTCTTTGATGATAATGTCATAAAGAACAAAACATTCTAAATTTAACTCTTACTCTATTTAGATGATACACATAGGTAATACACTTTGGTTGCTCTTGCAGCTTTGTGGAGTAACACAATAGCATTTTATAAGAAAAATTACCCCTGTCAGACATTTTAGCACAACACAGAAATAAGTTGCTCATATACAATATTCCTTTGTTTCATAGTTAACAAAAATGTAGGACTTAAAGGAGACCTCAGATACAAAAACAATAATCCAAGGGTTTTATTTTAATCACAACAAATGCTTTATAAACTCACAGAATGAGCCTGTGTGAAACTCACAGGAAATGACATCAAATACTGTTAGGCCGTTAATTACCATAAACTCCGTCCCTTTACATTGCTGTAAACACAATTGATCACCATTTTGCTCATGAGAAGCCATGGCTTTGAAGGTCTGCAGTGTCTTGAAATATAAAGAAGTATACAGCTCTGCTCATTTATTCCCATCAAAAGAATCTGTATGGACTGAGTGGCTAACTATTATTTATAAAGGAATGGCACCATAAATCTACCAAAAGGCAAGTTTGTTTGCTCAAGCCAATTGGCTCCAATTTCTGAACGAGGATCAGTACAAAAAAAAAAATTTGCAATGAAGTTGAGACTGAAACTGGGATCTGTACCAAATCTTTAGCATCCAGCTCCAACTCCAGAACAAGTAAGTGTAGTATGTTTAGCGATCCTAATAACTTTGGCAAACTTTTTGATGACAATGCTATTAAAAAAATCTAACCTGTGCATTCCTTAAGAAGAAAAATATATTTTGCATATTTTACTTTGTAGTTTATCGCTCTCGTATGCTTCCACCAAATGTGCTTTACAAAAATACCAGACAGCTAAACATTCCGATGTACAAAGACCGACGTAGTGAGTGGAGACATTTGACAAAAGGGGCCAAAACAGCAATATTTATTAGATACTAGATACGAGAATATTAGAAACGTGACACCAAACAATTGATAATAACCAATTAAAACAAAAACCTTAACCCCAAATGTATTTACAGACTTTCGGACTTTTTCTGCTATTTAAACCCATAAGTTTTCCATGATTGACATATACCTTATTTACTGGGGAACATCTGTTAGTTGCAGTCTAACACCAAGGATTGATGCTCAATTAGTTAAAAACTCTTAAAATCAGATCAGGTAAGTATGTCTAAAAAACTAAAGCACATGCTATTGATAAACTATTTATTTTGTAATAATGTAACCCATAAACTACGAAACTAGTTTCTGTATGGTCATCTGTCACAAATATTCAACAAAAAACATTATCATCTTAAGTCAAACCCAGTAAACATAATCCTCCTCTGCTCCAATACCTCATGCTTTAGATAAACAAACCATGAGCTTTCACTTCCACTCCCAAGCACAGCCTGCAAAATAAAAAAAATAAATAAAAAAAAACTCTAAATTATCAGGATCTTCAATGAACTGGACTCCAATGCAGCAGGAAACAGAAAGCCAAGCTAACGTGCCCTTTTAAAGGACAGTCAATATGCTGCTGTCCTGGGAGTGATGGAGGAGGACAAAAGTGATCTGATCAAATCATCTCCAATAAAACCCCAGGATAAATTGTGATGGGAGGTAATGAGCAGTTGTCGGGAGTTAATCCCTCGTTCTCCCTTGTGAAGAATGGACCATTCCTCTTCCGTCCCAGACAGTTCAGGCCTTGGTTTGCAGGAGTATTTGAGAAGCTGTGACAAGACAGTCAGTCGCTGACTTTTTTACTTTAAGTCTTGAGATTTAGCACTTCTAAAGCTGTATTTTGGCAGATACCCCAGATAAAAATAAAAAGGGTTTTGGGAAGTGCATTTTCTTCTCTAGCTTTTCTCTAGCTCTGTCACACTAAAAGTATTATACAACTTTGAACATTAAAATAAGTGAAATGTGTAGAAACTAGTTATAATACGGACAGGTTTAAACTCTTAATCATATAAGCAATGCAGATTAAAAAGATGTGATTTTTACATGTTCATGTGTCTCTGATTGACTGAGAGCTTGATATTTAAAACAGTTTTCAAGTAATGTTATGAGTGACAAACATTTTTTAAAGACAGTTAGTCATAACTGACAGTTAAAAAAAAGATATTCTAAACTCTCTGGATACAGTAAAAAGTAACTTCATGTTTCTCTGGTTAGTATTTGCTGGTGTTGTGTCACTTTTGTTTCTTTCCGGATCTACTGTGAAACCAAGGTGAAAAGACTTACTTCCTGCATCCCGAGTTTAATTAAAAATAGAGTTTGTACTATGTAATTTTATTGAGAATGCAAGGAATGTACTTAAACCCAGCGTACATCTCTTATATGTGTTTGAAAGTATGTAGTTTAATTATTGCATGTGAGCACCACCGATTATTTAACATGATGCTTATTTTTTCTGATGCTTCAATTGATTTTAGTAGAAAACTAAACAAATTACAATGTTTCTATTCATGAAACACTCTGAAAAATGTTGGAAGTTTGATTGCTGGAAGAGAGTTTCCAGGAGTTTTCACCATCAAATGCAAAACTGCAGTATTGTTACCTCCTATGTCCCCTTAATCACATTTATTTTAGTCAATTCAGTTGCTGCCTTTTGATTGAGATATAATAATCTTCCTATAACACTGGAGACTACAGACGAAGCAGAAATTATTTAAAAAACATATTATTTAAAAGTTGCTACAAAGAATTTAAGTATTTTTTTTTTACTTAAACGACTACTATGTTACTGATACCACCCTGAAAAAGACCCTGCTCCTGTTTTCCACATGAACCCACCTTAAAAACACCACCAGAACACTTCCAAATGATTTGACATCGTTTGATCTTAATTACTGGAACAATAACAACCCAAAAAGCAGAGAAACTTCATGTTTTTTTAGTAAATATACCATTCAAAAACAGAGAGGGGGCTCATGTTTTATTTAAAACAAAAATCAATGTCACCTCTCTGGGACACACCATTGAACTTTCTTCCCCTAACGCAATAAGAAAGAACAATCTGATTTCAGTGACCCAGAACTTTGTGTTCGAGACTCATTCTAAAAGTGAGGACTATTTTATCATCACCTCACCGCATTTCACAAAAAAAAAGTCATACGAGTCTGCATGTGCAAACAAATTACTTACACAGAAGACAGATTAATGCAGGACAAAATGAATGCCAGGCATGATTAAGAGATGAGGGAGGTGTATCTGTTGATCTGGTCTCGGATGAAGGAGCATTTTGCATCTACATGCATTCACGCGGATGTCCGCTGTGTTTTCTTTATCCGGCAATCAGCAAAAGAGAAGGACTGGCTTGTTTACATAACATGCATATTCAAATCAGGCTCTCCGGATCACTTTAAAATCGTTTTTGACATCACCATTCTTGGGACTAAGAAACTGGCTTATAAGAAAACGTGTAAAATGTGTTAGCATGCCATCTCCCCTTCAAACTGTTGCTTTACTGCATACAATACAATAAACTGAATAGAGAGAGAAGATCCTGGTGGCGGGATAATTTAAAGACTCATATTTTTGTTTTATAAAGTGTTGTTCATAAAAGTTTCCGTATATTTTCTTAGTAATAAGAAGCTTAATGTGTGAATTTTCCAACTAAGGGGTCTGAGACCAGAAAGTAATCTGTGTTCAGCACAAACCCCCCAGAGTGTGGTGTAAGGGTGGAGGGTGGGATAGCTTCCACAAATGTGGATGATCGCCTATTAGTTTGTTTTTATATACTTGATTAGTAACAAGAACGAGTGGAAAGACCTGTTTAGTGGTCAATTACAAGACAAACTAATCATTCAAATTAATAATTCACTTAATTTATTAGAGAGTTCCATTTGCTTTTGAATGATTCAAGTGAGAATCTCATTAGCTACATGCTTGCTTGAACAATTTCTTAACATGACTAATTGAAATCTATTATTTTTGGGGGAACATATTGAACCATCTAGTTGAAGGCATTACATGGATAAAAATTTTACTGAAATGGTCGGTAAGGGGGAAATATGTTAAGTACAAAACTGTATTTCACTGTTCCATTACACACTGCATTCAGTTATTTATTCATAAATTGTCCCTGGCCATCCTCGGTACAGCTACTAGTCCCATCTGACACTGACAGATCTCAAAAACTCACTCTCCAAATGAGCTTCAATTAAAACGTTGGCTGGAGTTCAATTCATAAGATTAAAGTAAAGAGCAAGGGCATTCAGGCAATCGATGCTCACGTTCGTTTCCTCTAAGAGGAAATGCACGCATTGGATTTTTAACTTTAACTTGTTAGTAGAGTGTTGATGACAAAGTATACACCCAATCATTAATTACCCATCTTTTAACCATCACCAACAGGACAAGACTTGACAGGGTAAATCAATAACCCAAATCGAGCCTGATCAATAAACATCAGAGGTGAAACGATTACATTCACAGAAACACTTGATGTACAAACAACATTTGAAAGCATGCAGGGGTGTGTTTAGCAAAGAGCTACAGTATAACTGAGCTGAGACCACAAGCAGCTCATGCACAAGCAAGAGGCTCTGACCTGTAGAGAGCTGTCTGAACCCAAAGTTAAAATCACTTTAACATGTTTTGCTCAACAATTTAAACATATGTTTCGATGTTTCAAATAAGAAATGGTGTGTAAGAAATGGCTTTTTTAAAGTATTTTTTGCAACCCATATATATATATATATATATATATATATATATATATATATATATATATATATATATATATATATAACATCACTTCTTATAACAAGATAGATAAATAAATAAAAATAAACAAACACACAAATAATTAAATAAACTAAACAAATATTGTTTAAAAAAGGTGCATGCTTTGACCCTGAAAAGCAAACTATCTATGGTTGCAAAAAAAATAACAATACTTAATTATAAAAAAAGCAATCAATGATTTAAAAAGAAATGTTATTCATGTAGTCTATAACAGTGTCTGTTAATTATAACAGTGTCCTCTCTGATGTGAACGTCTAACTTAAAACACTGACATGCCACACAGCACCAAAAAACGGATGAGTAAAGAAGTAAATGTAAAAGATATGAACTCACCATATTGTTGGCGGCTCAGATCCCTCCACCTCCAAATAATCGTATTTTTCCTCCGTCTGGAAGTCTGTAAAAATGATGGAAATGGTGTCTCCGGGATCAGCAAGTATGGTCCACGTACAGTCCGCACTATTGTAATATTCACTCGGGAAATTGGGACTCGTAATGATGCCACTTGAACCCCTCAGAGTATCACCACATGTGTCCTCAGCTGTCAACCAAACACGAAAAGACTTGTGTTAGGATTCGGACTTTGGTTTCATACTTGACATACTAGTACAGCAGAAAATGACAGCTGAACCTTTTAGGGCAAAACTGGGACAATTTCAGCTCTTTTTTTGAGAGCTAAAAAATATATTGTTTTAATATATGCATGAGAGAGAAGATGTAGAGGTGTCGTGACAAATTGCTTTAATATAATCGTTTTCAAGGACTCTTTTTTTATCATGTTTTATTCATCTCTCTCGATTCATTTCATTTTGTTTCATGACAAAATAAGGTCCCAGCTGCATTTCCCAGCAGACTCAGAGCTCTTCTCTGGTCCCCTCTTTTAATAAATATTATTTAAAAAATTATAATTAAATTTGAGTGCAATCTTTTTTTTAATTTACCAATTGCAAATTTCTCTTTGGAAATCAGGTTGCAAAACTTTATGTACAGATAAAGACACATGGACTAGTCTGTGCAAACATGATAAATTATTTTGAAATAATTTATTCAAACAAGCATCCACTCATATGCTCGTACACAAAAGTGGACGTACATATAGTGAGTACAGAGACAAGGGGAAAGTGATGCTCCTATGTAGAGAATCACTTTAAATTGGAATCTATAGAAAAGTTTAGAAAATAGTTAACATTGAACAGATTATGAGAGACACATTGACATGAAGCTTGTCAATGCGC
Organism: Danionella dracula; assembly: GCA_900490495.1. Taxonomy (NCBI): domain Eukaryota; kingdom Metazoa; phylum Chordata; class Actinopteri; order Cypriniformes; family Danionidae; genus Danionella; species Danionella dracula. The sequence goes on from UELW01000111.1 coordinate 5,821,097, forward strand.
ACTAACACAATAAAAACACAAACCATAAAAATGAGCAAACATGACATGCATGCGTTAAGAGGCAGAAATACTTAGAGCACATGCACACATCAACATTTTACGATGTTAAAGATAGAATACGAATTATTTTAATCAATAGTTAAAACCCATTTGCATTAAGATTAACAGTTCCATTTTCAGTGCAATCTAACCTCTTTTCATCAAATCTTACATTAACCTTTTGTTAATAACTGTGGAGTTAGCAGTGTCTCAGCATCACATGTAATGTTTAAATGCCTTTCTTGATGCCCATTAAATGAGTCAGCGCTCATCGTGCCAGTCAGGGCAAAAGAGTGGTTAAGATCAATGTACGTCAAGCCCATCTGACTGAGGACATGTTCGCAATGTACATCGTTCCTTAACTGTGTACCAAGAACTTCAGCTTGAAAACATCTTTAGCGCTAAATTGCTATTTCAGACACCAGTGAATCTGCTATGAGAGGCAGAGATTTGATACTAATCCTAACATCAAACAAAAAGCAAATGAGAATGCTGGACTCATCTAAAAATCCTGTTCCAAATAAAATGGTATGCATTTAATCTGAAAGATTCACAGGGACAGCACACAAGCGCAAAAATAGGGAATTTAAGGTGAAGATGAATATAAACTCATTTGAACAGGATGCAAACACAAAATGTTTGCAAACACAAATTCTGTGTTAAATAAAAACTATTAAGTTTTAACAATAGAAAATAGCGCTGTTATTTTTTAATATGTCCACTTTGAGTCTCTGTCTAATCTGCTCTAAATCTGTATTCTCTTTCCTCATTGAAGAACAATGCTATGAAGCAGCAGAGCGCCATGTTTAAAGAATTTGCATTGAACCAGAAAAAAATGAAAACGACTGAAAATTCAGGTAAAACTGAGTTTTGTTGAGTATTATTAAAGTAAATGAGGTTTATCCTACACTCCTGACACACAATGTGCTAATATAAAATTGAATGCCTGTCAAAAACAACTAAGCACACACACACCCACACACCAGATTGGGTAATGTCACTGAGCTTGTGATTAACATCCTCAATGTTTCATTAGAGTATATAAATAATTACCTAGTGAGAAAGTGAGTTTTTTTATTCAATACTTTAAATAAAAAAATGGTGGTTATTCAAACATCCGGGCCATCAAAGGGTTAAAAGGTCACCTCACATTTACTTTGATAGGAAAATAATGTGATAGGAAAATTTGAATCGTTATATCTAATCTTAGTAAGAGAGTTGTTAATGAAAAAAAAACATTATCCATTTAAAATTTTGTTTATTCAAATTCATTCAAATGTTTCTTAATAATATACTCATCAATTACCTTACATAAATGTTCCTTCTATCATAAAAAGCATGCATAGACAAGATAACTAGCAAATTACTAATACACATTCATAAATAACGCAATTTGTGATAAGTTATAGGCAAGAAATGCTTTCGGTCAAAATGTTTACATAAAAAAAAAATATTTCTTGGGGCTATTGCTTGTGGGCATGTTTAAAAGTGTCAGTGTGAAGGTAGACATGTTGCTCTCTTTCTAACACACAAAAATCTATAACCAGGCCAGACTTGAGCACCAGAGATTCTGAGTGTGTTTCAATAATCCTGAAAAAGCTCGGCCTTCACATTTGCATAGTAATGTCAAGTGACTGCCCGTAGGCTCCGATAGACTTCCCCAGAGACATATTTGTGTCTGTCATTTGTAAATCAGTTCTGCATTCTTATTTTTACCTCGAAGCAAAGTGTGCAGGAGCTACCACTGTGTTTCAGGAAAACTAGAATAATAAGACACATATATCATTCTCCTTCTACAGCAGTTCATGGGCAAACCATAGCATGACCTTAAACCCATGTTGTTTGGAAGACCTTGAATAAGTAATAAATATGGCGAAAACCTAAGGTCAGAATTACAGTATTGATCTTTTCATGAAAAATATCAATTACAGGTCTACATTTAATGTTAAAATATAACAAAGCAGATCACTCTAAAAATAAAGGTTTTTTTCTCAACAGATCATTAAATGAGCAAATCTTTATGAAGTTATTCTTCCTTTGACCTGCTAACTGAAGTTGAACGATTCTGAGCTCAATTTTTAATGCATTTTAAACTGATTTTATTGGAGCCCTGATTGGGAAAATACCCATTTTAAAAAGCAGCAATGTTTCCACTCAAAAGACCGTAATCCTCATTATTCTAGGCTGAGCTTATCAGAAAATGCATACTATTTCTTAGTATGGTTACGAATGTTATGGAATGGTACAAAGACTACCTGGACTACCTGCCCGGCTATTTGAAGTTAATCAACACCTTCCAGACAATCAGAATTGAGTATTCTGTCAGAACATGGCATAGGTGGATGGATGGCAGATAGATAGAGTATGTAGGGGCATTATTAGAGAGTGCCACTCCTTGTCATATGGTCCTCTCAAAATCATGTTCTGCTTTAGCTTGAAATCAATCAGCTCCAGCGTATCCTCCCTGACACCCCTGCACTCCTCCAGAGCCCTCCGCGACCAGACTGTCATATTACATTCACACAAATATTCATATGTGTCCTGATACTCTTTCCTGAGGGTGAGTGACATGATAAACGAGCTGCTCTGTGGGTAGAGAGTGTGTTTGTGGGAGGCCAGTTGAAATCGAGCCCATCCGCAGAAAGAATGAAATGAAACCAAAGAGAAATGAGAAAATGCTGGTGTGAATTCAGGTAAGCTTTCATTCCTCCATTCAAGGTCTCCAGGGAGATTTCTGAAATGTCAGCCCTGACAACCTCGAGAAATGTGGGCATACAAACACATTTTCATGCTTTGGAGCACCCGGGAGGCACAAACCCATTTGGACGTTGTGATCTTGGGTGCAGAGAGGAGACTCTGAAATAGCCAGGATGTAATAGTAAATGCTGCCTGTGTAGCGCTCAGGGAATACAAAGCCATCTAGGTTTGATTTCTTGTACATGATATCACATTTTTGGAGAGTGGTGGGTGTTTTGTAAATGATTTTGACCTTTGGTCCTCGTGGAATTTGGGATTTTAAATGCATAGTAGATTGTGAAATGAATTAGGTTTTGATGGGTAAGTTAAGTAGAAAAGTGAGTAAATACTAAGCATGTTCCTCGTTGATTTTAACATGATTACCACATAAAAGTAATATTATTCGGCAGTGCTTGGTTTTTCAGTGTCAGAAAACGGTTGCTTAAACAATAGTTTTAATAAAAAATAACACTCGGAAATCAAAGACTAAATCTCCATCAAAGCTAAGATAGCAACACCCCCAAAATATTTCATCAATCTCCTTCAAAGTTTAGCAACTTATGATTGAATTTGAGCATTTTAATTTGGATATAGCACGGTCGTCTCACAGCAAGAAGGTCGCTGGTTCGAGCCTCGGCTGGGTCGGTTGGCATTTCTGTGTGGAGTTTGCATGTTCTCCCCATGATTGCGTGGGTTTTCTCCAGGTGCTCCGGTTTCCCCACAAGTCCAAAGACATGTGGTATAAGTGAATTGAGTAAGAACTATTGTCCATAGTGTTAAAGTGTGAATGAGTGTGTGTGAATGTTTCCCAGCGATGGGTTGTGGCTGGAAGGGCATCCGCCGCATAAAACATGTGCCAGAGGAGTTGGCGGTTAATTCCGCTGTGGAGACCCCGAAAGGGAAGAAAGCCGAAATGAAGATGAATGAAAGATTTGGATATGTTTATTTCACTGTGTAAAAAAAAATTACAAATGTTAGTCTCTTTAACTCTAGAACAGTGGATGCTTTGACTCTAGGATATTAGATGGCATTTCTAAAATAAACTCTCACACAAGATGGCACTATGCAACTTTAAACAAGTCAGCCACTTGTTCATACAGAATAGCAGAGAGACAATGTAAATGAAATAAGTAAAACATATATAAAAATGGGAAAGGTTATGCGCTGGTTAGACTTTCAGCGAAGACCCCACCCACCAGTCAGTAAGTTTACTTTCGCAGGTCAAGATTGAATTTAACTGAACTTGTATTTGAGCAGAATCCGAAATTGCATGCATAGACAGGAACTTTTGGTTTCACATTCAAGTCAATGTAATTGTTTCCACAGTGTGACCACGGCATTAGTTACAGGGAGTAAATTTCCACCAAAAACATTACACTGCCTGCCACAAAATCGTCATCTGGTTTTAATTAAGCTAATAGGTAGAACCTGCCCTATTTTATAATTACTCCATGACTGATTATCTTTCAGCTGCCAACAAGTAGTTTTGCCTCAACTTCCTAACAACCATGACTCTTATTTCCTTAACAATCATGTGGAAAAACACATGGCATGATGTAGAAAAAGATATTATCTTGTCTGAGAAGGGTCGCCTTATGAAAACATCTAAGGAGATTGCAAAACTACAAAGTCCAGAATTTAACCCAAAAGAGTCTTTTGGGTGTACTCAAGAAGCAGATTCTACATTACTCTCATCAGCAATGTGAGAATGCAACACTGGATGGAAAATAAATCTTGTGAGTTTGTAGAGGCTTACTGAAAATGCTTGACATAATCAAAGCTACAAGCAGTCCAACAGAATATGCATGACCTTTTTTAAGTGATGGTATGATTACTTTTTGAGTAAGGCAATGTATATGCTTGTGTGCCAAATTTATTAAAAAGAAAAGAAAATTAAGATTAATGTCTTCATTTTTTTACTAAACACAGTTATAGGGGGAAGTTGTACACAAATAAAAACAACACCATCTCACTAACACTGCTGCTCTTGCTTCCTTGCTATGGTCACAGTGCTTTTTTTGCAGATGAATTCAGCAAGACTCATTATAAGCTGGAAGCCAGTCCCAAAAGCTGCCTGGGTTTATTCTTTTCACTGAATTTAAAGCAGCATTTGGGTTCCGTGAGGCCAGGTCAAACCATACATTGTGTCTCAGTATTTATGTGAAAACCAAATTAGCAGAAATATATTCCAGAGAGCAGCTTGTGGTAGAAGAAATTGCTGACTCTTCATCTCAGAATAATTCCTAAAGAGAGAAATGATTGAGCTCAGCGGATCGGCTATATGTCGCCCATGGATGGCTCGTTGCTTTAACAACAGATCATCCAGACTTAAATCACAAGCACTGAGAATGTGTTGAAATGGCCAGATGCTAATCAAGAGCATGCTTGCATAGAACTATAATTGTGCGATCAATTAAATTATAATCCATAAGCACACTGGAAGGGAGCAGAGGAGGATGTCACTCCACATTGGCGCCCTGACAGTTTGTCGCATGGCCTGCGGAAAGCTCAGTTTTAGAGCTTGTATTAACTCGTTGTACTTAATATGAGATTGAGCTAAGCATGCAAAGCAATTACAGCTGATGAGAAGTTAGCTTTACACATCCCAAATGCAGCATTTGAAGTAAACCACTTACCAACTGACTCACATTAAGAAAATTAAAAAAAAATGTATGTAGTTTATAATCGTGTAATTGGTCAAAGTCGTGGGTTTTTCTTTTATTAATTTGTTTATTTCTAACAAGTTCATACATTTTGTTTTTATAGGTGATTTTACTGTAGTTTAATTGCTGCGCTCATGATTGTTAGGGGTACAGCAATTTAACCCTTGTGAATTGTTACTCAGGCAATGTTTACAGGTCTGGTGGACCCATTGCTTTTTGGGGATTTTAATTCTCTCAATCAAGACATTTTATGTTAACATACTTAAAAGATATTTACTTTAGCCAAGAAACAACTGATATAAACATCAAATATACTCTATTTATTGATTTTCAATCTTTTTTCTTCACATGTAGAATTGAAACCATGTGTGGCGTTCTCATTACTGTTATTTTGACAGAGTTGGTGGTTTTGGGGGTTGTAATTCACACAAGCATATAATTTATTTTTACTAAAATATAACGTTTTATGTTTAGGTGTGATTATGTGTTTTATCTTTATGTGTAGTGTCACGGTAGCGCAGTGGGTAGCACGGTCGTCTCACAGCAAGAAGGTCGCTGGTTCGAGCCTCGGCTGGGTCGGTTGGCATTTCTGTGTGGAGTTTGCATGTTCTCCCCGTGATCGCATGGGTTTTCTCCGGGTGCTCTGGTTTCCCCACAAGTCCAAAGACATGTGGTATAAGTCATTTGAGTAAGAACAATTGTCCATAGTGTTAAAGGTGTGAATGAGTGTGTGTGTGAATGTTTCCCAGTGATGGGTTGCAGCTGGAAGGGCATCCGCCGCATAAAACATGTGCCAGAGGAGTACAGTGTGGGGTCATTTAAAATGTGTTCTGATATATGTTGTTAACAGAAAATTATCCAAGCTCAGGGAATCTCAGTTTCAAATAATATTTACTAATATTTTTTTTCTTTTGATAAAAACTGAAAACGGTCCCACAATAAAGGGTTAAGTTGGTAATTTCCATCAATGCTCACCTTTAAGTAAGCGGTTTTGACTTTTAACTGTCACATCTTTTCTTAAATACAGAGGCACTTTCACTCAGACCACCATGCACGTCACCACTCATAATGCAAACACATTTTCTCTGGCCAGGGCCAAGTAAATTAAAAGTGCCATTCAAAATGAAGATCATCAAAACATACATTTGGAGTGTAAGTTGACCCTTTATTACAGTGAACTGAACAGCAACTTTATTATATGTCCTTGTTCTCAATTAGGGTTAGAATTGTATATTAGGGATCTACTGCACCTTCTTGAGATAACAGTATGTAGAGTAGACCAGTGAGCTAAGCATACAATGCCTCATATTGTGAGCTAAGCATACAATGTTATTAGAGTGGATGAAGAATTACAGTAGCTTTACACATCCCAAATGCATCATGTGACCATTAAATGGAGATAGACCAGACCACTAATGGATCATGTAAATGTTGAAATTAGAAATAGAAAGTCTAAGTGATTTTTTTTTAAGTAACTAGAGTTTGAAGCTGTAAAACTTTCACATCTTAAATTCAACAACACTGAAAAACCTGCTAACAGCTGTTAATTAGCGCCGTTAATTGCAAGCTTCACCCTTTCTGACAGGAATGTGATCCATCCAGCACCCAGGTAATTAAACGAATGCCTGCTGGACTACAGAAAAAGTGAAGAGAAAAGAGCAGGAACTTTCACGCAGCTTTTCTCTTGGCCTGTTCATTATTCCCTTGCAGAGCAGTGAAGGATGACACGTTTAGGGAAAACTTGGAAAAGAAGGATTTATTCAAATTAGATAAAGAGAAAAATGAAACTCACAGCCTTAGGTTTCTAATAAATGGCAAAAACTGTAATAAGATCTAATAAATGTATATCACTACATTATTTTAAATAACACTCTTGAATATCTTTAGAGCTTAATCGAAAATAAAGTCCGCAATCATTATCTAACAATTTTTATTTAAGAAAAATAATCATAATATTATAACAATTCATATATTTGACAATTCATAAAAGTGTCTTTTACCATGAGACTTTTCTCAGGGCGATTTTTGTAAATTACTTTTTTTGAGTGCTAATTGTAATTTAAACAGACTTTGCCAATCGAGATCAAATAATGGACACATTTAATCGCTCAATCGTTTGAAAGTGAAGCAATATGAAACGACCAGCCATTAAATCAACAGTTGCTGCTAAGGTCAGTCCATAAAATTATATGACAGCTTTTGGTGTCAGTTTCATTGAGCTGAATATCTAATGTGATTGTCAATCATATTGCTATATTTCCTGTAAGCAGTGAGCACTTGGATCTCAAGCCTCTTGTAGTACTATATGTAAGATTTTCCATCCAGAAGTCTCAATATAAATGGAAACAAATGTGTTGCTGTTGGTATAAATTGACTCGCTCTCTAGATACTACAAGATAACATCCTGCACCTGATGATCAATATGCAAACAATGATTAATTTCATGAATATAGAAGCTAATGATAAATATTATTATAACACAACTACTTTAGACCTATCAAATGTAAATAAAGTTACAAAAAATGTATTTAAAAAAGAAGAAAAAAGAAACTCAGCTGTACTGGACCATAATGTAGTGAGAGATTTAAAAACAAATGTTGTATCTCCAACAACAGACCATGTAAAACTTTAGCTGCAAAGTGTGTTATTTCAGTATATAAATGTGGCAATCTAATTTTTAAAAGCATCATCAGATTTAACATCTTTCAGTCTAGAGAAAAAAAACACCACAAACAAACAGCAACTTTATTGCTCAGTATATTTTTCCACTATCCTGGTTCAGTGTAACTTCCTGAAGTCTTTTTAAACACATTGATACAATTAATTCAAGAATACCCTCAAACTGTCATAATATGAAAAGCAAACAGTTTTTCAACCACAGTAGCAGTTTGTTGTATCATACAATTAACAACTAACACAACTTTCAAGTACAACAAACAGAGTTGTTACCAAATAATTTCTAATGTATTAAACTCATAATAATGGTATAATCTCAAAATATAGTTTCCTCCATATGCATGTTCTGGGCCTAGGTTTGGAAATCTTTCCAAGGCGTACCCAATTTTTCATTTAATGTGAGGTGGACAAAGACAATGGTGGATGCCCATAATGCTAAAAAAAAGTAAATAAGATGCAATTGGAATAAACGCTTGTTTAATCTTTAAAACCAGTGACGACTCCAAGAGCTTCTTACATTATTCTGTTAGTTTTGTAATATTTGTGATACTGTGATTCCATATTTATATTAGTAGCTTCTCTAAAAACAGCTCTACGTATTCAGAAAGTTTTTTGTTTGGGGCTTAAACTACAATAAAATAATCAAAATCATTAAACATGGATTATGTAGGAAATTACCTTAAATAATGATAAAATCCCCCCATAAGTCAATGACTTTAAAACCATGTTCATTTCAAGTGCAGATTATTTTCACTTTCCGTATTTGTTTCTCTTATTGCAATACCAGTTTTGGCCACGAATGGCAACTTTAAATATTTTTGCTGAGATAGGCACAATCTTGCTCTGACTGTCATTCAGGGAAGGTGAACAAATGCATGAGTAATTGCTATAAGGAAACGCTTTTATCCATTATTTTTAAAGTAAAGTACTTCTGAATGACTGTCCCTGTTGAAGTTTAAGGTCACTATATGATATGATAAAAAAGTTTTGCAAGTGTGTTATCAGAATTGATATCTAATGTCATTGTCATCCAGCCGGAACCACATTAGAAGTCTATTTCCCATTAAGAAGAAGTCATCCAAGACCAGACACTAAACTGATTCCTGGCTAATCCATCATGGCCCATTTAGTGCCTAACTGGCCACATTCCCTCATTATGACTGCAGATTCAATGTTCTTTAATCAATAGATCTCCAAAAAAGCGTTCCTCATTTCCTTGCCTCAGCCAAATGCATATTTGAGATGAGCTGAGGGAATTCAATAGACAATATGACATTAGAGGAAAAAAGTAATCATGGATTATTCAATATCAAAAATGACATGAACCAACAGTTTGTTCACTATGAAGGCCTGAGGTGTGTAGAGTTTGGATGAAGGTATGCGCACTGAAAGGTCACTGTTCATGTCACCACGCATTATTCGGTTTAATTAGGTGAAAAACCGATTATTAACTGGAGGAAGAACTTTGACTGCAAATTCTGCTCCCCTCGTAATTCCACAATATAATACCTAAGGTTATATCAATGTCAGACCAACAGAGGAATGTGAACCCCAATTGCGCGAAAGTTTTGAATGATAGTTTATTAAAGAAACAAAAAACAAGCCCAGGAAAAGTAAAGCAAACTAAGCAAAAACCCCTAGGGGGAAAACGAAGACTAGAATGCAAATACTGCGTCGCAATCCAAATGCTTACACTGCTTCCTTAAGTAGACACTCAGAAGAAAATGTACATAATTTTTTAGTGTGTTACACAAGGGTGTGCTTGATCTTGGATGCACTAAGACATCACGTGATGGAAGTAGTTGTGCCAAGTCATTACGCAAGATGTGCGTTAGAATTTAACTCCTTCTTTTCCATTCCTTCAAAATATATTCTAATAATAAACATTACACTTTCTAGATTTCTATTATTTATTTCTGTGCTTCTTCTTATAAAATGAGTCGTATTACAGTGAGAGTTTGTTTGTTAAGGTCCCACAGAAAACTCCTTCTGCCCGAGCGTAGTGGATTGGGGTAATATCAGCCGGCTAAGTGTTCATCGATCTGCACTTCAGAATCTAACCCAAAAAAATTACGCTCAGACACTTTTGGGACACCCCGATTCTCATTGTGAACAAATAAAAGAGTGAATAGTGCATGGATTTGGATACAGCACATGTTTGCCAAACAAAGACAAAATAAATGAAAGATTGCCACCGTGATCTGAAATATGTGACTGGAGGTGGTAAAAAAAAAGGGAAATAAAATAAACAAAGATGATGATGAAGAACTGAAAACGAAGTAAAGCCCATGATGAGGGAAAGACTGTCAATGATCTGTCACCTAAAGACCAGGACTAACTCATATACTTGACAGATCATTACAACCTACAACCTACTATACATACTATCGCTCTCACCCACACACACACACTCATTTTGTAGGTTTATACATTTTTTTACACCTTTAAAATCTTGTCGGTCACAAAGATCGAGAGAGAGAGAGAGAGAGAGAGAGAGAGAGAGAGAGAGAGAGAGAGAGAGAGAGAGAGAGAGAGAGAGAGAGAGAGAGATTGGGATGAATAATTCTTTCAAACATGTAATCAAGCCATTTTAAAACACTGCTAAGGCCAGTCTCTCCAGAGAGGCTGTGATAGTGAATTACTGCACTTTTCTCTAGAGTGCAGTTTCATCACAAACTTTAAAAATGGAAGAGAAAATTGCTCTTAAGTGAGAGACACATATTAACGATCGCTGTGTCAAAACAAAAAGTAGAGCATTTAAATGCGCATGGAGAATTTTCTCCTTTTACAGTACATTCTGCAATTTCCTCACAAACGATCTTGCATGAAAAGACTCAATTTTCCTTTGCTTTCACCTCTGAACAGAATTTAATCATTTTTACTCTGACACCTTATATTCATTCTGGTAAAAAGCTAAATGTAATTCTTCATATTCGAGCATCAGATTGGTTGTTTCACCCTCCTAGATCAGCACAGTCTTTATGTTTAGCACATTCGTGAAGTAATAAAGCCAGTGTTTTAACAAGAGAACTTCAGCAGCTCACTGAAAAAGTATCTGCCACGACCCAGTGAAGGATGCATCTAATTAACATGACTTCAATTAAACAGCAGATAGAGATCACACAGGTCGACTTCTGAATAATCTGCATGTGTACCAGAAAAGCAAAGATAAGCTTCATCTCCAAGGATCTTACTATCTATTGATGTAACACTGGAGATTGCACTTTCTGTATGCATTACTTTATAATTGCAATTTGTGATGAAATCATGATGCATTAGAGAATTATAATACTGAATAATTTGTCACCCTATGCCACTGACTGATCCACTCTAGAACCACAAGGACCATACATGTATAATCTCCAAACTGATCACCAACCTGGGGCAAATTGATACTCAATCTTCTATTTCCTGTTCTATCTTAAAAATTGCCCGCCCATAGATAATTTTGCTGAGATAAACTTGTGAAAGCATATCAATGTTTGTATATGCCACTATATATAAATCATTATCAAACTAAAATAATTTGCATCAGGTCTGCAATACTTTTACAAATCCCTGGAACAGCTGATTTTTGCAAGTGTGAAAGCAACTCTCTGTTCCTGAACCTATTCCTTAGAACACTTGCAGATATCAGGCAGGAATGTACAGTTGGCTATGTTGGTACATTTAGAAGTGTTCCCGAGGTTACAGTGGAAACACAAACCTATGACAGACTGGGGATAAAGAGGAACTGGTGCTTTTGCTACAGAACAATCAAATCATTCCCAGTTTGAAACCACCCGTACATCCCTTCCACTATTAACCTCAATCGTAACCCAGAGCTAGCCATTAGATAATTCCATCTACAGATTCCAACTATTTCCTAAATACTGTCTCTTTCCCTTTATATAGCTTTGCATATCTCACTTTATACATCCTGCTTGTTAGTCCTCTAGAGCTGAGTCTGTTCTTCTTCTCCTTTGTCTTCTTAGGCTCATAGAGACATCCTACAGCTGTCTCAAGCCTCCTGCTTGCTCTGCTGAAGAATGAGCAAGCTGCTGCCACCTGTCACTCCAGAGCTGAATCTCATTGTGTCCTATTGGCTGGGTGTCCAAGCTCCAGACATCTGACAATCACTCCTGGGAAACAAAATGTTCAGTCTGAAAGCTGGTACTTATCTCTATGGGGAAGGTGAGTTGTAGGTTGCATCAATGACAAAAGTCTTCACTTAGTGGCCATGGGTTAAAGAATGCTGCAATGCAGACCAACACTGGTTCACCCACAAATGTAAATAATGACAGGTTTGTATTGTCCTTTGACCTTGAGAGTCATGAAAGGTGCCTCAAGAAACTGCTTTATTATGACCATTGTTATTTCATATATCAGCGTCTTCTGGCACTTACAGAACAGTTTTCAAATTTGGCCTACTGGTGAAAGAGCTATTTAACCACAGTAATTTGGAGTCTTTAAGTTAAAATTACAAAGTCAAGAATGTTTTTGACAATTTCAAAACGTCTTGTAATATTGCTTTTTATGTAGTTCTTTTGAAGTGAAATATTTAGTACATGTTGATATACATCATCAATGCTTGTATTCACAGCAAAATCATCTAACCTTGACCAAACAATACATTTTATAACATTGGCATCTAACACATTACAGAGACTCAGTACCTAATGTTATCTTAGGTGGAAACAGAGGAAGTCGCAACGAATTGAATCATATTTGTTGGTACAGTCAGTCACTCTGGCATTAAGAGAGGAGATTCTCCTTGCTGTATTCTTGTTGAGTAGGGATTTTTACTCCTCAAGACAGTAACACCCTGTTTCAAGAGCTTGTAATTCTTTGCCACTGACTGTAAGAAAATTTGCTTTAATTATAAACCAAAGCTCTGAAACGTTCAGTGTTGATTTATACAGAATGTCTTTTTGGTTCCTTATGTCACCACTCTTTCAAGTACTATTATAGGAGTCGCCTAAAGATCAATACAATGATTTCACCTGCCTAACAATGTCTCTCCAAGTTATTGCAAGCACAGATCAACCTGCTTGTTCAATACATGTTGTGTTGAAAATTATGTTCTTTAACTCATATCAATTAATTTAGGTGTGTCACATGAGATTGATTTGTGCCAAAATTATTAAATAAAAATCCATTTTAACTTATGTATTCTAAAACAGAAAACGACAGTCATTTTGATGCTGTCTTGACAACGTACACAATTCTAGTCTGAAAATAAACTGTGATGAACTACTGTAAAGATTACAATTTCTATAAGGGGGGTACAGGAACACAAACTAAATTGTTTTGTTTTATTAGTACATATATCTTGATAAAAGATCTCTCAGAAACCCCTGGGCTCTGTTGACTGTGCCTCTCCAATGCTATTATTACTTCTCTTTTAGCTGTCACAGCCATCACAGGCCTAAGATCAGAAACATGCCTCTCCAGCTCTAGCTTTCATTATGATTTTCCTCCTTACATTGCCTATCTCGTCTCTCACTCACTCATTGCTGCTCGGAAAATCAGGCTTGCCGTAGCCGACATGGTCAAAGTCTGATAGGCCTTCAAATAAACTGTCAAGCGGTGGCAGCACAAAGGTCTGATACGGCATGAGGCAATTACTGTTGATGCACGATCTGGAACGAGAGGTTATTTTATACTTTGGGTATTTTCCTTGAAATGTGTTCATTTGCTCCTGAGCCCTTTAATTTGAGATGGTCCCACATTAAAGTGTCAATATCTGGATGTGATAAAGTGCAGATGGGTTTGAAGCAGTCATCACACAGACCCTCGAGCAGAATTAAACCTCAAAAGATACAATGAAAGGATTGGAAACGTGCAGCAGGGGGCAGATCGAATGAAAGGAGGAAACAAGCCTCTGGCACAAGATGGCTACTGTTCTCTGAGCTGCTACAGAGATCAATCTTTTCACAAAACCGCCATTTACATCAGGTTCTTATTAGGGCTCCTTTTCACTGGCTTGATGTGCTTATGCTTGTGGTTGCCAGATTTCCTTTTGATGTGCTGAGGCATGGAATTTTATTTCTCTGACTTGCTGGCCTTGAAATCAAAAACAGTTAAATCTTCATCAAAAAGCAAATAGCCCGAGGGGTATGTTTTCCCGTCTTCTTTGATAATACTGAAGTCTTTCATGAACATGTTTATGTCAAGGACCATGCAGCGAGTACATCCAAATTAAGAAAGGAAATTGTAGCAACGCTAAATTGAGATGACAAGCAGGAATTTGAATTGTAGTTCTAATTAAATTAAAAGATTATCGTTTCAACATGCTTTTTGCTAAGTCCAACCACAGCTATGAACTACAAAACCATGCAAAGACATGGGATTTAAAATACATTCATATCATTAGTCTTTTTTAGTTCAGAACTGGTTACTTCTGTTAGGAATCTCTGTTAGGAAAACAACATTAGAAAGAACAACCTTTTTCATGTAGTGAAGGCTTTAATGATACCTTAACTTGCTCTTGTTATGTTTTTATAGCTGAAGTTGCTTCTTGTGTAATCAGACCTATAAATGATCCAAAAAGTCGGTAGGTTAACAGGTTTTCGGTCAATGCCATTTTTCTTTTCACCTCTCCTCAACAGCTCCTTATTTGCAGCTCAAAAGCTATAAACATTGATTCTTTCATACAAAACATTCACATCTTTTCGTGCCTGCCTTGACAAGCTCTTACAATCTCACAGTTGGCAAGAATTTTCAGTGAATACATGCTTCTTGTGGTACCATCAAGAACGTTTTTATCCAAAATATTCTCCTTTTCATTCACTGTCTAGTGGAATCCACCAAAACCCAGGCTTAAAAACCCACCTTTTATCCTCGTTCCATTCCATCTTCTTTACCTGCTTGTTCCTAGCTAGGGGCACTGGGTTCGGTGCCTATAGCATCTTCCATTTAAGATGAGGTACACCTTGAACAGGTTACAGGTTCTTTTTAGTTTTAAAACTTAAAAAAAACAACATAAAAAGTTTTAATCTCCAAGAGATTACAAATGTATAAAAAAATATAAGCTTTTTTTTCAAAACTTCTTTTTTATTTAGAAGCACAAATATGACTGGTATTTGTTGAGTCATAGCAAAAAAGAATTTTTTTAAGAATAAAGAAGAGAATGGGGAAAATGGACTTACTGTAATTTAACAAACTATTTTCTTTTTAGTGTCTGTCATCTGTATTCAAAATTAATAATATTGCTTAATCTAATTAAATATTCATCTTTTGAATTTAAAGCATATCAATTCTGAATACCAGATCCGAATTCAGAGCTTTACCACTAAGTTCATACGAGGAATTAGCTTTGGCACAAATAAATAACACTAAAGTAAGAAGACAGTTTCTATCAGAAACCAAAATGAGCTGCTTTTCAACAGTCAGCATTTGTAGATGTTCTTGCTGATAAAAGCAGCTGGTTGTGTTAAATCTTTAATAGGACATTTAGAGATTAAACTATAAAAAACAAATTAGGTTGCTGTGTAAAACACGAAGGCTCACAGACACCTCTCGGAGCAAACTGCCGTTTTGTTTTTCAAGTTGTTGCATTTCTTTCTGACAGACAAAAACATGATGCATTTCAATACCCAAATGCACCTGTCATATCAAACCTCTATTAAATGACACCTAGACTCAAGGTTCTGTCTAACAGTCCTCAAAATAGTAATGAAAAACAAAATCAGAATACCAAAATCTGGATTAAACTTCAAGTTGTGCTCTGTTGTATTTTATTAGAACAGTCTGGGAACAGAATTCTGAGCTTTACAGGAGGAGGATAAGGCAAATTCTTTGAAATAACACACTGAGCTATGAGTTTTTACCAAGGATATTGTTTTAAATAACAAGCTAACAATTGTTCAAAATATTCAGGAACCTCCTATTCATGTACATTGCTTTATTGTGTATATGACAAAACCTGCTTTATTGTATAAATGACAATAAACACTTTTTAACTTTGAACAAATGCTTATTTCAATAATTGCATAGACAATAAACGATTTATATAAATGCAATTAACTATTAATACGTTAATGTTTTGTCTGTAGAATAAATTACATACACAACATTGAAATATTTAGTCAACGATGCCTATGAAAAAAAGAGTATCTATATTCAAAAAGTAGTTTAAAATGTTTTAGATTTAGATTAAACTAAAACTGTGTTAGCATTTGAAGTGTTTAAAACCAGCCTGTCTCATCTTTATGATGAACTCTAGCACAGTTGTTATGATTCCCAGGGATGAGTGTGATCTTAAACCATTAATGTTGCTGGATAAAAAAGATGAATGGTTTTACTGAATTGCCTCCATTGATTCACTGAATTACAGAACTGTCATCCTTGCTGAACAATAAAACGTCAATTAAAAGAGATGGGTCGGATGATTATTAGACGTGGGCATTTAGGGATGACAGCAATGTATGATTTCCTTTATCAATAGATGAGGTGGGATTCCTCAGGGATGATAAATAAAGAACGCTGAATGAGTTTTTGATGTATTTTGTCACGGTACAGTATGAATCATCGTCATGTATGAATGACACGTCAAAGCCTCAAATGAAGAGATAGAGGTGTAACATAATTCGTTTTCTTTGGCTGACAAAGGCTGTGATGATGATGATGACGATGGTGTCTCAGAGCCTGAATAGAGAGAAAAGATATCACACCATTCATTTCAATCTATTCATTTCTATCTTTTGGCTTTGGCTAAAAGATAGATTAATGTTAATGTAAAACATGAGGCTTTGTTCTGTTTCTGCTCAGTCATGAGGAATGATTTCAGAGATTATTCTTTTCTATTTTATGCACAGATTCTGTAATGGCATGATATGGTGGTAGTATTGAAGCAGATAACAGTGATTAATAATTCGATTAATCATCCTACCATTACATTTTGAGAGCATTTTTTAGGACACATCATTAAAAATCTGACATTGTCTAAGCATGATTTTCATTCATTCATTCATCTTCATGTCGGCTTTCTTCCCTTTCGGAGTCACCACAGCAGAATGAACCGCCAACTCTCTGGCATATGTTTTACGCAGCGGATGCCCTTCCAGCCGCAACCCATCGCTGGGAAACATTCACACAGACATTCACACTTTAACACTATGGGCAATCGTTCTTACTCAATTCACTTATACCGCATGTCTTTGGACTTGTGGGGAAACCGGAGCACCCGGAGAGAACCCACACGATCACGGGGAGAACATGTAAACTCCACACAGAAATGCCAACCGACCCAGCCGAGGCTCGAACCAGCGATAAGCACGATTTTGGGTTGACATATTTATCTATCAAACTACAAAACTAAAGTATAGATGCTCAAGCAGGCATATATTGAAGTGATTTTTAACCGAAATTGTCTTCATAAATCAATAGTAACAAAATAAGTTAAAATAGCAATAATGGAAATGAGAGATTTTTAATGTTAGCTGAAAAACTACATTCTCCAACAATCCGTATCCACATGGATCTAGGACTTGACAAACTTAGGAGCTAGCAAGAACAAGTACAGCCGCAGTTAGACGATTTTTAGAAGATCTAATACTAGCTCATCACCCAAAAAAAAGTTAATAAAATGATGTGTGCTTATTTAAATACAACAGTTTAGGTGATGCTTTATAAAATCATAGTATTATGTAGTTATATTACAAAAGATCTTCATGTTTTTCAAATTAGATACTTATGTGTCCGTCTAAGTTGTCTAGGGTTTAGTGAACAAGACTTCAAGAATAAATACATTTCATATGAAAACTTATACCCTAATCTCAACTTGTTTTATTATGTTGCCAGAGCAGAGAATCCAGAGCTCTGTTGAAGATCAGAGAAGTAAATACATTACAAAAGTACACATATATAGAACTCATGCAGAAAGAGCATCACAAAAATAAACCATAGTCTTAAAATTGTTGAGGGTCTCTTCTACAGGGTCTCTTCTGTTTAGCACCTATGTTGAAACACAGTAATGATGTATATATAAGAAGAATCCTTTAATATTTAAAGGATAGTGATTAAAAACATGTATTAAAAAGAATGAAGCATATAGAAAATACGTCCTCCAAAATATATATATTAGGTGCACATGTTCGACACAGTAAATAAATTAATCAGCATTATTAATACTCTCTTAATACTCGATTCTGATTGGCTGGCAGGTGTTGCTTAATCCAGACTAACCAAACAAGTAGTCCAGATCAGTTTATTCACTCTTTACACCATGGTCTGACATTTAGTAACCACCATAACACACATTTATTTTGACAAAGCACTGATGCTGAGTGCAAGAGGGCAATTAATTGATTTATTCTCAATAAACCATCATATTACCAATGTAAGCTCCACTATGGAGTATGTTGTGTGGGTCTATGTCTGTTCCTCATGCATCACAACTGTATAATGCATTAAAGCTCTTAATGACATTAATCAGAACTTATATATATAATATATTAAGTTATACTAATAAATTAAAATATCAAATTAATAGCTGTTTCTCTAGCTTCTAACATTTTAAATCCCTAACACACCCCCTATTCCTCTTCCTACACAAAACATGTTGACGTTATTGACTACAAGAATATATAAATCATATATAAATAAGTGAATACAATAACTAAATGAAAAGTCTTTGAAGCAAGGTATTAAAAAAAGATATGTAAACTAGTCTTAACATTTGAGCATAGTGTGCCAAATAAAGCATTTTTTACAAGTTTTTAAGACATGAAGAGAGAAAACAAGTCTTAGATAAAAACATGTTTATATACAATAAACCATCACCAATGACTGGCTGATGCAGTTATCACAAGCCAGAAACCAATCAGTTCGTTAAACTAGAGGATAACCTTTGCAAAGCTTGAGACACAGAGTAAAGTGAGCAGGTGGGATGCTGACAACTGAATGCATCTTGAGTCGACAGCCCCGGAAAGCCAGCATTAAAGTGTCAGAATATTGCTGTGGAAAACCATCACTCAACATAAAGTAGCACAAAGGCTCCATCAGATAGAAGCTAGCGTTCAGTGCTTGGCTGTCTTTTAATTTAACAGAGTTCAACAGACAGGGTTAAAATCGTTTGCTTGGTAAATGCCAGGAATGTTTTCGTGGAACCCGTCAGTCAGAACAGAGGAGAAGACCGATCCCATTTAGTAGCTTAGAAATGTTTTAGGAACAACTCACAGTTTTTCCACTAACAAGACTTTTACAAACAGAACAAGGGTCAGTGAGGAAAATAATTGACTAAGAAAACAGGAAACAGATGTTGGCTATTTCCTGTCACCTTTTCCAAAGTGCTAAACTCAATGCAGATACAAGCAAATTGAAAACACAACATGAAATGAACTCTGTTTAAATGTTTGACTTTAACATAAAGTGAAATTCACATATTAATTGAGTGACTTTTAAGTCATCTAAGTGTCTACATCAATAATTCCAAAGGTTGGGAAAGAAAGAGAAACTTATTCACTTGCTGCACCTTAAACCCCTGCTGGAGTTTGGAATCAAGCCAGTGGCATACGGATTACTAGTGTACCTCATTACCCATCAGGGTAAGGCTACCAGCCAAGATTTTGGGTGAGTCTACAGCTAAAGTTGTACCTTCACCTTTAATAAAGAACATTTATTGTGCAAAACTTGACATGTAATTTTGTAATTTGTCTTTAAGTTAATGTAATCTGAATTGGACTGTATCATAGCTGATCTGCTGGGCTTTACTTTGTAAAGTACTTTGAAAGGCCTGAGGCTGTTTTATCAGTGCCAAAGATAAGCGGCCGTATCCACACTGGATTAGTGTTATCAATGGAACCCCTTGTGATTTATAATAATGACAGAGGTTCACTGTGAGCTTAAAACCATGCAAACTGACCATGTCATTAATTTTAGCCCAAATTTAAATGATTTTCCCAGTGTTAAGCTGATATGTGTATATTTCATCCACCTTGAGTAAAACGTCCCTTTAAATATTACTTTATATATAACAGCTATGATGTACAGTGTAAAGCATTAGTAGTGTAAGTTACTTAAAAACTGTTGTACATTTGATAGTACTTATTACAGCAGGCAACAAGTAATCTCTTAAAGTAGAATATTACTTTTATTAATAAATGTAATGAGCTACTTGGCTTTTAGTACTTTTAAGTTACTTTCAAGAAATTAATACAGAGTTGAAATGCACACAAATCATTTTTACTTTGATGCAGAGTCTAATGAATATATTGCTATTGTAGTCAGCTCATAATAACATTCTCCATCCATCTTATTGTTATTAGCCTTTCTGTGTTGCCACAGCGGAATAAACTGCCAACTATTCTGGCATGTGTTTTATGAAGAGGATGCCCTTCCAGCCGCAACCCATTGCCGGCAAACATTTGTACGCACTCGTACACTATGGATAATAAACTCCACACAGAAATGCCAACTGACCCAGCCAAGGCTCAAACCAGTGATGTTTATGCGACGAACATGCTACCCACTGCGCCACCATGTCGACCTTAATAAAATATTTTCTAAAACTTAAAATCTAAAACATTATAAATAATAATACAGCATCAAAATTAATCAAACCCAGAATATTATTTTTCATTCCAAGTTTTCCCAATTAATTTTCATTTAAAAATTCTATATTTCAATTTTATATTAAAATCTTAGTATTTATAGTTTAGGTTTTTCTATGGCTTGTAGTTACTGTTGTTAAACTAGTCTCATTCCTCATCATGCTCATTCCTCACAAGAAAACCTGTTAATAAACATCCTCCTATTTAAGGCTTTTCCTGACTACTTCCTGTTGCTGGAGTGTTGAAGGCATTTAATCGGTCTTCATTCTTTATCTAGTGAAGTCTGTGATATTTTTTTGTTGTTGTTATTTTAGTATTTACTTGTGCTTTGCTCTTTTTGGGCATTTGGAGGATGTTCTCTGCTCATAGGTTCTGCGCTATTGGTCCCCGGTGGGATCACTTTGGGTTTTTCAAATGATTGGTGAGAAAAATAACCTTTTAATGGCTTTCTCTTCTCCCAGAGTATAACTTGTTACTTATTGCAAAAATAATTTTGTTATTTATTATATATTATTATGTATTATTTTATATTTATATTATTATTGTTTTATTATTGTGTAACTCCAAAAGTAATATGTTACAGTAGTATATTACGTTTGTATACAACACAATGCTGTTTATAAACAGTCCCAACACTGATAATGTACAATGATGTTTATGATTTATCACATTATCAATGGCTAAAATATTTTTTTGAGTGAGAAAGGGATCATGTGTTGTGAAGTGTGATGTCATATTCGGAAGTTGTCAGTACTTTCAAGAATAATCACCAGGTTCACTCATCCCATACTAATTTACCAATTGAATTTCTGCATCAACAAGGACTGCAAATAATATTGTTCTGGCTGCAGTGCTGTTATAATATACCCTTTTGATTTCACATGTATTGCACACTTTGGCTCATTCAGTTTTTATAACCCTTTAACCCAACTAAAAAAAGTGGTACAGCATTGAAAACAGTTTGTGATGCCTCTTAATTAGTATTTCCTGAGTGCACACTTAAGGAATTAGCCATTATTTTGCACGCATAGTTGGCAGAACTATAGCGTATGGGTTGTGTGATTTGCCATTTGAAAGAGGATTACTGAAATCTCCCGTTTTCAGTTATTCGTTTGTGTTACTGCCAAGCTATAGGTATGCCCTTTTTAACTTTTACCTTTATTCTTTACTTACCGTTTAAGTGAGATGATTCTGACACTACAACATTTACTGGCTTTCAGTTCTTTTTTAAAATCAATAAAGCCAATGTAGTTTTAAGATAGCATGAAAACTATCTTTAGGAAGTGGGACAGACAGTTTTGTTTGGTTTTCCAAAAAGTTCTTCACAAAACTATCATCTTGTATATGAGAAACTGAGTTTAAAAAAAGTCTAAAAGCTTAAAGGATGGATACCGGTACATGCACGCAGCTTCTGTGGGCACAGAAAAGCTGTGTGGCTTACTTTCTACAATTGTTTCTCACAACATTGTAGTCTGTGTACCCTCGCAAGAGAAATCTGATCATAACCTCAAGTTGCACCAGTCCAACCAGCATGATCATAAACAAGTTGCACCAGTCCAACCAGCATAAAAATAGTTACACAATTCACAATTTTTAACAATATGCCAAGTATGTTCTGTATATAGCTTTTAATACCCCTTTTTCTCATTTCCTCCTTTAAACCCAAAATCAAGCTTAAAAATGGCTGAATATATCATGCCATTTTCCAACAAAGACTGTCGCTTGCATCATCATTGTATCACATCCAAACAAAGTCAGTGCCTAAAATCAGACAGTGTCAGGTGCAAAATAAAAAACAAAACATGTATTTTTACACCCTAAAAAGACTATTTGTTTCAGAGTTAGATAAAGAGTAGTTGTGTTGGAGACTGCCTCAGAAAAGCCTTCAAAGAACTGTCAGGCCCTGTGTGTCTAATATTAACATCCCTAAACATAATATCTGTCAGTCACTGACATCTGGCCTAAAATAGATCTAATAAGAGTCACGACTCTTTTCTGTTCCTCTGAGCAAAGCTTCAGGTAGACAGTAAATAATTCATGACTCTGTCCAAACACAACTTAAAAGATAGTCTTGACTAACACCTGTTACACCCAGCAGGAGGAAGATAATACTTTCTCAAACCTTTTTTAGGAAGAACAATATAGTGTGCTATAAGCGGTGGCTTTATTTCTATTCACCAATGGATTATTGTTGTACAGCATGTAAGGGCATGAGGTCAGAAGAATACCTTAATTAGAACCACTAAAGATGCTAGTGGAAGCTAAGAGAGACCGAAGCAGAAATTAAACCGACACTCCTTACATGCTGATAAATTCATGATAGACTGCCTGTGAATAAAACACCAAAGGCATGAATGTCTATGGCATATGGCATGGCAGCCTGTGTGATAAGTCACTGAGCTTTTCAATCTGTCTGTACGATCATGTAAATTAGTGAGTCTGGAAAACACTTCAACTATTCTGAAGAGACAAAAAGATCCAGTGAAAACTTTAAAGTTTAGTTTCACCACATACAATGTATTGATTTTTATCTCTACAGACCAAATACATACAGTTTGGTGGATTGTTGAATTGGAGTAGCACAAAGAGTGTGGGCTCCGTGTTCTGATGGTTTTATTCCTTTACTGAAGGGATGGACATGATCAGATCCAGGTTAGATCTTTAAGACTTTCTTTCAGCAATTGCAATAAATTTCAACATAACCTCTTAAATGATGGTCATGAGCTGATAAAATAAAATGTTCTTGAAATAGGGACCTTATGAAAGTAGCAGACCTTAAAATGTTTTCAGTAATACTCTTCTTTAGTCATTGCATAACTGAGAGGTAGTTTCTGCAAAGGTAACAGGTAACAATCTATGAACTCTGCGGTAACTACTAGTGCAGCCATCACCAAATGGCGGACAGCGGTCCACATCTAGACTGAGTGGTGGTTCTTGTGACCAATTTATAAATTTGCGAGAATAGTTTATTTCAAAGGGGACATTTTGTTCGATCGTTCGGACAGACAGTGAGCTCTGCTACTTCAGTTAATTCAGCATTAGGTTACCTCACTAGCTTACCAATTAAATCGCTTGCTATGTTTCCAGAGCAAAGCACACATTTGACCAGAGAGACGAGGCGTACAGACAGCATGATTTGCAACAAAAAAAGAAAGGGTGATGTGGAAAACCCCAGTTTTAAGGATGAGTGGATGGTGAAGTATTTGTTTATTCTACCATCAAGCAATTCCAACCCAGTTTGCCTTTTATTATCCAAAACTATGCCATTAATTAAAAGTGCCACTATGAAATGAAACTCACTCATTTGTACAAATGCTTTTCGTGAAATCTAAGGTGAGAGTCCGAAAAATGAAGAAACTCGAATCCCAGTATCTACGAGAAAAATCACGTACATTTACAGCCTAACAGGATGCAAATGAATGTGCACTGACGGTATTGTGGATTTTGGGGCAACATAAAAAAGCGTTCAGTGATGGTATTGTTTTAGACAGCGGAGTTACCTTTCACTACAATAAACATAAAAAAATAGCAGGTGTACCAACATACACCATTCGACATGAGAATTGCACTGACTCCATTCCAACCAAGATTTATCTTGCTTGTATGGCAGTCACTTTTTTTTTTTTCAAAAAAGAGCTTCTTTATTTATTGTTTTAAAAGATATTAACTTCTTTATTGAAACACTTACACTTACTTATAAAAGAAATAAATGTATAGTTACTTATAAATGTATAGTTACTTATTTGTTAATGGTAGTTACTTAGGCTACGTTTAATAGCTGCTGATAGTTACTGGTAGTTACCACAGTGATTACGGTGGCATTAAATAATGCATAGGTAGTGAAGGCTAATGTCTAACTTTGTTTAAAAACAATACATTTACAAGGCAAAATTCACATTATTGTACCTCCATTAATTGTAAAATTAATTAACCCATAAGAACCCAACCCCATTTTGCCGCTAAATTTCCAGAAAACTTTAATGGCTGATGACACCCGTCTCACCATGGGTTCTTACAGGTTAAACAGAAACAGTTCCACCTTCCATCCCTCATCCCATCCAACTATTGAAACAATCTCTCTGATAAAACAGACATCTATATACCCAACTACCCATCCATCTTACCATTGTTCTGTCCATCCATCTATCCATCCATCTCATCCTTTCATCTATCTATGTTTATATATTGCTATTTTGACAGTACATCCAATCTCCAACTGAAGCTGATCCCTCACTCATTGTCAATCACACCAGAAAGTAAGTAAAGAAAACAGAGACAGCGACTGAAAACAGCAAATTTTGTGAGTTGGGAAAAGTTATAAAGCTCAGAATTTTCTATAGTGTAGTCCATTATTGTCTAGAGCAGCAAAATACCTACAACTGGCACTAGCACCCATGCTTTTAAACAACTCTCTGACCTCAGGGCATAAGAACAACATTCTCAGATGGATCTCCAAGAAAAGCTATGCTAAAACTTGCTAAAACTTCCTAAACTTTAGTGTTAGAAATCCAACATGTCAGCTCGTAAGTCAAACAACAGTTAAGTGACAGGTCCCACAGTTTAAGTAAACCAAGAATAGCTATGAGTTCTCAGTCACTTCCATGGAGTGCTTGAATAAAAGCTTTTTCTGTTTAGTTTGTCACTCAAGTGATTGTTAACAGTACCTACATTTTGTAACTTTACTTCATTATATCATGTTTAACCTTTCATTGGTGTGATGGACTGCGTCACGGTGGCGCAGTGGGTAGCACGGTCGTCTCACAGCAAGAAGGTCGCTGGTTCTAGGCTCGACTGGGGCAGGTGGCATTTCTGTGTGGAGTTTGCATGTTCTCCCCGTGATTGCGTGGGTTTTCTCCGGGTGCTCCGGTTTCCCCACAAGTCCAAAGACATGCGGAATAAGTGAATTGAACAAGAACGATTGCCCATAGTGTGAATGTGTGTGTGAATGTTTCCCAGCGATGGGTTGCGGCAGGGAAGGGCATCCGCTGCGTAAAACAGATGCCAGAGAGTTGCCGGTTCATTCCGCTGTGGCGACCCCGAAAGGGATTAAGCCGACATGAAGATGAATGAATGAATGGTGTGATGGAGAAATGTTGACAGTGTTAATAAAGCACTTTTCTAAATACACAAGGCACTTGACATCTTGAGTGATGTCTCTGAATCTTCCACCAGTTTTCAGCATCCAACCTACATGATGGTTATTATGTTGCATCAGAACACTAGAAATACAATGTCTGAGAGTGGAGAGAAGACCACAGAGACTCACACAGACCACAAGGTGCGAAGCGCCACTGCCACTACCAATCTCCACAACAAACTGACTTTCCTAGAGGTCTCCCATCCAGGTACAGACAAACTTTACTTATATGGAGAATCCATCCATCCATCCATCTTCTCCCACTTATCCGGGGCCGGGTCGCGGGGGCAGCAGTTTAAGCAGGGATGCCCAGACTTCCCTCTCCACAGACACTTCTTCCAACTCCCCGGGAGGAATCCCGAGGCGTTCCCAGGCCAGCTGGGAGACATAGTCCCTCCAGCGCGTCCTGGGTCTTCCCCGGGGCCTCCTCCCAGTGGGACATGCCCGGAACACCTCCCCTGGGAGGCGTCCAGGAGGCATCCGGAACAGATGCCCAAGCCACCTCAGCTGACTCCTCTCGATGTGGAGGAGCAGAGGCTCTACTCCGAGCTCCCCCCGGGTGACGGAGCTTCTCACCCTATCTCTAAGGGAGCGCCCAGCCACCCGGCGGAGGAAGCTCATTTCGGCCGCTTGTATCCGGGATCTTGTCCTTTCGGTCATGACCCAGAGCTCATGGCCATAGGTGAGAGTAGGGACGTAGATCGACCGGTAAATCGAGAGCTTCGCCTTTCGGCTCAGCTCCCTTTTCACCACAACAGACCAATACAGCGAACGCATCACTGCAGATGCTGCACCGATCCGCTTGTCGATCTCGCGCTCCATCCTCCCCTCACTCGTGAACAGGACCCCGAGATACTTGAACTCCTCCACCTGAGGCAGGAGCACTCCACTAACCTGGAGAGGGCAGGCCACCTTTTTCCAGTGGAGAATATATGGAGAATCACATATAAAAAGAAGATACATTTCATTTATTGCAATAGAACCAGTTCTTCTCATCCATGTTGCAGGTTATGAATTTTGAACAAAAAAGCTAATAAATTAATAGGGTTTGATTTCTTTCTCTCAGGTAATCAACACACTGGCCTGAACCTTGTTTCAGTTTTACTCTCTCACCTACTATAAAACATAAAACTAAAAAAAAAACTAAACAAAAGAAGAAATATAAAAACAAATGCTGTGTTATTTTTTTTGTAATTGTCAGGTTAAATTATTATGTCTGTTAAGTCTTCTACCTGAGGAAGCTACATTATATAAACCTGCTAACTATATCTTGCTCTTCTTTACTAAAACGTCTGGACATTTTTCCATCTAAATTTTATTTCTGTAGATTTAGAAAACTTGCTTGCTTGTTTGATATGAGTCTGATAATAAGTTTTGCAAAGCTTGCATTGACACCATTCGTCTATCACCAGAAGTGTAAATGCATTGGTGTGTGTGTGCGTGTGTGTGCGCACGTGCATAATGTGCGTATTCTTCACGTTGTGTGCGTGCGTCATCATATCTGGACATCATACTTTTTTTTATTTATCAAATCCATGTTTATTTATCTCAGATAAAGCTGCCCAGACATTGAAAGAGGACTGGAATGTCTGAATTTTATGACATTTGGGAGATCATGTAACACGATTTCAGAGCTTTGTTTTTTTATTGTAACAAACTCAAAAACAAAGGGTGTTGATAACACCAGAGTCGATGAAAGCTAGTTCCTGACAAACCTGATAAAGTTAGAAGAAACTTCTGGATAAGGTGCTATAAGTTAACTTTTTAAAAGTCTTGCCTTTACTTTTGAACCCTGGACGAGCCAAGTGCTGCAGTCTCCTCTGATTTTCACCTCTCTGTTCTGGCATGGCTCCAGTCAGACTGAGCTCATCCAATATGCTCATCTCTGCAGTCGATAACTGTACTTATGAAATAAATGGTGTTCCTCCATCACCTCAATTACACACAAGGAATTAATTCAGAGTGCCTACCTGCTGTTTAAAGGAGTCGTATTGTGCTCTAAAACTTTCAGCTTCTGTGCTGTTTGAGCTTGAACATTTTCTTCAAAATTACAAGAATTATTTCTTACAGCATTGAGCAGCTTATCGAGCATTAACTCAATACAATATCATTCAATCACTGCGGTGCTGTGTACTTTTTAGAATAAAGACACTGTATTATACAATGTGGCTAATTGCTGCCAAAGGTGGCAGTTCGTTTTTAATGAGAAGTTACTTAGAGTGTGAAATTATCAAGCTTATTTGGAACCCACTGAGTGAAATATAGAATAACCAAGCATTTACACAAGCATTGGGGCGGAAAGGGGAGTTGATCTTCCTGTAACCGGATTGTACAGTGTCTTTGAGCATCTGGAAAAGCGTTATATCAATTGAAGGCATCACTATTAATATAATTAACTGATGACAGTTTGCTAACAAAAGGGACTATGTAACTCTGGAAAGTGTTTGGAACGTATCCAAAAACATTGAATATGGAGAAAAGGAATTTGAACACTGTTATTAGTAACACATCTTACTAATGCTGTCAGTTGTTATAATGATGAGCCAGAGAATGTCTTTGTGTAAACTTACTAGGGAGGACAGGCAAGCTTAACAAATTTGATTTATAATAAATATTTTCAAAGCAAATAACAATTTGATATATATTTTACATATTTAAGTTACAATAAGAGATTTCTTCTGCAAAGTCTGTAATAGAATTTCTGACTGGTCAAAAGCCATAACTAGTATGCAAAAAGTGTCTAATGTGTAAAATTGCTTGTTATTGAGCTGTTACAGTCCTCCTTTCAGGCCCTGTCCACACATACCCAGTTGATTTTAACCACTTTCTCACTTTTAATATGCAACAATCTTTAACTCGTTTACGATGTGCGTCCACACGTATCTGGAAAAGTGTTTTCACAGTAACTGCCTTCTATTGGGTAGACTCCCTTTTTCTAGCATTTCAGATCGTTTCAAGCAGTTTCAGTAAAAAAAAAATTCTACACATGCTCGAGTGGATGAGCTCCTTTTGTCAGCCTAATAAATCTAGAGGAGAGGAGGGGTTTTTCTTCAGGTTAAAAAGATATGCCATTTTCTTAAATGTTAAAAAGATATGGCATGTCATGACCATTAAGTCAAAAATAATTTATGTTATTCTAACACGCAATACAAATTTTATTAGTAACATTATTGAACCTTAGTTTTAACATTTTTTCTGATATAAAAGTGTAATCACATCTGTCATGATGTCTGTTTGGGCCCTCATCCCCAGTAACTATGCACCTCCCTTTAGGTTGTTTGTTGCCTTTGTGGTATGATAGCATATTATGTGACACTCACAGATTGAGCTTGCCCCGTAAATGGCTGTGCCCAATCATGCCAATTAAATCAAGACTATACTTAATGGGGTGGAGGTTAGCATAGGAGAGGCTGGGTAACTGTCATGCCAGACTGTGCTCGTGTAGATACAAAACTGCTAGATGTTTACTTTACTAAAGTTTTTTTGCTGATGAGCAATGGTTAATTGCTGTTTGTGAAAGCCAGTTTTTCTTTATTAGATGAGTTTATGATTTGCGTTTTTTTGCATGGGATGCCAAATATACTACTGCGCACAGCATCTTTGCTTACTGTCTCTGCCTTGATGCCCCTTCTCTTTAAGCCTGGTTTACACATCACAACAACATCTAACGTTAGAGCAATATAAGTTTATAATCTTTAGATTTTTTTGTGTTTAAACTAGTAGTTTTACAACATTTTCCTATAATTCTTGTTGATGAATACATTTGTGCAATCTAAAATTTGCTCTTTGATGTTGCATGGTTGTATATGAGGTAAATATAGATTATTTGTCCACGCTTTCTGGTCTGAGCAAACAATTACTTTGAACAACTTCCAGAGCAACCCATGAGGTGGTGGTACTTGAACCTTTCCTGCTCTACAGGAAGTAAAGTGAATCATATTTCAGTTTAAAAGACTTTGACAAACCATTGTACAATACTCTTACTCTTCTTTGGCAAATCATGTACAGTTTAAAGGTAAAAGTTAACCAGAATAATCATAAAAAACAGCTGTTCTTAAATTGACAATAAACACAATTGTTTGAGAGTGCAAATGACACTTTGGAACAATAGGAAATAAATATTTTACTTTGCGTTTGATGTTTTGTTTGTTTACAGTAGATTAACTCTTTTAAAATATTGTTTATTTAAATTTGTTTGTGTGGTTATTCCATTGAATAGCTAATTACAAAACATGAATTAATTTTCTATTACAAGAAATATGTTATTATCACATTTTTAGGAACATTCTAATTCTATAAAGCTTTAGGATGTTTACAACTTTAATTATATGATATTAATATATTTTAAATAATTAATATCAACTAATATTTATACATTTAAGTCAACACATTTTGAGCTAGAACCAAGAATTATAAGTTTGGCTTTCTTCTTGTTTTATTTAATTTTTTAGCCATTTAATTCTGAGCCAAAAAGCAATCAGTGCATATAAGCATATTCCTAGTTAGAGCAGTGCAGTAGATTTAAGTAGGGTGCGGGTGTCAGCACTGATCTTAGCAGGGGTGCTCAGAGCTATGTGGGATTGATCAGGGATTTAGGTTTTTAAGCAGGTGCTCCCCATGCTTGTCAAAACCAGACAAGAAAGGCTCGACTTTCAGCAAAAAAAAAAAGCCTGTCAAAAAGTAAAGTCTAGCACATCAAAAGCCTTTCGTTAAAGCTCATGGCCTCAGGGAGAAATTAAGAACCTTTTAATTCTCCTTGAGGAATTCCATCCGGCTGAGGATATTTTTGGCTCAGCTTAGTTGAGTAGGATTACTTTCAGGAGCATTTGATTTACTAATAGTGGTCTACAAATTTTAAAATAAACAAATACATACAATTTATGGAAGAAAATCATTCTAAAAAGTACAATCTGAAATTAAGAGAGGGCAAAGAAAACTCTAGTGTCAGTAACTAGAAACAGAAAATGAGAAGATGAGATTGATAGATAGACAAACAGACAGACAGACAGATAGATCATCACAATGATACATTCTGGTTTCTAAATCCCCTAAACAACACCAAAAGTTCAAGATGATTTTTGTATTAAAATCCCCCTTTAAAGCCTTTATCAATAACGTCACTGATTTCTTCTATGAGCTTTTTAAACTTGTTTACAGCAGAGGAAAGGCATGGTAGCTGGCCTATTCACTTGGCTAATTCAAAGCTTAAGGAATCAGAGCGAATCCAAATTCCAGCCACTGACTTAAATGATCCTGTTTTATAGCTGTCTGATTAGAGCTGCATCCGTTCAGGCCATTTCACTTTGGTTTGCTGCCTGTTATCCTTGACCTCAGAAGAGGACAAGCCCTTCCACCAATTTTTATTACCAGCCCACAATTTACTGATCCTAATTAGCTCAGTCAATATGTTAATAAAACACACTGAGAGCTTGTCTGGAGGCAAGCCAGATTCAGAATAGTTATCTAGATTTTAACAAGAATATGTAATATTGAATTCACTCACAGTGTTAGAGAAACTGTTCACCCAAAGCTGAGAAATTACTTAATCCTCATGAGTTTTCAGATCAGTTTTGTTGTTTATTTTTTTCATGAAAATATGTATATAATGTGTAGTGTATTATTTGCTTTGTGTACTTTGTGCAAAAAAAAGGGGTCTGGGATAAGTTTGAATAGAATGCAGCAAATTGTTGCATTCATTTCAATGTCATATTAATATATACTTACTTTGAGAAAATCTATTGTGCCGTGATCACACATTTGATTGACAGTGAGATGAAACTTTTTTATGTTTTAAAAAGGCAAACTTCTAAATAAAAGGACACATTAAACTATAATAGTTTTATACTTTGAATTCTGACTCCAACACACTGTTGGGGAAACACTGCTATACAATGATTTTTAATTTAATTTTACTAAATCGATTTTGATTCTATACAATGGAGACTCAAATAAAATAAAACTGCTTCATCTCTAATGTGCCTGTTAGTCATAGTGCTTCGGACCTCTCAGTCAGAAGTAGTCATTAACTAACAAAGCATCAAAAAAAGTCATGTAGTAAATCAATGTAGCTCATTTTATGCAAAAACACGTTGCCTTTGGGTAGAATAAGAACAAGAAAGTGTAAAAAGGGTACAATCTTTAAACAAAGAGTTACATAAATGAATAGTTAAGCTGAAAAGATCTTGCAGATCTCATATATTCCTGAGAGCCTTTTAAAATCTTTGCTCTTGTTTTCAGAGATGCATACATTAAAGAATTTTAGCATAGCATTGACATTTGCAGAAGCTGTTTTTCTAAAGGTCCTCTGACTTATGGTTTTAAATGGACTTTGTTCATCTAAATCAAGCGTTAATGTTAACCATAAATTACTTGGCAAAAATCACATCAGTATTGCTTTCATGCCTAAAATTCTCTGTTCATAAAGGAGAAAAGGGCAGGGATTAGACAAGGCACAAAAATGGTTAAAATATGTGCTTCTGATTTTATCATGCCATTCTATGGCCATTATCTGTCCTCAATCCGATTCATTCAGAGTGTGGCCGGAATAGGTGCAAAGGTCTTATCATAGAATTCTAAAGTAAAGCAATAACCACAACCAAAAGCACTGTTCCTTCACGTGAGGGGTTTGAGAGCAGTTCATTTCACAAACTCTGTCCCACTAGAGAAAAGGCTTCGCTGCCCCTCATTTTTAAGTCTTCTCTTTGTAACCACTAGCTGGAGCTGACTCTCTGACCTCAGGGAATTTACGGGTGTGCCTTTATTGATCAGATCAATGAGCTATCATGGACCCAGTTCATTAAAAGCAAACAATTATAGCTTAAATTTATCAGGAACAAAAATGTGAGCTAGTTTTACACCATTTTTCCATTCTTGCATTGGCTGTCAGTACGCTTTTTAAAATATTTTTTTTGTTTGTTTTAAATGACCTAGCCCCACAATATTGTACCCCAATGATCTTATCCAGAGACTCTGACACTTAAAACCAGGGGAAGCTCAAGAGATTTTCTCTGGTAAAACAGAGCAGTTTTTTGGGTGAAAATTAAAATTTCTTTGGAATTCTTTGGAAGGGTTTTAAATGTATGATAGAACACAAACAAATAATTCATAGTTCAAAAAATAGAAATAAGTCAAGGTCAAGTAGTAGAACCAAAAGTGCATTAGCACTCCAAAAATTCTGATTTAAGCACATGAGCCACGTTAATATTTTATAATAATACTAATCCTGAAGTTCTAATGTATGCAGAATTCAGCGCAGAGAAATGTTTAGCGTCAGATTTTGGATCAGAATCTGGTCCTTGGACAGAGATTGTGGAATGAACTGCACCCTCTCCATATTAAAATGCCCTCCATTGTTTAACATGTTAAGTCTCGCGACAAAAATCCATTTAAATGGTTTAACTCTTTGGGTTGTGTGGTCTTTTTATAGCTTAAAACATTTTAATTAACTTATGTTTCACCATTTGTACTATGTGTTGCCTTTTTATTTCTTGTTTGTTTAGTTTTTATTTCTGTTATATTGTTCCATGCAGCATAAAGAGTATTTTTGTTTGTAAAATGTGGGGTATGAATAAAGTCTTCTTAAACCTGGTGTATACAATTAATTGGCTTTAATACATTTAGTCTGGACAAATAATGACAATGACAAATGACAATAAATGTGCAAACTCTTTTTGTTTCAATGCTAATAGCTTTTGGGCATTACAGTGTTTTACGACTAACTAAACAATGAGGAATGTTATAATTAATACCAGTGTAAAGCAGGTTGTGATACAAATTTTAAGATGAAATTTCTCAAATGTGGATGAAAGCTGAGCACTATAAAAAGCTGATCTCGTACCTGTGTTGACCTGTTCATCTTTTCTAAAATGGTCGATGTTATGGTTTGTAAATTAGGATTGAGTGGTACCAGGTGTGGATGGGGGTGTGTGGTGCCGAACTTGTTCCCACTTACTCCTGCATTTTGGGACAGGTTCAAGCTATGTTTTAGTACCTTAGGCTATTTTCCATTCAAGCACAGTTTACTTTGCAATTTGTGTCCAAGCAATGCAAGCATGATCCAGAATCTGTCATTTTCCTCTTTCTATTAAACACGCTGGAGCAGAAACTGGCACAGGCTGTCTACAGAGAGATTCTTATTTGAGAACGGTCATGCCTAATGCACATTATAATTGGTCTGAACATGGGACAATAAATCTTGATATATCCGGTACAAACACCCTAAACCCTGACTCATCTCTTCAGGAGAAAATAACTGCGTGGGCAGCACCAAATGTAAGGGAATCGAAATCTGATTCAAAGAGTCCAATCATGTCGAATGACCCTTGCCCCGCTTCATTTAAGACTTGAAATACAATAACAAAATACATTGAGGGAATATGAGAGCTAACAGGAACCGTAAGAGTGGGTCAAATATGGACTAATGCAAAGCTGAGTATGAAATAATATCAACATAGCTCACTAAAACCAAACTGCCCAATGATTCTCTTAAGGTCTTTTTACAACATGTTATACTCGACACAAAATTCTCACAGCATTAAAACACTTAATTAAACTTTCATGTCTTTGCTCTTTCAAATGCTAAGCTCCCTCTCAAAAAAGATTAGATGTGCATCACAAAATATGAAGCATTTCAAAGAGATTCTTAAGCCAATATTCCTTGTCTTGTCAGTGGGTGTTTCTGAAATGCATCCACATCTATTGTGTTCACCAGAGAATATGCATAAACATTTTTGGGAGTTTATTAAAGAGCAATTAGGACAAACGTACACAAAAAGCCATTATTCTCATGCATGGTATTGGGAGACACAAACTCACACAGGCGCTGGGTTTTTTCATGCATGCTACAAGGTTGCAGGTATGCTTACCTCTACAGATGGGAACAGGGAAGTCCCAGACGGCAGTGTTACCCGAGTTGGTAATGCAGGTGAGCTGCGGGTGGCCATCTAGCACATAACCTGTCACACAGCTAAACCGGATCTTATCACCCACATTAAACCGCGTCCCATACAGGATGCCCTTCGGAGGGACTCCAGGATTTCCACAAGAACTGCTCTGCAATTCTAAAGAAGGGAAAAATGTAAAAAAAAAAAAACGTTATAACAAAATAAGTGAAACAGTAAGATTAATATAAAAGTAAAAATATACAGTATGATATCACCTCTGCAAGACTTGGACAATGTTTGGCTCATTTACTGTATATCAGTGCCAGACGTAGTCTACGTTTACAGTATTTAACTTTTTCTGAATAGGACGCACTACAATGTGAGCAACTTTTCATTATTGAAAAAATCCATCCAAGTGAGGGTCATGATCTTGTCCTTCTCATTCACTTGGCAACTCCCCTAATTTAATAACCCTAATTACCTTCATCCCAAAGGCAATAAAACAGAATGATTTAAAAGAGGTTCATCCTCCAAACATGTTTCTCTCTTGTACAGATGATGACCCCTAATCACAGGACGATCCAGTTAGTAATTTAAGATTTACCATGTGATGCTACAGAGCAATTCACACTGTGAAAAGCACAAGAGCATCTCACTGCATGCTAATGATGCTGATTATAACCTGCTGACTCCTGATTCACATTTAGAAAATGAGAGTTTCGGGAACAAGCAAACCACTGCCAAAACCAGGCTAGATGTAAAGAAGCGTCATGCTGGAGGGATTAAATAAAAAAGGATAAACGTGATAATCTTGTGTCAGCAGAACAGGCTTTCAAAGCCCTTGAGCGCTGTCAATTTTGCCATTTACAGTAGTGATGGATCACTGGCGTTTGTCATTGAGGCCGACTGGAATATCAATGGAGGGAAAGTGAGAGATCTGGATCATCAGCAGAAAAGACAAAAGAAATGAGTAAACTGTCATTTTAGATATATATTTTTTTAGTCTTCACCATTTTACTTCTGCTCATAACCCGAACTTCAGTCTACAACCCTGTTTGGACAGGCCTAGTTTCATAGGAGATCATTAGAGAAATTTCAGTTTTTCTGATGCTGTCACAACCTCTGTAAGCTCCAGAGCAAAATACTTACTGTTTTTTAAGCAAACTCAGTGCTTGTCTGAGAAATCCTGTCCAAATGCAGATGTCTGAGTTTTGGATACCGCAAATTTACCATGTAATCTCTGGTCCAACAGAATTCAAGTTTTTGGTATTGCTACAAACAGTTTAGCATGCAACAATGTAAAAAAAAAAAAAATTGTAAAAAAAAAAAAAGCATCGTTCATTTACTCTACATTACTCTACACTCACACACATAAGCTAATCTGGTTGTCCTCAGCTGCTCTGGAGCAGTCGGACAGGACATGGCTGCCATTCTACGCCTATGGCCTCCTGCTCACCACCAAACACACCCCACCATTAACACACACATCCATAGAGGGCAATGTGGCTTTCCCAGGGCCACAATGACAGAATGGACCTGGTGGGAATCGAAATGCCAACATTATGGGTACATGATGACCAACTCCACCGCTGCACAACTTTTCACCACTTTCCACCATCCTTTACGATGATATGGGTTCGTCAGTGGATATATGAGGTGTCATGGATATAGTCACCATATATAAATGTTATATAAATTCCATGTATGCATACAGTTTGCCTAAAGTCTCGTTTGGAGTTTTATAGTGAACGAGCATGCATGAAATAAGTAAGAAATAAGTTTAGTACAGATATTAGAGTTTAATAGTAGATGTATAATGTCTAATGTTTCTAAGTGTAATTAATTAACCTATAGTAGTTGAATTTGTAATGAAGTTTTTTAACAGGATCATTGAACAACAGGTGATGAAAGGTGCTTAGGTGAAAATTAAATGTTCTAAGTGTACTTGAAATTTACATTAGTTTGTGTAGTTGAAGCTCCACAGATCATCTTATTTATCTACTGTTTGTAAAAAGCTCAAGTTCAAGTGCACATCAAGTGTATGTTTATCTACAACATATTAAGTCACCCTTCAAATGCAGCCCCACCGCTATCTGTCCTACAACCAAAAAAAATAAGTGGGTGCGACTACACATTCAGCTTCACCTCGATCTGCCCTACAACCAGCTAAAACATATGGGTGTGACTAAATGATGAACTTCACATCTATTTGCTCAACAAGCAATGAAAACATGTGGGTTAGACTATACCTCCATCTCGATCTGCAGTCTGCAGACAAGTGTACTATATTTTTCCTGCCGAAATTTCTTCGTTGATTAGGTCATATCAACGCAGTTCACACATTAATGTGGTGTTATCCATACACACAAGTCAAACTCAGAAACTTGTATCTCAGTAAAAAGTACTGACATGTTAGTTTCCGTCAGAACAAAACAAGACAGACATTGTCTGGAAAAATAGCCATCTCTTTTTAGATCATTTTTTTATAAGGCAATTAAAAAAATAAAATGTAAAGTTATTGCTATCATTATGTATTGTGTTGTTTATACAAAAAAATAGATATTTTAAGCTGTTTTGTTTATTTTATCTAGACAGCAAATTCAGCCAAAACCATGTGTCCAAATGAATGAATGACTTGTATTATCCGTATAAATCCATATTCATCAAAAGAACAGCTTGTTCTCTAGTTGTGAATGACTGAGAAGTTCTCAAAAGTGTTGCTGTAATGAAAAATTGGCAGGAACTCCTCTGTTTCTTCTCCCACCATGATCAGACAAAAACACTGCTGTGCTGATTCTTTTCCTTCTCTTCTGATTTATGAAAAAACTTCTCAAAAAATAAGGAGAAATGTTAGCTGGGACATATTCAGGAGCATCTTTCGCAGTGGGCGTGTTGTGATGAAAATTAATAGGGCTTCCTAAATTTCCAGAAAGCCCACCACAGTTCTCAGACAAGGTGATTTATCATCTGTAGCATATGCCTTCCTCTGCCATTCATTTTTCAAGTTTTTAAAACAGATTTAGAGGTGCATGCTGAACATACTCTCACTCAAACTATTATATTTTGAAAAGGAGACTGAGCAAAATGTTCATACAAAACAAAAACTCAAAACAAAAATAAAAACACAAAACAAATATAAAAACACAGAACAAAAATAAAACACAAAACAACAAATGAAAACACAAAACAAAAATAAAAACACAAACATATTTTAAACACAATACGTTTCCATTAGGAGTTTCTTGACAACTCCTCAAGAACAATTTTTTTCATCTTGGTTTTAAAAAATGGCTTTCTTTATTCAAACAGTGGGTTCAGTGTTGTTTCACAATAGCTTTGGAAAGTCAACGATAGAGGGTATTTTAAGAGTGCACAGACCTGAGAGTCAAGACTTGAGGCTGCGGGAGAGCTCTGGGAGAGATGGTTTAACTGTAGAATTGGTTTCTTCTCTTATCAGCAGAGTAGCATTTGACTGGTCATTCATCAATGCTGGACCTTCCATCTCCCACTTTTGGGTGACAGGGCATTTCCTGCCCTCAATGTTCCATCTTTTGTAGTAGCTAATATGTGGTCCAGCGATTGCTTTCGGAGGGAAAATAAAAGAAGCTCAGTGTATCTGAGGATGTTTATAATTTTTATTTTTTAATCCAGTCTCTACTGAGTTTGTTCAAAAGAGAACCCAACCGTTTTGTTACTAAATAGTTTCATTTTTACACTATTATACATTTCAATATATAATCATATAGAGTTTACCATATTAGTGATATATTTGAGTATATATTATATGATTATTTAATCATATTAAAATTCAATTGTACACCATCTTGAGAAGCTATCAGTTAAATAAAGAAAAAATCTAATGTTATCATATTTTATATAATGAGTAATTTATAATAATATATGAATATATTGAATAAGATACAGTAATACAATTGTAGTATACTAAAATTAAAAATAATTGATAAAAAATAAACTAGAAGTCATATAAATAATTATTTACTAAATTAATTAAAATTATGTCACTGCTTGAAAAAGTGAGATAAAAAGTCACATTTGATACACTTCTCATCTTTAAAAAGATTAAATTTCCCCCAAGTCTGTGGAAATGTTCAAGTTAAATTTTTTTATTTAACATTAAGTATTGCTTTTATAAAATGAAAATAAAAAGCTCCACGTTCAAGGGCAAGCTGATTATCCCATGTGCTCTCCAATTCAGGTACTAACATGAATAAGTCAGTTTAGCTTCTGTGGGCAAGCAGTCTTGGGCTTCAGGGTGATGTTGCGATTAATCCCATCCCATTAGCATCACAGTTTCATTCCCTACAACCCACGTCTGCTGCAGAAAGAGCAACTTTATTACAATGTTGTGTGCCCTTTCCTCAACACTCCCATGCTTATAAATAATTCTCCTTTCCAAAACAGAGAAACAAGACTTGTATCCACTCACAATCCCTCAGGAATAATAAAAACCTTACAGTCATTTCCATCTGTCAGTCAGCAGAAATAAGGTTAAATTGAGATATTTGTTTCTGACTGGAAACACTAGAAAGATCTCCACCAAAAAGAGACGGTTAGGTAAAAGTTTGCATTTAATTTTTGAAGGATTATTATTAAAAAAGAGAGAGAGAGAAACTTCGAAGTAAGAACATTTGGCGGATAAGTGTTTTTTTTAAAGGTTAAGTTCAAGAACTATGTAACCAAACATCTTAATTAATAGCATGTGCTTGATCTGGATGCTTTCACTGTGGTTGTAGAATATTTATCAATCACTTTAGCATCAACCATTTGTTTTTGGACTCTTTTTTGTGGTTTTGTGTCTATTTGTTGGCTTGTGTACAGATCAAATACCAATCAGCATAATCATCACTCAGTTAAAATCCCTAAATTATGTTTGGAATGACATTTGAGATTGAAAACATGCCATATACACATAAACTACACTACAGACTTGGTACATATTAAACATATTAAACACATACGAATCAAATGTTCTTGTGTGTGTGTGTGTGTGTGTGTGTGTGTGTGCGTGCATGCGTGCGTGTGTGTGTGTGTGTGTGTGTGTCTGTGTGTGTTGCTTGTTGCTTTAAATATTTGAAAACATAAGAAAATACTGAACACTGTAGGCTCTGTTTATCAGAAATTCATCAGTGTAAAGGATTCAACACAGTCATAATCATAATAAACTGAAACTCTTGGTGGTGGTAAGGGCTTGACTATCATAAAAAAAATCTCACAAAATCATGTATTTTATTCATGCTGTTGATGCATACAATCAAACAAAGCAAAAGTTTCCGCATTTGCAAGTAATGTAAAGGAATTTAATGCCTAAAACACTTCGTCTTTTTTTCCGCTAATGTCAGCTCTGAAGCTGATGAAGTGCCAAGGCTGCCTTCCTGCACCTGCATGAAATCGACCAAACACTATGACTCATACAAACATGGAATTTATTAGAGCCCAAAATCATTTATTTATTCAGATTTTGAGAGTTGTCCAATTGTTCTGTGCAAGTCTTTAGCATGTCGCATGCATTGCTTTGACTGCTATGAGCATTGTGTGCCTGACTGTCAACTGTTAGTGTTGGGCAGAAGAGGCACCTTGGTATGTAATTAAGGGCTTGGTGGAAAACAGCCAGAATATTGATCCCATTTCACTTTTACTTCACATGTACAAAGTGGGCTTTGAATTTAAACAACACTAAAAGGTGTGTTCACACATCCCATCCACATATTTATACCCAAACACCTTCCAAATGTTGGTTTTGCAACATAAACGCCTATTAATGTTTTTTGAGCTATGGATTTCTTTGCAGAAAAGTTGAAAATATCCTGGCAGCCCTGATGTACATATGATGTCCAATTCACAGAAAAAAAGAAGAAAATAAAACACATACACGCACGCACACCCACACGCACGCGCACACACACACGCGCACACACACACGCACACAAACAGATGTCCTCCTGCCAGTGAGCATTAGGGTGGTCATTGAGGGTCTCACAAAATGACCTAATTTGTAGCAAGTGCCCCCATCAGAACCTTCTAAATGCAATGTTGGCAACTTGATGGAAAACATCAGGGATAAAGCAGCCAATCACAGGTTGAGAATGGTATGGCAGGAGGCACGAACATGAAAGTCCTTTTTGGTTGATGGTTAGTGTGTGTCAGAGCATGTTTGTGTCAAAGAAGACATACATCATACTGCATCTGTCTCTAAGCTGCTCTGGTGGATCATGGTCAAATTAAAAGCTTCGCACACTTTGATCATTCACTTTCCGAGGTCCCAAGGTAAGATTGGTCTCTTAAATAAATCCAAACAAATGATGAAAGGATGGATCTAGGGACAAGGGACGCTTTCTTTATAATGACCACCATCATCACTGTGATCAGACTCATAGCAGAAAAGGAACTGCTCCTTTCATAAACTTTGATGGAAATCTACCCTTGCTGCTTTAATGTCATGAGCAGAACCTACAGATCGACGTGACTCAAGAGTATATCGATCGTGATTCTGCTCGGGATGGAAAGCCTGTGCTCTGGCCTAAAGGAGACAGACTGCAAACTAATGCACTCTGCCATAAACACATTGCCTTTTCCTTTGATTCCCATCAAAAAAGCCCTAGCCTACCTTTTGATCAGACCTTTGACAGGACGCTTCAAGTAACCTTCTCGTTTGAATGGAGATATGCTTTGTGCACTTGGCGTAGGTGTAATTAATTAACTCTGGTTATTAATTATTGTTGCAGGACTGGTAGCGTTGGATCAGCAAACATTTTTCTATTTCCTAATTATGAGAACAGAGCATCGTTTGTGATTAAACAAAGTCATCATCCGTAGATTATATTTGACCCATGATGAAATGGAAATTGATACATGGCTCATTAAAATGTGATGGATGATAATCTGGGCTCAGTTCTACAATGCACATTTGGCCATTTTTTGGGTTTTGATGAGTACCGAGCTAATGTGGGAGGATTTGTGATTCATCATGTTACAGACACCTTCTATTAAATGTGAAATGCTCAGTGATTTTCTTCACCCTAATTCAATTATAGCATAACAAAAGACAAGATGGAAAGCTCAGCACTGAATAAGTATTATGAGGTAAGATAATGCAATAACAAATCAAATTGTAGTAAAAATGAAATAAGACAATACTTAAGCAAAGCTTCCAATACCAAACAGATCCAAACCATTTTACAGCAAGGGAGAATTGGATCAGTATTGATCAAATACTCCATTAAATGCTTTATTGTAAATGTAAAATTGTCTGGAAATAATTTTTTTTTAAGTTTGGTGACACTGAATTTATGAAGTTAGAAAAGCTCTTTTGCTAAACATTTAAACTAATGAGAAGAACACCTCACATTTAGTGTCTCACTTGATTGTGACCCATTCCAGATTTATAGCGTGGGTGGTTCCAGTTATATTTTAGTGTAAAACTTCAATATATATATATATATATATATATATATATATATATATATATATATATATATATATATATATATATATATATATATATATATATATATATATATATATATATATATATATATTGGATATCAAAATATCTTCCCTTGATTTTACTTCAAGGGATTTTACTTTATTTTTGACCTTCATTTAAACAAAATCCCGCATGAAGTTTTAGAATTAACTAACAAGCAAAGGAAAAATGCAATCTGTCATTTCCTCCACATCCTTGTTTCCTCCTTCGCATTTTGGATGATGGGTTGCCAAATCCCCAGAGCAGATAGATGTCAGAGAAACATCAGCACCCTGCTAGCAGTCTTACATTTTTCATCTTTTACCCCTCTTCCCAGCTAGCAGTGCTTCTTTTTCTCCTTTCCATCTCCTGCGTATTTTTCCTCAACTTCTGCTTGTTTCTTTGTTGCTTCCTGTTTGAATTTCCATGCCATACTCTGGAGGTTTTTTCTCATCTTTTACTGATGCTCTCCATTCTCCTACCTATTCTCCTACTTCTAATGTTATTTGGATGCTGGGATGCAGGCTGAAGCGTCTCAATTATCCTCTGTCTGCCTCTTTTGGCATGCTTGAGTCAAGTTCATCTTACGGCACTCGCAAGCTTCCTGCCAAATTGGAAATATCTGAATGCAACTTGGTTGGCTACTAAAGCTTTTCTTGATTCTTCATTTCAAGAAAATTGGACATTAATATTTTCCTTGCAAAGTGCAATGTTTTATACAAATATATTTTTATTAAAAGAAATGTGGGCAAAGCTGAGCATCAGCGTTTTTCTTTTCTGGGAATAATAGAACATAAGTAATGAAATGAAAAGTGGGTTGAAATCCAGCACAAACTTTTTAAAATAAAAAGCAAATATGCTATACTTAAAAAAAAAAAAGAAACTTGTTCATTCATGATATTTTTTTTTATAAATAAGAATTACTGCATCATTTCAGTGAGGAGGAAAAATTTTAAGAAAAGGCATTTAAAAGGCGAATATTAGTGTAGATATTTTCAAAAGAACTAAAAGGTTGCAAATTATTACTGTTGAATTTTTTGTCTAAAACATTTACTTTAATTTTCTTTGGTTAATATTATATGTGCTATGTTGCCATGCAACAATAATTGTAATTTACTTAAATGTTCCTTTTATGCATTCAAATTCAAAATAACTAGTGGAGTGAATCGCAAGTTCATTTTGTGACGAAGAGACAGTATGTCCATAACATATATTTTTAACTCACTAATAGCTTGAGTAAAAATCTGAAGAATATTGAGACCAAGACAAAATCCAAACTTCAGAGAGCATCCACTTCTAAATAGAGCTGAGATCAGAGTATATTGGGCTTTATACTTGCAGAGAATGTCTAACATCCTCAGGAACCCAACATTTGCAAGACCAGATGGTGCCAGGAACAGAGCACATCGAAGGTGGGAGAGTTTCAAAACAAAGAAAATACTGAGATTGGAGAATATGGATACCAAGAGAACACAGATATGGCAATCTTTCAGGACAGAGACAAACTGGGGACTATTGAGAGCACTTGAGATGTGGTTTAGACTAGAGACCTTGAAAAGTATCAAAACCAATAGATATCTAAGACTAGATAGTATGAAGACCAAGACAAAGAAGGAAGTGTATAGACATTAAACAAAATACAATTTGAAATATGAGCATATCAAAACCAACAAAACATCCAGTACTGGAGAGCATTGAGACCAAAACCATCCAAGATAGAATAGAATAGAATAGAATGCCTTTATTGTCACTATACACATATACAATTTGCATTATAAACATGTACAATGAGATTAAGAGCATCTCACTAGTCAGTGCAACATTTAGTAAGGAAAAATACTATAAAGTGTCAAGTACAATAGAAATATCTTTAGTAATAGTGCAAAGAAGAGAGGGGGGAGGTAGGTGG
Source organism: Danionella dracula (assembly GCA_900490495.1). Taxonomy (NCBI): domain Eukaryota; kingdom Metazoa; phylum Chordata; class Actinopteri; order Cypriniformes; family Danionidae; genus Danionella; species Danionella dracula. The sequence continues at coordinate 5,865,155 of UELW01000111.1, forward strand.
GGTGGCAGTTCTGTTTAAGAGCTAGACAATGTATAGTGTTAAAATTGCAATTGCACAGCAATCATAGTTTTTTCACCTATAAGGTTATTGTCCATGTAAAGTGAAATAAAGTGAGTATATTGCACATGTTGATGTCACACAGGGTGATGCTTGGGTCCGGTTAAGTGTAGATTAAGCCATTCCCTGTGTGCGCCTGTTAGAGTTTAGGGTAGTGATGGCTTCTGGGAAAAAACTGTTCTTGAGTCTGTTTGTCCTCATTCTGATGCACCTATAGCGCCTTCCTGAGGGCAACAGTTCAAACAGTCCAGAAGCCGGGTGAGAGCTGTCCCTGATGATCTTCTCGGCTCTGCTGAGGCAACGGGAGGTGTAAATGTCCAGTAGGGAGGGGAGAGGGCAGCCGATGATCTTCTGTGCTGCTCTGACCACCCTCTGGAGTCTCTTCCTGTCTGCCAGGGTGCAGCTGCTGTACCATACTGTGATGCAGTATGTCAGCAGGCTCTCGATGGACGCACGGTAGAAGGTCAGCAACAGGCTGGAGTCCAGATTGTGCTTCCTGAGGACTCGCAGGAAGTGTAGTCTGTGCTGGGCCTTCTTGGTGACCACTGTGATGTTCTCCGTCCATGAGATGTCATCCGAGATGACGACGCCGAGAAAACGGAAAGTGTGGACCCTCTCCACACACTCACCGTTGATGTAAAGGGGTGCTAGGTCGGTGCTGCGCCTCCTGAAGTCGACGATGATCTCCTTGGTCTTCTTGGTGTTCAGAACTAGGTTATTCTCTGAACACCAGGTAGTCAGCTTCAGGATTTCCGCTCTGTAGGCTGTTTCATCACCCTTTGAGATGAGTCCGACCACAGTGGTGTCATCAGCAAACTTCACAATGAGGTTGCTGTTGTGGTGCGGCCTGCAGTCATGGGTGTAGAGACAGTACAGGAGAGGGCTCAGCACACAGCCCTGTGGGGAGCCTGTGCTCAGTGTGCGAGTGGAGGATAGGTGGGGGCCAAGTCTCACAGTCTGGGGCCTGTTTGTCAAGAAGTCTTTAATCCAGGCGCATGTGAGAGAGGGGAAGCCAAGAGTGTCCAGTTTATTGATAAGTGTGTCTGGAATGATTGTGTTGAATGCGGAGCTGTAGTCCACAAAGAGCATTCGTACATAGCTCTGCTGCTGCTCCAGGTGGTTCAGCACGGCATGTAAAGCTAAGGCGATGGCATCTTCAGTGGATCTGTTCTCGCGATATGCAAACTGGTGGGGGTCAAAGTCTGGTGGGAGGTAGTCCTTGATGTGCCGGAGAACCAGTCTTTCAAAGCATTTCATGATTACCGGAGTGAGGGCCACAGGGCGATAATCATTGAGGCTGGTGATGGAGGAGTTCTTCGGCACTGGGATGATTGTTGCTGATTTGAGGCAGGAGGGGATGACTGCCTGGGCCAGGGAGAGGTTAAAGATGCTTGTGTAGATGAGGGCAAGCTGGGGTGCACATGCCCTTAGCACCTTTCCAGGAATTCCGTCCGGGCCAGCGGCCTTCCTGGTGTTCACTGCTAGGAGCACCTGTCTGACATCTTGCTCCGTTACGGTGAGTGGCATGGTGCGGCAATCGGGTGGGGGTGGAGATGAGGATTGAAGTGGTGGCAGGGCCGGAGCAGATGAGTGCTGCAGTTGTTCTGTTCCAAAGCGGGCAAAGAAGCTGTTTAGCTCCTCTGCTAGCGTCACACTCAGGTCTCCCATTGTCACATCACAGCCTCTATAGTTTGTGATGTCATGTATGCCCTGCCACATCTGTCGTGTGTTGTTGCTGGACAGATGGGACTCCAATCTCCTCTTGTGGTCTGATTTGGCTGTTTTAATTCCTTTTTTCAGGTCTGCTCGAGCAGCTCTGTACCGAGCTCTATCCCCTGACCTGAAGGCAGCATCACGGGCTTTGAGGAGTTTGCGGACATGGCTGGTCATCCAGGGTTTCTGGTTTGGGAAAACCCGTATGTTTTTTTCCACAGTCACATTTCCGATGCAAAACTTGATGTAATCTAGCACCGTTCCTGTGAATGTCTCCAGCTCTTGGTGTTCAAATATGTCCCAGTCTGTTTGTTCAAAGCAGTCTTGCAAACTGGAGAGTGCGTTGTCAGGCCAGGTCGTTATAGTCTTTGTAGTGGGCCTGGAGCTGCGTCTAAGTGGGGTGTAGGCTGGGGAGAGCAGAAGAGAAAGATGGTGTGACTGGCCGAGGTGGGGGAGGGGTATGGCTCTGTACGCATGTTTGATGTTAGTGTAAACATGATCCAGTGTGTTCTCTCCTCTAGTCGCACACTTTACATGTTGATGGAATTTCGGGAGTACAGCTTTCAGATTGGCCTTATTAAAGTCTCCTGCGATGATATGAACGCCGTCAGGGTGTGCCTGCTGCAGTTTGTTCACGGCGTCCAGCAGGAAAGAGAGAGCAGTGTTTACATTCGCGTCAGGCGGGATGTACACTGCAGTAGCGATCACAACTGTTAGCTCTCTCGGTAGGAAAAAGGGCCGACATCTTACTGACATGTATTCAAGGTCCGGGGAGCAGTGTTTATCGATGATTGTCCCGTTGTTACACCATTTATCATGTACATAAACACAGAGCCCCCCTCCTCTGCTCTTGCCAGAGTCCTTTGTTCTGTCCCAGCGTAGCAGAGTGCGGCCTGCTAGCTGCATGCTAGCGTCGGGAATGTCCGAGTGTAGCCAGGTTTCGGTTATAAACAGTAAGCAGCAGTCTCTAACGTAGCGATTTCCAGCAAGTTGCAGTTCTAAAAAGTCCGTTTTGTTTACCAGTGATCTGGCATTGGCGAGATACAGACTCGGTAGAGGTGGCGTGTGTGGTTGTCTGCTTAGCCTGAGCATAAGGCCAGACCTACAGCCTCGCTTTTGCTTCCTCTCCCTCCTCCGTCTGCGCCGCCTCCTAGAGCCGATAACAATCCACGGAGCACCCTCTGGTCTCGCTATCTCTTCAGGGATGTTGTATGCGCGTTGAGACTCGCTAGATGCCGGTGCCTGGTGTTGTTCTCCGATATCTCTCAGGTTCTGGCATGTGTAGTGTATGTTCGCGGAACAGATAGTGCACAAATAAACAGCGAAGACGTACAATAACAACAAAAAAGAGCACCGAAAGGGAGAGTCGTGAGCCGCAGCAACTGTCCGTCGCGCCGCCATCTTGGTAAGATGAGAGAGTATTGAGACAAAAACTTATTTGAGACCACAGAGTTTTGAGATCTTTACACACCAGAGACTGGAGTGTCTGAGACTCTGTCAGATGAGACAATGGCTCGTTTAAAAATGGAGAGTTTTAAAACCCAGATAATACGTAGATGGAAGGGCATCTAGACCAAGGGTATCCACAATCAATCTTGGAGGGCTACTGTTCTGCAAACCTTAATCAGGCCCATTTTGCTTGGCTGAACCAGAAAGTATGATCATTTTGGAAAAACACATATACATATATATATATATACGAGACCAGAGAGTATCAAGACAAAAAACCTTCCAAGACTGGTGAATATTGATAACATCTACTTTTAAAAATATTGTCTCTTACGTAATAACAAGACAGACCTAATTATTAACTTATATGCAGGAATGAGCCTCCCACTGAATATGTGTTAAACTCAAGTTTGGCCTTTTTTTGGTCATTTTATGTGCCCCTGGAGCATTTAAAAATTTTGACTGTTTAAAAACAAATAGGTTAAAAGTGTGCTATGATCAAAAACTACATTCAAACTACATATCACCACTATATGGCAGCGTTTCCCCATCATTGCCAATGAGTGTAATTGTGAAATAATAGTTTCAAAATTTCCAAGAAGAGAAAGATTGATACAGAAGGACGACGAATACTTTTTTAAGTTTGTGCTTCAAGGAGATAGACGGGTATGCCTTTTGTGTTAAGTAGTCATTTCAACACCTACCATAGTTCTAAGTATGCCAAAGCTAGCCTTTAGGAAAAGGAACAAATTACCCAATAATTAAAAGGCATATTGTGTTTGCAAAATAGTGTGTTTACAAAATCCACAGCCACAAACATTGTGTCAGGGAAAGCCAGCTTTGTTGTGGCCGAAGAATTGGAGCATTTTTGAAGCAGTGCATGCTGGAGGTCTGCGAGCAGGTGTGTCTTGACTAGTATCAGACTTTTAAAAATGTCAGTTTTTTTAAAAAAGAACATTTTTTTTGTCTATGAAAGTGTAATATTTGTCACTTGAATGAGCAAAACATGACTACTTATTTGACATTAAGGGGTTACTACGTTTATTAAAAATAATGTTCAATTACGTTTAGTTACATTTATAAGTTACATTTGGTCGTTTGAGGTTAGCCATTAGGCTGATGTGATCCTCTTTGAGACCCCTGTCCACAGCATTGGGTAGGATATGGTAATCATGAAAAAAAAATACACAAAATCTTTACATTAACATAAATTGATTAATACTACATATATTACTTGCATAGTTTTAAGTGAAGACAAGACTGGTGAGATCACAGTGGCGCAGTGGGTAGCACGGTCGTCTCACAGCAAGAAGGTCGCTGGTTTGAGCCTCGGCTGGGTCAGTTGACATTTCTGTGTGGATTTTGCATGTTCTCCCCGTGATCGCGTGGGTTTTCTCCGGGTGCTCCGGTTTCCCCACAAATCCAAAGACATGCAGTATAAGGGAATTGAGTAAGAACGATTGTCAATAGTGTTAAAGTGTAAATGAGTGTGTGTGAATGTTTCCCAGTGATGGGTTGCGGCTGGAAGGGCATCCGCTGCGTAAAACATATGCCAGAGAGTTGGCGGTTCATTCCACTGTGGTGACCCCGAAAGGGAAGAAAGCCGACATGAAGATGAATGAATGAATGAAGACTGGTGAGTAGAGTCTCAACAACACATTTGGGTAAACCTGGAATCAGTAGGAGTAATTGCATTTCAATAAAAAAAAATTAATTAAAAGTGGGTAGGCTACATAAAAAATGTTACAGATGAATTGCTTTCTTTTTTTACTTTTTAAGACCAGGACAAAAGAGAGCACAAAGAAAATTATGACTAACACAAGACAAAGATTAAATTCTATCTCAAGCTTCATATCATTAATAAGGACTAAAACAAAATCAAGCATGGGCACTAAACTCTCTGCCCATATGCAATCAGTTATTTTTTCAGAACAGCAGAGAAAATGATTCCAATTCCCAAACCAAGAGCTTCAGGCGCTCCTCGCACAGACGGCAGAGATTAATGACAGTGTCTTGCAGGAAAAATCAAATGGGGTCTTGCCAAAAATATATACATTTACAAAGGGAAAGGAAAGGAATAGGGGAAAGGGACTTTATCATCACCTCTTCACTGCATCTCGGGTGAAGGAGCATTACTGTCAGAAGCTGAAAGATTGTAATCAAACAGTTTCTCCAGAAGAACCCCCATGAGGAGCTTCACACGAGTGTTTATTGCTAGTTTTGCTTTTCCCTCGATTTGGCCAAATCTTGATGGTTTTTAAAAAGAGTTGAGGGACCTTTCAACAGCAGGAAGGCATTTTTTCCAGCTGAAGATGTTTTTAAAAAGTCAAAGCAAAAATGTATAATGAGGTAAACAAAACAACAAAAAACTCTAAAACGAGATGATTTTACATGGAATTGACTATGCAAAACAAATACATTTGCTTTGTGTCTAATAATATGCTTACATATATTTTGAACTCATTTAACATATGACAACGGAAAACTATGTAATTTAGAAGGAAAGTTTTAGCCATGACTAATTTTCTGTTATTGCATATAAAAATAAAAAATAAAACATTAATTGCATGCTGGTAATTGATCAAAATTGCTTGGAGCAAATACATATTACAAACTTTGGAACGGTATAGCTGCAAATTTACAGTTATGCATTTGGTAGAAGCTTTGATCCAAAGAGACTTGCAATGGAGGGAGAGACAATTTGCAAATATATAATAAAAAGGCTCACACAAAAGGTTATCTCAGTTAATCAACTGAACAAAAAAACTGATAAGTGGAAAAGAATAACCAGAAAAAAGTGAAGGCTTTATTTTTACGATCGCCGCATTAGCAAACTAATCAGTAACTCCTTAAAATGATACCCTAGTTTAAGCTGATTTAGTTGCGCTGTACGAGAGATTTTAAAATCAGCTCAGGAAAGCTTATGTTGATTTCACAAATGTACAAACCAGAAAAAGTATAACTCTAAGTATAACACCAAATGATAAGTCATGATTCAACAGATTTTTTTATCAAATAAGAAAATGTTAATTCATTTGGTTTTGTGTTTTAAGTTGATTTCAATATTTTCTGTTATCTTGAACAACATGAATACATTTAGAAATTACTTTAAGCAAAAAAAAAAGTTATTCCTGTTTCACAAGATATTCACCATATATTCACCAATAGTGAAAAAATCACAAAGATAAGTTACAAACATGCTAAAGCTATAGCAACTCTAAAAAAAGACTAATTTAGCTGAATGTGGTGGAGTCTTTATAAAGGTTCAGGTAATCTTATGGAGATGTCTCTATACAACTATGATTCGTCTGCATGAATTGGCTGCATTCACTTTCTGCTTGTACAAACCAATTGCATTTGGGATTATAGGTAAAAAATGAGGGAGAGGACATTTTTCTTCTATCAGTCTTGGAAATTAATGGTGCTTTTTAAATTATTTTTCAAAGTCGTATCATTTCCTTAGATTCACATATAGATAAAAATATATAAAATAATATCTCCTTGTGCTGTATAAACATTGTTAAATGACCATTTACTCACTTTAGAGATGTTACCATTTGATAATGGTAGACAAATTCCGATTATAGCTCGTATAACAAATAAGAGTTCATTAAGCTTTGCGTCTTTGGGCTCTTCCTGTAACAAAATCAGTACCAGAATGTTCTCCATCGACTCGCATCTGTGAGAAACTGTGTTTAAGTTGGGCTTCCTTACTGTGACCGGGTTGTTCAGACTGAGGCTGCATTACAATCAAAATCTGATATTTTTCAGATTCAGGACCACATATGAAAGTGACCTGGGTCGGAATCATATATGGGTCACATATGGGCAAAACAAAAATGATTTGGGTTTAGACTGTAGGCTGCAGTCTGAACGTAGCCTAAAAGTGTACCAGTTACAAAAGTGTATATCCAGTTACAAAAACAAAACATAGCGCTACTAGCCAAGAAAGAAGGACAAATTTTATACATTCATGGAAGGATAGCAGACTTTGGCTACATTCGGACTGCAGCCGAAAGTGACCCATGTCCAATTTTTGTTTTAATCAATGTCATTTTCTGTACATGCGTGCCTCTGAACTGGATTGTTTTCTTGCACAGCACAGATAAAAGTTGCATGTTGTGAGTAATATTTATGTGAGTAATAACGAGCATACCAAAAAATCTAATATTAGGACCAGCAGTCAGAACATAGTTTTAAAGAGGATTTCGGTGGAAATGCAAAGCAATGTCAAAACAATATTCTCGACAGTCAAAGACTCAAGTAATCTAACGGTCCAGCTGAGTACTGGGAAAGAGAGTGGCATAAAAGGCTCTGGTCAGAGGAGTTAGGTGCAACATCGAGGACCCCTATGTTGAAGCATCTAGGAATAAAGTTCAGGGCACTTTACAAGGCCAGAACAGAGATGTCTGAGAAGTCCCAGGTCATCACCTCCCATCAGGAGAAGTTTATACAGTAGATAAGAGACAATCAAGCTGGAATCTGCTGGAAGTGCAACAGGCCTAGAGTTGTGTTCCACTGAAATGGAGCATTATTTTTGTGTGGTTCAGATCATTTTAATATTGAAAACATTCAGTGTGATTCAGACTCATCTTCATCCAAATGAACTTATCCACTAAATAGATCATATCAGATGACTAAATGTTCATTAAAAAGCAATGAAAGGAGCAAGCATAGTACCACTAAGTAAAGCAGATGATTCTGGTCTGTGTTCTTCATATCGAGAATGAAATTCCCACAATCTCTTGCCTAAAACGCAGAGACAGACATTGCACAACTTGGACCGAAGCTCGACCGAGCCTGCCATTTGTTGCATGCATTATGCATTCTCCATGTCACAAAAACAAGAAGATATATTAAGCAGTGGGGTGGCTCCATCATTAAACCAGGTTTATGCGCTGTGGGAAACTGTGGGAAGTTCAAAGACAATCAAACAAAACGCGGCTTCTCAGCATGTCTGTCAACTCAAACACGTGTCTGCATTGACATTTCAGTTTGAGGCTGAGAGCTACACAATCTCCTGTGCTGCCTATGTATTGAAAGCATAAAAATTGCTTTTTATAAGCAAAACTTTAAACATTCACCTTTATTTTGATTGTTAGCATTGTCAATTTTATGAACTCTCTTGTTTCATGACAGAGATGCAATTTAACTCTTTGTTGCTTTTGTATTAATAGAAATGTTAATCCTCATTTTCTTTGGTCAATACCACTGAATTGTACTTTTGTGACTCGAATCCTTCTAGTAGATGTTTTAAAAGGATCGTATTAAATATTTACAAAGGGTAGTCAATGAATAAATATAACAAGTAGTTGCTATTTTAAGACATTTAATCTATCCAAAATGTTATTAATGAGATTTTCATCCAAACAAAGATTGGAGTGATGATTCTGGATTATATTTAAGTGGGATGGTCTCAGTAATTTACATGAAAAATAAAAGAACTATGGTAGTCATTATTTTAACTCAGTGAGGCACTCTAAAATCCACATTAATTTATCTATGGTAAAAACTAACATGGTTTAATTAAAATCAAAGTCTGAGACAGCACGGTCTGTGTTCTGGCTGTGCAGTCGCGCTGACAGATGTGTTTCTTATCCGCACGTGGACACACACCCCCACACAGTCAGTGAGTGCATGCAGGGAAGAGTGTGTGATCTTCATTACAAAGGCTGTGAAAGCATCAGTCTCCAGCTACTGCTGTCTCCTCAAGGTCATTCACTTCTCTGCTCCATCAATCACACCGACCCACCGCTGAACAACATGGTGGAGAGCACAGACTCAGTGTTTGACAGAGGTATCACTGTGTGCATCGCCGCCTTAGCAAACTAATCACTCATTCCTTAAAATGATACCTTAGCTTGAGCTGATTTAGTTTCGCTCACTGATTCAGAAAAGCTTATGTTGATTTCACTAATGAAGTACAAACCAGAAAAACTCTATAACTCTAAGTATAACACCAAATGATAAGTCATGATTCAACAGACTTTGTATCAATTAAAGAAATGATAATACATTATATTTTGTATTAGTTTTATTTGTTATATTAAGTTGATTTCAATATATCTGTGATCCTGAACAACATGAATACATTTAGCAAATTAATTTCAGTCATGTGAAAAAAAGAACAAATTACAGTGATTTCGCATAGGGCATTGGAATTCAGAAACAAAACTATTGTGTATTGTATTGTGTGTATACATTTTGAATTTTCACACTGTAAAACTTGTTATATGTTGAATTCAAAACTCTATTTTCATTTTTACCGAAGTACAAAAATGCTGCAATTCTCATGCAAAAAAACCCCAACAGGGCAGTTCTGATATTTACAATAGTGCAACATTATTGTTTTTTTTCACTGATGGATTCTCAACATTGAACTTCATTAGGCACATGTGATGAAAGAGTCACTACTAGGATGTGTTTTTTATTATTATTTGTGGAGGAATAACAATATGCTCTCATTACAATGGCAGAAAAAGACTCTTGGAAAAACAAATGTACTACAGCACACGCGTACCACACACTCTGAGTCTGCTGAGTGAGGGGGATTCACATCAGAGGGAGAACAGATGTTACCTCGACATACGCAAAGCATGCGCAGCCCTGTGGCGCAGCTCCGCGAGAGGCCTCACAGCAGCTCTGACTGTTCTAATTCTAGCCACAAGCACCAAACAAACCAGCGCACACACACATGCGCACGCACGCACGGACACACACACACACACACACACACACACGTTTCATGCTGTTCACACAAACATGTCAGCTGAACTTTAGTGCTTCAATGAACGTCTGCTTTCAGGTTTTGATGTGCTCTCTAGGAATAGCAAGAACCAAATACACATAATCCAAATTCAGATCATGGCTAAAAACGATGCAAATAATAGAACCTTAAAAATGTGAGTGTATAGTGTTGATAAGCATAACTTGAATTTGCACACATACACTCACCTAAAGGATTATTAGGAACACCTGTCGAATTTCTCATTAATGCAATTATCTAATCAACCAATCACATGGCTATTGCTTCAATAAATTTAGGGGTGTGGTCCTGATCAAGACAATCTCCTGAACTCCAAACTGAATGTCAGAATGGAAAAGAAAGTTGATTTAAGCAATTTTGAGCATGGCATGGTCGTTGGTGCCAGATGGGCCAGTCTGAGTATTTCACTCAGTTACTGGGATTTTCATGCACAAACATTTCTAGGGTTTACAAAGAATAGTGTGAAAAGGGAAAAACATCCAGTATGCGGCAGTCCTGTGAGCGAAAATGCCTTGTTGATGCTTGAGGTCAGAGGAGAATGGGCCGACTGATTCAAGCTGATAGAAGAGCAACTTAGACCACTCATTACAACCGAGGTATGCAGCAAAGCATTTGTGAAGCCACAACACGCAATACCTTGAGGCGTATGGGCTACAACAGCAGAAGACCCCACCTGGTACCACTCCTCTCCACCACAAATTGGAAAAAGAGGCTACAATTTGCACAAAGTTTCCAAAAATTGGACAGTTGAAGACTGGAAAAATGTTGACTGGTCTGATGAGTCTCGATTTCTGTTGAGACATTAGATTGGTAGACTGGTAGCGTAAACAAAATGAGACCATGGATCCATCATGCCTTGTGTAGACTGGTGGTGGTGGTGTAATGGTGTGGGGGATGTTTTCGCGGCACACTTTAGGCCCCTTAGTGCCAATTGGGCATCGTTTCAATGGCACGGTCTACCTGATCATTGTTTCTGACCATGTCCATCCCTTTATGACCACTATGTACCCATCCTCTGATGGCTACTTCCAGCTGGATAATGCACCATGTCACAAATCTCAAACATTTCAAATTGATTTCTTGAACATGAAAATGAGTTCACTGTACTAAAATGTCCCTCACAGTCACCAGATCTCAACCCAATAGAACATCTTTGGGATATGGTGGATTAGGAGCTTCGTGCCCTGGATGTGCATCCCACAAATCTCCATCATCTGCAAGATGCTATCCTATCAACATGGGCCAAGATTTCTATAGAATACTTTCAGCACCTTGTTAAATCAATGCCACGTATAATTAAGCCACGTATCTGAAGGTGAAAGAGGGTCAAACACTGTATTAGTATTGTGTTCCTAATAATCCTGTAGGTGAGTGTATGTTAGAAATATGACAGCAATAATATCAGTGACATGGGCTAATGTGCTTCAACAAAAAGGATACATTTCTGATAAAAAAGCTTCCAATTTAAGTGGTACAGCAATTATCATTCATTCATCTTCATGTTGGCTTTCTTCTCTTTCGGGGTCGCCACAGTCGAATGAACCGCCAACTCTCTGGTATATGTTTTTATGCGGCGGATGACCTTCCAGCCACAACCCATTGCTGGGAAACATTCACACACACACACTCATTCACACTTTAACACTATGGACAATCGTTCTTACTCAATTCACTTATACTGCATGTCTTTGGACTTGTGGGGAAACCGGAGCACCCAGAGAAAACCCACGCGATCACGGGGAGAACATGCAAACTCCACACAGAAATGCCAACCGACCCAGCCGAGGCTCGAACCAGCGACCTTCTTGCTGTGAGACGACCGCTACCCACTGCGCCACCGTGACGCTGGTACAGCAATTATATAGTATCTTTATTTTATTAACTCCAAATCAATTTAGTTTGAGGCTATATTTCCTATTGATCCCCAGAGGTAATATTCATCACTGGAGAATTTTGAAAATGAAAATCAGTTGACTAAAAAGTATTGTTTCCCTAACATTAGACATTGCTCTGTAAAATAAGTAAATAACATAAAATATACACATTTTTACAAAAATAAAACAAATTACATTAAATAAAAACAATTTATAGGAGGGGTCAGGCAAATTATTATTTACACACTTTAGAATGTATTTTTGAGACAACAGTAACCTCATCTGAACTCTTATTCAGCCCCGTTTTCTCATGGCTGGACTGAAAACTATATAACTGGTGCTCAAGGCATGTCATCTTCTGTGATATTATATCCTACAGCAGCACACAGCCACTTAGCTTCATAATTATTATCGATGGCAGGGCAAATCTACTTTTTTTCTGCTATTTTTTTGTAATATGTCCACACACCCAGAAGCCTATAGTGGCCTATGTTTCTCAACAAGGTCATCCCTGGAATTGATTGCATTAGCAGCAGGGGCCAAGCAGTCTGCAAATGGCACCATGTTCTCAAAAATGTTTTCTCAATACCACATGATACCTCATGTTTCATCTCAAAGATGCTGTTTAACCTGCTTGGTTTTGAATTTCCTAAATGCCTCAGTTAATTCTGACACAAAACACTATCACAGTTACAATTTAGCTCCATTAACGTAATAAGATAAACTTGCATTTTTATTTTATCTAACCCTAAAATGAGGTGTTCAATATAACAAAACTAATATAACTCAAAACAACAATTAATAGTTATAAACTACATACAAGCATTGATGGTATAAAATATAACATGGATAACACAACACTACAAAATAAAACATAATTTTTCACACGTATTAATCAACTGTGATTTGGGAATACAGTGGTACCTCGAAACACGAGGAAAATTTATTATACAAAAGGACACACGAAGAATACGAAAAACGCGCACAAGAAATATATTTGAAATTAGGGCGGTAGACAACACTGGGCATCTCGTGACACTAAATGTTCTGCTCTCCTATTCATCAGTTATAACCCTGATGCTGTGTGCTCATGCAAAGTATTCCGCTCTCCTATTGGTCGCCTGATGACCCATAACGTCTTCCCAGAAGAGCTCTCCCTCTCTTTATGCACTATTTCAGTTTCGTGTTGGTGGCTTAAATTCGTGAATAGTTTCGTGTTGCTTATTTTTATGGTCATGACTCTCCTCCACTACCATCCGTTCTCCTCCCCTACCACATCCCCTCCAACCCTTCCTCACATCACCTCACTCGAAGGGTAAGGGTTATTAGATTTCATTTATTTTATTCTGTTTTCATTGTTTTATTTTTAACCAATAGATTTAGAATGTGTACTTTTAAGGATTGAAGATTCATTCATTTTTTTCTGGTTTTCCATGTTATTTTACTTTTTTTTCTGTGTGGCTTGGAATGGATTAGGCATTTTACATTAGGCATTCAGCATACAAAGGCCACCTCAGACAAGATTCATTTTGTATCTTATGGTATCACTTTAATTATTTTGAGTCAACTTATATCTGCTCAATTCAGGAGTCAGCCTAAAGCGGAAACTGACTTATTAAAGGAAGGAAATGTGGAATGTAACTACAACTTCTACTTCTTTCTAGTGATTAGTTTCTAGCGGATGCTGACACATGCTCTGTGATAGATCTATAATAAATAAATCTGGTTTAAAAGTGAGACTAATTTTGGTGAAGTTAAATGATTAACTGGCTTATTATGAGATCGCTTCCAAATGCTGGATGATCTATTTTTCTAAACGTTAGAGTGAAGACAAGATTTAAAGTAGAAGCTCTGTAGGAAGGAATATGGTGCAGTACAGTCTGCCAGATCTGTGTAGGACATTAATGAGACAGGACAGAGAATAAGAAACACCCTCTGAGTCCTCCAGCTGTCTCCATTGGGCTACACCATTTCCCATTGTCCATTTATCCATCAATTTATCTATCCATCTATTTTTACATCCAAAGTTTTTAAATCCTTTTAATTATAAGGTCATATAAATTAATCTCATCAATGCAGCAGGATGTAACACGATACAGTTAGCATTTAGCGGTTAGCAAAACCCATTAGCACATAATAGAACATCTACTTTATCTCAGATACAAAAGGCTCGGAGTTTGTGTAAATCAGCCACTTCCTTTTTGACAAAGCAGCACTACCAGTCAAACATGGGGAAAAAAGCCCAAGTTGGTGGATTAGATGGGACAAAAATTAAATGTATCTTAATATACAGTTGCAAGAAAAAGTATGGGAACCCTTTAGGATTTTATGGTGTTTTGCCTTAATTGGTCATAAAATGTGCTCTGATCTTCATCAAACTATAGAAAAACCAAGTCTGCTTAAAAAAATAATACACACAAAAGTATATGTTTTCATGTTTTTTATTGAACATAGCATGTAAAGATTCACAGTGCAGGTTGAAAAAAGTATTAGTCACATCAACCTCAACCAAACATTTTCTTGTAGTTGCAGATAGTAATTTTGAAGTAATTTTCAGTGTAGCAATATTCTTGGGATGTTTGGTGTGAATTGCTCTCTTAAGGTCATGCTACAGCATTTAATTGGGTGACTCATTTCTTGATTTATCATTATTTTATTGATTTACTTGCATGCTTTGTCCTTTTGCATTACTCATCCTCTGCAAAGCTTCAGTTGGCACACATATAGTCTTACACTTACCAGCAAAATCTCTTAATAAACTCTAGAGTTAATTTTTTCTGACATCATTGACAAGAATTTGTCCAGGCCCAGAGGCAACAAAGCAGCCCCAAACCACGATGCTCCTTTCACCATGTTTTACTAGGGTGGATGAGGTTTTAATGTTGGTGTGCTGTGCCTTTTTTTCTCCACACATAGTGTTGTGTGTTTTCTCAAAACAAATCTATTTTGGTTTCATCTGTCCAATATTTTGCCAGTAGAGCTATGGAACATCCAGGTGCTCTTTAGCAAACTTCAAATGTGCAACAATATTCTTTTTGGGCCGCAATTGCTTCCTCCGTGATGTTCTCCCATATACTCCATTCTTGTTTAGCTTTTTCTTTAATGTAAAAATTGCAGAACAAAAAAGTTAGCACGTGCCAAAGATTTCTGTAACTCTTTAGCCAGTGCTCTAGGATTTTTCTTAACCTCTTTAAACATTCTACACTGTGCTCTTGCATTCATCTTCACTGGATGACCTTGCCAGGGAAGAGTAGCAGCAGCAGTGTTGAACTTTTTCCATTTGTAGACAGTCTGTCTCAGCGCGGACACATGAACATCCAGAGATTTGCAGATCAGAGCACATTTTATGACCAATTCATGCAAAACTCCTTGTAATCCTAAAGGGTTCACATACTTTTTCTTGCAACTGTAACTTTAACAAAACGCTAAAAAATAAAAATAAATCACCCCTATTGTCATAAAGGCAAAAAGGCTTTGTGACCAGCGATTAGATGTGTTTACTTTGGAGGTTAAAATACATTTTTTTACATGGGTGTCAAGTGGAATTTGATCACTTCTGGGAACAACCTTAAGGGGTTAGTTGAGGAATTACAACGTCTGTTATTTATTGATGCAGAAGGTACAAACTCACAATAAAATAAAACATGTATGATTGATTAATAAAAACAATAATAAATATTACTAAATAATAAATTTAATAAAAACAAATGTGTGATCTTATTTTGACAAAGGTACACATTATATAGATGGATTAATTCCAGGCAAGTAAATATAAAAAAAAAAACTTAAAGGTGTAATGATAAACCAAAAAAAAAAAAAAATTATCACTGACATTTATGACTTCGAGGATAAGGTTACTCTGTAGGGTGTATTGTAGAAGCTTGGCTCTGGGAGGGATAGGGTAAATGGCATGTCTTGCGGTGATTTACAGATATTGTTGGCAATAAATAATTTGAATGTTAAAATGCTAATCTGTGAAGCTAATCTAGAGAGGCCATCATTTATTCGAAAAGCGTTGAAAAGGGTTATCTTCAATTAAAAGTTAAAAACAGTACTAAAAGGGTAAATTAAAAATCCAAAATGCATTAGATGCTTTAGTGATCAGTATGTGAGCGATTGCTTCTGGCTTCCTCCAGAAAGTTTATTAGCTCAGCTGCCTCTGTCGCATCTTTGAGTCAGAATCCTCATCATCTTCGACTGAATCGATGAAGCCTCTCATCACAAAGCGTGTCAGTTTTCTGGAGGTCAAACGATTCTCTAAACCAGCTGCTAATCTGCAGCACGCAGCTCTTCAAACCAGCCAAGTCAGACAAGTAAAGATTTTCAATTGAACTGTGCATCTCATTTTGGGCCTCGAGGGCAAACGATCTTTATTGAATGCCAGCAATTAGCATGTGCATGTTTAATTAATGCTGTAAGAAGCTGTAGCGTTGGCACAACACCTCAAATCTTAGCTACAGAGACAGGATGACGGACCGTCTGAACCAGGCAGACAGTCTGAAGATAGGAGGACGGAAGATGGTAGATTTACTGTCAGGAAGTAGTAAAATCCTAAAGACAGCAATGAGAAGCACCTCTCCAAGCCAATTCTGCTCACACAATTGGTAATAAAAAGGTGGGATAGTTAAACTGTTGTTATCAGTGTTATATAACTTTTGATGGGTGTGAATTCATCATGCGATATTCAGAGATATTTCATTTAATGCCACGTCCACGTACATCACATTTTCTGCTCAGTGATGAGATATACAAATTTCAACAACCTTTGACATAGGAATGTTATTGAGTAATGGTTAATTATTTCATGATCAATATATAATTAAAGTAAATTAAATAAAACATATTTTCATGAACTTAAAAAACAAAATATGCTAAAAACGTCAAAATGTATGACCTTGAGGAACTATACTACGGTGGCCGAGAGGTGCAAAACACCTTTACATGTTGTGAAACACTTTTACAAATTACAAAACAAATTAACATTTAAGAAAACACATTAACAACTTACAACACACTTTACATTTCAGACAACACATTTACATTTCAGAATCCTCCCGGAAAGGGAGGATACCATTGAGAACCGACAACTTGACACTGAGTGGATGAGACTTCTCTCAATCAAAGTACTGAGGAAGTGACTTCACAGTCTGTCAGGGGGAAAGCTTGGAGTTGAAGATAAAATTGTTGGTTGTTTTTGGCTGTGTAGAATGGATGGTGCATTTGTGGAACACAATAAGACATAAGGCAGCTCATGAGAGAAAAGAATCGAGAGTTTGAAAGAGATGCATCAGACAACGTAAAGTTAAACTGCAGAGGAATGTTCCAAGAACACCATTATCTGATGATTCTCAGAATTGAAACCATCAATGCTGTAGAATGTTGCTAACATATTTGTGTTAAGTGTGCAACTTTTAATTATGTAAAAGTGAAAGCCACGTCGTCCGCTACTTAAACAACTGTTCTGCTGACTCAGCTTCCTTCAAGCGTGTTTTTAACCAAACAAAGACTAACAATTCCTTCTTGGACTGCTGACATGTTGACAATCACCAAATAATCACTTCCTTCCTCATAATAGTATTCACGTAATCCCATTAAAGTCATTATAACCCTTACTTTTACAAAAACTACAGAAATAGTTTGCTTGTACGAGCACTTTATAATGATTGACAGAAGACTCGTCCAATCAGTTGTCAGTTCTCAATTGTATCCTCCCTTAACGAGAGGATTCTGAAGTGTGTTTTCTGAACTTGGAAAAGTGTGCTGTAACTTGTAAATGTGTTTTCTAAAATGTTAATTTGTTTTGTAATTTCTAAAAGTGTTTCACAATATGTAAATGGGTTTTTCACCTCTAGGCCATAGTACTATACAAATATGCTGGTTGTAGATTTTAGGAATCAACACATTTTTCTCTTTATAGTCATACAGTTTTTCTGACCACACAGACAACTATTAAAATGGAATAACAAAAACACAAAACAAAACAATATTTCTCATAGCACTATTGGGAGATGAAAAAGTCTAAAAAGAAAAAAATCTCTAGTCTTGTAGTTCACGGGTAAACCAGTAAATAAATCTGTCTATGGTTTCAATGAATAAAATATTTCTTTTAAAATAACCTTGTAAGTGCCAGGAGTTTGAACAGCATGCATTATTTGCATTGCCTTCAGTTCAATGAGGAAAATTGATAAAGCTGTGTGGATCACAGTGTTGAAATGAGAAACTAAATAGTGTTTGATCTTTTGACATATATACGAGAAGCTGGAACAATAAAAACCCTGAGAGTTTCAGAACTCATAATGACACAGCATGGTATAGCACTGTCTGCAGTTATGTCTTTTATTAGATGAAAAGACAGAGCAGTGAACCATCAAAACATCATTCAAAACCTTATGAAACCTTGCTGATGTTTTAGATGGTATATGATTATACTTTAAGCCTTTAAGTCTAATAATTAAAAGCTGCACTAAACTGGAAATACTTAAATGACTCCAAAATAAAACTAATAAAACAAAAAAAAAAATTTTTATTCTGTTCACTATGTCATTTAGATGAATTGCATCATAGTGGCTTATTGTATGACAAAGAATATCCTTAATTTACTTCACGTTTTGCAGTTCTAAATCATCTGTAACTATTGTTTCCTTTTTAGGTCAAGCTCATGTCAAATACCGTCTTCAGCATCTGCCACAGTGTTAATTGCCTCCATTACAAAAAGGGGCAAGAGCAATTTCCTCAAATATTTTTTTCAGCAAATAATGAGCTCGTTTCAAATTATGAATGTGAACGATGTGATTTGCGACGCCGCCATTGTCAATTTGTCTGGCTTTCATTGCAGACATTTCTCAATTGAGCTTGGAGACAAAGGTGCAGTCAGTGAGAGAGGATGGAGTTATTAGGGTGAGAAAAGAGATGCTTTAATGGACAAGCTTTGGAAAAAGACACACGCTAATAGAATAGAAGTGAAGGAATTACTGATGTGAAAATACAAGGAGCAAGGTTTGACAGTTTCAATATCTCTTGTTCTCAACTTTATTTAATTTCTTAGGGTTTAGATACCCCAAAAGATGGCAGACAAGTTTAATGAAAAAGAGTTGCTTCCCATTCACTGCGAAAAATAATTGCTAATCATCATTTAAATTTTTTTGAGGGCATATAAAAGGTTGTTAAACATACTTTATCAGTTTGAGTTATTACAAGTAATATATACTTTTTTTATATTAAAAATATCATAGTGCTTTTAATGTAACAAGTCTGTGCCTGAAAAGGGGTGACAGAAGTTTACTGAGTAAATGCACTTTGTTGTTAAATGTAATTTGAAAAAAAATTGCAGTTTTAATATGCAAAACCATGGTCAATCCTTTACAGAACTGGAAAAAAAATCCATGACTGACACTTATGCACCATTTAAGCAGACTTCAATACAATATGACAGTGGCTATCGGTCACAAACCACAATACTCAAATAAAGTCGTCAAATATTTTTAAAAACTCTTAAATAACTCATCATCATCAACTACAAACATTGACACAGAAATCATACAACAAGATGCAGGTTGCTGTAGAACCCCTAATTAGTCTGCTCTTAATTACAATCATATGTTTAAGTGGCAATCTGTTGTCACTCAAAATAAAAGTGACAGCAGAGCGACAGGTCATCACCAGCCTTCACATCATCCCCACTGGGAAATGATTCTCTCTAATAAGCCAGAAGTTAATAGGATTAATTTCAACCTCAAAATCTGCTTGGAGAAGTCATGCGTGTTAGGCCAGTGCCAGAGAGTCATTAGAGAAGATATTAAATATCATAAACAAACAGGAAAGCATCAAATTGAAAAGGAAGAACAATCTGGAGAAGGATTGCAATGGCTTCCTGGGACCTTTAGCAATGATGAGATCTTCCTGATTAAGAGATGTGCACACAAACAGATGCAAACTCATTATCCTGAATGTTGCTTCTTGTACAGGTTTTTCACATCACTGTTTTGTCTGACATTTTTATTTTTATTTTATTTTTTTGCTTTATTTATGAATTTTGAATGGAATTGTAATGATGACATCATAAAAGTGTGATTACAACACAAAAAAACCATGCAATAAATAAATAAATATCGTTTGTACAATTTGTTTTTGAGTTGTAGAAAAAAATTATATTTTGACAAGTCTGTTATTTAAATGAATGGCATTATGGTAAAATAAAAAAATAAAATAAAAAAAAAACTTCCAATTCAATAGGTTTCAGTTGACTCTAACCCCAAAGTCGAATGGACCAACCAGACCAATCAGACACTTTTAAACTATTTTCAGTCATAGTTTTAGATTTATCTCATTACAGTTTTTTCCCTACCATTGTGAAGCTTCTGAAATTTTGTTCGTTATTTTACAAAGAAACTTATTTCTGAGCCTGGATCTGTTCACATAAGAATCTAATGAACAAAATGTCAGAACAGCTGCACAAAATATCTGATCTGGGCTTCTTGTCATGAATAGAAGGTTGAATCAATTGGCAATTTTTTGCATTTTTTATTAATTAAAAACTGACATGAAGAAACCTCCCGTATCAAATAATAACTATCTCTAATACCTTCAAAGATTTCCCTCTTGAACCTTGTGAATAACCAGCTGTAAAGAACAGAAAAAACATAACCACCCCAAAGTTTTACATGTGAAGCTCATTAAATATTTACATTAAAAACTTTAATTATATAGAACTTTTTTAATGTTTTTAGATCATGAACTCATCTTGTACTAAAACATAAATAGGTACAATTGACCACTGGGAACCAATTTACTTAAGAATCCTTATACTGTAGCTAAAAATTAATTTTTAATAGACTCATCGTATGTCATTAATAATCCACCCCTCTTTAATATTCATTGACTGAAAGAAACCCCCAGCGAACAGAAGGTTACTGAGGTATTATAGAGAACATATTTCTCTCTGCTACAGGTACAGGGGGTGAAATACAACAATTTATTTGAGCTCTTGAGACTTGCTGAGGGTTGCCAGATTGTCTATGGATGGTGTAACATATATGGTGTACCTGCTGAGAACAATAGCTCCGGGCATGTGTTTACAAGAACGTGAGCAGAAGTGCTGACTTCCTGTGCAGAGAAACCTGTTTCCCTGGTGACAGAGCCATGTCTTTAAAACCAACCTGCCTTTCTCTCTCACTCGCACACTTCACCTATAGATTACTATCTATTTGTCACGGTGACTCAAAATTCCTCCAGGAAAAAGAGTTATTTCAGCTGTTTGTACATGCTTTTACCTTTCATCGTCGGTTTTTTATAAATACTTTCAATCTTTTAGTGTAATAGATATAGGAGACTCATAAAACTGTTGGGGGACTACGGTGCAAGCGGACTGGAAGATATCTGCTGCAAGTGAGGTTGAAAGTGTGATCCCTAAACACGCTTTCACTTCTGGACAGGAAGCCAAAAAACAGCTTATTAAACCGTAGGGAGCTACAGTAATGATGGAAGATGCAACTGAAAATAACAATGTTCAAATTTTAGTGCTGGAGCAGACTCTCAGCTGCTCCACATGCATTCCTCTACAGTAAAAAAAGGAACATGGCAGAGCAGAAAGGTATACTGAAAAGGGTTAAACGGTTTTGCCTGTACAAAAGCATGAAAATATATAATTTGAAATAAATTTTATTACTAATTAAAATGGGTTATAATAGACTTTGAAAGTGTAAATGTTCACCTTAACCTGCCCAAAAATGTGACCGTGCCTGCAGAGAATACTTTTATTTATTTACTTTTACTTTTTTTTTTTTTTTACAATTTACGTAGTTGTGGATTTTCTTTAATGTTTTAAATTAATTTATGAAAAATATTTTCAGAGACTTGGATACATACCGCCAATACAATTCAAATGTTTGTCAAAAGTAGGAATTTCTACAAATTATGTTTTATATTAATTACATATAATTCCAGTTATAATTTTATACAAACTGTGAAATGTCCATGCAGAAAAGGTTGTCAGAAAATGACAAAAAGAGGATAACTATGTTAGGATCATGCAAAGGTAAAATATTTTTTTGTAGGAAAATTGTCAGAGTTAGGGAAAGGTTGCTGTTAAAGATGATGTTCTCGCATGTGGTTTGGTTTAGTAAGTGGTGGTTATTGAAGACAATCCTATAGTATGTTGCAATTTGGGCTGAAACAAGCATTGCTGCGAATCAGCCTCACTAGCACATCAAACTCTTCGTTTGGTTAAACCTCAAGATACATACTGGCTTGCATAAGCTCATTATGCAGTCTGTGGGTTCATCCTTTCAGCACTGTGATGAATGTCTTGGCAAAGTGTAAAATGTGCTGTATTTCATACTTTTCATTACTTTGTATATAATCCTTTAAATATAAAGTCTATATATAATGTATGCTGTAAAGGTCTTCCTACTGAACACATCAGTTTCAGTCTTGAGAAAGCTGATTACAAAGGAGCAGAGAACATGTGTAAAAGGGTCATTTGAAACATGAGAGAACACCCACATTTAATTCTCAGTGGCTCATTCTCACTGGAGCCGGTTCAGCTGGTGGTCACTAAGGTAATGATTGCATAAATGTTTAATGAAAAGAAAGAGCTGGCATCCTTTCCTGCAGTCACCCTCCAGTATTTGAACACCGGCCAGAGCAGTTAATAATGCACAAAAAAGAGGTTGCCATTCAGATTGGACTCTTTCTCCTTAACATTTGAATCCAGGAACAACTCATATAAATACGCTCATCAGTGAAGCCTGATCTCAGTTTCACAAACAGAATGCTCTGAATTAAAGTCATCTGAAGAGGATGCTTAAACAATCACTGCACTAACACCAGCTGAATCTTCCCCTCTGCTGTGCCTTATTTTTTCAAGAATGTGTTTCTGGGACAGACTACTTGATGAGGCTGTGTGTACTGCATTGCTGTCCACATTATGAAACATCTGATTATATAAACACAGAGGCAGCTAAAATAATTTGAATAAAAAAATTCTGAAGTTCTGCTTGAAGTGTTTAGGTGATTTATTAGATGTAAGAGTAGTTGGTAAAAACAAATCTCCATTCTTCATATCTACCAAACATGAGTCACCTATGTCCCTGCATGCATATTGAGGAACATTGGGTACATAAGAAACAAAAAAAATCCCTCATCTATATTTAAAATCTTTGTTTGACTCCCCAGGCCTGCCAGTTCACTCACACATTCGCAACTTAACTTTTGATTGAACAATGGTTTTGGGAAACGCAAATCTCAGAATGATGTTAGTAAGGATTGAACTTGAAACCATAGTTGACCAATGAAGCTTTTTGGAAATGTAAACTCAGATCGACTCACTCAGGTTACATTTGTTACATAACTAAATGTGAAAAGCAACTCTGATCTTGTTAAAGAACAGGATATTATTTATTTGTTTTGTTGCATCAGAAATCAACACTGCTGTTTTATCTGTTGAGAAATTACTATTTTTTACAATTGCTAGGATGGTTTTTTTCAATACAGTTAACAAGTTTGCTTCACTCTTAATGTACCAAATCAGTTTAAACATACACTTGGCAAAAAAGTTAATTTCACTCTCAAAACCCCCCATTGTAAATAAAACTTCTAAAATAATTTTCAAAATACAATAATACAGTTTTCAAAAGACTAACACATGTTTTTTTTCCAACAGCAACATTTAATCAATCATAACAAATTGAGAAAAAATTTGGTTGGTGGAGCTTGAGTGTAAAAGAAGTTCAAACATTTGAAATGTGTTAACTATGTATTTAGTTTCAAAGCAACAAAAATGTGTTAATTGTAGCGCCTTCCTAGACGGATGTTGTGCTAATCGTGTTAAGAGTTTGGGAAAGTTGTTAAATACTGAAAAATATTATGAAAAGCCTGCCATGCCAATTATGAAAAACTGTAAAATTATTTATCATACTTTAAAATGTAAAGTTTTTTTTTGTTCAATGTGATATTATATATATATATATATGTATTAATAATGTATATTAGAATTACACTATTGGAAAATTACAGAAACCTTAAGCTACAGTATTGATTTCATGAACATTAAAGCTCACCAACATTAAAGTTCAAACATGTCAAAAATTGGAACAATGATGTAAAAATCGATTTCACAAAACTTCAAAGAACTTTATTACAATATTTAAATATTTAATGCAAAGTTAAATTCTTTTTAAAGAGCTGCTTATTCTGAAATATTAAAAAATATTCAGCATATTAATGAGAATTTTTTTTTTAATATCAATAATATCAACAAAACTAAAATGGAATTCTGCTATGTCTTTTCAAAAGTTGCAAAGAAGAACAATTATCTCACTGAGAGGGATGGCCTGTATTAATGGTACTCTTTTCTAAGTACCCTAAATAAATGAATGAATGAATGAATGAGAAGAGGTGGTAAGCAGGCCAAAAGAGAGACAGCATGGACCAGCTGAAGCAGAGATCAGATGGAGAAGGAGAAGCGGAACAGCTGCTAAAGAAACTAACTTATCCATCTCCATCCAAAAAGGTTGCTGCCAAGGCAAGTGTGAGGAGAGCATGCATTTCCATTCTTTATCTTGAAATCTAAAATATTGAGAGGAAAGTGTTGTCAATCACGAATGTCATTTGCTTTTTCATTAGCTATTTTGTTCTGTTATTTCATCATATGTCACAGTAGTTTGTTGAAATATCCCCAAGATTACATGTTTCAGATTGGTCAACAGTTACTTGTGTTAGTCGTCTTTAGCTTTATATGCTAATGAATTCATTAATTTGTTCCTCTCATTGACTTGTTCTTTAGTTTATTTACATGTCTGCATGCTGGATGTTTTCTCAGTAACTCTTAATGCTTTGTCCATCTGTTTAATCAATTGCCTGTTTGCTCATTCGTTCTCTCAAATGCTTGTTGTTTGTTGTCCAAACATCCACACTCCTTCAGAAGATTGTTTTCTCAGTTCATAGTTTATTTTTGGCATATGTGTTTGCATATCTGTTCAGTTCATATAATCATCATTTGATTTACAAAATAGTTCACTCATTAATACTCTACTTTATTTAGTTTGTTCCTCGATCACTGTTTGTCTGATTTCTCATTTGTTCATTCATTCACTAATTTGTTTAGTCATACTTTTCATTTTTGTCAAACTTGTCTTAATTCAAACTAAACAACAATCCGATAAATCTAAGCAACTTCTAATCCAATGGATTAAAACACTGGTCATCCACCTATCCACACAAATTATTTAATGAATTCAACCAAACACAACCCAACCAACTGACCATCCAAAAAAATATCAACCAACCAATCAGCCAACCATCCATACAACTGACTTTCCAATCAATTTCACCAACCAAACATTTGACCAACCAACCAACCAACTGGCCATCCAAAAAAATATCAATCAGCCAACCATCCATACAACTGACTTTCCAATCAATTTCACCAACCAAACATTTGACCAACCAACTGGCCATCCAAAAAACAAGCAATAATTAAACCATCTAAACAACTGACTTAATCCAATCAACCAACCCTCCAACCAATCCACCATCCAATTGATCCAACCAACTGACAATCCAAATGACATTTTTATCCATACAATGAACCAACCCTCCAACCTTTCAACCATTAAATTAAGAACCCAGGAATCTATTTCTAATTCTAAACTACATATTAATCAACCTCATTTGTTCAACAAATAAGTTAAACAACCAACCTACAAAAGTACAGTACAGATTTTTTTGCCATCTAATTTTTAGATGTGTTTAGTGTCCCCAAACCTTGTCCATGTTTTACTTGGATCAGTATTATGCCTTGTGATCATCAGTATATGCTTTGTGCTTTGCTATTGTCTTTTAGACAAATAGTCTATTCATCCACCAAATCAGCCAAACAACTTTTTATTCAAAATTCAAGCAAGCAACCAACCTTCCATTTAACCAACCAGAAACATTTCCATTAAACGTTTCAGCCAACCAGATAAGCAAACAACCAACCAAATAAATCAAACAGTTATCTAACCCATCAACAAATTAAACAAAATAACCAATTAATCAAGCCAACCAATTGACAAAATTAAGAGTCCCCTAGTTTACATTAATAAGAAACTTACTGCACAGTCAAATTAACTTAAAGTACCCCCACTACACTGAAATGAAATCTTCTATCATCCATTAGTTAACATTTATTATTAATGGTAGAAATTCTGACTTAAGATGCAGTGCCATCTTCCAGGAATTTGAAGAAAGTATTAAAGGAAAAAGCAAGAGTATTGTGTTAAAGGCATGCCCTAGTCGCAGTGATTTGATGGGACGGGTGATAAAGAATTAAGTCAGAAACCACCTCTTTATTATGCAATATAGATCACTATTATGATTGCCACAGATTTTAGGCTAACCTTGGACTAACCTCACAGCTGATTAATTAATGTAGCAGACCTTATCATATATGAACAATAAATGACACCATTGTGACAAGATAAAACCCAGCACAGAATAGATTGGATTTCTTACCTTCATAATAGATTTTAAAGCCATGTGCACTAACGGCAAAATCACTGGTGAGTCTGAGCGAGAACACTGATCCTGTGCTTGTGACAGGAGTAGGAATCTGGAAACCCGTTAACCTGTACAGATATAACAAAAGGGAAAGTGTTAACTAAACATTTTTTTATTAAATAATTATCATGGAATGTTTACATGTGATTGGTGAATGCTATATCAAACTATATTAAACGTTGAATACCCTACGCAGGGTCACAAAATGGAGGCCTCCTTATTTCTAAATAAAACATTAAATGATAAAGCTGACCTGATTACACTGAATTAGGTTCCCTTGACTTGTCTAAATCTAGAGTAGTTTGCATGGAGCAGTTTGCAAATAAAACATGCAAGATCCCCCAGATCCAAATTTGGTGACCCCTGCTGATAGATGAATGTTTTTGGAGAGAATGTACATTTGTTCTAATCTTAGATTTGTTAGCTTGACATTTTTCAACTACTAACAAACAAGCCTAGATGAATTACAATAATAATATGTTATACTGTATACATTTATATTTTCTCTAAGAAATGGTTTAATTGTCAAAAACAAGCACTGTGTTTGTAATGTGTAATAGAAATTTACATTCATTATAATGGGTGTTGATAATTATCTATTTTGGCATTTTAAAATGATATTGAATGTATGTAAACAGTCTTAGCCTGGGAGGGAGGTGACTGGGTGAGTGGGTGGAGTCTCCGTGCAGCGATGGGGCTGTCCCCTAGGAAGAGCTTAAATGCGCGCGCGCGGAGACTTCGCGTCCTCTTTTACCCCCGCCTTTCTTCCTTCTGGACTTTACCTGTAGCTTTCCGTAGTCTTTCTTTAGAGCACCGTTTCAGGTTCTGTTATAAAATAAAGTTGCCGCTGTTGCTGTTGTTCTATACCCTGCCTCCGGAGTGATTTTCTACGAGAGAGAGTTTAATATTCTACGACAAATGCATGTGAGAATCCTTTATGGTGATGTTTTTTTACTATTACTAATTGCTTTTTCTAAACACAAATTCCCACACGAATGCTTCTAGCATGTTAACAGCATGTTTACACACTGTTCAATCAATTTGAACAATACAATCAATTGATTATACACAGTAAAGGCAGCATACTGCTTAGACATTAAACTTTCATGTTTTTGTATAATAAAGCAGCACATGGCAACAAATTTTAATGCGAAATTGTTCTTTCTAAAGAAAAAACATGACTGCTTTTACACTTATTCTTGACATGCTTCATTCTGCTCTTTTAAGCTCCAGGGTAATCCCAAAGCTCATGTGGGCAAGGGAAGAAGATGTCTTCTAAATTTTCTACAGTGACATCAGATGGTTGAGGAAGCCCAAAATATATATTTTTAAAAGTCCTCAGAAAACAAGTTTTCAAACAATAAAGCATGTTCTGTGTTTACGAACATAGCACCTAACGTAAATTTCACCACCAAATAAAGTAATAAAAATACAATTAGCATATTGTCATCCAAAACATTGCCCCCCCATTTAAAATACCCCAAAGCCCATTTTGCTGACTTTTTTTCGAATGAACAACTGAGTGTTTTTAAAATAGCAATTACAATTTTAAGAGCTCAATCTTAGTGTTAGATGCAGCTGATGCATTATGCAAACGTCTACATGCATTTCATATGAAGTCACTGAAGGATAGTTACATATCAGAGGCTCTTTATTTCTTTAAATGGAGCAACAGCTCAACAAAATAATCCATCCGTCAGTCCCCAAGGGCTTTACTAACTGCTTTTTCCCGACTGCTGCGCAAGTTGGAACAAATCTATCTCTAACTCTGCCCTCAGCACAAACAGTCAGGGGTTTTCAGTCCCTGCCGCTTGTTACATGATCATCGGGGCTGAAATCTCTAAGACATTTAGCTTTAAGGTCTGAGAAATTTGTGAGCTCACAACCACCAATCGGTCTGCACCGCTCAGTTTATAAGAACCAGACTGACAGGGTCAAAAAGAAGCCTGTTGAAAAGTCTGGATTAAATGAACTGTTTAACTGGAAAATGTCTCTATAGTAAAGACGTCTGTGCAGGGGTTGTGCTTTGGCATCAAACCTTTTGACCTCAAAGTGTTCAACACTGAAGGAGTAACAGTTATACACAGAAAGTGTGTTGATGGGGTCCCGCTGGTAACTCTCTGGCTATCCTTATTTCAGAGAAAAACATGTGCTCCTATATTTTCAAAATATAATACATTACTTTAGCCAAACTATAATTTTGTTTAGTAAAAAAAGCTAAGTATTTAATTTTTTATGTGTTTCATGGTAATTATTAACTATTAAATACTTTGTCGGGTCATGGGTTCCCCAAACCTTATTATGTTGTAATTACAAGGCAATGAGTCTTAAGATTCACAATAAACCATACTTTATTTTCTGACTAAATTGATTGCATAATTGAGGATGAAAAATTTATGATAGCTAAAAGGAAAGACTACTTGAGTAAATGCAAACTTTTGACTTGTCTTCATTGCAAGACAAGACTATTTGAGTAACTAACTGAATCAAGCTGTTTCTATTCAAGAGTGTAGCAACAAGAAACAGTCCATTAAAATCTTCAGTAAAACATCACATTCATCCCCAATATGCCTTTTGTGATTGTATCTTTAATGTCTGGAGGAACATGGAAAAACAAAAACATTGTTAAAATAACAATAAGTTTAAACCATATACGGTTTTGATAATTGCATCATTATATGAATACATTTTGACTGATCAATTTTGTTTGTGGGCAACTCCACTAGTGATTCAATGGGCAGGCAGAAGCGGTTTGGTTAGGGCAAATTGAAATGGAGAAATATGTCACAGTCATTCTGCTGTTAATCCAGAGTCAAAACACAACACAATATCAGCATGATTTCAAGGGTAAGATTAGGTTCATATCCTGGCACAAAAAAGAACATTGACAAGGTGACAGGTGTCATGGTGGCTCAGTGGGTAGCACAGTTGTCTCACAGCAAGAAGGTAGCTGGTTTAAGCCTCTTATATCTATGTGGAGTTTGCATGTTCTCCCTGTGATCACGTGGGTTTTCTCTGGGTGCTCCAGTTTCCCCCACAAGTCCAAAGACATGCAGTATAAGTGAATTAGATAAAAAAGAGTTGGTGGTTCATTCCACTGTGGTGAGCCCGAAAGGAAAAAGCTGAGAAGATGGATGGATTTTGACTCTGTACCTTCAGTTGTTTTCAAAGAAACATTTTTTTTTTCTTTTTAAATACAAAAATTTATTTAAAAGAAGCTGTGAGTCCATTTAATGATTTAAATGGACTCACATCCAAACAAGCGGTTAATCTATGTTTCAAAGGATAAGGGAAAATGATAAAAATTAGATAAATAAAATGCAAAAATAATAGATTTAATTTTATAAAAACAATCAGTACTTCAGCTACACCATAAACAGTGCAGTTTAGTCATGGAAAATTCAGCCATTCTTACTCAAGTTAAAACTATTTTCTAAAGAGCTTTTACAAAACTAATTTGCATAATGACATCTGTACACAGTTTTTAAATACAACTCAAAAGCTTCCTTTAGCACAATCTCGAATACTTTTAGACATCTTGATGAATTTTTCCAGGAATAATGTTCCGCGTCCTAAATGATTCATGGACATAATGGCTTTCTCATTTTGAATAGAGAGGCCAGTATATATTTCATTTTTATTTCTGCTGTCAGATGAGAGTCACACACAGTAGAAAATTATAGCAGGATCCCATTTTACTGAAGAAAAAAACACTTTCATCCACCGCTTAGAGCTCATGAAACATCTCCACACAGATGCCATTCCACTCGGCACTCTGCTTTATCCCTAATATGCATTGGCTCCCTTTTAATCCTGTAATTACTTTTTTTGCATTCATACTCATTTTCTTTAATTTTCATGGTTAGAATGTGCTGTTTCTTTCTTTCGCTGTCAGTCTTTCCTTTTTTCATTTGGTCTTTCCTTTAAGCTCTGAAAGACTGAGCCGTGCTAAAAAGTCTTAAGGCCAGACATAATCTTGGGTTTATGTACCTGTACAAAATAACCTATTATCAAAACTAAACTAAGGTCAAATAAAGTTTTATCAAAATAAAAACACAAGCGTAAATGATTAAAGTAAAATTAAAAACTTAAGTCAATAAGTGAAAAATACAAATAAACAAGTTATAAATATAATTTAAGTTAAAAACAATGTTAAAATTACAGTAAGTTGCAGTCAAAATCAAGGGACATTAAGAAAATGACTAACCATGATTACGAAATGAAATAAAAATTAAAAAAACTGCATCAAAATTGTCAAATCATTTTTAAATTGTGTTAGTATATGTAATCCATGTATATGTTTCCAGCTTACATCAAATATTAAATAATTTGTTAAATTAAATGTTAAAAAGTCAAGTGATAACACTGTAAATGAATTTAAGTAGTCAACCAAGCATAGGTAAAAATGTCAATACTTTCTTCCAAGACAAACAAAACTGAAATTGACTTGCCTTTAAAAATTTACCTTTAACGTTAAATCAGAGATAGAAAGTATGGGTGTCACTGGATGAATACACAACCTTCATATTTCAGATTAACTCTAAGCATTTTATCTTTTAACATTAACAACCTTCGGCTAGTTCCTTCTCCATAAGTACTGTTTTCCAGCATATTGTGACTAACTTGTTTACACTGAGTTTCATCTTGTTCTGAATTTCTCTCCTGTAAAACCAAATCTTATCAACCTGTCAGATTCTCCTCAAGTAATCCAGCAACTTCTTGGTTACAACTTTTCACAAACAGCAAATATGTGAAAATATATGAAATCAAAAAGAAGTTCCTCAAACCTTTGAGATGTTTTAGGGTCTTATCTTGTGCTGCTACAGTTTGTATTTAAATGTACTATTCCTGTACTTTCCTATTGTGACTCACATTCAATCTGCAAGAACACAGTTTGAACTTTGGGTCTGATCTGCTTCAGATTTTATCCTTACATGTTCTCCCGTGTTTGTGTTGCGAGCAATCTACCTCCTTAGCAACTAAATTCAAACGATTGAAATCCTTTTAGATATAGAAAAACCAGCGATCAAAATAAGGTTGTCAAATGTAAAGAGAAATGAGTTCCAAGTAAAGTCAGCTTATTCCAGGTTAAGTAAAAGGTAAGTTCATAAAAACCATGGACATTCAAAGATAAACTCAAATGAAAAACAGCAACAACAATAAAAGCAAAGCATTTCGTTAAATTCCATAAATGCTTCTATTGAACATACATAAACACCCTGATACTGAAATAAACCAATTTAACTAATCATTGAGTCGACTAATGTAGCAAGAGCCTAACTTGCAAGAATATACTTTGTGTGTAAGATGCAGCACCACACTGAGGGCCAACTAAGTGCAATAGAGCAGCAAAAAACTCAAGGTATTTATTGACTGACCACTCTTTTTTTTAAGCCTTTTGACATTTAATCCAGGATGAACTGCCGTTAAATATGAAAACTGTAGAAGAAGAGAAGCTTTCAACCAAATGAAAACCGATGAGATCACAATTCCCTGAAAAGATGCTGTTACCCCTATGAGGACAATGCT
This sequence comes from Danionella dracula, assembly GCA_900490495.1. NCBI lineage: Eukaryota > Metazoa > Chordata > Actinopteri > Cypriniformes > Danionidae > Danionella > Danionella dracula. The sequence continues at coordinate 5,897,081 of UELW01000111.1, forward strand.
TCATAAATCTTCATTTGTCCCGGATGGCTTGGGCAGATAGTCATCCATATTGTTCAGCTTGCTTCCTTAAAGGTCTGTGTCATATCAGGTAGTGATGGACTTAAGCTGAGTGTTTATGCTTTTGGAAGAGAGCTGAGAGTTGATATAAACTTCCTTGCTTTATAGTTCATTTGTCTTAATGCCTAAAGAAAAAGAGATGGTGAAACAAATGAGTCATAAAAGCATGGATTTTTGGTCTATTGTTTTAGTCCATGGCAGCTGAAGATCTCTGTGGTTTTCAACATTTATTGAAATATACTACATGTTCAATGCAAATAATTGTGTGGAAACAAATAAAAGGACAACAAATTAACTTAACAAGAAATAATAATACAGGGAACTACTTATCAACTGTAACAATACAGCATGTAATGCAATAAATAAAACTTGGGTTTTTATGAAGTTAAATCTGAAAATTTTAAAACTCAACCTCATGAAATGTCAAGTTTATCTGATTTCCAGATGATTCGGTTTATCATTTAGTAAATGGCCATTAGTCCATAGAAAGTTGATCTGAAACAACTTTGACCTGACCTGAAACTATGTCTGAAGACATGAGTACAAGCATCAGATTAGAGAGATGCGCGAATGAGTTTACAACATCCAATCAAGGCTTATCTTTTAATCGCTACACCATGTCTGCTGATTCTATGGAGTTAACTGTAGTGGCAATCAATAATTCAAGGGGAAAACTTGTTTGAGTTTTTTAGTTTTGCTTTGTTTTTAGCAAAAAATTAGTCATTGGCCTCTGAATGTAAAATGTTTGGTGTCTGTTATGGAAAAAAAACAAGAGTCTGTACCAAATTATTAAAAAGGAATTTCTTCCATCCATCCATCTTCATGTCGGCTTTATTCCCTTTCGGGGTCGCCACAGCGGAATGAACCGCCAACTCACTGGCATATGTTTTACGCAGCGGATGCCCTTCCCTGCCGCAACCCATCGCTGGGAAAAAGGAATTTCTTATTTGTTGTAAATAATCTCAATAAATTTAAGCACAAACAGTACTAACAAGTTCACGTTTTGTATGGATAGCTCAAAGGAAGTGTCAAAGTTGAGTGGTAAAAATACCAAGAAAGACCAGCTGCTAATTCCTCAGCTCAGTAGCCCAGATTAAAGCCCTTCTGCTCTCCTTCTTTACCTCGCCTAGATGCAGCACTGGCAGAGTGTAGATAAATAAATAAACTGAATTCACATCAGCAGTCTTCATGACACAAGTCTATACATAGTCTTTTCCCCTATGAAATATTTTATTTGTTTGTGTTAATGTACAATGTGGTGCTTTCCTTTATGTTTGTCTGCACTAAAGTACCACAAATAAACATGTATTATATTAACCTTAATTGACTTATACAGTCTATCATAAAATTTGACATGGGAAGACATTTTAATAAACTACTGTTTGAGAGAAAGCATCCTGAGGGCAAGTAATGAAGATAATGTTAAAATAAATATATTCAACTGCATTTCACAATTCACACAATTAATTTGAATTCATTTGACATGTGGCAAATCTTAAATTGGACAAAAATTGTCTTTAAAGGGAACTCAGATGCAAAAGATCTTTCCATGCATTTGAATCGTTGGTAGAATTCAAATGTGAAAGCAGTCACAATCTAACAAACAAAATCCAGACAACCCTTCAGGTTTCTCAATCACCAAAAATCGTTAACATTTAACAAAAGACTCTTATTTTGACATCTGACATCAAGGGTAGATCTACAGGTGCTCCTTGAAAACATAATACAAAATTTTGGGTGGTTTCAAAAATCATGCTCAATGTAGAATTTTAATAGTAGTTTCAGTTTGAGTATTTGTATTATCCAAATTTATTGTGTGAAATTGATTTATTCATCTAAGACAGTGATTTGAATCTGATTTAGTTGAATGACTAATATTTTTACGAGTATCAAGGACAACTTCTAAAGCGTAGACAGGATCAGAAGTTGCCTGTATTGTTTCAAGGACAAGAAAAAACAGGTATTATTAGACAAAACCGTAATTTGATAATGCCAACTTGAGAGCAAAACATACTTTCATAGAGCTGAATCGCCTGGTGAGAAATGGGCATCTGATGTCCTGTTTAAAATCCTCCTCCATTAAAGAAATCAGTTACCCCGGCCAGTTCCATTCTTCCACTCAAGCAAACACGAGTATTTATACCAAGCCTTCTGTTCGCCAACATGGACATGGATGCTCTAGCTTGGCTAATGAGCTTGAGACTTGATGAAGCAAACACAGTGGTTCTCGACAGAGTCAGTTTGTCCCTAGGCTGATGGAGATTTGTTTTTCTAATATTTTAACAAACTGTTATCTTTACTGTGCAACCAGTTCAGTGGACATGACCCTTTGTGATATTTGCGTTTCTATATTGAGGACATGTAAGTAATTGTGCGATTAAACAATGTAAATGATCTAAATTGCATGTTAAACACCACAAGTGGAACATGATCAAACCACTTCAGTCTCAGAGATGTTCTTTCTAGAGTTGAGCTTGCATAGGCATCGATGAAATGAGTTGCACTCTCTTTATTTGAATGGAATCCTCTACGATTTGGTCTCTGGTTTATGGAACAACTCAAAAACTGACTTTCAAAATACTACAGTCGATTAGGTTTGAAGCATGGAAGTGATGGGAACTCTGTCAACACAAACATGGGTCTTCATCCCAGTTTATGTGGTTTATGAATCTAGCCTGGTAGAAAACAGAGACCAGAGCTCCACATGCCACTGTGTCATCTGAGTAAAGGTTAAATTAGGTCACAGGACCGCAAGGCCTCGAGAAACATGCTGACACGCCATGCATCACAGCTGACTATGGGCTAGATGCTCCATATGGCTGTGTGTTACAGCATTTTGCAATGCACATCCCTGCAATGACCCACAAACCAGTGCAGAACAGGCCATAAAAGGATAATTTAGGTCAAAAGTGTATAAAAATGCTATAAATACAGTATCAGAGAATGTAGGCTTATAACTGCTGCTCTGTTTTTTTTGGGAGGAGAAAATATTATTATATATACATTTTAGGTAAAATAGAAAGAAAAAACATTGAGAGATTAATAGTTAAAAAAATGTTTGGCCACAACTGGAAACAAACTATCAATTTCCCAAACAATTATAACTATATTGGAATTTATTAAGGCAATTAAGGTAGTAAACTTGATATAATTTTAGAATAAAACAAACTAGTTAAATACACCACATTGGTTTTTGTGCTATTTTATTGGTTATTATACCTGTCTTATCTTAGAATACCGCAGGGTTGTGGATATTTCGCAAGAGAAGGGAGAGCTCGGAACAGTAGCATAGAGTCCATGATGGAGTCACCGTCAACAGCCAAAGGATGAGGACGATTGTGTATAATCACAGGTAAGGGATGAAGGAGAGCTTCTGATGAAGTCAGAAATGAGTCCTGCAACTACCATGTGGGTAAGACCTCACGGGACACAAAGAGAAGGGAATCGCAGGATTATAAAGGATGGGAGAGCAGACTAGAAAGTTGGTGATTAGCGGCTTTGGGTATGCAAAATGTGGGTTCTACGACTATTAACCGATGATGTTGATTGTGTATCAAGTGAGCATTTCCTGTGAGTCCCTGATACTGTCCTAGCAGGAGCTCTACCAATAGGAAAGAATGAGCACTTGATCATGGAAACTAATGGGAAAAATTATGTATAGAGTAGCTTGGTTTTATGTGGTGCGAAGTTTATTGTTAGGGTGAAGTTGTCAGCCCTCATGAATGTCATAAAAGCCAGAGAAAACTTGAAAAAGTTTTAGGAAGTTTGCAAGTTAGCAGTTTTTAAAACATGCTTCTGTGTTCTTAGGAAATTGCTGGTAAAGTTATTTGTTTCATATCTTTATAATGGGTCAAAGCAAAATAAAGTACACAGTACTGAAATACACTGCCTATGCCTAATGAACATGTAGTTGGATTTATTAAAATAATGTGATTGCAGTAGCTGATGACATCCGAAACAAATAGTTAAAGCAATAGTAATGTTTAGTAAATTAGTAAGATGTTATATATAGGATTATTAGGAACACCTGTCGAATTTCTCATTAATGCAATTATATAATCAACCAATCACATGGCAGTTGCTTAAATACATTTAGGCGTGTGGTCCTGGTCAAGACAATCTCCTGAACTCCAAACTGAATGTCAGAAAGCGAAAGAAAGGTGACTTAAGCAATTTTGCGCATGGCATGGTTGTTGGTGCCAGACGGGCCGGTCTGAGTACTTCACAATCTGCTCAGTTACTGGGATTTTCATGCACTACCATTTCTAGGGTTTACAAAGTATGGTGTGAAAAGGGAAAAACATCCAGTATGCGGCAGTCCTGTGGGCGAAAATGCCTTAATGATGCTTGAGGTCAGACTAGAATGGGCCGACTGATTCAAGCTGATCGAAGAGCAACTTTGACTGAATTAACCACTCATTACAATCGAGGTATGCAGCAAAGGATTTGTGAAGCACAACACGCACAACCTTGAGGTGGATGGGCTATAAAAGCAGAAGACCCCACCGGGTACCACTCATCTCAACTACAAATAGGAAAAAGAGGCTACAATTTGCACGAGCTCACCAAAATTGGACAGTTGAAGACTGGAAAAATGTTGCCTGGTCTGATGAGTCTCGATTTCTGTTGGGGATGTTTTCTTGGCACACTTTAGGCCCCTTAGTGCCAATTGGGCATCGTTTCAATGCCACAGCCTACCTGAGCATTGTTTCTGACAATGTCCATCCCTTTATGACCACCATGTACCCCTCCTCTGATGGCAACTTCCAGCAGCATAATGCATCATGTCACAAAGCTCAAACATTTCAAATTGATTTCTTGAACATGACAATGAGTTCACTGTACTAAAATGGCCCCCACAGTCACCAGATCTCAACCCAATAGAGCATCTTTGGGATGTGGTGGAACAGGAGCTTCGTGCCCTGGATGTGCATCCCACAAATCTCCATCAACTGCAAGATGCTATCCTATCAATATGGGCCAACATTTCTGAAGAAGGCTTTCAGCACCTTGTTGAATTAATGCCCTGTAGAATTAAAACAGTTCTGAAGGTGAGTCAAACCAATGTATTAGTATGGTGTTTCTTATAATCCTTTAGGTGAGTGTATATCAACTCTGGTTTATTTTGTCTGGGGTTTATAAGTAACCAACCACTTGACAGCTTGGGATGTTTCCTTATACTATATTAGTGTATTTTTGAGTGTATTCTGAGTTTTTACGGACATGCCTGATCAGGAGAGAGGTCTTGACTTTGTAAACCATGGTTTAGAGTCCTACTTCAGACTGTGATGTATAGATCTTCAGAAACAAAATGGTAGTGACTGAGTGGGTATTGATAGAAATGTCCTTAATACTGGTATGATGTCCACCTGTTATGTCCCAGACAAGAAACAAGTTTTTTACAAGTTTATAACATCCAGCCAAGTGAACGATGTAGTAGTCTAGATGAAAATAGTCATTTTAAAATTATTTAGTTTAACTCATTTGCATGGTTTACGAGTTTTAAGTCTGAATAAACTTTATGTGTTGACCTCTAAAAGGCTCAATGCACTTTTCTTTTAGGACAGAAATAAATGGTTGTGTTTTCCAGTTTATTACATGTTTCGTTTTTCTTAATCAGCAGCGAGAGTGCATTTTATGAAATGGATAAGAGAGGGAAAAGATTTCAAAGGAGAAAAGTCCATTAGCTTAAAACCTATACAAATTGTGCAATTAACTGGGTTTCAGAGATATAAAGAGCTAACATGGCTCCAGGATCTGGACTTATTTTCTTCAGTTCTCAGGGAGTTATTAACCTCTGTCTGGCTTTCCTTCTCCTCATCTCTTTCTCTTCACGTCTTCTTTTTCTTTCGCTCTACAAATATCTCCATTGCATCCGCGCAGATAACAAGACCCTAAAAACACCCCCGGCCTCAACACTTCAAAGAGCCTGGTCACATATCGACTAGCGAAATTAAAATGATCTGAATCCCCCTCACAGGCAATTAGTCTCTCAGTCCTGGCCAGGACACGATCCCAAGAGGAGTCCTGCTATGCTTCATAATGTAACAGATTGATTTTCTTCAGAAACACTTTCTTTTTCTTTCAAAAAATCTTTTAGTTGTTCACCTGGAGTCATCAACAAAAATGTAACGTTTTTCACTCTTAAAAGCTATGGCATAAGTGCTAGTAGTTGTTTGCATCTTCTCTCTTCAGAGCAGCTCCCTCATGTCATTTGTTTGAATGATGGAAAGCATGAGCTAGGCTCTACTGCACTTTTCTTAAGTCAGACAAATCTGAGAAAGATTTAAAATCTTGGGACCCTCTCCGGTAAGCCTTCTCCAGGTGAGCTTCCAGGTAAAATAACTATGCTATAGCAAGGATAATAGAGTATAACAGTACCCAGTCTTGAATCTCCTGAGCTGAATCTTGACTGACTTTAATGTTTAGTTTTGGGCACAATAACACAGTTTGTTCTTCTTGTACTAATACAGAAGAGTTCTGCACCACAAGCCATGTTATGTCCTGGTAGTTTGTGATAATTTTATGTTCCAACATATAGTCCCAAAAAAAACACACATTGCACATTTAAGAATGTTCAATTTATGGTTTAGCTCTTTTGTTATCTGAAAACCCATGTTTTAATAGAGTAAACATGGAATTATGACAATATGGCTTATATAGATGCACATGGTTGGCAAAAAGTTAACCAAACAAACCAATAAAATTACCATGAGCAGTGCTGCTACTTAAAAAGTAACTTTGAATACACATCCATTGCTACATATTCATATAATAATATATAGATGTACAATTTTATATAATAATAAAAAGAAGATAATTTTACTTTTGTCGATTGGTCTGATTTGGACTTTAAAACGCAAACTATTATTATCACCAATAAGGTCAATCATTGCATAGATAGCATGTCTGTTTCTTCCTTAGATCACTGACAAAATTAATTTGACATCCCTAATATATGAGGATGTCGTGTCCCTGTGTTTTGCAAAAGCTAACTCTTTAAATTCTTAGAATTTGTTTACACACCAGGGTCTCATATCTGTATTTTGGTACATTAAAGTAAGCACCAATTCTCAAGTAGAATCCAGTAAATGCTGTTTGACATTCAGACTGTGATTGAAACCCACAGTATTTTCAGCCATCAGCATGTCTGGCCTTTTCAAAGTTGTAATTTTTTTCCCTTCTCTTCAGGGCATGTGGGTTTATGCGGAGAGTGGGAGGAAATCGCTGCAAAAATAATCATTCCATCACACTCCTGGTATGGATTGGCATTTGGCTGATGGGATGAACATTAATAAGAGCACTGGTGAATATTTGATGTTGCTGCCATTTTGCTCTAATGTGAGCCTGACTGCACTCATTTCCAGCAAATGTGGGGAATTTATCAAAGTGTGCTGGTCATGGCAACACTCTTGTTTATTTTCCAGACTATCCCAGTGCTGACCGCGCCATATAATGAAGGCCTAGACACTGTACTGGTTCATTCCTTGCCATTGCCAGCTCATTAAAATGATTGCATGCACATTCAAACAGATACGAACCACAAATCCAAACGTATGACAAGAATTAATGATCGAGTGGTCAGCCTGTGTTAGTTTACAAGTCATGAAGCAAGAACTGCTCCTTTCAGCTTGTATGAACACTTTATTGTTCTTTCAATTGCGATAACATTTTGATATGATTTTAAACTATCACTATAAACATATGAAAAGAATTATATATTGAACTTTTGTACAACTTTATTTTATTATTTTCACTTTTATTTTAAATGCTATTTCTTAATTTATTTCTTAAAAGCTGCTGTTTATGTTGGTCCTTCCGCTGTTCTTTTGAAGGTGTCAGATATCTATTTGTGTGCCGTTTGTGATCTGTATTTATTCATTTATAGATAAGTGCATAATGTATTTAAGTATTAACAGTATTCATATGGGATATTACAAATAAAAACAAGCTAAGCTACAAAAATAAATAGTACAATTAACCTAAGGAATCAATAAACAAAATAAAACTGAATTAATGCACAGATTTTTAGGATGTAAACTCTATAAAAAGAAAGAAAAAAAACCTTCACACACTATATGCCATTAGAGACTCATATTCTCATTATGATTCACATCATTAACATGCTAATTTCCTGCCGGAGTACAAACATGATGATGCTACAGTCATTTGCATTTAATCTGGAAAACATACAGCATTTGTTTCTAATCCACACCACTAGAACAAAGGGACAAAAACTATTGATATGCCCTTTTCCTTTTTTATATTTTTTCAAAACAGGTTACACTTTCAAGCTTAGTCATGCGGAAGACTGCTCCAGCCAAGACAATGAGGTGAGCTAATTAACCTGTGCAATCGCTCATCAGCTCTTTACCTCAGCAGACTGTAGGGTCCTGTTCACTGAACCCTGGGATTCAGCCAATCAGGGCTTGGTGGATTGTCTATGCACTGGCAAAGCTATCTGGGCACTGCAGCAGGTGATTTACAAGTGCTACAGTATAGTAGAGCACTGAAACTGATGAAGGGTAGCACTGACTGCTGCTGGAGATCCCGCTGAGAGCATCCAGAGAATCGGAGAGCAAAACACAACACGCTCAAGGCTTTATTTCAGTCTCAACCGCTCCCAATGCTGTTATTGCACAATAGTGTTGCTTTATGCACTGGCTAAAACTGCTTGTTGTCTTACACCTTGTTTTCTTACAGAAAAACAAACGTAAAGAGTCCATTCTTAGTATATTCTTCAACAAAGTATTAATGTATTGTTTGTGATCGAGTCATTCATTAAATACAATTCTTCAAAATGTTTATTTTTGGGGAGTGAATCTTGTGTGCATGAAGATTACATATTTCCCAATTGTCCCGGTCGCACCACCAGCGCCGGACTTGTCTTAGTGGAATAGATGTCTTTTTGGATTTTTGACTTTCATTAGGGCTGATCAGTGTTGTAAATAAAAACTTGGACTTGCAACTGTCTCACATCAAAATCATTATTTAGCCTATAACTGCTGATACATCATTATTCCTTAAATGATCTTATGCTGATGTGTTTGAAGTATTAATAGATCTTTCTAGTTTGTGTTAATAATCAGAACTCATATGTATAGTCAAAAGAAGGAATACCCAAAATAAACAAATATTCACATCACTATAAAAAAGATATTTTCAACAAAAGGATTTCAAGCAATTACCAAAGTAATGTTATATTTGATTTTATTGATTTAAGTATTATTTATTCTAGTTTTTAAATAACTAAAACATTTTTTACAAGTAAAAAATTTAATATTTTAGTTACTTTAGCTGATTTCCTGCCATTCGTCTAGACCAGGCGTGGACAAGGAAGGTGGCAGTCCTCCTAAAGTTTCACTTTAACCTTCATTATGTCAATCTCGTCTTGTTTGAAGCTACTGGTTTGTCTCTCAAGCCAAGTTTGGAGCAAACACCAGCAGGGGCTGTCGTCCTCCAGAAACGACTTTGCCCACCCCTGAATTACCAAACCCACACTCATCTCTTTTTTTACACAGACTCAGGAACAGTCTCTGCATTCTAGGAAACTCAAAAACCTGATCACAAAGAGAGCTTTATCCTTACCCTAGTTGCCTCTGTCACAGGCAGCCCTACTAGCGGACAAACACTGTGCATGTTGAATGAATAAAGATGGAATCCATGAAGGTTTGGCTTAAACTCAGCTGGGTAGAGAGTAAGATAAGGGAAAGCAGCGAATACATAGCACTGCTGCCTAGTCATATAGATAGAGCTGGTTGCCAGTTGCATTCAAAATAATCTTGAAATGAAGACATAGTTGTGCTCCTCTGACATCTCCTCACTTGCTTCTCCAAAGTTACACAGAGCTTGCTTGTTTTTTATGCTAGATTTTGACAGCAATCGTGAGGGACTAAAAATGGTACTAAAATACTGTGAGTAGGTCCAACAATGCTAAGCTTCATCTGACAAGCTATTTTATCTGACAAGAAGAGGTGGGTTCAAGACAAAGAGCTGTAGATTCTAGATGTTGTGTGAAAGACATTGCAGCAGTGCAAACTTGATCGCAGGGTTTGAAAAATAATGAAAAAATCAGATTTTTAGCAAATGAAAATCTTCTTGTAAAAAGTTGATTAGTATAAATACAAACATAAAGGGATAATATTTTAACTATATCATGATCCTGCCATTGACCTCAAAAACACTGAACTTAGCAACTCCTTCTCTATCTGACATGATTTTGACACATGCGACCTCGGGTCATCCTGATCTGTCTGGTTAGACCCACCTCAGCTACCAAAACATTATTTATTAAGCAAGCTTCCAGGCTCTGTATGCAATAGTGCATCTCCTAATATCTAATCTACTTTTTAAAATACAATATATAAACGTATGTTTTCTTTGCCATCCCCTCTCTGTGGATTTCTCATTGCTCTTTGGTTACTTGTTGTCTGGTGACATTGGTAGTCCTAAAAGCATCCTCAAATAAAATGTATTACTATTATTATTATTATTATTATTATTGTTGTTGTTAAATAGTAGTAACTAATTGAAACCTTTGCATCACTTATCAAGCTGTAGGGAAGACTGCGGACCTAATATTATTATTTTCATAAAGAACTATTTGATCGCCATTTCTGTGCTGAATTTATGATTAAACATTGTACCATGGAAACACAAACCAGAGGTTTGTGCTGACACAAGAACATGTGACCTCGCTCCTTTACCAAACAATGTAAGTCTGACAAAGTCATGGGATAACCCTTGGATATGTGCTGAGCGGATCACGTGATGGATCATGTGAACTCCATGTGACGTCTTTGAAATCAATCAATACAAGGAATTTTCATAAAGAAGCTATATTAATCAAATATATACATATCTTTGTGGGTATAATTAATTGTGTACTGTTGAAATACTTCCATGTAACGTGATTATTACAGAAATTAGATTGATACTTCAATAAATAAAATAGAAAATTAATGATGGTTGTTGGGTTTTCTCCGGGTGCTCCGGTTTCCCCACAAGTCCAAAGACATGCGGAATAAGTGAATTGAATAAGAACGATTGCCCATAGTGTTAAAGTGTGAATGTGTGTGTGAAAGTTTCCCAGCGATGGGTTGCGGCTGGAAGGGCATCCGCTGCGTAAAACATACGGCAGAGAGTTGGCGGTTCATTCCGCTGTGGCGACCCCGAAAGGGAATAAAGCCGACATGAAGATGAATGAATGAATGATGGTTGTTCATCTATGTTTTATATTAAGTTAGTCATGTTTGTTTTTTATTTATTCCCTGGGTCAAGTTTGATTATAATTTTTACGTGGTATTTTATTATTTGGTATGATGTAATTTTTAGCCTTCCTTAAATAACTCAGGGAGGTTTTATAGTTAATCAGCCCTTTTTTAGCCCAGAATATACTGGAGTTCTCCAGTCGCATGCTCTATGTACACAGAGATAGCCCTGTTCTTTAAAAGCAGCTCTCTCTCTCTCAGAGTTCTCTTACTTGCTCTCTCTGCACTCTCTTATCTCAGAAGTTGGTCGTGCAGGTCCTCAAGACATTGTGGTCTCCTATTCCTTTCCCCTCCCCATGTGCTCAAACAGCATGAATTAACTTTGTTAGTATGTGGCCATAATAGGCCACCATGAACTCTAAATGCAAAGCTTGAAGATGAACCTAAGCACATCTTAGGACTCACAAAGACTATGATCCCGATCTGAGCACAAACCACCGCTCTGATGCAAACGAGGCCGGATGCCTGGCCTACTCTTCAAACCAGAATTATTTTAATATGTAGGGATCAACATTCCCCAAATTTAGCCCTGGTTCCTGCAAAGCTTACTTCTGATTTAGGCAGATATGGGTAAATAAACACTAACAAAGCTTGTTAACACATCAAACAAATATAACCCAGTAAAAAAAACTATTAAGACAACCTCCTGAACTATAACTTAGAACTCAAATGCAAAAAAAAAATGTTTTCTTATCTTAAATCATCAAACAATCCATTATCAAAAATACAAAAGTAAAAATAATAGTAAGTAACAAATACTAATGAATATCAAATAACAGCAATCAAATATTTGTATTGTGTCTACAGCATATTCGTTGTGTTTAAAATAAGCTAGTATATCTGTTCATGTAGTGTCAGGTAATTCAATGTAATTTGTTTCCAATATCCATCTAGTTTTGTGCAAAAGGCAAGATACACCCCATGAAGGACACCATTAACTGCAGTGTAGCATTTAATGCAGGTTGAACAAACAATATTTTGCATTTATTTTAAAAATGGCTGTAAAATGCATTTAAAAAGAAGCTCTAGTTTTTAGTCTATAAACCTATTACACTCAAAAAGTAGTTTTTACATAAAAAAATAAAAGAAAACATAACAGCTCTGGAAACACTTAAACATCTCCCCCTAAAAAGGTTTTCAAAAAGTGTTACATTTGGAACTTATACTAACTCAATGTTTTTGAGTGACATGAGGGGAGCACAAGGCGTACACTTCCCAAGAAGCGCATAAGCTCTGCATGTGACTGTAAGACTGCCCTCCAGCTACAGGTTCTCACTCAATCCATCATGATGTTTTCTTTGCTCAAGTCAAAGGTGCCTAATTAGGGTAGACTAAGATGTGTGGTGAAATCACAGTGAATGAATCAAACTGTGAAGCCTGTACCCTGATGGTTCAGAAAAGTTACATGTACTATTAAATCCACACAGCTCATATATCTGATTATAAATAAAAGTACTCATAGCCCCATAATCAGCTATTGTCTGTTTTATATAGAATAAAAAACAATGTCTGTCATTTATAAAAGGTCTAATATAAATAAAAGGCCCTATACAAAATTGATATCTAAAACCACTCTTTGAACCAGACATTTACAGTTTATAGTTATATCTGGAACATCGCTGTTGCTATCAATATGCATGGTCCATTGTCTTAAAGACCCATCTGTCGATTTTCTCATTTTCTTGAGGAAGTAAGCATCATGAAGAACTCTGGGACTCATTCATCTTTGCTTAAAAGACCAGCACCACCGAGCTGAGGAGAATGGCTTTACTCAGGCAATAAGAGCAAACATATTCTGGGGAAAATGGACAGAAAGAGATTGGCTCAGACTGCTGGAGGTTGCCCATAGGCTATTCGGCATATGGTGGGTGCATTCATTTTTCATTTGGATGTACGTGATCTTTGAGCAAGTCCAGACAAGCAATGTTTCCCCTATTGTTTGAGCATTTTCAATCCTGTATGGCTCAACAGGAGCTTGATGGCAGCGATGGGAGCGATTTAACAAGCTGCTGTCGTAAATGTGGAGCAGTTCGCCTTGAGAATCCCATTGGGTCAAGCATGAGATGGTTAGCATGGTCTAGTTAGCATGGTCCACGCTGGCAGACACCAGGCTGTAAAAGCATTTACTCCACTGACAATTCAGTAACAACATGTAATGAATTATTTACAGTTTTATAGTCGCACTTAATCTGTCTTTAGAGAGCTGTTAATAGCGTAAAAGGGCTTTATTTTGCCAGATTGCTGCTGGTGACAAGGAGATATGATTCTAACCAAATATATCTTATTAGATCTGAAGCACTTCAAGCTCAGTGTTTAAGTTGTGTTGTCACTTATTAATGAATATTGTTTTTGTTTGTGTATATATTGTTATGATTCAGACCTTTAAATAAATAAAACCATTACACATTTTAAATGAAAATATTTATTTCATGATATTTTGGACTGGATATCAAACTCAAACCACTTCAAAAAGTTTACAGGTCACTTTACAGGTCTGGGTCAAAGACATGGTCACCGTGATACAGATGGAGAGACTCTGATTCTTGCAGACACTAATATTAAGAAGTTCGCAGCCATATGAGCTCCATTTCTTGAGTTTTAGTGGATGCTTCCTGCACAGTGACAATTCAGAGATGTGTTCTATCCTATGTAATACTCAGAATGTATCCTTCTTTCATATTGCTTATTCGTCTGCCAGTTACTTTATTCCATTTATGTCTGGGTACTAAGCCTAATTTGATGCCTTTTCTATAGACAATAATTTGTCTGTTTGCTGTTTTTATTTGCCAGTTTTTTGTAAAAAACTGCTAGTTGCAGTTCTCACGAGTTCCATTTCTGTATTATTGGCTGTAATTCTGAAAAATATTATAAATAATTGCAGAATTTGCAGAAACTAACAGGATTCTTCCAAAGACATACTTTTTTTTGTAAGTTCACTAAAATGTCAATTTATTTAGATGATAGTTATTAGCCTCCGATAACTTTCTTACATAGTTATAGTCTGTTTTTTTAAAAATCAATTCAATTCCCAATATAAGCAATTCAAATAATGACACTAACACTGCATAGAAGTGACACACATCTAATAGATGGGCCATTGTCATAGCAAATCCAATGTGTGTATTTCTATTTCCAGCTGCTCTTTAGCAGTGACACTCAGAGTAGAAAACAAATAATTTTGATCATTGGGTTAATGCCCTATTGGCTGGCAACCCAGAGTAGCTCAAGGAAATGCTACCCAAGGTTTACTGGCTCCAGATCAAACAAGAAACCGCAGCACTTTTATTATGCAATGCAAGTCCACAAATACCCTTTGAATAATAGACACCCCAGTCACGCCACATTAAGCAGCCGATTTATCTGGGAGGATGCCTGCAATTTTATTTTTTGTGCTGAATGAATATTAGCATGCCACTGATGTGCGTCGTCTCTTCGATTTTGCGATTTGCCACTACTGTGATATTTAGCAGCAGAGAGATTATGGTGTTAGAAAGCAGACAGAGCCAGGCCTGAGGATGTTTTGGGAAGTTATTAAAAAACTGTGAATAAATAAGTCAGTGTGCGAAGGCTGGGATGTTGCTCTCAGGGACACTTTCAGCATTAATTAAATTTAGTGCTTTCAAGAAAAATTACAGAATGTAGGAAGAAAGCAGTAGTCACTTCCTTTTATCCATCTCCACCCTCTGTGCTTTTCTCCCCATCTTTCACACACAATTATCCTTCACAATTTCTCTGCATGTCTCAATCCTCCTCTGAGTCTCTGTGACGGGTGTGACTTTGAAATCGAAGCATTTTTACATACGTTTGAAAGTACGTGGACACAGGAAATAAAATAAAAAACGGCTAATTTTAGCTGCTTAGTTTAAGATACAGCTCGAGAAATCTTGGGTGAAAGCATGATTCATCAAGAGTAGTCTGCAAGAGACTTGTTTTCTATCATTACTGTTCCACTTCGGTGAACATCAGTTAAAGGATAGTTTCGTGGATGCATTGCCAAAATTGATCTACCAAAAATTGCTATTTTATTTACATTTTGAAATTAGACCATACAAGAAGCTGAAAATCCTAAAAATGTCCTAGAGCAAGAGAGGTCAACTGCAGAAGTCTCATTTTTTACAGTTATTGTCCACTTCGGTGAAAATGAAATCATAGTTTTACATATTATTGAATTGGCAAAATTAATTCAGTTTATCAAAATGTGTATTTCTTCAAAATCTTCAAATTATGTGAACATTGTGACAGTGTGAAAACGTGTTTTGTTTCATATTTTAATTGATTTGTTTTTGTTTATTTAGAAAAAGCATTTATTTACTTTGTTGTACAACCATAATTCAAAGTTTTAAGGGGGAGCACAACAGCAAACACAAAGGCTAGTGCTGAATATGAGCGAAGTATTTAGCTTGATTGAGACCGCATCTTGAGTTTTCCTTGAATAATAATATAAACACAACCAGACTTAAAACTATAAAAATGAATGTTTCAGAGCAAATAGTAATGTCTGAAATGGTGGAATACCGATAAAGAATATGACTCTTCACCAAAAGAATCTTATTGTTACTTTGACAGCTGTTTTCTCTTAATTTGGGTAGAACTTTATATTAACGACACACTATGAATCATTTATTAAGCACATTTTTTATTAATATTTAATAATAGTTAATAATATTTATAAATAGTTGTTTATTTGTTAATACACATGTATAAGCAGTTTATAAAGCATCTATATAATATGCGTAAAGTTGCATTCATTGCATGCTTTATTGAGGATCAGTTAATTATTTATAAAAATTTAACTGTTTAAGATTAGAGTTCCACTTGCCCAAGAACTCCAGCCAGGTAGTCTTTTTTCACAAGCAAAACAAAGAATTCAACTGGAAGCAATTGATTTCCACTATCTGTATTTTGTAACCATTTAAATGCACATACATGGTGAGAACTTAAGATCATGCGTTGACTTTCCATATGAAGTCAGCTTGCACTTATTCCATTTAGCTAGTGCATCACACAAGCACTCTGCCTCAGACGGCTTGGTGCTAAAATCTCTTTAATTGCAGTATCCTTTCCACCAATGTCTCCTTGGAGAGCACTTAGCTGCATCTCATGGCATGCCATTGTGTGAAGTTCAGGAAAGATGTAAAGCAAACACTTTGACAGCAGAGACAAATGCATCAGGTCTGCTTGCAAACCACACCATGGTAAAGAGCTCATTTGCATATTGGACTACATTATACCTCTCATGTACAGCTTTGCATCTCTCATGGGAATTAGAGTTGAAGGTAAACGACTGTCCCAGAACGATAGTTTGTTTAAAAAGTTAATCAAGGATCATTAGGAGTAGGTTTGTAGATACCCAGTGTGAATTATAATGAGTCTGGGCTACAACTTTATTATATCCAGATAAAAAAAGAAGGTCAATAGGTTAGATGTTTTTTATATGAAGAAAGAGAAATATTTACATCACAAAGGTCATGTTGTGCCTCAATAGGTTTAAACATGGGTTTCATTTCAGGGAAAGGAGACAAGACGAAATGCCACCTTGGTCATGTTTACACAGAGGTTTTACTGATATTGTATTTTCATGTCTAATTGACCCAGTGACCTATCACGGCAGTAAATAGATAAGTGTGCATAAAGGAGCTTGAGGTTTTTTGCCAAACCAGCATAGACTGTGAGCAAAAGAACCCGTTCATCATATAGGAAATGTGGAGTCCATGTGGGACATGAGCTTGGTTAAAGTCAGAGCTGAAGTGTTCTCTTTCCTTACTCCAAGTCTTTACATGAGGCTGCTCATTCTTATTTTGTAAGAGAGTTTTGTAAGAAACTGATTTATGCCTTAGTATGATCTGCTTGAGGAGACCAAACTCAGCACAGGAACCATCTCGTACTGCTAACTTTTCAAATGCACATCAGGCAAAACAAGCCGATTGAAATGACAAAGCAAATGGTGTCAGAGTAATATGTGCCCCACTGTGTTTACTGAATCTGCATAGGAGTGTGTTTGAGTATCAAAAGCCCATGGGACTAGCCCTAAATTTACACCTCGATTAGCCTCATTTTTTCTCTGAGAGAGCCAATCATGTATGCCTTAAATCTCTAAAACTCCCAACAGCTTTGACTGAAGCTATCTGATGAGTGTTCCTGGTTAGGTCACTCCTCTCTAGGAGGAGATTGGTCTGACGAAACTTTCAAAGGCAGATAGCAGACTCAAATCTTGGCCCTTTTCGTCTCTGGAATCGGCCCATGAAGGAAGAGCTCTAGAGCTCCCTTATCATTTAGTAATCTTGGAGTTAAAATGCAATGCCTTTTTTAGAGTGATCAATTCCAAATTAAGTGTAGACAAAATCTCCTTATTCTTGGTTCATATTTTATAAGTTGTATAATCTAATGCATTATTTATACACATCAATGATAATAAATATTTGAACCTTTTTCAGTCATTCTTCTTTAACTGAAAAACTTTTAAGAGTTAATAAGAATATTAACATCATGTGTGAGTAAAATTAAAGGTCATTGAGTGGGTTAAAACTTAATATTATCATTAATAATTACCATGCTAATTTATTTGGCTGTTACCAAGAATAATGGTAAAGATAAAACCTTTTAAAATCAATTATGGAGTCAGATATACGAATTTATGTGAATTATTAAAAATCCTTTGGCACTGTTTCAAGACAGAACATGTGAGCCTTCAGTCCCGACTGGTATCTGTTTTTGGGCTAGGCACCGGGATCCCTACAGTTTGTAATACTACTGAAATAATAACCTGATATGCACAATTGCAGTATTTTCAAAACACATATAAAACAACAAAGCACACATGATGATACAAAGGCAGCCATATAAAGCACCCAATATATTATATCTCTTAACACTCTCTCTAAAATAGGTGGAATAATCTACTCTGTCAGATGGTGTCTGATTTTAAAGAAGACTTAAAATGGCCAGAATAAACTGTTCTTGCTTTTTCAGTGAGGACAACATTGTCAACTGCTCTACTTTTATCTACTTCTACAGTTATTAAAAATATTGTAGGGCGTTTTAGAAAAATAGTACTTTTCATCTGACTCAGTATTTCAGCAAATGCTCATCTTGCTTACCTGCTGGGAGGCACGTTTAACTGGTGGTGAGCAGTCTGTTTGTGCTGGACTTCATTGAATGAGGTTTGTTTAACGAAGAACAAATATCAGAGGTTTTAATAACATTTTTAGTTTTTATGTTGTGAAATTCACTTCATGTGTCAATTTTGAGAACCTTTCATAATGGTTGGGGTGACTCTATCACCTCAATGTGTACAGAATATAACTTTGGACAACATTGCTTTCCACTGTTGTGAGAATGCCTGCGTGTACCCCCTGAAGACAAGAAGGAATAATCTAGGGGGAGAAACATCCATCTAAACAACAGCAAATTCAGCTGAAAATTGTAGGTAAACATTCTCTCCATTATTTTTTCAGTGGACTGCTGATTGTTGAATGAATCAGCATTTCCACAAGATGTCCTTCAGTTAGCCCTCAAGAAAGATGACACTATTTCAAGGCTCTTTAAATACACTCTGTCTGCTAAACTGTAAGTGCCGACCAGCAGAAGATGACCTAAAAATAAACTTGACTTTATTCTTCAGGGGGAATCATCCTCGTCAGCTAATGTACTCATCAGTGCATAAACATTTAGAATAAAAAACTACAGCCAAATTTAAAGACAACAAGGTCAATTTCTACATTGGGGAAACTAGTAGTGAATCCTGAAAGTATATCCACCTGAAAGTGTATCGTGTGTTACAAAAGCAATGGTTTCTCGATTGAAGAGCTTAGCTTTTATGAAGGAAAAGCCAGGAACCTGTCCAATACAAAGCCTCTCAACACAAAGCCACACAATGATAGTTGATGGCACAGAGTTGCACAAAAGCCATGTCTCCATCAAGAGATTACAGCTCCCTCTGGAACATCTTAATCTCTGGTAATTTGAAATCTTTTCCCCTTTTGTAAAAAATAAGTTTATGTCAGACCAAGAGGGAACAAGCAATGATGACGTTAATCACATTTGAAAAACGAAAACGGCTTCACAGTAAAGACTAATGTAAGGAAGAGTGGGGGTTATATTCAGGGTAACTGCCATTAAAAGTGACCATTAGAGATATGAGTCAATTTTAAAAGCCTCTAAAAAACAATTGATTCAAACTTCTTGAACAAAATAAAGTCAATGTTTACATAGAATTATTTGACCCTCATATTGGGCTTGTTTGTCTCCAAAGTATCCCTAGTATGGACTATTTAGTATAATTATTAGACAGTAAAGATTTTTCTTTTGAAATTATCATGGGGTAGAATTTTGCGTGAATAGGTTCCCGTAGGGGTTGCCATGGGAGCAAGACAGAGGCATAAGAGAGGTGTGCATGTGGGTGTGTTTTCAAAGATTCTAAAGGGTTTCACAGCAACATGCGATTGACGTTTTTAGCCACTCATCGTCTATTAACTCCAAAGGTTGTTGTTGGGTATTTGATTACACATATTGATGTAGAAGGAGTAATACGTCAATCACATGTTGCAGCCACCTATACTTGTCAGCATCTAGAGGTGAGGGAAAAGGAAGCATGACTGTATTTGAACTCTGTTTAAAACTTGCATTGTGATCATTCACAATCATTTTTAGTAACTAGTCATTTTTGACATGAAGTACCATATCAATGTTGTATAGAACTTCCATAAAACGCACATTTACAGAAAGTAAATACAAATAGTTTTGGGGATCAGATGTTACAAAATAGTGGAAAATTATCCAATTCACTTCAGTTTTTTTTTATTTTTTATTTTTAGAAAAGGCTCATTTGTAAGGAGAAAGAGCCCCTATTATGGATTTTTACAAATTTCATGCTGTAAGTTACATGGCCTTTCAACTTGAATAAAGACCTTACTGGCTTTTAATTCATGACAGTTTTTGCAAAAATGTTTGAATGATGTAGCCGAGAATTTTGTTGTTGTGTATGCAAAGAAAATTAAGACCTACAACTATTAAAATAACTGGCATAAATGTTGCTCAGTGTTAATGCTTTGGTACATGATCCACTCATTTAGGATTACATCTTGCCATGATGACTGTTTAAAGGTAAAATAATATATTGCTAGGTCATTTCTCTATTACATGTTTATAAGCTTTCTTGCCTATCATATCACCCACCTGTGCAAATACCTCCCATCAATCATCTGATTGGTAATTCGCAAAGAATTCTGGGTCGTAGGATCCCATGTAGATTAAGATTTTGCTGAAGACTGCATTAATGGAGGATAAGGGGTGTTGATGAGCACACATCAGAGAGTAAAATTGGCAAGTTGGAAAATCCCACAGACAAGTCTGCAAGTGTATTGAATAAAAGAATTTGGACAGAGCCTGGGAAGAGAAACTCTTTGTTCTGCACTGTGAATTATATTTGATTTGTCTTTGTGCACAGTATCCAATCATAGTAAAGCTAATATAACTTTCAAACACCACATATTTGCATCACATTTGAACAAAGAGAGTCATAGCTCAACAAATTTGGGCAGTTGTTGGAAAACAAGTAAAATATATGCATATTATACAAGAATTAAAATGTTGCAAGTATGTCAACCTGTTGCAAAATCATACTGGGTTAACATCCTGCTTAAGGGTTTAGGGGAGTTTGCCAGAAAATGAGAAGTATTGAATTTTAATGATTTGGCAGTTAGCTGTAACAATGGTGATTACTATAAGGCAAATGTTTAATTATGAATGCTCCGCACCAAATTATTAATATAGCTCTTTAAGGTCAGTTTTATTCATCATACTGAAATATTGCAGTTTCTTAGCAGCTGCATTATCCAATGCAACGTGCATTGCAAGAAAATAAATTAGCTTTCTTACTTCTCTTCGGAACTGAACTGCAAGACCCAAGCTGAGCTGCCCATTTCACATTATTTAATAAAGTTACTTCATACAGCAATACCTAAAGATAAATTAAATTGAGGGTACAATTTCTTTACTAGACATCATACCGACAGCTCTATAGTATGGCTAGAAACATCAATCATAAACTGGCTTGAGAATTTGACCGTTTTAAGGCACCACCTGAAGCAAATTATCTTCAGGAACATTCTGGGACCGAACCTCTGTCCTTTTAAAAATTCTGTCTCTGTAGGCAGCGGAAGAGCAATCATGCATGACAGACAAACATCCTCAGGTCTTCCCATCATTAGAGTTCCAGCATCTGTCCATCATTCCCGCTCAACAGACCTGGCAGAGGTGAGAGGTTGAACTGCAAGCTTGGAGCTCTGTTTTCCTCTCTAAGAGCAAGCTAAGATTAGAGTCAGGTTTGACACTGGGGTTATTCTCAAAAAAATCATTTGGAGCAGATGCAGAGAGGAGAACATCATAGACTCACATGGTTAATAAAAAAAGGTTGATGCTGTAAAGGTGAAGGTTCTGTGTAAAAATAGTACCAGTCCCTTCCTCCAAGGAACTTTGAAGGCACACAATTTCTGATAAGAGATCTAATTCAGAGATTACGCAGTATAAGATTACTATGTGTAAAAAGGGAAAGAGTTTCATCACTTAAGACTTTTTAAGACCTTTTTTAAAACAATGTATTTACAAAATGAATACCTGTTTCACTACGGGATCCATGTTTTTGCATATTCTAATGCTTTTCAAAAAAAATGTTATTTAAAAAATGAATACCTGTTTCTCTACTTTCTTCTCAGCACAACACAGACGAAAGAAAAGAAGGTCAGTGAATTTCAGAACAATAATTTACTACGCAAACAAAACCAACGATATTGATAGATAATTTTTTTTCTCTGACATTCATCAAGAGTTTTGTGGATTTAGTGTGAGTTTTGCCTATTGCCAAGTTTTGTTTTCTTTTTTAAGACTTGTTTAATGCTTTTTATGCTTATTTCAAAATGTCCAAATTCAAGGTTTTCAGGACTTTGTAAGACACCACGCGATCCATGTTTTACCATATTTTAATCATCCATAAATGCCAATCATAAGCTCAAATTATAATAAATATAGATAAAACTTAATTTGACTAATATTGATAATAAAACAGTCTATAACCATTTTGACAATTTGGTGTCTAATCCACTTGCATAGTGTTAAAGTTACCTTGCAGTTGTTTTCTTACACTACACTAACATAAGACTGAAAAGAGTTAAAGTTTAAAACTGGTAGATTACCCTACTTACTTATCCTAGGATGTAGTGCATCAATAATTGCATCATGCCACATTGGCTATTCTCTGACCGGTCGCTCCTCTCATGCAAACTAGGCTTGCTTTGGCTTTGAAACATATAACAGATAAGAGCTTAATAGTGGCTTTAGTTCTGTGCAAACATTTTTAACTGACTATAATCTGACACACATGTCCTTATAAATATTGGAGTCAAACTTGTGCAAGCAATATCTGACCTAAATATTTGCAGAAAAAACTTTAAGTACTTTTGAGTAAATCATTTTTTGGATGAGTTTAAGGGAATCTAGGCGGTCAGAACAGATCAAACTAAACCAAACAGTGCTGTGCTTGGTGTCAAAAAAGAGGGCTTGGACAATCAAGCTCTACGGGTATTTTCAAAAGCTGGGTTTAGTGTAATAACCATATTCTTGAATGTAATAAGACAGCAGGTGGTTCATGATGGTTTGCTTTTCACAATCAGCCTATCATGTATGTTCCTCTCCTTGATTATGTGTAAATGGCAAGTAGCAGATGAAAGTTCCTCCTGAGGGATAAACACTGGAGACATTTTATGTAGAAGCCTCGCCATTGCTCACTTCAAAGACCTAGCTTCCACACTTTATATTTATTAAGACACACTTCTAACAGTGCTCCTGGTAGTACTATGCAAATAGAATACATACAAGATAATCACTGTAAGGTAAAAAAAACTTGATTTAAAATTTCACAGTTAAAGAATGAAGAGTAAATACTCTAAGTTTGGAGACAGTACAATCTAGTAACTATTTTAACATAAACAATGGTTTTCCTTAAAAACAGAAACAAAATAAAACTAAAAATAAAAGTCAGAAAGAAAAATGAACAAAGCAATTAAAGGTAAGCATTAATGTTACTTAGCATGATACAATACAGTCAAACTAAATTAAATTACAACATATCATGATTCTGGCAAAAGATAGCTATAAAAGGCAAGGCAATTAAAGCAAGGCAGATAAGTTATACAACTTATACATTACTCACAGTGCCACTTTTTTCAGTAATGCATAATAAAACTAATCACAGTAAAGCAGCCTATATTTGGGATCACTAAAGTGGTTTGAGTTTGTGCGTGTTCAGGGCTGATGCGGGACACATGGGTATGTCCATTGACACATTGGTGTGTCTATGAAAGAGGTGTACCTGAAAGAATGATTGGCTGATGTAGAGTAAATATCAATCGCTTGCCAATCAGAGGCAGGGTAGGGCAGGTCTTTACACACAAACACACGACAGGAACCATCATTCCATTAATCAAGATCTAGAGGCAAAACCATGCGAAGTCCGATAGTTTAAAAGTTTCGCTAACTGGAAGAATAAGCACAAATTTGCACTCAATGAGGTGAAGGGCAAGAATGTTTATGTGATGTGCAACTTGTACCCTGGAAAAAATGAGGGCATTAAATAAACTAAAAATAATTAAAATGTAATGAAGAACCTAAGATTGTTACATGACGCCACCAAATTAGTAGCTAATAGCAAAGGTGATAATGTTAGCTCTGCAAACAAAGGATGATATGAAGCCATGAAATAAAAAAACTAGATTTTTCTCCTTCACAAACACTTATAACATGGGCAGAATTAAACAAAATAGTAGAAAAATGTATTTAAATTATTTTTTTTATTTTTGATTGTGCCAAAACAACATTAACATAGTGTAGATTAGTTTGGATTTAGAGTAGATAGAGTATATTTATTGTATTTGATAAATTTAAGTAACACAATAGTTACTTTCCCTAGTACTTAGTTACATTTACAATGATGTAACTCAAAAGTAACTAGTAATTAGCTCATTACTTTTTTAAAGGCACATACCCAACACACTACAACATAACCTAACATGATGATAAGTCTTGAGGTCAGTCTTGCATGCAGATAACAATAAAGGGCAACACAAACTATGGCGAAAAATTAGGCAGTGAGGGATTTTTCCAGTGTGAAGCATTTTGATCCCTTCAACTAAATGGAAAGCAATAATAAATCTTTTATTCTATAAACAAAACACCACTGTTTTCTTGGTCAGATCCACATGCATGCAGAGAGTATGTTTGAGACTGGCATTGGATTATCAAAGAATAGTGTGAGAAAATATTGGTCCACACAGCAGGGCACTGCAACAACCAGATTCCATGGCGAGCTCCCCAACTAGAATATTGAAGACATCTTCGTAGGTTTGTGGTAAAACAAAGGAATAATTGTACAGTCAGACATCTAACAGAATCCGCTAGTTTAATAATAGCTGGAATAGACCCCGCCATATGCTAATTAGGGTTATGTGTATAGATTTCAGATAAATAAAATATCCAAGGATCATATGAAATTGATTGATCATTCATTGTGATTGTAGAATAGTTCATAAATTTTCAATCCATAACATTTTCATTAACCTAAACTAACCTCAAAATTATGTGATTTTTCATTAGCTCTGACCCTTAACATATCTTTGAGTAGCACATTTTCATCCACTCAGGCTGAATATGCCACACAAAATAACATTTAAACTTAGACCCAGCAAGCTAATTACACATCAGTGGATGAAACTGATTTTAGGTCACCTAGCAACAAGCCATTTTCAATAGCATTTTGAGCAAAACTTAAGCAGGTGTGCAGTCTGACCGCATTTTCAACAACAGATGTTTATGCAATGGACTTCATTGTGGTCAACAAGCCATAAAGCCCTTCCGCACTGTTGAGCTAATGTTGTTATTAGCTTGTGAAATGGAACTCAACCACTGCTACAAAATGAACAACACTTTGAAAGGGGAGAGACTGAAATAGAGTGAAAACAAATGGAGATTTAAATCACACACTAAAAATGTGTAATTGTGATTGGATTGAGGTAAATTGGCAACAATAATTAGCAGCATTTTGCTAAGGTGGATTTTGGCTGGTTCTGTCTTTTGTCTGCGTGAATCTGAAAATTAAAGAAACAGTTGGCAACACTTAATTAGTGAATTACGCATTCTAATAACTCATTTAAATTCTTCATTTCATGCAAGTCAATCGTGTACTTAAAAATCCATCACTGAAGTTTTTTTCCTGAAGATTTGAAACCCATAGGAAACTTAAATACAATTGTAGGAGCCAGAGCTTTTTTATTCATCTGCATTTGTATAACTAATTTGAAAGGGAATTTTAGTAGCGATCAAAAGGGGTTATTTAATTAACCCTTCCAGACTCGCATCCAGGGAGTCATAAAATATCAAAATCAAAATTGGATCAAAATATTGACTTGAATATGAGCTAAAAACCTGATATATATATATATGTATATATATAGATATATATATAGATATATATATATAGATATATATATATATATATAGATATATATATATATATATATATATATATATATATATATATATATATATATGTGACACAAACAGTCATTTAAGACATATTTACACAAAGGGGAGAGCCGGTGTTTGAGTCAATGCCTCTAAGCCTGTTTTCACATTTCTAGTTTAATTTGGTTTGGACCATGTGAAACAACTGATTCATTGTTGCACTGGTCACACTGGGCACTCTGGTCCGCACTAGTTAAAAAGAAGGAATACAGAGGGCCACTCATTGGTCACAAACATCATCATTTGTGTTTCCTCGATTGCTTTTCGATCGGATAGAATGAATTTGCACAAGGAAGCAAACAATGTAGGAAAGATCACCAGTAGACCGGGAAAACCATTAAATACAGTCAAAATACTGTAAATTAAATACAGGGACAAAAAATGGCTTTGCTGTTTGGTTTTGACCCTTATCATATTTTACTACATAATTGGTTTCTCCAAAGGAAAAAAAACATTTTTTATTAAGCATCAAATTTCAGGTGTGAGATACCCAAACATGCTCCACCAAGCAACAACATGGCCTTGTTTCTATTTGATTCCTCCTTCATATGATATAAGTGTGATATGATGTAAGTTAATGACTATCTAACCCAGACAACAAAAGGTGAGATTTACAGAGTCTGTTTGTTGAGACCTATGAGAACATATGGGAATGAATAATGTGACAGAGAATGTGGGTTATTTGCATATTAACCACAAGGTGTCAGTAACTGAAGCTACAGGGTGCTCATGGTGAATAGAGAGAAGTAAGAGCAAGGCCTTTCCCTCTGCACAGCAACAGAGCAGACTGCTACTCCTTCACACCCTCTAGACAGGGATAAAACCTCGTCTGTCACTCTCTCTCCCTCTCGCCATTCAAAACAGGCCACTTGGTATGTGAGACGTCCATCAAGAGGCCACAGAGATGGCATGTTGCTCTCCTCATCCAGACCGCTGGGAAATGATGGAGAGACAGACGGTGTCTGATGCTACAATCAATACTGGTAAATCAGGGGCTGAGCCAGTTCCAATTCACAGTCCTGGAAAGAGAGGGATTTGCTTTCTTCTAAGAAACTGAACATATGATGAGCAATGTTTTTAAAAGGGAGAATACATTTCAAATAGGAGTTATATTATATTTAATACTGAATGCAAGCAGTAAGTCACTTAAAACTAAAGTACAGGGTCATTCAAAGACCTTCTGATAAGCATTATAGAAATCTGTCTTATAACATCTGCATTGATTGATGATACTTTAACCACAACGTATTTTAGGAGGAAGCTTGGCCTTTGAAGAAACTTGCTGTTCAGTTTTTAATTAAAAACTTTAATTTGCTGCTTTTTAAAGAAAAAAAAGTTTTCAAGTTAATTTCTTATTGTTGGAGAGTTATAAGAGTCAAATGTGTTGGGATAAAAAGTTTACTAGAAAATGTAGCACATTGTCATGATCTGGTACCCTTCTGTCATGTCCTCTGAGTTTTGGGTGACAGACTCGTGGCAGATAATTAATTTAGTTTTTACCTTGTGCCCTTTAACTATTTACACTTTCTTAACTTCTGTCTTTCATGCCTTCACTTTCACCAGTCATGTGGTCTTAAGCACATGGCTATCAGTTGTGCTGATAGTGGTGCTAATTCTTCGTACCACTAGGGGACTTTGGGAGACATTCATACATATTGTGACACAAATATTTAGTTTTAAAACCTACATTTATAATATTAGCATTAGTGAAGCTAGTGAAGTATAGGATTTTGTGAATTACTAGATAAAATTTATAAATATTTGAAAAACATTCAGAAGTTTTGTTTTTGTTTTGCTTTTTTTTAAAACAGGGTGGATATTTTATTATTTTAGTACATTAATTTCTTCTTAAAATCTCAAATGAATATGCAAGACAAGGAAGACGAAAATAAATTGTGGTCTACCAGTGTGGTCTTTATGTCAAAATTATCAAGATTTCAATGCTAGTTTACAAGCTATTTTGTTCTCTTTCTTCACAATTCACCACACAACAAACTTAAATAGATGTACCTGTATAGGATAAAGTGGCTTTTTTTTACTTTCCAGAACATAATACTTTCTCCTTGACCAGTTGCCTATTTATAAACCTGTCAATCACCTCATTATATTCCAGAGTTTTTTATATTTATTTTCTCAATGTCATGATGTGCCCTGGTTGCACACAGTAGGCGTGTCCCATTTCTTCTCCATATTTTCAATCCTGCAGCTCCCAAATCTCTTTCATATGTCAACAGGGAGGTTAAGGGGCTGTGAAGGGATAAGGGTTTACTTTTACCTTTTAACTTTTATAACAAAACAGTCTCATTCCCAACAGTCATAAAAATTACATATTCTTTGATTTTGTTGAATAAACCAGATATAGATATAGATCACCGCTTGACACATGATGATTTTCTTAAGTTATCACAAGACAAAGTTTGTGTTGGATAAGCCATAAGACTGTCCATATAAAAACAGACACCTTCCTCATTGTTAGCTTTTCAACAGTGATGAATGCTTCCTAACTCAACATGTACTCGCCCTATCTTGCTTAGAGTTAAAAACACACATCTACAATTATTTTACATCTTGATTTTCATTTTTGATCTGTGGCTCTCAATTCATTAACACTTCGATCAGATGCCAAAACAAGCGGAAGATGATTTGTTGAGCTGGGGATGTGTGAGTGATAGGATGGCGATGAATAATTGCTACTGGCAGCTCTGGTTTTCTCCGTCTTGTGCACACTACACTCTGCTCACGACACACTAGACGCTGATGAGTAATTACACTGTAGGCTACACAGGCCAAGCGTCTGCAATTCTACCTGCCTTCACTCCAGAGGTCTCCTTCATACTTGCACCCACTGTGATGTTATGACATAAAGAAATGAAATAAATGAAAAGGAATCAAAAAGAAAGACAGTCTCAGAACGATTTCAAAAGTCAACAAAAGAAGAAAAAGACATTTCGGTGACTAAACAATAAGAAAGCCAGATTACATTATGTCAATCATATCATTTAGGTCTTCCTTTTACATATTATACATTTAATTAATTACAGGATAAGTAAATGTAACTACCGCACAAAGCAGCTTGCAGGGATCCTTTTCAAGTGTCTTATATTAAAACCTTCTTACGCTGCTAGAAACTCACTCACTTCTATAAAAACACAGGAAAGCTCAATTATTTTCAGATCTAAGGGCTGCAAACTTTTGATGATGCTTTCATAATTCACGCTTCACACATTTTTTTCTCTTAATCCAAGGATGGAGAAATTATGAAAAACAGCAGGGGATTGGGAAAATAAATAGTTAATCATAAAAAAAACACAATATTTGGCTTCAATCATTTCTAAGTAAAAATCTTTTTTTTTTTGTTTTTTTTGCAAAGACATCAGATTGAAAAAAATATATATTTACAGGTCAGAAAACAAAAATATATAAAAAAAACATGTAAATTAAATCCATTACGAATGAAAACAAACAAAAATCATCTTTCTATATGGAAAATGAATAAAACTGCTCTATGTTGGTTGAACGCTTTTTTAGTAGTTTGAGCAAAGCAGATAAAATTGATATTAACAGCAAATTAAAGCCAAAAGATAAACTCTTGATCTGCCCTTACATTTACATTTATGTACTAAGTAGTCACTTTGTCCAAAGTCACTCAGAATAGAAGAGACTAATTGCAAATAGTCACAAATGGAATTTTACAAAACAAAAGATTAATGCAGAAAATAGCAGGTTGATGTAAATAAAGCTAAACTATTATGAGTTTCTGACATATGAAATGTCTTGGCTGCTTGTTATGTTTATTGAATAAGGAATGGAGAAGAATTTTTAACTCAATAATGGAAACTCATTGATCTAAGAACCTTTTTTTTGGCTTGTGAATATCACATCCCCATATAAGTGTTAGCAGCCCATAAAAGTAATTATTTCCAACTATATAAATGAAAATTATAATAAATAATATTAAAAACAATCATGTTAATACCCCACACACTCCGATTTCCTCCACAGTGCTACCAAAAGCGCTTAGGCTATTATAAATATATATATATCAATATAAGGTACAAGATAATAGATTGCTCTTATTGTTTGACTTTATAATGTTAATATTTTTAATGTGCTTTATAATGTTGATCTTTTTTGTGCCAGCAAAAAGGGTAGCATTAGTACTCATAGAAATATTTGTATTTCCTATTAATATTTACAGTCGACACCGTTTAGCAGAAGGTTTGCGTAACATGATCATAATGTTTGCTGACATTTTAAGCAAGACTTTTAGAGCCCTAAAAGTCCTTCTGGTCGACAAAGGATCCTCAGTCATCTTTTATCAAACTGCATGGCATTTGCAGTTTTTTTGTTTTTCCCTTTTTAATAAAATTTACTAAAATGTAATAAATTTACTAACTACATCTTCATAAACCTTCATCTGACAATAGCAATGACGTCATGACACAAAGGAAATTTATGCATGTCTGTGGTGGACAGGAAGGGTACGAGAAGAAAAGATGCTGAGGCTCAAAGTGAAGGTGGAACTGAGCTTAGAAGAACAAGATGAAAGACATGAAGGGCTGGATTCTATAGTCAACTTCCTCTGAGACAGCGCTACAGAGAAAAATCCACAGCTCAGAGAAAAGAGCTAACAATGATGAGCAACAGGGAAGAGAGTTTTGTTTGAGAACACTCCAATTAATCGTAGTCAGTGAGAGCAACAAAAGCAGGTAGAATTGATCATCAGTCTGACATTTTATATTTCAATATGGTATCCAGAATCAAATTGAAAAGTCTCAACTGACTTTTCTGTGAATAAAAGGACCTGCGTTCCTGAATAACTAGTTGGTTGAATGAGGTGCTGGATGAGGTGTTTACGCACAAAGATAGATTGGGTTAATAGGCAAAAAGCTACTTGCTCAGAAAGGCTTTCTAATGAGCATTATTTAGATGACACGGCAGAAATTAGCTTATTAAAAATAATTCGTTTACTGGTTTGTTTGCAAACCCACCGGCTTGTAGTAAACTTACAAAAATCACAATTTCTTCCTGTACTCTACACAAATCTAAATGCCTCTCCCATTAAAATGCTTAAAATTAAAAAACATGAACAAAATATTTTCATAACACCTAAAGACACCTGAGTTTGTTTATAAATCTTCAAAATTAAGCAATTGACATACAAAAAAAACACTTTTCAAGAAGCTATTTTTTCAGCCCTCAATGTAAAAACCGTAATCCTCATGACATTTTTTCAATATTTGTAAGTTAACAGTATGTATATACTTTTATTATGGGCTGAGCACATACCTGAACCAAGAGTTTAATGTACATAGATACAAAACAGCCTCTTAAAGGTAAAAAAGTAAAACTCCATCAACTCTTGTATGTAACAACATTTAAGTTGCTCATTCTGTGAACGAGAGGATTCGTGATGAAAAGCTGACCTTCAAAGTCCACATCACAAGACAACTTGATCATGGAAATTTTCTACGCACAAGATGCTAATCAGCTTCTGCTTCATGGTCTTGTTCTATCAAAACTGGACTAATGCAATGCTCTTCTAGCAGGACCAAGTGGGGGATGGGGGGATCTGCTCCCATCTACCTGCACAAGCAGTTAAAATCCTACATTTTCTTCAGAAGCTAGGAAACAAAATCTTCTGGTTTCATCTCAAAAAGATAGAAATTTTTCATTCATCACGGCTGTTGGAATAATTTCTAGGATGCAGTCATGGCAACGGCAACACTGACAACTTTCAAAAAGCAAACAAGAACTCTTCTCTTGATGGGGGGGTTAAAATAGATCAATAAATAAACAAATGTTTCTTTCTGACTATCCTATCCTCTGAGCAGTGCTTTGTTCTGGTAACCTGTAACTCATTTGTGTTTGATTTTGCTTTTGTAACAAACGGTATTGGGTCTCTAAATCTATTGTAAGTCACTTTAGATAAAAGCATCTGCTAAATTCATAAATGCAAATGTATGTAGTTCAAACGAACTAAGATGAACAAACTCAAAAAAATCTACTGTAAATACAACTAGACAAATTAAACAAATGTAAAGGTTTGAAGGCCATAGTGCATCATTTAGCACATAGATTTACTGTATTTCAGTAGTATATTTTAAATATGTTGGATAATTAAAATAAAAAATCAGCACATATCACAAAATCAAAATAGTTTTAGGACAGACCAAGTTGATAAGAAGCAATTACTGTATGTATGACAGATTAATAAAAAACACCAGTGTCACAACAGAATACAATTTACAGATCCTTGAAGATTATCATCATGAATCGATAGATTATAGCAAAACAAAGTTCTTCTAAGGGCTGTCATTATGTTGGATTAACCCAGAATTCATCAGCCTTGTCGGCCTGCGTTATTGTAACTCATTATGTACACGTCATGAGTCACTTCTTTGCAAAGAATACCAGATGGTTGTGTGAATCCTGATACAGACTTTTTAATTGGCTGCCAAGCAAATGATCATTTAAGCCTTTTCATAATTTGTTTGAATGCAACAGAGCAAAGATGAGAATGATTCAGACATATCTGAAGATTAATCACTCGTTTCTTCAGATGTCAGACCAGCATTGTTACTTTAATTAATTTAAACACAGCTCTATTTGAGACTCAGCCAGGGCACATTAACAATAATTACTATTCTACAATCAAGAGAGAAAGCATCTCTCCCCTATCAAATCTAAAGCTTGATCGCCCACAAATTTCACAGGCACAATATAAAATTAATATAATACAAATAAAAAAAAGTTAAAATGCAAACCTACTGGAAACTAATAATGTCTAATATCCCTGATGAGTAATCACCACATGGGCATAACTTTCATAAGTTCATAAGTTTATTGCATCTGCAAAAATACGATTAGGAGATCAAATGATACAAATATTTTAAAAAGGTAAGCTGTTGTTTATTTTGTTTACTTGTTGTTTATGTATTTGATGTCAAGTCTTCTCATTGATATTCATTATCCAAAAAATAGTATTTAACTGTGAAAAAAATTGCAACAGTCTGAGCGATCCTGGCATTTATAGGATAACAAACGTCCAATAACAGAGACAACAGGTTAAACATCGCTGAACTGTTAATTCTCCATTGGAAACAGGATAATAAAAAATTTAACAAAAACAAAATTCACATTATAGACTCAATTTTTTATTTTTGTCAGTTAAGATTTTACTAACCACATTAAAGATGTTTTTTAAGGTATGATTGATTTAAACTATTCAGTTTATGCCTGGTGTTTCTGAAAGTTTCTGAAAAAATGTAATTTGTTAGTAAAATCAGTTCTACAATTCATTTTGATTGCTTAATGATGGTTTTGCCATGTCAAATAAACAACAGCACATCAAAATGTTAAATGATACTATTTATTTAAAAGCTTTCTTCTCCCTAAGGACAAAATGTTTTATGTTTTTTTCTTGACAGTTATGATTCAAGAGTGATTTTAGGACTTAGAAAAAAATCTAATACTACAATTATTAACATCTGACCTGAAATATCCTTACACTGAATTGCATTGTGGAACTGAAACCCAAAACTATACTTTTATTTTCACTGCACATATCTCAGCCAATGATTGGCCTCATACTGTATAAACCCAACCCGATCAGCAGAAAAGTGTCCGTCAAATGAAAGCCAGTTTCTGATTGACAGATGCCTTTCTTCTGATTAGCTATTACTAGATCCATCACATTTTTTATATAACTTACAACTGAAAATATTTTGTGAAGTTTTGACATGGCTATTCGACCTGATTTGCCCATAACAATTCAGTTTCTTTTTATTACAAAAAAAATATATATTTTTAAGACCGCAAATGATTGAAACAATACCATCAATTGCCGTTTTAGACTCTGAGCACACTATGGAATAGTATTTTTCAGAAACATACTTTGTTAAAAACATACTTTGTCACAAACTAACAGAGCAACTTAAAACCTGTAACACAGTAGTTGTGTTTTCATTGACCATGAAGTTGTGCCACTTGGATTAGCCATAATAGATTTGCCAAAAGCAAACATGACAATTTCAAAAACATTACATTGATCATAAAACATTTTTGCCTTGGAGGAGGTGGTTTTTGTGGTATATCGAAATTGACATATTTCAGACACTTTTTAAAAATGAAATGAGTCATGTGACCTGCTGCACGTCATGCTCATTGGACACACACACATACACGCACACACACACACGCGCACACACACACTGTACTACCACCTAAGGACAGTTGTTTTACTAGCTACAAAACTCTGCTACTACCCAGTACTCTGCAAGCAAGCCCGTTTGTAGTACCAATGACAATGTGCTTCTTGGTAGAAACTGGCTGCCTTGGGCACTGCACAGCAGGGCCCACAAAAGGTCCCACAGCATCACACAGCTCATCAAAATTATGTTGCTGTTGCTTTTCTATTTCTCTAACAAATACCTCGTCTTGTCTATGTACTGTTTCATATACAATTTACTATTTATGAACCATAAGTATATAATGCAGTTAAGGTTGAACAACATGGTCATTTTATCCTCAACACAACTTAACAACTACCACTAAAAGGCCTTACAATGGCTTTACATTTTAAACAATTAAACATTCAGGCACACATAATCCCAATGCTTTGAGAAAAAGGGAAAAACAGGAAAGGGATGTTGTGTGTGTAAGTCACTGGATGCTTTGCTCATGACAACTAAAAAACTGAGATTTAGCTTAACAAGCTCCTTGCTCTGATATACATTCTGTTTGAATGAGCACTGTATGGATTTATTTTCCACATACATGATGTAAACATCGTAGCGGCTGCAGAAGTGGTGAGTTCAGATCAATCGACTATGCGAAAGCTCAGATTAACCATGCGTAAGAAAAAGAGTGAAATTAATGTTTAACTCTACTCAAATCAAGATATTACATTTATTACCAACACACTTTCTCCTACAGTCTCAAATGGATATCACAAGATTTTTTTTTACATTTTCGTGCCATACAAAAAAAAAACTATTAGTAGGGTAGATATGGCAATGTTCTACTTTTCAGAATGTTTAAAATGTGACAAATGAAAGTCAAGGAAGGACATGGAATCTCATTCAACAAGGTGACAGTTTCAAACCTCTAGGTATGAACGCATTATCATTAAATGCAGAATAAACCTCATTTCAGAATAAGAGGAGAGAGAAGGCATGATCTCTAATTGCTGCGCAGTCTTTTCGGAGCATTTCAATAGAAACATGTAATTTGTCTGTGATGCCGGAGAAAATGGAGATTAGAAACAAATGCACTGCCTGCAGATTCCTGCATTATTTACTCCTTCACCAGTTTAATTAAGCTCTGACATTATTCCCTCTTTTCTACTCTCTCATCTACCGCTTCTAATATCTCCACCCTGCAGAAGAAAGCAAGAATGGGAAAAGAGGAAATTAAGAATGAGAGAAGTTAATGTTAGGAGAGGAAGAATGATAGGAGAATGTAATGTATTTAAATGCAAACCCGTACTAGAGGAATGTCTTGAAGGATGGATGGATGGATGAAAGGATGGATGGATGGGTGGAAGGGTGACCTTTAAAAGAGAGAAAAGTCATCCTGTAAGCACATCAATCAGTGATTCAAATGTGACCTAAGTGTCCCTTGATACCTATCTTCTTCATTATAATGCATAACAGCCACATACGTAATGCACAAACACACAGAGAACAACCACTCACAAAAAAGGAAATTAAATTAAAACGAGAAATTCTACTAGTTTACAAATCTGCGAAAAAGGAAATCCATGGAGTCTGTGTAATCGAGTAATGTATATTTAACCACTTCAATAACTGTGTGATGTACTCTGTTTAATTTAGAAATTGCAGCTTGTTTGGATAAATTGAATTTCTCAACATTTCTCTGTGGAGATAAGGAAGCTTATGGTTTTGCTCCATTCTGACTATTTATAAGTATCCCTGTAATGTAGCAGTAACTTGTATGAAAAATTAAGATCTGAAAAAAAAAAACTAAATGAGAAATTGGGATACATATGAAAAACTATGATTAAAAAGGTTAGAAAAACAGTAATTAAAATGGCAATTATAATAAATTCCAGACTTCATAATGCGGCAGTCACATTAAGAAAACAACTCCATTGACTTGAATGGGATTGCATATGCCGGGAGATTTCAGATTGTGCTTCGATGACAGTTCCTCTGAATTCACGTAATGCGACTCCTAAGCACATGATTGGAGCAGTGAGAGCATGTGTTTACGGTTTTAAAGCTAGATTATTTTTTTATTTTTTCAGGGCTACAGTGTTGACATGAAGTACATTAGAGTAAAACAAGCTGCCGTTTGGAGAGTTTATATATGTATTTTTTTATATATTTGGGGATAGGGTCTTCACTACCACAAGCCCATGTAGTGGCATTTGGAGCTCTCAAAAGCTAGTCTGACCGGCTCATAACTCACATTTACAGCTTTTCTTGACACTGTGCTAATCATATATTTACATCATGGAAAAAATTATTTATGTCAGTAATTCCATTAAAAAATGAAACATGTGTGTCTACTCACACACAGACTGATATAATAACAATGTTTATTAATTTTAATACTGATTATTGTAATTAATAAATTAGGTGGAGATTTGTAAGTTGTCATATTTGTGTACAGTTATTAGACTTATTGGTCTGTATGAATATGCTTCCAAATAATCAAAAAAGGAAAGAAAAAAAGGAAAACTTCCCAAATTTTAGTTGAGGCTGCTACAAGATAGAAGTTTTTTTAAGTCTATCTAGTTCCTTTATAAGTGGACCTGTGAGAGAAACCCCTCTGAGAACATGTACATCAAGCACATTGTTGACACTGGTAGTTCTCTGACATGATTTCTATTTCTTACATTCTCTATAGCAGAATGTTTTTGAAAACTTTTGAAAGTCATGTGCTGTGTGCATGAGTAACGGGTCCACCAGACCCACAAACACTGTGTGTAAAAAATATTAAAAAGTAATAATATAGAATAATTAAAATGTAGTTGCGGCTGGAAGGGCATCCGCCGCATAAAACATATGCCAGAGAGTTGGCGGTTCATTCCGCTGTGGCGACCCCGAAAGGGAATAAAGCCGACATGAAGATGAATGAATGAATGAATTAAAATGTATTATTTTTTTAAACACACTATCACATGGGTGTTCTCTTTTAAAAAGTATGAAGTACATTTGCTTTTAAATTAATTCAAAGTTAAGTAAGTGTATTTTCTTTATTCAAAAACAATGGAAATTATTCAAGCAAGCTATAAAAATATCGCTTTAACCAACAGCTATAAAACAGTGTTGCTTCTTAGTGTAATTATGCAAGGAGAGATTTTGGCAGCACTTTAATTTGGCCTTGTGCTTGATAATATATATCAGATGATATGCTTTGAAAAGATCTTCACATAGTCTTGCACAGATTACTAATGCATTCTTTAATAATGCTAAATAAATCACCTCGTCCTGAAGTTTGCTGGATGCGGGTGTCCATCGTAGAGTGATAAAAAGTCATAGTCCTCCTCCACAGCAAATGACTGAAAGACTATTTGAATGCGGTTTCCTTCCTCTGCTACTATAACCCATGTACAATTAGCTCCATTCTGATATCCATATGGAAAACCAGGACTCTCGATTGTCCCGTTCCTTCCCTTTAACGTTCCTCCACATGTGTATATGAAACCTGGAAAAAAAGAGAAGGAAAAGGTTACTGAATGAAAAACATATATAAATATATATATTTAAAGAGTTTGGGAAACAGAGATAGGTGGAGGACTCCAATATGAGTGTGCACACCAGTACACTAAATGCCATGAGTAAACTTTCAGTTTAAAACTCATTTTACAAATTCCTCGCTAGAGATCCAATAAGTATAGCTCCACTAAACTTTCTGTAATCTACTTTGACTGCAATTAATGTGGATCATTGTTTTAACATGTTCTAGCTACATATACACATACAGTACATCTAAAAAAACTAAGCAAACATGCTTTGCTTCAAAAAGAAACTAGGATGGATATTAGCTCAATGATATTGAGGTGCAAATTTTGTGAGATAATAAGATGTGCTAAAGATGTGTTCTAATAGACGTAAAAAGCAGAAAAGTTTTTAAGCAACAGTCACAAGAATATCCACCACACCTAATCCAAAATGTCTTCCAATTTAATATCTATACCGTGCTGTAAGCATTGCTACTGTATGAGAAATAAACTGGGATATTAAAGAATGTATTACCAAGAAGTTACCTTCATTCCACCTAATGAATAAAGATAAAAACTGCTAAACAATAACAACAACTTCTGTTAATCCTGACCTGAATAGCTGAACAATACATCTCTGATGAATGTGCACAATATTGTGTAACTAAAGATGGGTAGTTGTTTGGAAACAACTACTGGCAACAAGACATTTTATAGTGTATCTGTAATAAATTTGCAATTGTTTTAACAAGCACATAAACATTGTCTCTTTTTGTCTTCTATTTAAAGAGATGAGTGTGAGACACAAAACGCTTCTTTCTGTACCAGGGTATTTATTTGTCTTCTAATGTAATAGAATGACTTCCTCCTGAAAACATGACTTTGCATTGTGCTTTTTTTACTTAAAATAAAATGTCTTGAAAAATGCCAACCACAGGTGCAAGTTTTTTTAAACCAGCATACACTTTTTCATTGTCAACTTACATCTTTGGATAAAAGTATTGATAATCTAAATCATACGATATGACTATTTAAATTATTTGGGCACTGTCCTCACAAGCACAATGTAATTTTGGGGAATGCAATTTCGTGATTTTTTTTTTATGTGAAGTGTGTTATATAGTTGGCAGTTGGTCCCAGATGTCGGCCATCGCCGATCTTATAAACAGCTTGTTTCCAATATTGAAAAAGTCAGGGTTACTCCCAGACTCCGGAGACCTTCCTTGGAGATCTTGCCCAGTAAACGTCTTACTGCTCACCAAAAGTGATTGTGATTGGGCAATTTGATGTAAGGCCAACTAGTGAAATGTAGAAAATGAAAACCCAATTTAAAAATACATAGATGGACACATCTTTAGACACACGAATACACTCTACATTAACCACAAACCTCATAAAAACTGTAAAAAATGTTTAGTAATGTTTTAACACCATGTGATGACTGCTGCTGCCTTTTCAGAAAAAAAAAACAGATGTGCTCTGTATGTTGCCTCATGAAAACAGCTCTATTCAATGAACTGGTCCCCCGTGAGCTTTGTGAATTGTAATTTATTGCCACATTGTGAGTGAATTGATCTGGGTACATCTCAAATGAATCGCATTCTTGCCCTCCTCTCACCTATAAATTCAACACAGCAGTGACTCAAGCGAACCAATTCCCTGAATCCAATCGATGACTAATGAATCAAGCAGCCCAGTCCTATCTGAAAATGCAGAGAAAAACTAAAGCAGATAACAAGAGATTGGAAAGCGAAGTGAGTCTAGATTTAATCAGCAGTGAACTGGGTCATTCAATTTACATGTTTGAGGGAATATGGTCACAATGAACCACATTAACCCAACATTCAGCTTGCTCATAGATGCTTGGCTTCCCACCGGCCTGCATCCATCCGCCTTGAGGTGGAAGGAAGTGAATGCATGAGTCTGTGAATGCTGTTTTGAGAGAAACTAATGATTCGTTCCACTGCTGAGCCTTCATCTTAGATCTTTGAGGCCTAATCTTCACTGTAAATGGACTCCACTGATAAATAACACTAATGCTATACTGTATACACACTCTTCCTAAAAAAATTTTTATTGAAACTTTGAAACTTATCTGAAGTACAAAACAATGTGAAAACGACAATGCATAATCTTTAATTATGAAAACAAGATAGAAAATCAGGTTCCTTCACATTTGTGTGTTTAAAATTCATTCATTTATGATTTGTGTTATTTGAGTAATGTTATGATATGAATATTTATTTTTTGGGAACCCATTGTACAAATGCAAAGCAAACCAAATGAGAACAACAAAAAAAAAACAACAAAAAAAACACACACAAATGCGTATAAACAAAAATGTGTATTATAAAATATAAATCAGTAAGAAATTTCAATTCTTTAAATTCATTAAAACATATTACAATTAAAAAAAATAATAAGAATCAGGAAAAATTTTAAGCGCTTAAGATAAAACATTACTAATAACCTGAGATTGACATTTGAGTCATAGAGAGAACAGACCCTAGTAAACTGTATCAGACTATTTGATCTTGTCCTTGCAACCCCATCTGCAGCTTTGTCTCTTTTTAGTATTTTGGTTTGTTTTCAGGTCCCTAAGCAAGTGTATGATCTGCTTCCTGCCGCTCATGATTGTTCAGTGGCCTGTCAGTGATTCAGTGTGAAGGGTGAAGGCCCTCCAGGCTCTAATTGCACCAAAAGCTGCCATGGGAAATTAGCACCACCGTGGTTGCTGAGGAGAGTGAGGAAAGGTGCTCCATCACGCACATGTGCCCACGTGCAAAACACACACATCCTAAAATCAGGAGGCATTTCACTGACTCCTTGGAGTGCAGCAGGCAGTGTGAAGTTGAGTATGGTCAGTTACTGGGTCACTCGTGGTCAGTTTCTTTGCTTTGAACACCTACTATGATTGGCTATAATGACAAGATAATTTAAAATGTAGTAAAAAAGGCATTTTACTCAATAAGGAACTTTAAAAGTTTGCATCATCACAATGAACATTAAAAAATGAAACCTGCATATCAGTTGTTATTAAAAATAAACGCCTGCATATCAGTTGTAATTAATTTTCTAATGTACCTAATGCTTATTATTTTTAAGCCAGATAATTTAAGTACAGATAGTAGTTAGCACTACCAATATTTACATTTATTATTATATTGCAACATATTGCACCTTTGAACAACAAAACAAATTCCTTACTCATGACCAGATACTGAATTAAAATAAAAGGCAATTCTCATGCACACTGGGAAACCTATATTAAATAAATCAATATTTGAAGTTAAATGAATGCCACAATACTCTGTTTTAAACATGGATGTATTGAGAATAATGACATCTGTAGTTTTTTGCAGAAAACAATTAAGTCTTGGGGTACATTCAAACTGTAGGGCTTTATGATCAATTCAGATTTTTTTTTGATGAAGTCCATTTTTTGTGTGCTCGTTCACGTTACAAACAACAAGCACCTTGTATCTGTCCTATGTATGAAAGCAATCTTGCGCAAGAAATGGGTATTATCAAAATGGAAGACGAGAATGTGATTCGAGGCAATTGTGTTTTTTATTTAATTTAATTCCAAATCGGAGCCAAAATCATTGCAACCAAAACCTATAAAGAAGAAGACAAAAAGAAACATTTGTTAGTTCTTCACTTTCCTTTCCTGTGTCCCGTGCCATGATTTTTGTTCAACTTCCTGTGTATGTCCAGTATTTGTCCCCATACAATAACGTAAAAGCCAGATAAATGCAGCCTGGCTGTTCAGACTGTGATCGCATGGCAAAAAACTAAACAAAAACAAATATATATTATTCAGGACCACAAATAAAAGAAACCTGGGTTGGATTAGATTTTTTTTATGGTGCCATTAATTACATGTATATTATGTATTGTGGTCTAGATCTGGTTGATTGTGGTCTTGTGCAAAGTGGGCGTGTCTCCAGAATACATACATTCTAGCTAATACGCTGGTGGTTCAAAAATAAGTTAATTAGAAATATATGCTTAGTTAGGAATAACTATGTATCCCCTAAAATCATTGGAAGGGGCCAATTATC
This sequence comes from Danionella dracula, assembly GCA_900490495.1. NCBI lineage: Eukaryota > Metazoa > Chordata > Actinopteri > Cypriniformes > Danionidae > Danionella > Danionella dracula. The sequence continues at coordinate 5,938,735 of UELW01000111.1, forward strand.
ATGTGGGCCAAGTGTGGTTAATTGTGTAATTTAGACTCATCTACAGTATTACAGAAACCTCAAACCAACAGTCTTTTTTCAGCCACTCGAACAGATCACTAGCTTAAGATGAAGCCTCAAATAATCATGTGGCCGCCTCTACCCATTAAGAATATCATCATCTTCTTATACAGTTTAAGGCAGGGATCTAGAATGTTTGTTGATATTTCATGTTTAAGATGATGCAAGCTTCTTAAAGAGAGTCTTAAACATGACGCATAAACATCAAGGAACTTCTTTTGAGCCCATGATCAAACGGGGATAAATGAGGGAAAGATTTGTGTTTATAAAAATTGTAGGGTTCCCGGAGCTTGACCCAAGAACGGATACCAGTCGGGACTGAAGGCTCATGTGTTCTGTCTTGAAACACTGCTAAAGGATTTTTAATAATTTACATAAATTTGTATATTTGACTCCATAATTGGTTTAAAAAAGGTTTTATCTTTGCCATTATTCTTGGTCACAGCCAAATAAATTAGCATGGTAATTATTAATGATAATTAATAATAATAATAGTTTTTACTAATTTTAATAATACGTTTTAACCCACTCAGTGATAACTTTACTCAAACTTGATGTTAATATTCTTATTCTTAAAGTGTTTCAGTAAAAGAAGAATGACTGAAAAAGGTTCAAACATTTATTATTGATGTTTGTAAACAATGCATTAGATTATATCACTGATGAAATATGAACCAAGAATAAGGATATATTGTCTACACTTAATTTGTAATTGATCATTCTGAAAAAGGCATTACATTTTAACTCCAAGATTACTAAATGAGCTCAAGAGCTCTTCCTTCATGGGCCGATTTCAGAGACCAGGATTTAAATCTGAATCTGCCTTTGAATGCTTCTTCAGATCAGTCTCCTGCCAGAGGAGTGACCTTATTCAGTTTCTTACAAAATAATAATAAAAAAAAATTCAAACATGCTTAATAAAGATTTACGCTTCTGTAAAACTATTGAACAGTAAAACTCAAGGTTATCTGTTATTTGATAATAGCGAAAATGATTAATTTGTACAGCAGACCTCTTGTATGCTCATATTCAACTGCTTCAAAGTTAAAGTAAAACTATATATGCATACAATGATCATTACTGAAGCCTGTGCACTCAAGGCAAGAAACATCCCCTTATAATTTTCAAAGGAGAATAACGATGTGAAGTTATTGAGTCTCCCAAAAGCTCTCCTTTCAGATCTGCTCTGGTGACTCAAACTGGTGAGATTATTACATTTTCTTTTAGGAGATTGCGTAAACAGAGTCAACACAGTTTTAAGACCCAATGTTTGTAAACATTTATCTCTCAACCCATACTCTACATGTTATTCAGTGCAGTATACAGTAATTTTTACCCAGGAAGGCCCATCCTAGAGAATCCTTTACACTCATTCTCACATCCAAACACTGTGCTCCAGTATCGTTAACAGTAACATAAATTCATACCAATAATTTAGAGGGCAGCGTCACGATGGCGCAGTGGGTAGCATGGTTGTCTCACAGCAAGAAGGTCGCTGGTTCGAGCCTCGGCTGGGTCGGTTGGCATTTCTGTGTGGAGTTTGCATGTTCTCCCCGTGATCGTGTGGGTTTTCTCCGGGTGCTCCGGTTTCCCCAAAGATCCAAAGATATGTGGTATAAGTGAATTGAGTAAGAACGATTGTCCATAGTGTTAAAGTGTGAATGAGTGTGTGTGATTGTTTCCCAGCGATGGGTTGTGGCTGGAAGGGCATCCGCCGTGTAAAACATACGCCAGAGAGTTGGCGGTGCATTCCGCTGTGGTGACCCCGAAAGGGAAGAAAGCCGACATGAAGATGAATGAATATAGAGGGCCTTGTGAATAAGAAGATTGACTTGTACTCAGTAGGTTGATGATCGTAGTGAATGCTGAGATACACTCGGAAGTGTTATTTTCATTGTGCACATTTTGGGTCAGTCTGTACATGACCACTATTTTACTTTTTACTGTTATTTTTATTCGGCACATTCAAACAGAACAAGTGGAGCATACTGTACAAACATACTTTATTTGTGTGTATTGTGTTGCGTATTGTATTGTCTTATTGTGTCTGGTGATTATTCCATCGCTAATAGGGGGAAAAACCCTAACATATCTCACACCCACCGCTGTAAAACACAAAGTTAAAATGCATTTAACGTCATGCATTTTGTGTGTGTGTGGTAAGATGAGTTTTTTTATAGAAAACTATTTCTTTTTTACTTTTTTCACATTCTTGTAACAGTAGCTTCTACAAAATTTCCGTAAACTGCAAGTTATAAAACCAAATACCTTTATAATTCCCATTTTGTTCAGTACAGATTAAAAAAAAATTACTAGGCAATTATTTTCCATTAGCAACTTTGCAATCTTTTGTTTATTTAATGTATACTATAAATGCCAACTATATTTAATGTAAAAAGTTACTATGTAAAATATGTTTTGTAATTTATATTTTCCAATTTCTTACATATATAACATCTATGAATTGAATGGGTATTTCTGTATTTAATAATGTTAATAAAATGAGAATCAGAAAAAAAATGATGGAGATTCACATTCTGGACCAAGGAGCACCTGGACTTTTTATTCTTTGATAACAATGTGTCAGAGTCGCCTCAAGCAAGTTACTCAACACAGACAATTTCTATACAGAAGAAACCTGTCATTTTACCTTGCATTTTAGCAAAGAGCCAGCTTTCTACATTGCACCCACTGGCCAATTATAAAGAAAATAAATAGCTGGCAGGCGTTTGGGGAAATAATGACACCTGTTCAATCAGCAGGACTGTCCAAGAATGGAACACAAAATGTTAAATATGGCTTAAAACCCTGTAAGACAAGAAAATGGTCAAATACCCTTAAAATGAACAGAACATTTGTCACGCACTGCAAAAACTTTTAATAATTGTTACATGTTTAAGGATAATTCAATGTGAATGTGCACTCTTGGAATAGGTTCAAAAGCACAAACACCAATTCAATAACAAAGCAAACACGTTACAAGATCTGCACAAACTACAAAACAATTGTAATCGCAGCCATTTTCAGATTTGAAGATTCACAGGTTCTAAAAAGACACATGATAAGCTTAAAAAAGTATAATTCCTTCTTTTTTTCTTGTTGAAACCTCTTTAGGCACTTTAGCTCCTCAAGTACATCAAGCTTCCTCTCCCAAGATCAATCCTTCAGGCGTTCAGTCTTTTTTTTCTTTCCCTAAGACCACCTTTACATGTCCTTCAAAATCAGTTTCTGCTTGTCATCAAGTGCTCCTGTTCTCAGAATTACAGCTCCTACCTTGAGGATAGTGCTGTCATATTAGTAGAGTATTAAGAAGACAGCATGCCCCCATCAAGTCAGAACACCATTCCCATGAAATCAGAATGTCAGCGAAAGTAGAAAGTCTACATTAGCAGGTAGCTGATTAGCCACGACAGATTACCTGCACTGAAATCTAACAGCCAACCTGAACTATAGACAAATCCCCATCAAATTCTTAGTACAGGAGCTCTACTCAGTTTCAAATACAGCTTGTTATGAGAATTTTTCCTTTTAACTCATAGTTTACAAAAAAGATTATCTTAGGAAGTAATGGTGCTTAAATAGAATCAACGGTTCCCCAAAGATAGTTTGTTTTCCACTGATGAGAAAATAACTCCTAAATTACAAGGATGCAAGTCTCCAGAGACAGAGGCTGACAAGAAAATTGTCCACTTCCTTTAATACAAAATGGCTAATGCTGAAATTTATCACATATGCAAGCTAAAAAGCCCTAAATTAACCACAGCATACATCGGTTTATATGTATATGTTTAATATGTAAACATTTGGAGTAGTTGCTTTGAAGATTTTATTGTGGAAACATATAGTGGACATTTTTGTTGCCTGGATGCACACCTTCAGCTCACAGACAGCTTTAAGCACAGCTACTGGAGAATATTAATTCTACACGTGAATCTACATTTATTTTTGGTTTCAGAAACCCTTACCAACACAGATTTATGCGTATAATGTTTTAAATACGTCCATTACATGTCAACCTGTAGAATTCCTAGCCCTTACAGTATAAGTAAGACACATACAGAGTGGGTTAATCTGAGTCAATATTGTATGTATATAAATGTAACAAAAACAACTACTGAAATAAGAAATACATTTCCCAAGAAATTTTCTCCATGTTGATGTGATAACAGAAATGCTTTCAAGGCGCATACATCCAGATGAATACATTTTAGACCTATTATCTCAAATTCAAACCCCCACCACTGCTTTATCATAGAGTAGGGAATATTTTCACTCATTCTGATAAAGGCAATTGTTTCAGGTCTACAGAGAAATAGAGGTAAGAAATGGGAATAAAGCACTCCTTTCATCTGACCTTTCTTTTTAAGACGACTTTGTCACTGGGGAGCAGAGTGTAATAATTCATTAAAAGGGAGCCACACTTCCTTTAGAAATCTCACTGATCTTCTGAAAGCTTTCTGTGAGGTTTAATAATAATAAGCTTGCAGCCAAAGTCTCAAAAGAGGTTGGGGGATTCTAAAGGAATTGTGGAATTGGATATTTTTTGTTAGTGTATTACTAAACATTTTAATCAACATTTGTATCAACTGTATAATATATATATACAAAAATAATATATATACAAAAACTTCTATACAAACCTGTTTACTTATGATCCGATGATTTTTGAAAGCATATTCATATGTAGTTGCATATTTTTGATGAGGTTTGTATTAAGATTCAACAAAAATTTATTGAGATTTTTTAGTCTGAGTGAAATATCATAAAAACTGACCATGTGACTAAGCTATAAATACTGTAAATTCAAGAGCATCAGCCTCAGAGAAATCCACCCAGGGCTTTTATACTTCGACAAATAGAGTTGTCTTTCTAACCTAGAATGACTGCAGAAACAGCATAATCCTCTAAGAAAGAATTAAAACCGATTCAGATCAATACAATGGAGTGCACTTAGGTATTGTTTAAAATGGGTCTGAGTTGGAATAAAAAAGGTTGATCTTTCTTTCCTTGTTTCTTTCTAAAGCTTGAAGACACAGCTTTATTGTCAGGAGGAAGAAACATGTGGCATGGAAATGCTGACCTGGGTGGTGCCAGGCTTTGTAGTAAATATGAGGTGACAGAAGGAAGCATGAGTGAAATCCAAAGAAAAAGGGAAGACAGTGGCCAGCTGCCAAGGAAGAAATGAGAAGCAAACCTCTGCCAAAAGAACCAGGAGAGGAAGACTGAGTGAGTGTATCACCCCCCCCCCCTCCTCACACCTCACCAATCAGCGAGAGAATCTACATGGTGTAAGGACCAACAAACAGCTTGAGCTAAGAGCAAGACATGCCTTGCTCTCTGCTAAGAAATGACCAATTAGCAGAGCAGTGAAAGACCAATCAGCTAAAGTGTAATCAATGAAGAAAATTATATCAATTAAACTTCCTTAACAGGATGAGGAGTATCCCAAACTTTCTGGAAAGAGAAAAATGCTATGTTTGAAAAGGTTTTGGGATTGCCAAATGCTCAAATGTTCATTGGGGACAATGAGGTCGCTTTATATTCTGTCAAAGAGGAGGAAAACATGTTTCATATATCATTTAACCTTTCTTAATTACTCCCTTAAAATTAACTCTAAGCCAAATTAAAAATGTGTTCTTTCGATCATACAGTGTTCCCTCTCTATAATGCAGTTCACCTGTGTGTGTGTGTGTGTGTGCGTGTGTGTGCATGTGCATCCTGTTTTTTGCATTGTGCTCTGCTTCCTTCCTGATTGGCTGGTGACCATTATTAACCAATCTTCTCTGTGCTATTTCTTCTATACACTGTTCAGAACAAAATGTGTTCGGCTTGTCAAACGTGCGCAAATCGTTTGGCTAGTAGTCTTTGCAGTGCTTTACTGTGTGTGCAAGTTTTCTCCCCAACAAACCCCTCAAAGTTACTGAAATGTTCTGCGCCATCAAATGCAGGACAATGCAAAGTATAATTTGGGTTTCTGGACATGCTAAAGGGAGGATAGAAGTTTGATCTTTGAAAGTGTTTAAGAAAAAGGTTAATTGTGTAAAAATGAATTCCTGTCTGAAAAAAGTGTATGAGTGTGTAGTGAGGGGTTGTACAGACTTAAAAAATATATATGAACAACTCTACAGTTTTACAACTCTACTACACTGTAGATTTATTCAACCTATTCAGACATAATCAACATAACAGTGTTGTACCAGTAGGTGGAGCATTTTTTGTTTGAAATAGCAAAAAAATGTAGAACAAATTTCACTATTATTATGCAGTATATATCCTCTCAAATGTATAAGGCATAAACCTATGAAGCAAGGAATGGCAAAGCAATGACAATATTCACATGAATCAATAAAATGATAGCTTTAAACATGATCTTTAATCCCATTTTTAGTAAACAACTATGTAAAAACCCCATTTTGTTTCATCCCCATTTTTAGAACTGAAGTCCCAGGTACTCTTGAAACCAAATGAGCAACAGCAAGCTCTTAAATTAATTAAACACAATTTAAATTAAATTATGCTTGACCAAAGGTGGAATAGTGGAATACAATGAAATGTTTCAAAATACAAAAAAATCCAAGTCATATTAGAAGTAAGAAATTGTTCATATAAAAAAAAAGATATACAGGTAACTATTCTCTATTGAACGCAGTTTTACTGCTAATGCATGAGTGGTTAATCCTTAGTAATTGGAAATTAATAAACACCACAATGACATCATTAGCAATATAATTTGAGTTCTATTGGATCAATAATGCAAATGTTCTGAGTCTTCTTAAAGTAACTGTTACTCATCATCACTGCTCAATTCACTTTCACACTGTCACACAATCCATTCTGATGCTCACCAACCATGACAGACTAAGTGGGCTTTTAGCAGCGTTTTAGTGAATTTAACTCCTGTTGCCTTAAACAACACTATATGTCTAGGTAGTGTGAGCAAGAATGAGGACTGAGTTATAGCATTAGAAGAAAAACAGAGCTGAAAGATATCATAGATCGAACCGATAATGCACTGGCACAATAGAGACACGACAGTCGCTGTAACCGGTCATTCATATATGTCTGTCTGGATGAGCGAGATTTGTTTGTTGAGTCATAATTGTCACTGAATTAAGAGCAGTGAGTAATTTGTTGTCAGCCATTACACAATGATGACACAATTCAGCCATGAAAAATGCTTCTTGATTAGATTCCTTGATTAGTGAGCTAAGCAAACACTAAAAACAACACTAAGCAAACATTTTAGCTTTGCAGGGCATGACACTAGAGTTAGAGAACATTAAATTGAGCTTCTTCAGAGACCGAGCATAACAGTTTAGTTTTAAATATCAGAGCTGCTGTTTTTTTGGTCATATCTGAACTAAACCCAATGAAAAACAGTATTCAGAATGAATGACTTTTAACTGCAATTGTGATAAGATTCAATTTAAGAAGTTTTGAATAAAAAAAACAACAACATCATTAACACGTTTTGTTTTTCTTCAGTACTTCAACGCACTGCGCCTCTTGTTTGTGAAGCTGGTTGATTGATTGATTGATTAAAAAAAAGTTAGAATGCATGTGTTCCTGTAGTGTCAGAATTGTTGTAATTTGGATAGGGGTCCATCACACAACTTTTCAAAGATCAGATTTGGGGAAAAATATAAATAAAAAAACCGCACAGACAATTTTGTTAATTAGTAATAATAATCAAATTTACTATTTTAGTTTAATTTAATCTCTGCATTGATGTGTTGATTGGCTATTAAAACTCATTCTGGAAGTGACATTCGTGTTAATTTACCACAAGCAACACAGGGCTATAGTAAGTATATAGTAATAATAATAAGTTAAAAACAAGGCTTGGTTACAGTGAATTCTGATAAACAAACAACAAACTTGGGACAACTTGAAAGAGTTATAGTAACATTTTTCTTAATGCATTGCCAAAACGTTGGTTGGAAAAATGAAAAAAACAATTGGATAGTGAAATTGCAGGATATTAAAATAATCAGTCAAATAACCAGTCACAGCGTCACGGTGGCACAGTGGGTAGCTCAGTCGTCTCACAGCAAGAAGGTCGCTGGTTCGAGCCTTGGATGGGTCAGTTGGCATGTCTGTGTGGAGTTGGCATGTTCTCCCCGTGATCGTGTAGGTTTTCTCCGTGGTTAAATGGCTGCTTAGTCGAGCAAAGGATCCCATTTTAAATTCCCATTTTTGTTTTTAAAGGTGTACATGGTGTTACACAGTCATACATCGGTGACTAATTGACAGTATACACCGCTGTATGGTCCCTGAACTCAGTTGTTTCTGTCTGTACCCAAGGTGAACATCAAGCACTCGGGTGTCTGGGCTTTTAGTGACTTTGCTTAGTGTTTTACTTAACTACTATAAGAATAACAAGGAGGGATGCCTTCTGGTTTGGTACAGTTATTCTTGAATTTACCTCACTACTACAGCTAAAGCCTGGCAGACAATGTGATTTTTAGCCCATTTTGCCATGATTTGTCAGTTGTGCGACTATTTTTTAGATTGGGACAAATTCTGTTGAATCGTGTATCGTGGCTCGTGCAGTGTTCCTGGGGTAACGAGCAGTGATTAACACATCTCCACCGGCTCCCAACCTGCCATTATCCAGATTTAATGCAACACCTCACTCTGTGCATGTGCAAATACGGGTTAGGGTTCTCAGCCATTTCCTTGTCCATACGCATTGGTTCTTTTGTTTTCAAATAGTTTCTGCACAGATAATTACACAATTTTACAAGGCAGCTCGTTTGTCTTGTCTGATAGTTTGTATGAGAGTTCTTGCATGAGCAACACACACCTTCCTCTTTCGAGGAGTCACATGACCTGTTTGAACCATACATTGAATTGGCTTTAAACTAATTCTGTGCAAGTACTCTTGGCAGTTTAGCTCACTTAAAGCTGAGTCAATCACTTGCTATCGAAAAACCGTAGGAGCCGGTTTAACCCCTTAAATCAGTACTTTTTACCAACAATAATTTGTTTCCATTAAAATTTTTAAAATATCTCACAAACACACATTTTACCTGGTCTTACCACGCATTGCACCTGGTCTTTTTCAGTCATTTCAACATAATATTGGACAGGCAACACAATTAACAAGGTAACAATGGAGAGAAAGGGCTTAGGTCATACACAGTTAAATCTAAAGTGTTAAATTGACACTGCTCTCAGTCTATTTGTTCCTACTCTAAATAGAGTTAAATTAACATTAAGCTTATCCAACCTGAACCATAAACATTTAAGTTAAACTCTTGATTTTTGTTTACATCAGATGAGGAAATTTTTGTGATGTTTTTTATAGTAAAATGCAAATGGTTATCACTACATACAAGTTTTCGTTTTGTATAATCAATGGTTTAGATCAGGAGTCGGTAACCCGTGGCTCTGGAGCCAGATGTGGCTCTTTAGCGCTTCCCTAGTGGCTCCCTGGAAACTTTTTCAAAAATTTTGAAAAAGGAAAAAAATAAAAGGAAAAAGGTAAATATGTTTTTTGTGTAATATGGTTTCTATAGGAGGACAAAAATTGTTAACATTTCCAATGCTGTAAAGAGTGTAGAATAACTATTTAATTCAACATTTCTGTCAGCGACGATTGTGCGTCATCACTCCGCGACACACGTTTTTTACCACGGGGCGGGATGCCAGGCAGGTGGCTGCTGTAAACAAACCAGCGGCGTGTGTGATGGGCCATGGATCCCAAAGAGAAAAAGAGAAACATAACTGAGGAGAACTGAGGATTCAACGGTTCTTGAACTGAATTGTTTGCATTCAGTGCCGATGCGGAAGGATTGCCTGAATGTTTGCTCTGTATTGGGAAGTTGTCTAATAACAAGAGTAAAGTGGAAAGACATTTCCGGGGAAGGCATGCACGTATTAGTAACAAAGTGGCTGTGATTTATATACTTCTTTTCAAAGGCTGCTGTTTTATTCTTATAAATGTATGCTGCGTTTTTTTGCATTGTTTGTTGCCCAGTTAAGGGGCATGTTGTGCACGTTCCATTTTGATGTTGTTTTTGGGAATCCTCAAAATAAAAATGACATAAAAAATCCGATTTCTTTATTGCATTTCTCTAATTTCATCAAAGCAATGAAACATAATTCCTTAATATTGTAATCGTACAACAGAGTAGTCACGTGGTGCGTCGTTCTCTACAGGATTCACTGCAGGGAAAATAAACATTTAATCATGAAGGCTCATTATGTATTCGTAGCAAACAGTAATTTTTATAGTAGGCTAATATAGATACATAAAGTATGTGTTGTCTTCATTATAAGGCTTACACAAGGCTTTTAATTTTTTGCGGCTCCAGACCTATTTGTTTTTTGTTTTTTTGGTACAATATGGCTCTTTCAACATTTTGGGTTGCCGACCCCTGGTTTAGATGATAACCTCAATGATGATTTAACTCGGTTTAAGTGTTTTTGTTTCACTCTAATTAGAGTGTATTTGGTTCTACTCTGGATAGAGTTAATTTTACGCTCAGGATTTTACTGTGTACTAACATATTTTCTTAGCTTATTGTCACAGAGGCTAACCTCGTCACTCCCTCCTCTAACCAGCAGAGGGCATCCTCGTTGCACGAGGGCATCGTGATTACACACCCAGCTGAAGAACATTACACCCCAGGTCCGCTTTGATTACCCTTCCAGCTGAAGCACATTACCACCGGTATATAATCAGACTGTTCCTCACCAACCTTTGCGAAGTCTTGTTTGTCTCTGTGCTGCAACTCTGAGCGTTTACCCTGTCTTTAAGTCTGCCTGTTGTGACCCTGCCTGTTTTCCGATCACGATCTTTGCTGCCTGCCCTGACTACCTGCCTGTTCATTGACTACGTTGTTAATAAAAGCCTGCAAATGGATCCCAACTTGAGTGATATGTTACAGAAGACTTCGCCGTCTTACGATCCAGCGGCTTTCTCACAACTGTCATCAGCGCTGTCTACTCAGGCAAATCAACTCGCTGCGCAGCAACATCAGCTGAGTTGCTTGACATCCCTCACCGAGGAGCTGGTAATCGCGCTGCAGAAGGTGCATGTCTCTTACCCAGCGGCAGCCATGACGTCACCGACGCGCTCACGCCGCTTCCACCGCGTGGATGTGCCGCAGGTCAGTCCTCGCCTCGCCTGTCCGGAGAGGTTTGATCAGCCCCGTGAGGGCAAGAGCGCAGGTGAAAGTTTGCCGGAGTTTTTACAGGACAGAGAGTACCGCCCAGTATGGACCCCAGCTGACAGTCCTGGTGAGTCTCCAGTGGATCTCTCTGAGGTCCATATGAGCGTGCTCTTAACGCAGAGGCTGCAAGAGCTCCAGCGGGATGAACTGCCCTATGGACTTTATGCTGAGAAGCTGTGGACGAGGTTGCAGGGGTTTGGGTCTGGCCAGACCTTTGGCTCTTTACCCTGTTCCTGGATGGACTGGAGGAACCCGTGAACCACAGCAGTCTAGGGGACAAGTGGAGAGTTGGGACTTCTGGCAGTTAGTCGATGACTTCATCCAGCAGAAGGAGCGGGAGCTCTATGGTGAGGATCTCGAGCTTCTGCTGGGCAGTGATGACTTCCAGGACTCACCATCTTCCCCAAGCAGTATAAAGTCAACGGAGACACGCAATAAGTCACAGAAGAGGAGACTGAGAAGGGCCGTCCGGAGGTCTGAAGGAGAGGTTGCCCTCCCAGAGTGGTATGGGCTTCCTATCCTCAGTCCTCAAGTTTTTGAGCCCGTTAGTGCCTCAGATCCCTCCAAGGTGTAGAATCGCACTCGCCACATACCCTGCACAAAGCTTCCCATCCAGACTCCGTCTGCCTCATGCCCTGAGAGGGTCAGTCTAGACACCTCCAAGGGGGTGCCACAACCACAACCTCCTTCGAAGAAGAAGAAGAGGAAGAAAAGGAGGGGTTCAAACACCTCAACTCTCTCTTTTTCAGTCAGTACGACCGAGTCTACTGCTCGGAGGATTAGTGGAGACCGCGCCAGTGTTGCCCCGAAAACACTAATCCCTGAGGCTGAGGGGAGAGTCGTGGTTGAAGTGTGCCATGTTCCTGTCATTAAGGATGGGGGTTCTTGTTATGCCGTCCTGCTTGTTTTATTGCCTCGCCTGAGTCTGCCTGCGCCGCCCCTGCGCCTGAGTCTGCCGGCGGCAGCCCAGGTTCCGTGTCTGCCTTCGCCGCTCCAGCGCCTGTGTCTGCCGGCGCCTCACCAGGTTCCGTGTCTGCCGGCGTCGCCCCAGGTTCCGTGTCTGCCTTCACCACCCCAGGTTCCGTGTCTGCCTTCACCACCCCAGGTTCTGTGTCTGCCGGCGCCGCCCCAGGTTCCGTGTCTGCCTTCGCCGCCCCAGGTTTCGTGTCTGCCTTCGCCGCTCCAGGTTCCGTGTCTGCCTTCGCCGCTCCAGGTTCCGTGTCTGCCTTCGCCGCCCCAGGTTCCGTGTCTGCCGGCGCCGCCCCAGGTTCCGTGTCTGCCTTCGCCGCCCCAGCGCCTGTGTCTGCTGGCTCCGCCCCAGGTTTCGTGTCTGCCGGCGCACACCCAGCGCCGCTGCCCTGCTCTGCCGGCGCACACCCAGCGCCGCTACCTGCTCTGCCGGCGCCAACCCAGCGCCGCTGCCACTGCTCTGCCGGCGGCCAACCCAGCGCCGCTGCCCTGCTCTGCCGGCGCCAACCCAGCGCTGCTGCCCTGCTCTGCCGGCGCCAACCCAGCGCTGCTGCCCTGCTCTGCCGGCGCCAACCCAGCGCCGCTGCCCTGCCGGCGCCAACCCAGCGCCGCTGCCCTGCTCTGCCGGCACCAACCCAGCGCCGCTGCCCTGCTCTCCCGGCGCCACCCGAGCGCCGCCCGCCCAGCTCTGACGATTGCCTGCTCTTCGCCTGCCAGCGCCACCCGAGCGCCGCCGCCCAGCTCTGCCGACGTCTGCTCAACGCCTGCGCCTGCCGGTGCCACCTGAGCGCCGCCGCCCAGCTCCGCCAGCACCTGCTCGTCGCCTGCGCCTGCCGGCGCCACCCGAGCGCCGCCGCCCAGCTCTGACGATGCCTACTCTGCGCCTGCCGGCGTCACCCGAGCGCCGCTGCCCAGCTCTGCCGATGCCTACTCTGCGCCTGCCGGCGCCACCCGAGCGCCGCTGCCCAGCTCCGCCGGCACCTGCTCTTCGCCTGCGCCTGCCGGCGCCACCCGAGCGCCGTTGCCCAGCTCTGCCGATGCCTACTCTGCGCCTGCCGGCGTCACCCGAGTGCCGCTGCCCAGCTCTGCCGATGCCTACTCTGCGGCTGCCGGCGCCACCCGAGCGCCGCTGCCCAGCTCCGCCGGCACCTGCTCTTCGCCTGCTCTTGCCGATGCCACAGGCCTTGTTTCTGAGGTCACTTTTTGTGGCATGGCTCCTGCCACCAGCTCCTCCCTGGACTGCCTCTTAGGCACAGGGAGGGGTACGGTCCAGAGGAGCACTCTTGGGTAACACGGAGGACACTCTCGACCCAGGCCTCACGGAGACCTTCCACCGCAACCACCCGAACAAGCCGGCTCCTCGACCACGTGGGACACCCCGTCACCGTCTGCCTCATCGCGCCAGGAGTCGCTCATAGGGAGGGGGCTATGTCACAGAGGCTAACCTCGTCACTCCCTCCTCTAACCAGCAGAGGGCATCCTCGTTGCACGAGGGCATCGTGATTACACACCCAGCTGAAGAACATTACACCCCAGGTCCGCTTTGATTACCCTTCCAGCTGAAGCACATTACCACCGGTATATAATCAGACTGTTCCTCACCAACCTTTGCGAAGTCTTGTTTGTCTCTGTGCTGCAACTCTGAGCGTTTACCCTGTCTTTAAGTCTGCCTGTTGTGACCCTGCCTGTTTTCCGATCACGATCTTTGCTGCCTGCCCTGACTACCCGCCTGTTCATTGACTACGTTGTTAATAAAAGCCTGCAAATGGATCCCAACTCGAGTGATGATATGTTACACTTATCTTGTCAATGCAGTCAAAAAAAATCTCTATTTATTTTATTTCAACTTTAACACATTGTCTGTATGTATCATCTCTGGAACACTGACTAACTGAATGAACTAAAGCTGTTCAAAAATATTTCTGAATTTATTTACATTTCCAACCAAAAACAAATCTTTAAAAATGCACTGTATGATTTTGCAGTCTTCAAAAAAGTTTTATTTTTATGTACTGATCAAAACTTCTAAAATTCTTACACACAAAATGCAGATTTTGTTAATCAAAGGTCCTGGCATCACAGAAACCTTTGGCTTATTAGAAACGATTCTTCTCTGATCACACATGCTGATCTTTCCTGGAATGTGTCGGATGTTCACATAGACAGGACACATCGATATCTCTCTAGAGCTGTGTGACATTCCTTTCCACTGCATCTCTGTGTGCGAGTTTGTTGTTCTGGGTGATGAGGATTAATTAAAGGGCCAGTGCTTACATGTTGGGTCGCCTTGGCGGAGCGGATCGATCCTGATGGCTTTTCGCTCCTCTAATAACCCAGGCAAAGCCCTACAGCTGTCTCCCACACAAACACACCCTGATCCCGCTGTAATCATCCTGGCTATCGTCCTCACACACTCGCTGTCACACATACTCACTGACACTGGCTCATTAGTAAAGGTACGCTTTGAAATTATCTCAATGCTAATGCCTCTCTGACTGAGGAAGAGCACACCGTGGGAGTTTTATTATGAAAGTGGGCGGGGAGGAACTCTAAAGGGTCTGTTCATTAGCGAAGTCCCAATAGTCAGCTTTAGATGTATTCTTGACTTTGCTAATTGTTTCAAACTTGGGAGAACATCCACTTCAAATCCTCACTAGTTTAGTTTTTATAAACATTATAAGCAGAACTGCTGATAGCTAAATTAGTGTCCATAGTGGAATAGAACTGTAGTAGAATTTTACATTTCTCAAAACACATGAACATTTATATAAAAAGTGACAGTTTGAATTATTAATCTATTTCCAAAGCTGAAAGATACATCCCTTGCTGCTTCATTTGTTAAATTTAAAGTCTGCTCAATATATCATGTTTACTTCTTTATGAAGTCTAGCATTTGAAATAAATTAGCAAACAATAAACTTGGTTGCAATTAGCTCAATTTAATTAATAGCTTGCAATATAGCTGACTATTTGTCACAGATTCGTCAAAATATTAGTGAATTTATAAATGTTTTTTCTTATTTTAAGCTACAATGTTATAGATTTTTGCTTATAATACAAGACTTTTGTTAGAAAATCCCGTTCCAGGACAAATTCTACTTTCAAATCCAACTAATTTAATCAGACCATGTACGTAGTAAACATGGAAAAACAAGAAATGTATAATAAGTGAAACCTTTACAATATGCTTTGTAAGTCAACAGCATTGAACGATTACCCAGCAGACGAATACTCCTTAAAGTGATGCACAGGCTTCATTAATCCTTTTTGGATACTTTTTCACAGTTGCCCACAAGTTGTCATCAGAAAACATGAGGTGAGAGTTGGGTGGGCAGAGGGAAGAGGCACATGTTCACATTTGGGCGTTTTTAGTGCAAAACAGATGTTTATGATGACCTTTTTTAATGATACATATAAATGTTTACACACCTATATATACCACATATAATATCAACACAGAATATTTTGGGGGCAATTCACATGCTGCCTTTTTGTCCTTCAGATTTAACATTTTTAAAAATACCGGAAGACGATTCGCATTGGTAAAACTGATTAAAGTTTTTTACTTGAAACTACATTTTTCATCTTTCTCCTGCATAATTTGAAATTTAAACACATAAAAACACCCATGTGACCCTGAATGGGAAATGTCAGTGAGAAGCCATCGATATCAAAATCTAACCAAATCGAAGTAGTTGCCATTTTTAGTTGAATGAAACTTGTTCTGTCTGATTCAATCAATACAGTGAACTATTCATGTGGCAGAGCTCACAGTCATCTCCACAGATTCAATGAAGCCTTGGACTTCCTTTTTGGCCTGTGATTGCAGCTGACAGATCAATTTGTTCAAGACATTTTAGACGTCCTTTTGCCCCCTCGTCCACCTCTCTTGTGTCATCTTTTCATTTCCCTGGTCGCTCTTCTGTACAGTCACATCTCTAACAGCATCTTTCATCAGTCTGGATTCTGGTGCTCGCTCGCACTTTCCTGAAGTGCTAAAACTGTTTCAGTAGGGATGCCATCGAAACACTAACAGTTGGAACCCAGGCTGGTAAACACTGCTGCAACTTGAATGATTATGTATTTAGTTATTGCATAAACTAAAATTGTGAGATGTTATTTCTAACTCTTTGTGTTAAAGCAATACTTTAAGGTTTACCTTCTAATAATACTGTTTAGCACAGTGCATGATGGCATCTGTCTGAACCACTGTAAAAATGAGCCTCAAAATCTGTGACCTTTAAAGCTTTTACTACAAACCACCAGTACATTTGACAGTATGCTTACCTTATATAAACAACTGACTTTCATTTAAACAAATAATTTCTTGGTTTTTAATTTTTACTCATTAGAGTATAAACAGTCATCTTATATCTATGCAAGAAATGTTCTTTTACACAAGTGCTTATAAGCCCTGTCGGTTTATGATGTTGCCACTTGATACCATATTGTCTGCATGCATCAGGTTTAAGAGCGATCTATCTCTGCAAAGTTGTCAGTTAATAGAACAAGCCCAGCTAACAAATTTGTGTTACAAGAATGTTCTAGTAACGTTACCTCTAGCGTTGCATAAAGGTTAGTTTGTCCAGTTTTTTTTTTTTTTTACATTCCGTGAACGCTCTCTCAAGGTTAATATAATGTTTTTAGAACATTCATCACAAAAACTTTCTAAGAATGTTCTGAGATTGTTGTTTAAATAACTTTTTTATTTTAATGTCATTAGAATGCTACTAGAATGCTTTTTTGGAAACATTATGAGCTAACATTCATATAACCTTTAAACAACGTTAGCAAATGTTTCGAGAATATTCCCTGTTAGCAGGGAGAATTCTAAAGCACTCTCAAAACGATTTATGAAAGATATCCGCTCTATACTTTGTAAAAGCTGATCAAATCAATGACAAAATAATTCTCGCTGGAATAATTTGACATTATATTGCAATATCTATATGTCTCTAAGTAATGGATGATCACAATGGAATTGAGAGATCGGACAATCTCGTTATGGTCATCTGGAAGTTAAGAGAGAACATCATACATCAGAAAATGTTTTTGTAAATGAGTCTAGATGCATAACCAGCAATACAAGAGCCATATAATGCAAATGTGAACATAGCTAATCAAGCAGCATTTATCCCCCTAAAAATTGCACAGCCTCTCATTTCAGTCATGTTCTTGGAGCATCAGTGAAAGTGAAGGACGCAGCTGCTCCAGAGCTTTAATAAACCACATCCTGGTGTCAGATGGCACCCAACACCTGTATAACTTCACCTCTGGCCTGATGTGCATCTCAACCAATTCTATTTCCCTGCACTGGACCGGCTTTCCCTTCTGAGCAACCCTCTTTGACCTTAAATCCAATGAAGTAAAATCCTCGTGTGAATTGTGGTCTATATCAGGCACGTCTTTGACTCTGAATGACGTCCTGAGATCATGTCCGCTGAGGCTTTGACTCACTTTTGAGCTAAAATTCCACCAATTTTGTACGACAGTCACTAAAGTAACTTCCACGTGCATCATAATAGGCATATACAGTGGGAATTGTTTATAATTCATGCTATTTAAAAAATCAGTCATTTAGCCGCAATAATCAGTGTCTTTTTTTGTGAATTGATAAATTGTATTCAAACAACATGTGGAGATAATTTTTGTACACATTAAAATAATATTTTATATTTAATACCCATTAAAATGATCTGCAGAATTAAAAACTCTCCATGTTTCTTCAGATAATCTTTTTTGGAGACAACCAGTTAAAAAAAAAGGTTCTAAAACTTTGTATCTTAGGGTAAATGTTGATTAAACTATGCTTTAAAATGTGTTAACTTTTTTACCAAACAAAAAAACTATATTTAAACCGTTTGCATTTACCATATTAAAATAAAATAATGAGACATAATGTAATATTGCTTTTAATGATTAGCTAAAATTAAAATTGTGATTTATAAAAGCTAATTCCCAAAGCAAAAGTTTACTTCAGCGAGTGGCTTCAGAGCAGCTGTGCTGATTTAAGGACTGCCAAGCTCATTCTGGATCTGAGGATGTAGGAGAGATATGATAATGGAAGAAGACAAATGTAGGAACATTTCTCACTGCAGATGAGTGACTCATTCCATTGAAGCTCCGCTCTGGAGCGTCACATAACTTCTGGAGACAAAAGCCACAACATCCAGAATAGAGAAAGTTCATCTGCTGAATAAAGGGGATAAATATATATATACCAAATGTGTTCATTAATTATTTCCGATTGGGCTTGTTTCCATTAGTTTGAATTAAGTAAATGAAAAAGTTAGCAATGTTGATATAATGTATCAGTGTTGAACGTATTTGTACTAACATTGATGACAAATATGTTGTGTTGCAGAAGTTTAGAATTGACCATCTAAACTAAATAGCTCAATTAAACAAAAATGCTGAACACAAACATACACATATATATGATCATACACTTTCTGAATCCTTTTGCAGTTAATAAAATGTAAAAATCCTCAAAATGTAATTGTATACCACTTTTTTGCAGTTGTTTAAAAGCAGCTTCACAAACAAGAGGCCTAATGAGGATCACCATAATTTTCATTTTTATTAATATTTTAAAACATGAAGTGAAAATAGAATTACAATGTACAGTTAACTTAGGAACCATATAGTTGATTTTGAAGTTAGGAAATATGATATTCTTTGTTCTGAAAGAATGACTGAATGAACTCACAGAGAGAGATGCGTATATATGTGATTTCTATGCCCATTCAGACCAATGCAGGGTCACTCACTCACTCATTCACAACTGAAACTAGAGTATTTGAAGTAATTCCATGAAAGCACAGATAGAAAAGTTACATTTCACTCAGAAACATCTGCACCCAATCCAGTGCTACCTGCTCCATTATCACACTGTTGACAAATAGAAATACTATAAAATGCATGGATCTTTTGTTACATTTATTACATGAAAATATGAATAACTTATATCACTTATCATATTCAAAAAAGTTGTTCCATACAAATTCAAAATGTACTTTATGTATTGAGAAGGAGAAGCTTTTTACTTTTTAACAGCTATGGTTTATCCCACTTTATAGAGTCTTGTGTTGATCATGGGTTGTTGTTATTGTTGTAGCTAAATGTGAATGTTTCTCTCTGCTCATCTCAAAGCTAAGCAGCTAAGTCCATCAGTGACTGAATTATTTGCATGGTTTCAGAGCAAAAGCTTTTGGATAAAGCTGGAGGAGACAAAGTGTGGACAAAGTCATCCGGATGAGAATATTTAGTATACAGGCTGAGACATCCGAGACTGTTTTCTCATGCATTACATTGGTGCATGTTTTATTTGCCTGTGGATCTTCAAATACTGTTGGTTTCTGAGCTTTTGCAAAACTCAACAGCATGCCAGTGTTTTGCGGCAAATCTAAACACCTCTCTTTGACATTTGTAAAGATGTATTTAACAGCAAGAATAACAGCTTAAAGTTTAGTAAATGTAAATATTCAAATGTGTTTGGTAAAAATGGTATGTTTCCAAAAGATCTCAATTGGTATTAAGAACATTACCTGGAAAGTCACAATGTTCAGTTCCTTACAGTTTAAGGGGAAGTTAGTTATATGACCCTATGGGAACTGTCAAAAATGTAATTGCTTTTGTAAGGTTACATAAGACCAAAGAATTATCATTACAGGATGATCCCCTGACATCATGTTTAGGAGCGACAAACAGTAGCTCTTTTATAACCATATGAAAACATTATAATAATGTCCTAAATATAATTTAAAGGTTAGGAACTGTTGTCACCTTCACAGTATGTGACATTAAAAAGTCATGGAGATGTTGTCTACTATGGAGATATGTTTTAAAACAAAATTCCAATCATTCAAAAATGCAGTGTAAGAAACTAAATTATGCATTTGTGTGATCTGGTTGAGAAGACCTAACTAAGCACAGGAACCAACTAGGGCTGCTATCTTTTCACATGCATGTCGGGCAAAACGAGCAGATTGGAATGACAATGCATAGAGCTACACCTTTTTTTCGAGAGAGCCAATCATGTATGCCTTAAATCTCTAAACTCCCAACAGCTTTGACTGATGCTGTCTGATTTGTATTCCTTAGGTCATTTCTCTATGGGAGGAGACTGGTCTGAAGAAGCTTTCAAAGGCACATTCAGATTTCAAATCCTGGCTTTATGTTTCTGAAATGGCCCATGATAGAAAGAGCTCTAGAGCTCTCTACTATTATGTAGCAATCTTAGAGTAAACTTTAATGCCTTTCTTTTAGAATGATCAATTCCAAATTAAGTGTAAACAATAACTCTTTACTCTTAATTCACATTTCATAAGTTATATGTTGGTTGAATCTAATGTACTACTTGACAAATGTTTATACCTTTTCAGTAATTCTTCTTTTACTGAAATACTTTTAATGGTTAGTTAGAATATTAACATAAAGTGTGAGTAAAATTAAAGGTCATTGAGTGGGTTAAAACGTAATATTATCATTAATAATTAACATTATAATTTCATTGGTCTGTGACAATGAATAATGGTAAAGATAAAACCTTATAAATAAATTATGGAGTCAGATATATGAATTTATGTGAATAATTAAAAATCCTTTAGCACTGTTTTCAACACAGAACAAGTCCTGACTGGTATCTGTTTTTGGAGCAAGCAGCGGGACCTTTACAGCAGTGAAATAAGTTGAAGGAGCACCTCAACTGTACATAATCAGGAATCAAGTTCACATTTAGAGACCTGTAAAACAATAATGGGATCATTAACTGTGTCTTCTTTTTTATTTATCTTTACTGTTACAGACACTGTGTGAATACTAAATATGGTGATCAGCGATGATAAATGTGCCAGCTCTCCTCTAAACTAATTAAAACTGCAAATAAATATATTATGACCCATGCAAGCTTTAAAAATCCTACAGTTTGTAACGATGGAAAAATGTGGGTGTCAAGCAATTAAAGCAGCATATTTTAACTCAATAAAACCCTCCTACATTCCTAGCAACTCAGTGGCTGCTAAAATCTCTGGATTAAGAACGATGTAATATAAAATTGTAGCTAAAATAAAAATCAAAGTACGCCCTTTTACTGAGGACTTTCTCTAGCTGCACAAGGCAATTGCCATGGATGTACCTGCTTTTACTCTTTTGATCCAGCTCAATTTCTTCCATATCACTGATAGACAGAAAATTGTTGGTGTCTGCTGAGAAAAAAGCTCTTGGAAGTCAACAATACTACAGTAGAGGTAAGTGTTGAGTTAACCATGAGTTTACCTGACGCTTCCTGTATGTTGACAAACCAAGGCATTTTAAGTAATGCTAGTAGGTAAATAAATGTAATGCTACAGATTTGCCATATATGTAATAAAAAGATGATAGTTTAACACATAGTACACAACCTGATTGGAGGACTCACAGAATTAAGCATTGCACACCATGAAATCCTAAAATCAGTGTGAATTTTTGAGCCTTGCATGGACATTAATTATTAGTTTCACTGAAAGCAGGCATACCAAAAAATATGGGTTTTTTTTTCTCAATTACAGAAAAATACCAATAAAAAGTGTTTCAGATTCAGACCCCAATCAAGCATGGCATTCACCAAAACCTGATCCTTTGAAATTGAAGGAAAAATATAGCTACTGCTTTCTATAACTCACTTAAATAGAGTTTCTGATATGTCAGTATGTCCCACTGTATCTTGACTTCAGGAACTTGTTGACCACTACAAGTGCATACCTCAGTGCAGAGTGACACGGGTCTGTTAATGCAGCGGTCATGGATACTCAGAGCACACTGGCTAAGTTTCCAAAATGTTGCCACAGTGACATCGAACATTTTGTGGGGGAATAACAATCCCAGTGATAACAGACCAGGATCTCAGGCATGTGTCTATTTAAGTACTGGCGATCATTAAAAATTTTTTTTATTACATTAAATTAAAGTAAAATTAAAAACATTGCTAAATCCGTCATTTAACATATCTACTGTGGAGAAAGAAAAACAAACAACGGATTGCATGTTGCCTTATTCATCACAAAATCACCAGATTACCTCATGTAATGTCTTAAGCTAGGGTGTTAGGTTTATTTATTCTTACTTAACAAGGGGGTTTAAAGGGACAATTTAGTCAAAATGTCCTGCAACAAAACCCTGTAAATAGATGGAATTACTTTATACAAAAAAAAACACTACAGCGATCTTTACACATTTGCATGATTAAATGACATTAGCATATGCATTCTGACATCATAGCTCATCATGGGATTTGTGTGAACACTTACACAGATGTCATAAAATCACTGGCAATGAAAATGAGTTAAAAGCAACCACCCAGAGACACATTACACAGCTATCTGATGGGATTTCTGTGTGAAAGGAGCTCAGGTCTGTCAATGCAAGCCTCCTCTGATATATGCCTGATAATAAGAACCGAAGCATCTTTGAATTCGGGATTTGACACAATGAGATGATGTGACACAAAAAGCCTAATTTTCTCAGAGCTTTTCTTTGGGAGAAAGGAAATTCATGCTTTTCAGTACCACATGATCTCCAAATAGATTTTGTAGAAATCAAAATGGTTTCTTAATTCATGACACAACACAAAATTTTGTATATATACATATATGTGTCGTGTCATAAATGTATATATATAAAAAGTGTGAGTGTTTTCTTGTCATTTCTCCTGTTAATCTGCTAACGAAAAACAGAACTTTATGTTCATACAGCACCTTCTGATCATTGACTGTTTCTAACATAGTGTGACGTTTCGTTTGAAGGGTAAAGGAGGCTCAGAATGGGCATCACTTTCAGGTAATCAAAAAGTTACCTGCGAGGCGGAACATAGACGTAACACAGATAGATGTCTGATTGGCGGAAGAATTAAATGTAATATCTCCTAAGCAAATACATTTACAAATAATTCACCCTCTCAGAGTGTTTATGACGATCAAAAGTAGTTATCTGAAAAAAAAAACATTGTAGCACCAAGGGTGTAAACAACAAACGCTAGGCAGTTTTAACATTGGATTGAATGAGAACCTGCACACTTCTGATTCAACCCGTTTTAGACCCTTTTGTGGACCCTTCAGTCACTTCTTATTGTGCATGGGCAAAGAGACCAGGAGGTTACTGCTTGCCTCTGATCCGTTTTGAAGATGCTTACGTTGTTATATAACTGGAGTCATGTGATAGATTTTCTTGAGTCATCTGTATGTAGAGAGTTTGCCAGAAAACTATGCGACATGGAATAGACACTGTTTTGCAGATGCTCTTGCCACAGCCTTCTTATTTTTGCATTTTTGGTCCAGTTCTGAAGATGAAAATATCCTTTCCCCATTGTATTTCTGTGCATAATGAACAAACGAGTCTGTTATTACCTCACGTCAATCACAGGCAGCTTCCTCTTTTGAGCCAAAAGTCACAACCATTTCTCAGCTGGACAGCTTGAACTTGTTCTGAGACGACGGTTATTTCAGTACCCAGTCAGTTCAGTTAGCTGCATACATTAATACATAACTATTAAGGGTACCGTTGGCAATTTTTAAAAAGCTAATGTGGAGAGTGAATTTAAGTGCCCAAGCAAACTCATTGGGTTTTCAAACTTCAACACTGGCTCTTATGAATCACCTCAGCAATAGAAAAGATGAGAGATTTGCTTGTTTGGTTCCTTAGTTCAGCTTTACAGATATTGCGTCTTCTAGGATTTACAGTTAAAGTGCTATTATAGTCTATTGGTCCAACATCAATGGAGTACACATGAGCACTCGGGCAGCTAGAGGCGTTCAATATTGGCTGCAGAGTGTGAACACTAGGAATGGAGAGGCTCTCAAAATCCAGAAGACCTCTTCCATCTGTGGCCTCTCTTGGAAACGACATTACACATATTGCTCCATTTACCACTGTTCCTCAATGTGACACCCCGGACTAAAGGAAGCACCTGCGCAGAGAGCTGGATATTGATTCTTTTGAAGCATGAAATGCATTTCATATTAAGCAAATGGTAGGGCTTTCAACCCATTTAAAAATCAATACTGTGTCTCTTAAATTGTAAGTACACTACAGAAAGAAAGAAAAAACAAAGGAAAATGTTACTTTTGTTTGAAAAAGTCCTAGCATTACGATAATATATTTGAGAAGAAAGAAAACATGCATAAAAAAACGAACACAAAGGGGGGAAATGTGAATTTTTTTTCTTAGAGTAAGAATACAGCATAAAGTTAAATATTCATGTATTAAAAGAAATTCAAGGAAGAAATGAAACCCATGACAATTGAGCAAGCTTTTCATGCATTTCACTGTTCTAGCATGTAGCCGTACAATCACTTTTGAGTATCTTAGTTTCCTGTGTGAAAGATGATTCTTGATCAAGTTTCTGGAGTACACATGTCATGTTATTAGCTAATCAATCTTTGCAGCTCCTTACTGTAACAGTATATGCAACACATATGCTCAAGCCCCATTGGTGACTAAACAGGATTCCCTCCTTCTCCCCTGCACCTCACATGTTTATCACAAGACCCATAGCCAAGGACGCTTCCAGGCCCTGGTACCCCTCTCCGCTGTACTCGCTACATGTGCTTGGGACACTGGTTTAATTCTACGTGAAACAATTTCAATCAATAGTATGTAGCTGTTTTAATACTTAATGTTAGCACACTCAATATCTCTGACATTGTTTTTTATATTTAACTACAACAACAGGTCATTATAATATTTTACCAACACAGTCTAGCAGAGTCTTTTATAATGGCTATTACAATTTAATCTATTGATTCGGGTTTTAAACCCTTTTGGTGACATTCATATTATTGTTACTCAGATAGTTTTGGTAGATCTGTTGGACCGTTGTATTTTGGGGGTTTTAATTCACACAATCAAACAATTTTTGTTCCAAGACCAGCGAGTCTCAATTTGAAATTATAATTTTCCTTTTGATGAGAACTGAAAATGTGTCCCACAGACCCCAACACCATACAAGGGTTTATGGGCAGCCCATTTCATGCATTTTTTTATCCACTTACAATCGTTCCAAGAGAAGATTAATATTTGTTTGTTTGTTTTTTTTCTCTATTTTTAATTGTAATTTTAAATGTATAAATGCTTAAAAAGACAAGGGGGTGAAAGCTATGGTTCATTTGACAATATATTCCTTTATTTAGATAGCAAATAAATATAGTAAATCAACAACAAGAAAAAAAAAGAAATCTGTTTTGAAGTTTTTAAAAGACACACTAGTCAGACACAAAATCAGACTTAGCCAACGTCTCCATGGTTAGGATGCTCTTTTCTTCTAACTCAAGTCCCAAGTGTTTTACAGGACTAATAATGTGCCAGTTGATTTGGCATTTTGATTAATAAAAATGATCATCAACAATAATCACATTCACCTTCAAAGATGCTGCATATTTGGCCCATTCTTGCATCTCAGATATGTATTCGATTCATAAAAATGTATGAAATCCAAGTTCAAAGTCTGGATCTGTTGAACATGTAGAAACTTCAAAGCAGATGATGACATCCCTCTGTCTTATCTTTTACCATCCAATAATGTATGAAGCACAAATGAGTGTGTCCGTGTCATTTAGAGGGGCTATACTACATCAGACACAAACACTCACATGCCAAGATCCTGGAGTTCCCATGGTAACCAGGGCTGTGCCCATTAGCCTTCTTCACTGAAGGAAGAACCATGAAGGCAGAGTAAGGGTGAAAGGAAGTAAGGTTGAATCAGAAGATGAGAGAAAAATATGATGCAAACACTTCTAAAGGTAAAGGAGGTTGAAGTGAACCTGCATTTTAGTAAAAATGTTCTGCCATTTTAACCAATTTCCTTTGGGAAACGGGGCGCTTCTCTATGGCTTTTATACTGTTCAAAGGTGCACAACAGGTTTCTTTTTTTCACAATAGGGTGCCTCCAAATCTATTGAACTTTAAAGCTTTCTTAAAATGGCCCTATTTATGATTTTAAAAGGTTCATTATTTGGCTTTGGCAGGTTGACAACAGGTTGACATGCATACGAGCTCACACAATTATGTTTAATATAAGATTTATTTCATCAGACTTGTCTATGACTCCCAAATGATTAATTCTGTGACTCGTTTGTACCACATCACTCCTTTAAATGAAATAAAATGCAGTAATCAGGGGTTGGTGGATCAATGTATCATTACTATATATGCAATACTGTTATGGAAACAAAATAATCAATTCTCACAAAGTAATTTTAATACTCTTTCTGTTTTGCTTGCATTTAGCTTCGTTTTAATGTTATGATAATAGTAGGTCGCTGAATAAGAATTATGAACATATGTGTGTGGACTATAAATGTATCTATTTCTATGGGGACTACATAAATAAATTTAGATCCACACATATGTTCAAACTTTTTATCTGGTGCATTAATCAGGGTTTCTGCAGGGTCTTAAAAAGTTGCAAAATGTCTATAATGTAAAAGACCAAATGTTGAGCCTTAAAAAATCTTACATTCATTTCTTTAGTAGAAAAGGCTAATACACACGCAAATCGTGATAGTGATGCTTAGTGTTTGAGAAAATGCTTTGGAACACTCAAAAAGTGTATAAAAGTGATTGTTAGGGTTGAGATTGAAAAATCTTACTTTTGTGAGGGTTTTGATTTTGTGATTTAGGTATTAAATTTAACTTTTAATGGTCTGAAAAATGTCTTAAAAAGATTTAAATCTGACGTTACGAAACCTGCATAAACATTGATCATCCAGCCTCATCTACGACTCCTCATTTATTTCTCACTATGACCTGACCAATGAAGTCACAAAACATCCAGGTACAGTAAAGCAGAGATGGACAGAGAGTTATGGTTAGAGATAATATAATGGTGCAAAAAAGCTAAATCTTCACTTATTCATGCACAACAAATGTGTACAGACAAATGTGTACATGGCAAGGAAAAGCAAAAAACCAAACACATTAATTGGATGGAAAGGTTGAAATCTTTGACCCACCAAGAATCCTTTGGAAAAAATATACATGTTTGGTAGTAACTTTGATTCCTGTACTCCTCAAATAGAACAGCATCATTTGTTTTCAATCAATTGAAATGCTAAATAAAGCTCATTTCTATTCATACATTTCGATTTTGCAGTTCCTCATGGATGCTCCTCATGCCTCAGGTCTTTTATTTAGTGGTTAAGCCTTTTTCTAGTTACTTCCATGCATATATTACAGGAATCAGACCACTGCCTCATTATCAGAGCATCATTTTCCAAAGACAAACAGGACTACTGTGTTATTCTGCTTCTTTTCCCTCTGAGTCCTTATTTGCCTTTAATCAAGAGATTAGAGAAAGGACATACATCAGTGAATAAAGTCTTGTGGATAATTACTGAAAACTGTTAGCATTTTTATTTACCATTAAAAAGAGCATAGTCATGATGTTTCCTTTTAATTTGATTCTTTAAAGCCAGGCTTAAGCTGACATAATGGCTGCATTGTCAGAAACATTACAACAAGACTCTTGGGAGTCCTTTGGGTGAGAAAAAGAAAATTAAGGGAAATGTGTCATGTCTAGAGTTAAAAACAACTAGAGTAAAAAAACATTTATAAAAAACGCAATTGTGCAATTATATGACATACACGTGATTAAACATCTTTTACCACCAATGTAATGCCACCTATTATGGCATTATCTAATACTAATCTTACGGGTCTCCAACAACAATACAATTCATTTTAATAAAATACTTTTGTTTAAAAAGGGCAATTTTGCATCAGATTCACTCAGTTTCAACAAGGTTTGTTCCTAACAAGGATAGCAGCACAGAAAATCACATAATATTTTATCAGAAGGCATTAATTAAATACAGTGCTTACTCTCTAAAGTAATACAGAATCAAATATACGTGGAATATCTGACAGGAATATTCTATACAATGTCATCCCATATTGATTTAAGCGGTTTTTGCCAAATTATAAAACCAAACAAAATGCTTCTAGATTTTCAAGTAATGAAAATCATATATGAAAAATATATCATATAACTTCCTAGTAGAAGGCCCCAAGCTTCTCATCCTGAAATACCTGATTCGGCAAGAGTTGTCCCTCTGTTTTTAGCATGTAGTTCACATATACCTGTCAATCATTAGTGATAGGGGGTATGGTGGGGGAAGAGGAGTTTGTAATGTTCTAAACCGCTCTGTCTTAAAACAGCTCAGAACTTTGATACTATTTTACTTGCATTTTTTTTACAAAGAAAGAATTGAAGAATTTGAACAGCTGTGTAAAATGTGCATGTTCACATCGTTCATGCACACTTAGATCATTAAACACTTTCCAAAGGTGGAGTTATGTAAAATCTGTTATTGGGGTCAACAGTCTCAAACTGATCCCTCACTTCAGACTCACATTGGATTTACTCATGGACATGTCACCAGTTCATTGGCACATTCAGGGGATTTGAATCCACTAAGGGTAGATCCAGTGATCAAGCAAAGTAGCAGTGCAAGCTACAAGTCTTCATCTTCATGTCTGCTTTCTTCCCTTTCGGGGTCACCACAGCAGAATGAACCGCCAACTCTCTGGCATATGTTTTACGTGGTGTATGCCCTTCCAGCCACAACACGTCGCTGGGAAACATTCACACACACACTTTACCACTATGGACAATCGTTCTTACTCAATTCACTTATACTGTGTGTCTTTGGACTTGTAGGGAAAGCGGAGCACCCGGGGAAAACCCTCACGATCATGGGAAGAACATGCAAACTCCACACAGAAATGCCAACCGACCCAGTCGAGGCTCGAACCAGCGACCTTCTTGCTGTGAGACGACCGTGCTACCCACTGCGCCACCGTGACGCTTAAGCTACAAGTCATCAAGTGGTATTCATTAAAGTTACAAAAACACACATCACTATAAATGTATATCAGTTTACTTTTTTTAAACTTAGGAAACTGATTGCCTTATTTATTCAAAGCAAGTAGGTTTAATAATTGTATACAGCTAAATTGAATTGATATTAGAGTAATTTACTGATAAATATTAAGTTATATATGCATGCTCAATCTCATGTACTAAACATTTTGTAAAAATGTACTTAAGTTTTATTAGTACTCTCAAATATTTTTGAAACATCTGACCAACACTTAACTATTTTAACTAAACTCAACATCTGAGTAAAATAGAGTAAACATAATCTAATTTCTCAAGTAAAGTATACCGTTTGATAATACAGTGAAGCAGATAACACAGAACTAGAGCCAAACTGAGGCAGAAGTTTTGAAGCAGGACAGAAGGGCTTGAGATGCTATCTATGAGTCTCCTCCCACTAATGTCACATATAACTCAAGCCTGCAGCACAATCTGAACCAAAACAACTTCAATTCATTACCAGCAGAGCCATGGATATAAGGAAACGAAGTAATCTGCCTAAGTGTAACCGATTGCATCTCTGTTCTACTTGAACTCTGCACAGTATGCGCAGCATGTGCTAATCAGCTTTACGTGAATCGTGTGCTTCATTCATCTGATCACACTTTTCAAGCTTGTCAGCATTACTGTAAAACACTGCAAACCAGGGTCACTGAAAATGTGTTGTTCTGCTCACAACATCACCTGAATGAATATTTTATAGATGAGATTTGCTGCAGAGGGTAGTTGAGATCGACAGGTTTTCGCATATGTCATTCTTCATATGACTGCAGTGATTTGAACATAGAATTCTGACACTCCTGCTTTACAGAACTACCTTATAACCAGATTAACAATCTGCATAACTAAACCGCCATGCGTATGCTGAGTTTCTGAATACTCATAACCGACTTCAAATGTATGCAATATTCCATTAAAATGTTAAAATTGTATAGCATAGTTTATTCATTTTTTCTGTATGTGTGAAGGCTGAAAAAAGCATTTACTCTAAATGAAGATGAAGCTTTAGGTAACAAAATACAGAGCTGCGGAATGGTGGCAACCATAATGGAGAATGTACTTGCTCAAAGTCATATCCAGGGGTTCTCTTTATGAAAGAGTAAAGAGATGGTCTACAAGACTGTTATCACAGAGCCTCTTCTAAAGACGATGCCTAGGAATGCTAACAACAAGGATCACTGGGACTTTGTCCTTTAATGAAAATTCTCAAATGAAATTTCACTTTTCATGTATTCTCAAATGAAAAGTGAAAGAGTCTCAAACATTCACCAGCTCTATGATGTCATCCTGGAGGAGTAAATGAGGAAATCAGTGGCAAACATTGAAGCTCATGCAAACTCTATGTCAAAATCAGGTTAAGGAAGTGCTGAAAAATGACAGTCGCTATAAAAAATGTTGAATATGTGGGCTCAATTTGGACATTTACTCTTAAGGTTGTGCTCGCCTTTGTTATCATGCAGTTGAACATTAATGACATATTACACAAGCTGCACTTTTTTTTTTCAACAACATAATTCAAATGAGAGAATTCAGGGAAAAAAAATTAAATTCAAGATTAAAAATCTACTTATTATTACCATTATGACTAATATTAAGCCATGTTTAACTTACAAATAAAATAATATTTCTTTTTAAGGAAAATTAACATGTTTTAAAAATAATAGAGAGGTACACTACTTTTTTGGCGGAGCATTTGAGATGATTTAAAGACATTGTTTATGATAAATACAACCATTTGAAGGTTACTAAGGGGGCAATCATAGTCTAGAGAGGTATACCAAAGGTATCAGCTACATGGTAGACGTAAGGGAAAAACTGGTCTCTTTACAGTCAAATCAAAGCATGAAGTTTATTTCTGCAAACCTTCTGTATTAAAAGTTCATAAGAAAAAGCTAATTGCTGAAAATATTTTCTGCCCAAAATACTACAGAATACTATATCATCTGCCACAACCAACTGGAAAATTTACTATACGCCAAGCTAAACACATAGGGTCCTCATTAGTATATTTTCAACATTTTGCTGTCATTGGAGCACATGTATGATGCTCTAGAGGCAATTGTAATGATGAATTTGAGCAGGACATGATTCTGATGACAAAATAAAGTTTAGGTACTCTTACTCTATGAGCACACTTATATGTTGAAAACATGATTTTGCTTTAAAACTGGAGTTTTATTTTTAGGTTTTCTTAGAAAGGAAACAAATCAAAAACAAACTTAACAATGAAGTGCATAATGAATCAATGTTAACATTATAAGGCAATAATTTAACAAGTATTTCATCCATTATATTTTACAGTCTTGATTTAGTCAGAAACAGCAAATCTATTAACTGGTTGTCGGTGTTTGAGAATCATTAGAAGCAGCAGAACAGAGGAAATATTTGGAAGTCAAGTCGTTTCATTTCGTCGACTTCAATAATCAATTCAATGCCATGTCTATGGAGTCAGTACAGTCCACACAGTAATTATCCAACTTTGGTATCTCTCACCCCTCGTGTGACTCTCTTTTAAACAAGCGCTTTAAATTACACCAGGAAATATTTTACCTCTGAAATCATGTATTTTTCCCAGTGTGAGTGGGTGAAGCCATATAATTCATTCATTCATCTTCTTGTAAGCTTTCTTTTGTCCCTTTAATTTCAGGGGTTGCCACAGCGGAATAAACCACCAACTCACGCAGCTGATGCCCTTCCAGCTGCAATCCACCAACAGGTAACATCCATACACACTCATAAATTATGAACAATTTTTATTTACCCAATTCACCTGTACCGCATGTCTTTGGACTTCTGGGGGAAACCGGAGCACCTGGAGTAAACCCACATGATCACAGAGAGAACATTCAAACTCCACGCAGACATGCCAACTGACCAAGCTGAGGCTTGAACCAGCAACCTTCTTGCTTCGTGCTAACCACTGCGCCACCATGATGCCCATAATGTAATATAGTATAATACAATATGTCAAAATGTAAAATAAGTCATTAACAAATGACTTGAATAATAATTATAAACATCATATTGTAGATTAATTCTTTGCTACACTACTATAGTCTATGTATTTATTATTTTAATTTTATTATTTAATTTTCAAAGTGAATTCATCTTAAAAGCATGAGTAATATTAGGTTATAAAAAATAAACTATAGTTTTACTATACTGTACAATCTCTCTCATAGATTTTGTTTACATTATTCCTTTTCAATTCACCAAAGAGCTGCCGGAGACCACCTCTGCTATCATTTTTATATACATATATGTTATGTTTACAAAGTCTTTTGGGAAAGCATAACACATAACCACATCACATAACGTGTCCGGTCCAACATAAAGTGCAAACACAAATATGTGAACACTCACCCGAATGTTACACTGACATGGACAGATATGACACCAGAGTTGCTAAATTTCACGAGTTGCATCTAAATATAATTTTAGCTCATTTAATATTTATTTTGACCTCGTGTAGTTGAAGGATAAGCAAGACGTAATAAGCTGTGGTGTTTGTTGCATGTGTTGCCAACGGCTGCATGCTATTTACATTATGCTATAAACAAGAGTTATTTAACACATATAAAATGATTCGAATTCATAGAGCAGCAGACTCAGTTGAGACATCCGTGTTCTTGTCTCTCATCAGGCCATGCATACTAAATGCATGCAGTTACAACTGATCAAAGAGCAGAGGTGTTTAGTTCTCTGTTCTTCTGAGCTATATGGTATTGTGTTAAAGTAGCAATGCCAATTAAAGATACATCAAAGCATCTGTGTCTCTGAACAAAGTAAAGCAGCTAAAGAGAAATCTACAGCTGGACACAAAATACCCCTACATCACACAAGTCAGTATTATCTGCAAGTTCTTTCATCTTTACATCTCACTTGATTATATATAATTAAATATTTCAAACATGTATAGGTTATTTTAATTTCATAATTATAAAGTGTTACAATATTGACTGTATTTGTTTCCGGATGTCAACAATGTTTTCATGAGTTCACACAATCAAATATTTATCATGCACAGGATTAGACAATGTTAGTTGTATATGATATCTTTAGGTCTCTTTTCCCTTGTGTCTCCTACCTGTGTCCACTCTCTTTCTTTCACGTGTTTCTGATTGTATTCTGTTTAGATGCACTACTTACCATTGGTATACCTAGTTCCCCATCAGTCGGTCACTATGACTTATGTCGGTGACAACTATGACAAGCTCAGCTAGGAGCACTCTACTCTCTCCATACTATTTCAAAATGCCAATCAGCGAACGCGCTGATGGTCAGGTGATCACACCGTCCCGCATAAACCGGACACAAGTTTCTCTTCCTGTTTTTTTTTTTTGCTGGAAGCCTACTCTCGACACGCGAGCAACTCAGGTAAAGACACCACAGAGAACAGTGGATTATTACCTTGTGTGTGAATTATTGGAGATCTGATGAGTCGATGGCAACCAGCGAGGTTTTTCGCCCGGACCCAGAAGGCTGGAACTGCTGCACACCCCAGACTTCAGCTCTCACTGCCTTCCACTAACAAGTAAGAGCACTTGTTTTGCCGGTCGACTGTTTGTAGCATGTTCCACGCATGTCGCGACCATGCAAGTCTGTTGGATGCAGTGGATCGATTGCATTGACGAATAGCCATGATCATTGCTTCGGTTTTCTTGGGCATAGACATGCTGAGGCAACGATTAAGGGATCAGACTGTGTGGATTGCACACTTCTGTACGGCAACGCACTTAAGGTTAGGTTGGAGTACTTTCCCGCCCTGTAAGATTCGACGAGTGCATGTCTCCGGTGCCCAGAGGAGTCGAGCAGGAGTCATTCGCGGCTACTCCGGCCGCACAAGATTCCCGCTCCCCAGGTGTGTCCGCTATCCACCACAGTGAGTTATCAGATGATGTGCTGCTTGCATCTTCTGAGGACACCTGTGCGGCTGATGATGCGATCTCCATTGCGGCATCGGGGAGAGAGACGGCGCATCTCCCAAAGAAGACGTATATCGCTCTACCCCTCTGGGATGATGGCAGATTGTGCTGCGGAGGAGATGGCCAAGTCATTTACACGGGCCGCCAGAGAGATCTGCAGGCTGGATGCGTGGTTTGTGGGGTCGCGCCGGGAGGATACCCCCCAGCCGCCTCCTACCCCGTTCTTCCTGGAAGTGCATCGGGAACTGACACAAACTTGGAAGGCAAAAAGCGAGGTTGGTCAGTCTCCCCTCTCACGCTCTCCTTGACGACGCGGTAGCTAGGGGGTACGAAGCGATTCCCCAGATAGAGCAGGCACTGGCGTTGCACTTATGCCCGGGTAACCCTGCCATTTGGTGTTATCAGCTGAGGCCTCCATCCCGCCAGCTAAGCCTGTCGTTGAACCTGACTTTGACACCACGTTGGAAGACACATGGCAGCTCCCCTTCTAAGTCGGTGCCCCCAACGCCCCTGCCAACATCATCAGGTTCCATCGTAAACAGCTCTAGGACAGGCCGGCCAAGGAGTCCAACTGTTGCGCGGGCTTCGCAACCTGCCTGCGCCCCCTTGGATGGAGGAGGTGCCACCACCATCAGGCAGCGGACCCACAGGTCAGATCTCAGTTTTTCATTAAACACGCAATACTTAAACTTCCTGGTTTATGTGCGTAGCCAGGAGACTTGCATTGCAGATCCGAATGCAGTTCTCATCTCATTCTGATGCAGTGTAGTCCGGATGGGTAGGTCTCCAAATAGGCTCCATTTGGACCCCACCGCTAAGTCCGCTAGTTCGTCTGCAATGCTCATACCCACTATTCGGCACGATTACCGACTGCCAAGCAGCCAAGCCGCCCAGGTTCAACAGGGTTCTAATAACCTCTGTCTCAGCCACAGAGGCCCCGGTCCTGTGCGTGGAGATTGATTCCCTTCTACTCAAAGGTGCAATCGACCCGGTCCCTTCTCTCAAAAGGGAAAGAGGGTTTTACGTCCCATATTTTCTAGCTTCCAAACGTACAGAAGGGTTGCGTATAATCTTCGACTTGCATCGTCTGAACGCTCATCTTCTGAGACTTCCATTCAGGATGATATCTCTCAGGCGTATGGTCCACGTGATCACGTGACCATCAGCGCATTCGCTTATTGGCATTTTGAAATGGTATGGAGAGAGAATAGCGCTCCTAGCGGAGCTTCCCATAGTTGTCACTGACATAAGTCTCTGTTCCCTATTCAGGGAACGGGGGTTACGAAAGTAACCATTACGTTTTTTTTATGCTGATGTACTATACTTTCTTAGCTCTCAGCTTTGCTGTTGCCTAGTCCAGTGAAGGCAACCTGAGCACTTACTGTCTCGAATTGTGCTTTTTTACCCAAGAGAGGTATTTTTGCTTACCTCTGTTTAAAAGCAGTTTTATTTAACTTTTGGGAAAACAAATTATTGAAAATGACTTCTAACAATCATCACATCCACCATTGGATCTTTACAGTCATTTTTTAATCTCTTTGGAGTGTTGATGAGGCAGAGTTTATTTAGATGTTTTAACTATCTAACTTGATCCACCCAAAAACACATGTTTATCTTTATCTGTTGTCTGTATCCCTTCATTAAAATTTTCAATACAAATAAAATAAATACTTGAATAAATGTATAAAAAAACAAAACTATGCATCCTTTTCAATCAAATAAATTCCCAGTGATTCACATTTTAATATATACATATAATCTATAAACAGAAAACAGAAGCATAAAGTCATTTTAAGTGTAGTTTTTAAAGTGCATTTTAATATCTGAGTCACACCTAGTTAAATTTTTTTACAATTAAAACAATTCATGCGTCTTCAATTATGACTAATAGGCAAGTACAGAATATGAATGGATATGTTAAAGTCAATTGTCATCAGCTATTGTTCTAACTTGAAGAGTTACGATGACTTTAATCAATAGAATTAAATTATGATGAGTTGATTGATGTAGTGAATGTAAACCTTCTAATGACACCTCTGTCACCATGAGTTTTATGGGTATAAAACCCAATATATAAATCCCCATATATTTCATATCGTATATATTGCCTATTCCAGGGTTAGCAAAGACAGCTTCAAACATTCATTTGATCAGGTGTGGTACCTGAAGGCTAAAGCTAAATTGTGCTGGACTACAGCTCTCCGACACCAGGGTTGAACTATACTGGATTTTTTTTTCTTTCTATCTATACAATGTTGATTTTGTTTTTGTTGGACACATCTCAAGATACTTGCAAATTATAAACTTGATTTGAAAAACTAAATTCACTTAACCACATTTCTGGTTGTGCCATACTTAAGTACTTAGCAAGTGCTCTTCATTGAAAATGCATATTTTAGCAAAGCACAGGTCTAGAGGAGTCTGTTTACTTCTGTGAAAATCTCACAATTATCTCAAAACAAGAAGCATAAAAGGAAACATTGCTCATCAAGCCTCAGGATCATTCCATGTGAAGGGCTTCTATATGCTTCACAATCAGATTTCCCACAGCATCCTGGCTCTCTGTAATATGCTTCAGCAGTTAATTAACAGCAGGATTAATTATAAATCTCTGTTGTTTGACTTTTAATGAAAGTAGACGATTCGGCCATGTTCAGACATAAAACGATAGGATTTAGAGAAACAGAGCAATGCTTGTGAGGCGGGGGCATGATGAAACCAGAAGAAACATAACACTCAATTACAGGTCCTGTATTGTGACCGACTGCTCTCTACCTCAGACCCAAAGCATCCAGAAGACTATATGAGGAAATATGTAGAGAAGGCAATGAAATCACAACAACCAACACGGTTTTAAAACTGTGTAAACAATAATGAAAAAGGGAAGTGAAAGTAAAGCAAATTTTCACAACAGATTCTTACCAGACTTAGATTTTTTGGAAAAAAAAAATGCTACTGATGACACTAGACCTTGTCAAAAGAGTTTGCAACTTTTTATTAATGGTTCTAATTCAAATCACTAAACAACGCAGTTCTAAAACTTTCAGTGTTGTTTTATTGTTGCACAAGCTTGTTTAAGTCAATATAGTGGGTTATAATAGCAAAATGATGTTGTTGTTGTTTTATTTCATGGTGGTACAGATATCTTTCAATAAATGTATCCTTCAGCTGAAGAAATACTTAAAAAAATTATAACAGGTTTATTTAAAACCTGAAGTTTATATCTATCTCAGTGGCTCAGCCACATGAAACACTAACGACCAGTAACCCAGCTGACAAATTTAAGTTATAAGATCGTTCTGTATTTAATGTTGAATAAATGTTAGTTCGTCCAGTTTTTTTTACAATATTTATATATATAAATTACATATACTATATATATATATATATTATATATATTTATATATATATATATATATGTGTCTCTCTATCTATCTCTCTATCTCTCTCTATCTCTCTCTCTCTACTCTCTCTCTCTCTCTCTATCTTCTTCCTCTCTCTCTCTCCTCTCTCTCTCTCTCGCTTCTCTCTCTCTCCTCTCTCTCTTTCTTTTCTTCTCTCTCTTTTTTTTTTTTTTTTTCCCTTGCTGCCCTGTCCTTCCTGCCCCGGCTTTGCCCTTCTCGCCGGCTTCTTTTTGGTCCTCCGTTCCTCCCCCCCCCATTTTTTCCCTCTTTCCTTTGGTTCCCTCTCCTCGCGCCCCCCCGCCCGGTTCCCCCATCCCGTTTCCCTGTTCATTGAGGGGCTCCATTCACTTTCATTTTAATTAAAAGGATGTTTTATACTGTGGGAGTAAACTTGAGTGCCTGGAGGAAACCTACGCAAGCACATATAGAGCATACATAGCTTCAAACTGGTGACCTTCTAATTGTGAGGAAAAAAAGCAGTTAAATAAAACCGCCCAATAATAACTTGTTTATCATCCTAGTGTTTATGAGGGACTCGGAAGGATTCGTCATCTCCTACACAAACAAGCCATCGCACCAGGGAGGCATATCAGATCAGCATTATGGGTTTCTCTGCAATGCAAACAAGAACACCAGCAGGTAAACACGGCTAAATGCATGTGTGCTCAAGTAATAAAGCTCTTGCAAACACAGAGAGTGGAACAAGATCAGCTTTGTGGATTTTATAGATGCAAATAACACCCACACTATTGAGCATGCAAAACGAACAAGCTAATAAAAATATGAACTTGCTCTGTCTCTGACAATAATCTATAATCCTCTCGAGTCTTATCTCCAAGATTTCATGTGCGTACTTTAGGAGTGTTATCCTAGCCAATTGCCATGGTTTCACATTCGTGCAGCATTTAGCTCCTGCAGAGGCCTTCCATTACAAGATTTACATTTTCTTAAGATGTTAGTGTCTTAACAGAAAGACTTCCTACCATCCTGTTCAATAGAATTGCATGGAAGTTAGACATCATTACTCGAGAATTACAGATTGACTCGGGGATGAACACCTATACCAACTCAAACAAAGCTATGTATTAGTTAACATGCACATGTTACTTTACAATTGAGACCAGATATAGAACCTGATATGTTTAACTACAAACAACAATTTCAGATAATAGATAAATACAGTTTTAAGTAATGTGTCTTGAATGAAAAAAATATTAGTATTTTGTTTCAAGGTTTTCAAATATCAATAAAATATATCAAATAAAAAATTTATTTTTATATTATGTTGACAATGCACCGATTAATTAGCTAGATTAAATACATTTTTAAGGTTTAATAGCAAACATATAAAAGTCTTAACTATAATATTTAAAATTTAAGGCTATTTGGTTTAAAACTAAGTTAAACATTTTGAAAATCGATTAAAATTTCTTTAACATTATATTAATGTGTGCCTAAATTATTAATAGAAATAACAAACACATAATATTTCAGATTTTACTGAAAAAGTAAAAAAAAAAAATTTTTTGAAGCAAAAAAAGTTTAAAAAGTGTCCTTTGTATCTAAACAAATTACTGCATAAAAGTAAGTTAAGGAATTTTTCCCAAAAAAATATTTTTTAGTACAGTTCGGTCAGACTGACCATACATGAATCAAAACAAGGAACTTGTAGCCAAATCAGAAGGAACTATTAAAAAACCAACTAGCTGACATTTGGGGATGTTTTATCCAAGACAGCATGCTAGAAATATTTTTTGAACCTTTCTAAACAGAAAGATATGTGCCAAATTGAATAAAATGAAAAAAAAAAGAAAAAGAAAAGCAGAATTTGTCCTTGATAAACTTATGAACTTTCTGTTTATTTTGCAAAATACTGTTCCAAGACAGTTGGACTGCTTCCATGGAGTTTTAAAACAGTGTAGAGGTGTGTATTTTTCTGCTTTATCTTGACAGGCACAAAATAGCACCAGAACTCAAATACATTAAGACCTTGAGATGCTTACATATTTAATCATAATCTGAATCACTTCATACTGTAATTACAAACTAACAGAAATATTCTTCAATTTATTTTGTTGTGAGCTCAATAAATAGCACATTTAAAACACTAGACATCTAGAGCAATACCAACTGTTAATCACTTGTAAAAAATGAAAGTGAGTTACCCAAATGCTCCAAATCCCAGTGTACACACACAGCAGTGAACAAACACAATGTAAACACACATCCGGAACAGTGGGCAGCCATGGCTGCAGTGCCAGAGGAGCGTTCAGAAAAGTGGTGCCTTACACAAGGGCACCACAGCTGTGGTTGTTGAAGATGGAGAGCAAGTGATTCATCCTTTACACCACCATCAACTCACACCACCTTAAACTTGGTGGATCTGGGTATCGAACCGGCCACCTTCTGATCGCCAGTCAATCTCCTTTTCCATCAGACCACAACTGCCCTACTACATGAATAAAACTAATCAATTAAAGAATAGAAAGAAATGTGCTATTTCTCTTTCAGCCACACCATAGCTGATCAGTCCAAAATTAACCCAAACCCAGCCGGTCAGAAAACCTTGTCATGCAAAACTGTCTTTATCACACTAACCTTGGCATGTAGCACTTGTTTGTGATTGCTTGCTAATTAAAGCTAAGAATCTTTATCCTTAAATATGAAGTGCATGATAGATGCCTGTGAGAAATTGCAGTGGCTGCTAATGAATGGCAAGATGTTATAGCAGCTGGGCAAACAAGCAGGAGTGGGAATCCAGGTCAGTAATATAATGCGGTGTCACCGGAAATAAATCTCTGTCAAGGAGAAAGAGAGAGAGCCTCAGCTGCTTGTTTGCTTTGCATTGCATTGGCTTCCCTGCAGCCATTGGGTTTGCATAGCCGTCCTGTTCTCTCTCTCTCCTCCCACCCTACCTCCTTCCCATCCTCTCACTCGCTCCCTCACAGACACACACGCACGCACACATGCATACTCCACCTCAACAAAAGCTAAAGAAAAACTAAAATAAAGTGCAACATGCAACATAGGCAATGCATGATTGAGTGATGCTTTTAGCCTTGAGCAACAAATTCAAAGCAGAACAAACCCACTTTTAGTTTCAATTTCTACCATGAGATGCTCCCCAGAGAGAGCATGTTTTAGAGGATACTCTCCTCTTGTTTATAGCAATTAAAAACATTTACAAGCCATAAGAGTTAACATCCAACAGCAAAACATGAAGGGGATCCATGTTTTTTTTTACAGGTGATTTTTAAAATCTTTTACAATGAGCAAACGGCATGTGAATCCAACTTCACATAGCAGTGGAAAGACAGGATAATGTTCAGATTGTATTATTTACGTTAAAACTGACTTATTGAGTTTGTGTGGAAGGCCTTCCGGAACAAAGTCTCTAAAGACAATGTTAGAAATACTGTATGCACATTGACCATTTAGAATAATTCCGAAATAAAGAGATTTCAGCAGAATTTTTTGTTGTTGTTATTCAATAGTTAGAATAATAATAATTCAATATTGATATCATCTGCATTAAGTTTCCATGAGACAATGTTCTTTCAGGATGATGTTTGAATTAGAAAATAATCCTCTCAACATTTATTTTTTATGTTTCTAGTAAACGATACTAGTCTTTATAAAATAATACTTGACAAAATAAATAAAGATCACAAGCATTCAACCAAACAAACTTTATTAAATTTTAATAATGTATAGATGCATAGCTATTTGCATTCCAATGCTCATTTGAAATATTTAGAAAATCAGTATTTGTAATTTGCTTTGGTGATTTTTCAACTTTTTTTAGTAGCATTACAACAGATTCTATTAAACGATTGCAAATCAACGACAACAATCAATGTCAAGAAGAGATTAAGATTGACTGATGCACATCTTATTTTTGAAAACTACAACTGAAACTGTACAACTGACTATTTGTAGAAAAACTAGTATTCTTTAATGGAATTTGAAAGAGCATACATTCCAATGTGTGGAAGGTCATTTGTAACAAACTATCATTTGACTTTATATCATCATAATGTGTTCATGGTAATTGTGTTCCGTATGCATGCTTACAAACTCAATCTTATTATTGTGCTGCTCTTCTACTGTTTTTGAACATTTGTATTTCAAAACTGGTTATATATTTTTTGCCATCTAGTGCAAAAAACTATAATTAGGAACTGACAACTGAGGCAGAAACAACAAGCTAATTGTTCCAAAGAAACAGTATTTGTCTGCAAGTAACTATTTAAAGTTTTTGTACTTTTTTTAAGTATTTAAAATATTTAAAAGTATGTACTAGTTTTAACAGTTTCTTAAAGTTTAAAGGGTTTCAGTTTATCGAATGGGTTAGGAAGACTAATCCACCAGCAGAATAGACAAAAATTTTTCCTAAATACAAACGCATACACTCTGGTAATCAATTACATTCCTAACAGTCGCTACCTAAAGCTGTTCAATAAAGCCCAGGTTAACAACAAAAGTCAATTTTTATTAGCATTTGGCACTTGTACATTTTTAATTTCGGACCCTGACAAAAGAATGATCCAGAATTTATAACAACACCCCTGCTGGGGAAAAGGAATGTGTGGAGCACATTTGATTAATGAAATATGGATCCCCCGCAGGCATGATCATCACTGGGACATAAATCAAACCCCGGGATGGATCAGCAGGTGCCTGTAGTAAAAACCACATGAGCGGTCTCCACTTCTTAAACCTGAGCTCCTCTCAAATGCAGACTTCCATCTTAATAATGAAAGAATCACAGAAAAACTCCAGGGCACATTTATATTAGTTGTTGTGATTAAAACTGCAATATATGCATGCTTACAATTCCCCAGCAAGCCTGCATTGTTCCCCAACAAAGTCTGGAAGCTCAAGTGGTGACAGATGTTTCCCAGCATGCCTTTGAAAGCACTCAATAAGATTTAGAGAGCCGTATCAAGCCCAAAAAAGAGCTTTTTCTCTAGAGTCCACTGAGGAGATTTGCTCCGTTGCTTTTATCTTTGGTGTGTAGTCAATGAAGCATAATCACGATGAGGATCAATAAATGAGAAATTCAGCATGGGGCACATATTTTAAAAGAAAGGCACCCCAGTGATCTACAATACTTGCTTAGTCACAGGTGAAGCAGTCTGATTTATTTTGGTTGATTTGAATGGCTTGCTCCAATCTTAGTGAACAATCCTCATATGGATGTTTTTCATACAACACTAACTGCCACTTTCAACATGTTTACTCACTTATTGGATAGATATTGAATCAAAAATACTTTTGGATATGGAAATAGCTAACAATTTAAAGTTAGCCCATCCCTACCTAGACATCTACCCATACAGCTTGATAGATATGTAGGAAAACAAACAATCGACTTACACTTGTTTCATTAAAAACACTGAATTCCTGACTGCAAGTGGGACTATGGATTGCAATCTGAAGCCTGAAGGAAGCTCAGCCTCATTTGGGTGAAGAGGTGAGAAAACTGTACGTTATTCCGCTGTGATACGAGATCCACAGATGTGGGCGAGAGATGCTTCGCCTCTGAGACATGGAGCCTAGAATGAGATTAGAAAGAGTGATTACACCTCTCTATCTGCCTCGTTTTCTGCAGGGACACGCTGCTGTCACCAGAACACAGCACTCAGTTTCACACATCGAATAATCAGAATCTGGAACACCTCTGAGACTCAACACAGATGAGAGACACAGGTGTCATTTAACCCTCCAAGAGCAGCTGTGCAGTCGATGATATGACTTACAGAGTGGTTTTCTTTTACCCTAGAAAGCTTGTGAAAGAGACTTCACAATGCATGGTTGATTTTG
This sequence comes from Danionella dracula, assembly GCA_900490495.1. NCBI lineage: Eukaryota > Metazoa > Chordata > Actinopteri > Cypriniformes > Danionidae > Danionella > Danionella dracula. Next base: position 5,982,008 of record UELW01000111.1, read on the forward strand.
GTAGTTTCAAGCACTCAGACAGCAAATTGTCTGGAAGGGGAAGTGACAGGGTGTCTTCCCTCACACGAACACATTTTACCTACTAACCCATTACTTTATATATATATATCACCATGCTTAGAGTACATTTAAATATTATTACTTGTGCAGTGCTAGTATATAGGGGCCAAATATTACACTAAACTTTTAAAATGGCATAATATGACAACTCTAACCTGTCCTTTACTATCCTCTTAAATTTAAGCATTATTATAATTTGATGTTTCAAAACAGCAAAAGAAAAAACACATTGCTAAGCAATTGTGCAGTTTTAGCGATATGTCTAAGTATCTAAGATTGATCCAGGTTTAATGCTGTCCCTTGTAATAAATTATGAGCTACGATTTTCACTCGTAGAACTCAACAATTAACATTTACAGGTCATAAAGACAAAAAAAAAGTATCAAAACCTGGAATCAGAGCACACATGTACCCAAGCACGGATTTATTTAAACACCTAAATAACATGACTCCACCAGACCATCAGGCTTGTTATTCAATGACAGATTACTAGATTGTATGCATTTCTTTCCATCACACACAATTAACAATGAAACAAAACCATTATCCCTCTACAATCTAAAACAGAGTGTTTCTAAATTTACACCCCAAAGCTATAGTAGAAGAAAAGCTTCTCCAACTCTATGCTGCTCTTTTATCTACAGCAGTTAATTTTAGCAACGCGCTAACGTACCGCTGATGCAGCAGTATCAACACACTGCTTTAAGACGTTTTATTTTAAATAAAACCCTGAAACAGAAGCAGATGTTTGAAGCAATGCCAGAAAGATTATTTTTTTAAACAGGCAAGAGATATTCAGCACCATGGATAGCAGCCATCATATGTCATATGTTACAAGTCACCAGGTCAATAGTTCACCTGGCATGTATGATAGATCCAGATGAATAATTAATGCGGTATTAGCAAGGATTTATTATTGATTCCACGGCACATGAACAGAATACAACAGAGAATCTTTAAGCTTGCAAAATATCCAAAAGCTAAGTTGCATCTTTAGCAAAATAGCATCTATTTAATTCAGCTAAATAATAATTTTTTAAGTGTACTCCTATTTTTTGCAACTGCAATTTTTCCTGTAATTTTTTTTGTAACATTGATTTTTAAAAAAGTGATGTCTAGATTATGAAACACATTCAAACTAAATGTCTTCAAGGCCTTGTTTTGAAATAAATGCCTTTGTATCAGGGCTACTGCTGCTCCTCTGCTAGGAGATTCAGGGTGCAAGTGGTCTAATAGGGTTTTGTGGAAGTAAAGCTATGTGTTATTGTGGAGCTTGCATTGGCATCTATTAAGCTTCTTGTTGACCTAAGCATGAGTGGTGAGTTTGATGGGTTTGAAAGATGAATGAATGTCACTGCAAAAGTAAATATTCACTGGATATTTTGGCATGCTTTGTGTCCCAATCTGAAGAAACACATGAAGGCATAACTTGAGCAGGTGTTCCAGCACCTCAGGACCTGTTCAGTTAAAGCTCATGATGATGATGATGATGATGATGATGATGATGACTAATGAAAAGCCAGAGTGTTTAATGTCAGAAATCGGTTGGAGGGTAAGTAAGGATCACACCCCTGTGGAGCCAGTAAACACTCTCAACCCTGGAGTTATTGTTCTCGGGGTGACTCTGGGCTAATGCTGATTGGCTCAGTTTGTGGTGATGTGTGTTTCCCAGCTGCACAATGAGCTTAGTTTCCTGCCAAGACTGACACACTATGTATTTCTCTCACTGATTTAAACCAGCCCAAAATGCGGCTAGAGTGGCATTGGTTGAGGATATTTGAAATTTATTAGTGGACTGAAAACCCCTTCAGTAGAACAGCTGCTGTGCTCAGTGAACGGATTTTGACCCTGTGTTTAAAAAAAAAAAAAAAAGGTTATTTTGTGTTGTTGAATGAAACTGCATCTGTTTAAAAAAGAAGGCAATATATGAAAGTGCACAGGAGAGTTAAAAGTCAAACCTAATAACACTTAAAAGCACTTAATAATATATATATACATACATATATATATATATATATATATATATATATATATATATAAATGGGTTAGTAGGTAAAATGTGTTGGCGTTGAGGGAAGACACCCTGTCTGTATATTTATATATAGTTTATATAAATAAATAAATAAATAAATATCCATTTAAGTGCCTCATATGGATTAAGTTTGACATAAGTCACAATTTTCACACCAGTTGAGGGGTTAAAACACCGTTCATGGTTGGGTTGATTCAGGTTTGTATGAAAGCCTTCCCATGTTTCAGGTGAGATATATATATATATATATCGGGGTCTCCTGCCGGTCTTTAAAAAAAACATTTTTACAGCAAACAGGGAAATTGAATTTCAAAATAACATTTTCAAAGTTGAAAAATGGACCATAATGTATATATATATATATATATATATATATATATATATATATATATATATATATATATATATATATATATCTAGATAGATAGATAGATAGATAGATAGATAGATAGATAGATAGATAGATAGATAGATAGATAGATAGATAGATAGATAGATATATATATATATATATATATATATATATATACATTATGGTCCAGTTTTCAACTTTGAAAATGTTATTTTGAAATTCAATTTCCCTGTTTGCTGTAAAAATGTTTTTTTTAAAGACCGGCAGGAGACCCCGATGTGTAGTCCCCAAACAACAAAATAACATCTATAAAAGCACAGGTGCAACCAATGTGTGAAAAACAAATATTCTTCCAGCGTATGGAATATAAATAATTATATTGGTTACATCTGACCTCTCAGAGCTTCATTTCCACCCTTGTGGAACTGCTGAAAGCACAGTAGGACGTGAGGGGATAAGCTTGGTGCACAGAAACAGAAACATGAGAGAGAGAACACACAGACACAGAGGCTGCAGGGGTTGATAGGACTTCAGGACTGGAGGGAAGCTTGGCGGAAGAGTGAACGTGAAAGAGAGCAGAGCTTATCACCCAACTGCAGCAGCTCCCAGAAGAAACTCCAGGAATGTTCAACGAGCACACGCATAAAGTGACTTTGGACGAAACGGTGGTAGAAAGAGAGACAAACCATTCCTACACTGCTCCAGCAAGCCGCTTCATGCAAATTCTCTTCAAATATCATTTCAAAAGATTAATGGTGTAAAACCCTTTGCTCTGCAGTGGTGGTTTATGCACTATAATTGAAATAATCAATGTCAAATGTACAAACGTATCCATGATCTTTTAAAACATTCACATTGTATTTGATAGAGATACTTAAACAGCTAGTTGTGCCTGTTGTTTATTTTTTTTCTAAAATCATATTTTAACAATACATCCTCCTATTCTGAAATACCTACAAGGCACCACTATAGTGGAACTAGACAATAAAGTGGAGAGTAATTATAGTGCAGTGTGATGTACTGTTCTATCAAATCATTTTAAAAAGTGTATTTTTACTTCTCTTTTAAGCTAATGGCTGAGAAATTTGCTTCACTGTTTCCTTGTATCAATTATAACTTTTATTCAGTTTATATCATTTGAATTTTTATCAAAAACCATTCTACAAAAAAAAATATGTCATTACGGACTGCATTGTGCATCACATCACTCATTCTTACTGTATGGATGGTTAAGCTTCGCATATAAATAGTTCTTTATCATCTCTAAAGTCAGCAATCTCACCATGAAGAGCTCCATCAGTTTATTGACTTTCTTCAGACTGAATTCCAATGAAGGGCTTAAGTGTCCCTCATTATGATTATGAGGAGCTTGTGTTCTTTACGAAGTTTTGCTTAAAGTTGAAGCACTGCAGTCTTGCCCCCATCTTATTTTATCCCAAGAATCTTATATAGATTGCAAAACTTTAGCTTAAATGTCAAATTGTTTTAGATTTGAACCAAAAAGAAATTGAGATGTCCTGAACTTTGCACATTTTACAGTTTCAGCAAGTTTTAGTTTTTAGGACCATAATTCTTGAAAACATTATTTAACCAATCGATAACTCATTAATCTTTGAATGTGCACCTATTATAAGAAAAACAATCAATCTTTGGAAGTAATTTGACCTTAACTAAATGCATGAACAATCTGAGCACACACATGTTTTTTACACACTTTTTGTTTGTTACACAGAGTTTGTTACACACTTATGTTAGAGTTTGTTACATTCATTAAGTCATTTACATACATTTAGTACAGATAAAACAACATAAAAATTAATTTATCATTGTTTTTTGCAATCAACTGTGAATTACATTTACAAAACAAGCAGACAACTTTCAAAACATTTATTATTTAAACTACTGTCATAGCAAGTATACATACAAGTCAGTAAACCACTTTTCCATCCATCCAGCCATTTTTTCTTGTCACTTTTCTTTAATGTCGGGGTCGCCACAGGGGAATGAACCGCCAGCTCTTCTTACATATGTTTTATGTGGCGGATGGCCTTTTAACCACAATCCTGTCACACCCTCTGCACGTTCTATCAGCCCCGATCACCAGTCACATTCTCCAGCCAATACACGACGCACTCAATCACCCGATTACTAACCAGACACACCTGGGCACTCATCACCTTCATCTGTTCCAGTCATCAACACCACACTATAAAGACTCACCCACGCCGTTCACTCACCGTCAGGTATCATCTTCACTGGATCGTATCTCTCTCCGTCTTCTCATCCCGATCTTCTGCCAGGAGCTTCTGCTACTCGTTGCACCCAGAGACTAACCCCTGTCACCGGCTTGCTCTGCTCGAGGGAAGTAACGCTACAACCACCTAGACTCTCTATTGAACTGTCACTAGTACTTCGGTACGAATCCTATTGTGTTTAATAAACACTGTGTGAATCGCACCTTTCGCTTCTGCCTTCTGTGATCCGTGACAGGATACCTGACCGAACAAAAATTCCCGGAACATGGACGGGCTCGCTAACACTTCCGGGAGCCCCGCTGACTCATACCCGGGTGCAGCGGCGCTGAGCCAGCAGCCCGCGAATCCGCTCGCAATGTTGAGCTCAGCTCTTTCCCGTCCCGCCAGTTATGCTGGCGATCCTCAAGCCTGTGCTGGATTCACTCTGCAATGCGCGCTGTATATCCAGACTAACTCCGCCTCCTTCCCCAACGAACTCTCCAAGGTGGCCTTTATAATCTCTCTCCTCACCGGTCGAGCACTTCAATGGGCAAACGCACTCTGGAACGCCAACAACCCAGTCCTCCATTCTTATCACTCCTTCACTGAGCACCTTAAAGAGGTATTCGGCACAGCACTCACATCACTATCAGTCCACGACGAACTCATCTCACTCACCCAAGGAAAGCTAACCATCCATGAGTACACTCTTCAGTTCCGCACTCTCGCTGCCAGTAGTGGGTGGAACCAAGTAGCGTTGTTAGCTGCATACCGGCGAGGATTGAACCCCAACGTTCGCCAACACCTCGTCATTTATGATGATAACGTGGACCTTGAGGTGTTCATCCGAAAGGCCATCAGCATCTCCCAGCACCTCAACGCTTGTTCCATCCCTACCATTCCCCCTAGAGCACCAGTTCATCCTCACCCTTCACCAGCACTCACCACCATCGGAACCCCTCGTCTTCACCCTGCTTCCTCACCACCCGACTCGGAGGAGCTCATGATCACGGATGCCTACCACCTTACCTCCGCGGAACGCCACCGACGACTCAGTCTCCAACTCTGCCTGTACTGCGGAGAAGCTTCTCATATACTCTCCTGCTGTCCAGTTCGCCCTCCTCGTCCAATGGTGAGTGCCTGTTCCATCACACCCTCAATGTGTAAAATTCCTCATCTGCAAGCCACTTTAACCATGAACTCTTGTGATTTTCCTGTTAATGTCCTGGTGGACTCCGGAGCCGCTGGGAACTTCATCTCCACCAACTTCATCAGCAAACATCACCTCCCGACAGTACTCAATGAAACTCGGTATCGTATCTACACTATTCAAAACTCACCATTGGGCGAGGGCCAGATCACCCGTCGAACCCGTCAGGTCACCCTAACAATTACCCCACACCACCGGGAGAAGCTCCACCTCTTAGTGCTGCCCAGGGCCAATGTCGATATTGTGTTGGGTCGACCTTGGTTGGTCCAACACCAACCCACCATCGATTGGGGCACTGGACAGATTCTCGGCTGGAGCAAGACCTGCGAGGATCACACTCATCACTCCTCGAACCACCAGTCATCTCTTCCCCTTCACTCAACCACCTTGGATCACTCTTCAACGGACCTCACTCGGCACGTTCCTTCCACCTACCACGTCTTCCTAGATGTCTTCAGTAAGGAACGTGCCGCCCAACTTCCTCCTCACCGGCCCTACGACTGTAGCATCGACCTGCTGCCCAATGCCAAGCTACCGCACGGTCGTATCTACCCTCTCTCCCGTCCTGAACACGAGGCGATGGAGAGCTACATCGATGAAGCCCTCAGCCAAGGGTTCATCCGACCATCCAAATCCCCTGCCGCATCGAGCTTCTTCTTTGTGACCAAGAAGGACGGAGGACTTAGACCCTGTATCGATTATCGAGGGTTGAATGAGGCTACGGTGAAATTTGCTTACCCTCTACCACTCGTACCCGCAGCTCTTGAGGAACTTCGGGAGGCGCGAGTGTTTAGCAAGCTGGATCTCCGCAGCGCGTACAACCTGATCCATATTCGAGAAGGAGATGAGTGGAAGACCGCCTTCATAACCCCCACAGGTCACTATGAATACTTGGTGATGCCCTATGGCTTAGCAAACAGCCCATCAATTTTTCAAAACTATATGAACGAAATCTTCAGAGACCTCCTCCACAAATGCGTCATTGTATACATCGACGACATCCTCATCTATTCCCGTAATCTGGAAGACCACCGTGACCAAGTCAGCCAAGTATTACAACGTCTCCGTGAACATCACCTCTACCTGAAAGCCGGAAAATGCGAGTTCCATCGATCCACCATCTCCTTTCTCGGCTACGTGATCTCCGCTGCGGGGGTCCAGATGGAGAACGCCAAGGTGGACGCCGTAAACAACTGGAAGGTACCCCAAACCGTCAAGGAGCTCCAGCGCTTCCTCGGATTTGCCAACTTCTATCGACGCTTCATCAAGAACTACAGTACCATATCCTCACCCTTGTCATCTCTCCTCAAGGAGGGTCGGAGAACCATCGTCTGGAGCTCCGAGGCGGATCGCGCCTTCCGACTCCTCAAGAGCAAATTCACCGCAGCACCCATCCTCAGACATCCTGATCCTACGTTACCCTTCGTAGTCGAAGTCGATGCGGCAGACGTAGGAGTGGGGGCCGTACTCTCCCAATGGTCGTACAAACCCAAAGCTCTCCATCCGTGTGCGTACTATTCCCGTAAACTCACTTCTGCTGAGCAGAACTATGGCATAGGGGACCGTGAGTTACTAGCCATCAAGCTGGCCCTCGAGGAATGGCGACACTGGTTGGAAGGAGCAAGATTCCCGTTTACCGTCATCACAGATCACAAAAATCTCCAGTATCTCCGGAATGCCCAACGCCTGAACGCCCGCCAAGCTCGGTGGTCACTATTCTTCGCGAGGTTTAACTTCTCTATCACATACCAGCCGGGGAGCAAAAACTGCAAAGCGGACGCCTTTTCCCGCCTTCACTCGCCAGATCCCGTTCTAGATGCTCCCGAACCCATACTACCACCCTCCATCTCCGTCGCTCCCATCCTGTGGAAGATTGACGAGGAAATCCGAACCGCCACTCTCGAGGAGCCAGCCCCTCCGGGTCTACCACCCGGTTCAACTTACGTTCCGTCCAGTCACCGTCTCACCCTCCCCGAAAGTACGCACACCTCCCTCGGTTCAGGACATCCCGGCAGCAGGCGAACCCTCTCGCTCCTACGTGGGAAATACTGGTGGCCAGGTATGGCCAAGGACGTTGCCCAGTATGTCCGGGGATGTTCGGTCTGCGCCGTAACCACCACTCCTCACCGTCTGCCTGAAGGCAAACTCCAGTCATTACCCATTCCCCGCCGACCCTGGACCCACATTGGTATTGACTTCGCGACAGACCTGCCTCCATCACGGGGTTACACCACCATATTAGTAGTCGTCGACAGATTCTCCAAACAGTGCAAGCTCATCCCGCTCAAAGCCCTACCTACTGCCTTGGAAACCGCTGAGGCACTATTTCATCACGTCTTCTGCAATTATGGTCTCCCCGAGAATATCGTCTCCGACCGAGGACCTCAGTTTATCTCCAGGGTCTGGCGGGCCTTCTTCCAATTACTAGGTACATCCATCAGTCTCTCGTCCGGCTACCATCCACAGACGAACGGCCAGACCGAAAGCAAGATCCAAGAAATCTCCCGCTACCTCCGGACTTACTGTGCCCATCACCAGAACACCTGGAGCCAGTACTTACCGTGGGCAGAGTATGCCCAGAATTCCCTTCGCCAGGCCTCCACGGGACTAACCCCCTTTCAGTGTGTCTTAGGGTACCAACCGTCACTGTTTCCGTGGACCGGCGAAGTCTCGGAGGTGCCCGCGGTAAACCATTGGTTCCAGGAGAGCGAGAGGGTATGGGGCTCAGCTCACGTCCACCTCCAACGGGCAGTACGGAGACACACCGACGCAGCTAACCGCCGCAGGTTACCCAACCCGGCCGGGGACAAAGTGTGGCTATCCACCCAGAACATCCGTCTCCGACTGCCCTGTAGGAAGCTGAGTCCCCGCTACATAGGGCCATACACTATCCACTCCCAAATAAACCCTGTCACCTACTGCCTCAATCTGCCACCTCACTCCCGTATTTCTTCTGCCTTCCATGTCTCACTCCTCAAACCCTTCACTGATCCTGTCTCTCCTCCTTCCACAGACCCAGAGCTGCCTCCCCCTCCAGCACAACCCGAAGTCGTGGGTGAAAACATCTACCAGGTCAAGGAAATCCTCGACTCCCGGCGGCGGGGCGGCCGACTCCAATACTTAGTTGACTGGGAAGGATTCGGTCCCGAGGAACGGTCATGGACACCCCGGGAGGACATCTTAGATCCCTCTCTCCTCGAAACATTCCACCAGCAACATCCCAACCGTCCGGCTCCTCGAGGTCGCGGCCGTCCACGTCGCCGGTCCAGGGTGCCAGGAGTCACCCGTGGAGGGGGGGGGGTACTGTCACACCCTCTGCACGTTCTATCAGCCCCGATCACCAGTCACATTCTCCAGCCAATACACGACGCACTCAATCACCCGATTACTAACCAGACACACCTGGGCACTCATCACCTTCATCTGTTCCAGTCATCAACACCACACTATAAAGACTCACCCACGCCGTTCACTCACCGTCAGGTATCATCTTCACTGGATCGTATCTCTCTCCGTCTTCTCATCCCGATCTTCTGCCAGGAGCTTCTGCTACTCGTTGCACCCAGAGACTAACCCCTGTCACCGGCATGCTCTGCTCGAGGGAAGTAACGCTACAACCACCTAGACTCTCTATTGAACTGTCACTAGTACTTCGGTACGAAGCCTATTGTGTTTAATAAACACTGTGTGAATCGCACCTTTCGCTTCTGCCTTCTGTGATCCGTGACAAATCCATTGCGGGGAAATTCACACAAGCACTATGGACAATAGTTTTTACCCAATTGACTTTATCGCATGTCTTTGGACTTGTGGGGGAAATTGGAGCTTCCGGGTTAAACCCACACGATCACAGGGAGAACATGCAAACTCACCCAAATGCACACAGAAATGCCAACTGACCCAGCCGAGGCCCGAATCAGCAACCTTCTTGCCGTGAGACGACCGTGCTACCCACTGTACCACCGTAATGCCCTAAATCACTTTTCCATTAACTCCAATTTCATAACAGCCCATTTAAATCATGGAGTTTAATCAGACATGAAACGGGCAGCTAGGGGCCTTGTTTTAGAAGATACAAAATAACTTTTTTATCTTAAAAACATTTGACTCCTACACAGCCTGGTAGAGAGGACTATACATCTCTTCAAAATTTCTGATACCGTTGAACATCAAGTTAACTCTTAATGAAAATAGGGTCTGCTTATTTTTTCTGGTTAAAAGTGGATTTAGCATTGTATACCTTGAGCCACATACAACGCTATACTCCCTACATTATAAACATTTTGGAGTTCATTAAACATTAACTGTGAATGTAAATGCAGCTGTGTGATAGATTTGCAAGCTACATTTCCTGGCTGGCAACTAAAGAAAGGTGATCCTAAAAATAGTATGATTTAGCAGATAGTGCACCTCCCATCATTTATGCACCCCCCGCTGACCAACTAGATGACCTACCAACACTGTGTGACTCAGAAGTGTAACAGCAGCAGATCTGCACTGAACAACAATGCCTTATCTAAAAGAATTTTAAAGAAGCACTAAACGTTGATGTTTTATTAAATGTGTCTGACAGGTGTGCTTCACTCAGCAAGGGTGTGGGGGGGAAATTGCATTGAGAGAGAAGCAGTACACTGCACATTTGATGGATTTACAATAAATTCTGCATTTTAAAGGTTCCTAAGGGCAAAGTGAGGGGTCAAATATTATTAAAAAGGGCCAAACAGGACACCTTTAAACAGCATTTATATGGTAAATACATAAACTGTCAAAAGAGTAATCAACAAATAAATAAACATAACAATCGAAAAATACATTAAAAAAATATTTTTAAATATATTAGCAATATTGTTAAAAGAAACCCATATGCCACAATCTAAATCATATTTAAAAGTAATTACTTTAAAATGTAATGCCAATTTAATTTGATTTGTCATGTATTGGCAAATTAAAAATGCATTAAAAAATGAATACACATAGTTCTTACATATTAAGTTTCTAAGAAAAAGGGAATGAAATAAGACCAAATATAGACTAAAGATACTAACTGTTCTATAAATTATTCATGGTTGAAAAGACATGTAGGACAGTGTGTTCCAGGATAACTTAATATAAAGTTTACCATACATCAACAGACCCACTAGGACACATCCAATTCTAAATTCCATGCAGGGAATCACAATTCAATTAATTCTTGTAGGTACCTTTAAAAAATAAATAAAATAAGTGTGCACACGCTGTGTGATGACAGCTTCAGAGAACTGAGAACATAGCTTTTGTGTGTGAAGTCAACCCAGGTAAGCTTCACTCGATAGACACTGTAATGTTAATTGAACTTCTTTGCAAATCAAGATTTTTTGTAAGGTCACAACAAAGATTGATTAATGATCTTCTAAGAGTTGAGTTTCACCGTTAAATAGCCAAAATTACAAGACAAAAATCTGTGTTCTATGGGAGGATTTACACACATCGAGAGAAAGCCACCTCCAGAGAAATTGAGGTATATTTTACTCTGTGTGTAGGTATGGATGCACAATAGCATTTGCATTGTCTGGGAGCCTTCCTCTCGCTCTGCTTGCATCTGCACTGTGGTTAGATAAGAAACAAATAAAGGAATGAGGTGACTGACAGAAACCAGCGGGCATCATCATCTCAAAGGGCAGTGTGAGCCCTCTCCAGCTGGGCCACTTGACATTTAAACCAGGCTCTAGAAATCCCGCAGGACAGGCCCAACATATACCCTGAGATGTGTGTTTAGGGCGCTTGAATGAAAACATCAGCATGATTCAGTGTTAGGAGTGTAGCTGGGCTGCTCTTGACATTTGGGTTTAAAGACAGCAGTAATGCTAAGAATCACCCGGATATGTTGCATCACTAAAATTGAGAAGGAGGGGGAGATGTAAAAGAATTGAGATGGGTTGCCAGATTTACGCACAACACAGTTGAATAAAATATTCTGAAAATACACAGTTCACTAGTTCGGTGTTGCATTACATTGCCTAGTAACGCAAGCATGATTGACGAGCAATGGAAAAGTGTACTAGGTGAGCTAAGGAATGAGGAGACCAAAACCAGAAAGCAACCTGGGCCCAAAGAATGTTTCACCTTTAAAGAGGTAAAGGGTGGAAGGAGGGATTGTTTACACAATGTTGGTGTTGTCCCAATAATAGGCTGTGTCTTATATACTGGATTAATTTAGGTCGGACTTTATGATTGGATGGTCTATTATCAGCCAAGCTCCTGCCGAACTTATGTTAGTTTTATAACTTAAAAATAAACTTAAAAATATCATCAGATCCATTCATGAAAGTGTTTTATTAACCCTTGTGTGGTGTTCTTATTATTGGTACCCAGGCGGGGTTTGCGGGTCTCGTGGACCCATTGTCTTTTGCAGATTTTAATTCACCCATTCAAACATTTTATGTTAAAAACTTAAACAATATTTCCTTTAGCCAAGAAACAAGTGATATAAACAGCAAATATACTTTATTTATTGTTCTTTAACCTGATTTCTTCACGTTTAGAATTTGAACCATGTGTGGTGTTCTCATTATTGTTACTTTGGCAGGGTTGATGGGTCTGCTGGACCCATTGCATTTTGGCTCTTTTAATTCACACAATCACACAATTTTATTCTAAAATGTAAAATGTTATGTTTATGTGTGATTTATGTTTGTGTGGGAAGAGAGAATTAAGGTAAATAATCTACCATTTTCACCTTTTAACATGCCCCGGGTCCAGTAGACCCAAACACCTTGTGTGTAATATAAACGTGTAGGGGGGCGTACGTGTGGGGTCATAAAAAATCTGTTCTGATACATGTTTTTCACAGGAAATGAGCCAAGCCCAGTGAATCTCAGCTTCAAATAATAAATAATTGTTTAATTTTTCTTCTGGTGAAAACTGAAAATGGGTTCCGCAGACCCGAACACCATACAAAAGGTTAATAAGTTCTTTGTATAACTTAATACACCAAAACTATAAACAAAACACATGCAAATACATTTTAGAAAATACTTTTGCCTTTAAACACTGTGTTGCACGTGCAACAATTTAACTTTTTTAACATAACATTAACATTACTGCAATTCAGAAGTTATTTTCCTAAAACTTTAACATGTTAGTGGTTTCAGATGTCACGTTAGGGTTAGGGCTTGGTTAGGGTTAGGGTTTTTTTAACCTGTCTTCTTATTTGTGAAATTTGTCAGATTGCTGACGCCAACAAGCACAATTTTATTGTCAGTTAACACAGTTCGATTTCTTATTTGTTTATTAAGGAGACCACAAATCATCAAACTTGAATTAGTATAGCTGAGTGTGTTTTGGCATATTTAATACTAAACATTTGATGAGGAAGACTACCGGATATGGCAGCTAACTAGTCTTTGAAACTAGATATAGTCCAACAATTGCATAATTGGGTTGCCATTTCATTAAAAAAGAAACACTTTAGATTTTTATATTAGGTCTGTCAAATTATAAGCTCCTCCTGAACTCATTTTATAAAGTGTACTTTTTTATCAAGTCTGTGCTCTTAGCACCATTTGCATGTTTGTAAAAAAAATACATTTTTGTGATGGTATTGTGATGTTTGAAGCATATTTCTTTTTGCTTGCATTGCATTTAAAGAACGCTTGTTTTGTTAGTCTGATAGATTTTGTGGATGATTGAGTTCAGGGTTCTCACTGAGTTATCCCAGCTACAAGACTTTGGAGACTGCACAGATAAATTGGTGCAGCAAAAAAACTCAAATTAAAATCATAATGATGGAGAGCAAAAAACTGGAACAATAAGAAGCAAACAATAAGAAGCAATAACATTATAAGCCCATCACATTAAGATATGGACGAGTGATTTGAGATAAATGTTTATTTCATTAATTTCTTCATTAAACAGCTCTGAGGGTGTCTTTCATAAAGTTGTTATTCAATTCAATTTATCAGGCAGTTAAGTTGTACAATCATTCTTCTAAAGGGTTGATAATTGTTAGATTAACAAAAGTAAAACATTTTACGGAACAGACTGAGTTTCACGGCCTTATATTTCTGTTCCCTTTAGTTTAGTTAGGGTCAAAAAAGGTTTAAATGCTGAAGACAAAACAGTTTGAGAATAGAATAATAACCTGAAAGTTCAATATGACACCAATTCACAAGGGTGCACTTGCATATATTCCCCTTGGTAGCACAAACAGAATATGGCGTGTGTAAACACATACCAGCCGAGCTGTCCATAGGAGCCTTGTAAGCATTGTTTGCTAGAAGTGTGAACCTTTTAAGTAAGGTGGAAGTGTTGAAAAGTACTAAAAGCATGCTATACTTGACTTCTTCCTAGTTATGAGCACTGCTCCGAAATTTCTGAGAAATTGTAAATATTTAGTATAAAAATATGTAATATTAACAAGCCATTGTTACATTGATATGTTTACATGACTATGTCTACTTCTGAATTTTTCCCCATTTGTTGAACAAGACATTTTTATTTCAAATATAATCATAATAAATCATCGTTTGCACGCAAACGCACTCAAGCAGAATACTTGTTTTGTAAATGCAAAGTAGGTATTTGATACCCTTTGTGTTTTGATTAGGGAACCTCCTCTGAGAAGCAGAACTGAAAAAGGTAAGAATAAGTAATCAAACTAACTTAATCATTTAACAAATTATGCATAGGTAGCAACAAAAATAAATGGCTATCGTTATGTTTACTTTTCACTATGAAACTGTGTTAATTTACTGTGCTTTAGGAATTAGTTATGTGCAATTGAAGTTGCTGAATTAACACAATAAAACTGGCCACTTTTTTATTTCTTTGAATACATTTGATCTCATTCTGTGATGATTAGGTTAATCTTGTAGCAACCTGTGCCTCTGCTTGAACACAGGTTGCATTGTGGATCATTTTGGGCCATTATTGAGTTGTGTGTGTTGTGTATCCTACCATTAACCATGTATAAGGAGTTGCATTTAAAAGAGTTTATAATCAAATTTGTGAATTGACATAATTGTGTTGTGTTAGACTTGATGACTCCCTGATCCAGTCAGGAAAGCAGCAACACTAACAGCTTTCAAAAAGCAACTGAAAACTCTTCTCTTCAGGGAACAACTACTATAAAAAACAAATAAAAAAAATATATACTTTCTTTTTTCCTCCTCTGTCTTTATCTTCTTCCTCTTCTCCCTCACTGCTTTGGTTTATTGATCAGTTGATAAAATTTCTATTATGAGAAGCTGCGATAGACATTGACGGTGTAACAGATTGCATATTGTTTCTCCCCTAATGTAAGTCGCTTTGGACAAAAGTGTCTGCCAAATGCATGAATGTAATAAATGTAAATGTAATAATAAGGCCGGTCATAATAAATATTGATCTTCCCAAGATTGCAACATTATTGACTACTCTGCTTTATATATCAATTTTAATGTAGATCCATATGGAAACTGCTTAAAAATGTGTGTAACGTAAATGTAAATGTTAAGTAAAAATACAAAATACTTGTTTAGAATTGATAATGTCAAACAATTTAGACAAAATACTTGACAACAGTAGATGTAAACTTATGTTTACTTTACAAGCAATTTCTTGTTAAGTCAACAAAATTTTCTAGTCATTCATTTGGAACATTTTTATCAGTGTATTTAAGCGAGGCCCATTTACTGCCCCTTGATAAATATGGCTCACGAAGCATGCACATCACCCTTTCAGCATCTGTGTGATCCATTCAAGTGTTTTAGTGTTTGCATTCCTAGCCCGGTCCTGGTTTTCATGATTACTTCTCTGTTTGTTTATGCTTACTAATTGTATCCCTGTCACCCATGTCCGCTTGTTCCACCTGTTTGTAATCACATCCTTACATTCTTATCTGATCACCTGGTTATTCGTGTTTATATTTAACTTTGATTTGTGCTCACACTCCTCATTCATTGCCACGCTTCATGCTTGTTCTTCGCTCAAGAGTTATTCCTAGTGTTCCCCTTCTCATACGTTGGTTGTATTAAACGTTTAAAAATTTCCCCTGGTCTCTTGCGAATCACTGACACACATTTCCCATCAACTCATCTTTCCTAAATAAAATGTTAGGGTATAAAAAAGTTTGCTAAAAATTCACCCAATCACAGTGTCTGAAAGTTCAACACTAGGTGAATAGTAGTATAATTCCAACATGGGGTTTGTGTTTACTGTGTGATTTATTCATGTTGGGACAAGTCTCGGTTGATGAATTACACCCTTCACTAAGGAGAGCAGGAGGTTGTCACTTGATCTTGACATGCCGACAAGCCCATCAACTCCTGAGCATTAATTATTCCTTATATCTGACTTTTTTTGCACATGACATGCTGTACCCGATGCAGGCATTCATTTAAATAATATCAATTACTACTGAATCTATTATAATTATCCAATGAGAATCAACAACGAGCAGATGCACAGCTCTCTGTGGCTCAAACACAAGGCTAACAACACCCATGCAAAGAAAAACAGACCTGAAAAAAATCACAAATTAATTTAAATAATTGGTTGAAATTACACCTTTCACTTCACACATGTAATTTCCTGAACAATCTCATTTTCTTGGGTGCGAGAAACAAGGGTGATAGTGTGAAGTGTGGGAGGACAGACAACTCAATGTGGGCTTGATCCAAGGAAACTTTAATGAGAGCGCAAATGTAACTTCCTCTCTCTGACAGATCGCAAATTATTGCACAAATCAATGGACTTTTGTTCTGCTAGCTCGATGATATAGGAATGGGTGATTTTGACAGGTTTTAAAAGGTGAGGTACCATTTCCTGTTAGCAGTCTCTCTAAGACAATGTGCTCCAACGAGAAGGTAATTAGAAAAATAGTCTCTTAAGAAAGTGAAAAGCATTTTGCTTTGATAATTATTGGTTGCTATCAGCTAAGTCATTTAAGAAATGTTAAATGCCACTACTGCACAGTTTCTGTTAAAGAGATAATTTACTCACATTTTTGGTCTGTGAATTGTTAGTAACCTTTAAGTTTGTTCTTTTTATTTTTTATTTTATTTTTATTAGAAAATGTATGGTTGGTGTCATCCATAGCAGGCAATGAAAATTAAATATTGTGTCTAATATAAGAATAAAAAGTTCAAGAAAGCCCATTTAAAAAGAAAAAAAAAAAGCCTTAAGTGTGTTCTAAAAAGAGTAAAGCACACACACTGCAGACCTGACTTCATGCCGCCAGCAGAGATAATTACTGTACGCCTGCCAAATCTTCTCAAAGTGTCAAACGTTCTCTTGGTAATTAGAGGGATTTGAGTCTTTCCCTAAAACTAACAGCGAAACCCTTTCATTCTGCTCACGGTCACACTTACTCGAGTCTCGGTGTGATGTAATAATGCTGCTGTAATATTCTTTTATTACTTGCTTCAACTTTAACTCTACTCCTTGAGCTATCAAGTTATAAGGCACCATTAAACCCTTATTGTTTTTATTATTAGATTTTTTACTTATTATATATCATTGATATGTCTTTTCTAAATCAAACCCAATCATGTTATTGTCTCATTAACCACAGCATGACTGTCGCAATTATAACTTAATTAAAACTTTGGAGTGTGTTCAGTACTTTCTCAATAACAAACAATCAACATTAGGATAACAATGTTGCTGACAATGGAAAACATAAACTTAAAACTGCACTTTTACACTAGTCCTTTAAAAGTATTTGCTAAAATTGTCAATTAAAATCAACATTTACAACTGATTAAAACTTTCTGAGGAGATAGGAGTGTGGTCTATAGAAGGAAAAGTGGAGAGTATATATTCATTCTTTCATCTTCATGTCGGCTTTCTTCCCTTTCGGGGTCGCCACAGCGGAATGAACCGCCAACTCTCTGGCATATGTTTTACACGGCGGATGCCCTTCCAGCCACAACCCATCGCTGGGAAAGAGTGTATATATATATATATATATATACAGGTCCTTCTAAAAAAAATGAGCATATTGTGATAAAGTTAATTATTTTCTGTAATGTACTGATAAACATTTGACTTTCATATATTTCAGATTCATTACACACAACTGAAGTAGTTCAAAACTTTGATTGTTTTAATATTGATGATTTTTGCATACAGCTCATGAAAACCCAAAATTCCTATCTAAAATAATTTGCATATTTCATTCGACTAATAAAAGAAAGGTGTTTTTAATACAAAAAAAGTCAACCTTCAAATAATTATGTTCAGTTATGCACACAATACTTGGTTGGGAATCCTTTTGCAGAAACGACTGCTTCACGGCGGCATGGAGGCCCAGGATGCTTCGATGGCGGCCTTAAGCTCATCCAGAGTGTTGAGTCTTGTGTCTCTCAAATTTCTCTTCACAATATCCCACAAATTCTCTATGGGGTTCAGGTCAGGAGAGTTGGCAGGCCAATTGACCACAGTAATACCATTTACCAGTGGTTTTGGCACTGTGAGCAGGTGCCAGGTCTGCTGAAAAATGAAATCTTCATCTCCATAAAGCTTTGCAGCAGAAGGTAGCATGAAGTGCTCCAAAATCTCCTGATAGCTAGCTGCATTGACCCTGCCCTTGATAAAACACAGTGGACCAACACCAGCAGCTGTCATCGCACCCCAGACCATCACTAACTGTGGAAACTTGATACTGGACTTCAGGCATTTTCCTCTCCCCAGTCTTCCTCCAGACTCTGGCACCTTGATTTCCGAATGACATGCAAAATTTGCTTTTATCAGAAAAAAAGTACTTGGACCACTGGGCAACAGTCCAGTGCTGCTTCTCTGTAGCCCAGATCAGGCGCTTTTGGCACTGATTCGGGTTCAAAAGTGGCTTGACCTGGGTAATGTGGCACCTGTAGCCCATTTCCTGCACACGCCTGGATGTTTCTACTCTAGACTCAGTCCATTGCTTCGCAGGTCCCCCAATGTCTAAAAAATCGGTCCTTCTCCACAATCTTACTCAGGGTCCGGTCACCTCTTGTCATTGTGCAGCGTTTTCTGCTACACTTTTTCCTTCCCACAGACTTCCCACTAAAGTGCCTTGATACAGCACTCTGGTAACAGCCTATTCTTTCAGAAATTTCTTTCTGTGTCTTACCCTCTTACTTGAGGGTGTCAGTAATGGCCTTCTGGACAGTAGTCAGGTTGGCAGTCTTACCCATGATTGCGGTTTTGAGTAATGACCCAGGCTGGGAGTTTTTAAAAACCTCAGGAATCTTTTGCAGGTGTTTAGAGTTAATTAGTTATATATATGTTTAATGTTCCTCTCTAACCTCATCATTTATCACTCATCCTGCAGCTGATGCTGATCACTTGTTTGTTGTCTGTGTTACAGTTTTCTAACAGTTGTTTCTCCATTTGATAGTTCCTGTTTTGTCTTTTTTTGTTTTGTTTTTTCAGGTCCTGTCCGGTGAACCGTTCGTCGATGATATTAAGTTTGTATATTCTTTATGCTGGGGAGGTTATTAGCAGCTACCTCAGTCAGCGAGAGTCCCCTCACAGAGGGAACTCCTATTTACTCTACCTGATCCTCACGAGGACTTTGTGAAGCTGCTTTTAAAGCAATTGCTATAGAAGTGCTATATAAAAACTGATTGGTTGATTGATAGTTGATTCAGATGATTAGGTAAATAGCTTGTTTAGAGAACCTTTTCGTGATATGCTAATGTTTTGAGCTGGGAATTTGGGGTTTTCATGAGCTGTATGCCAAAATCATCAATACTAAAACAATAAAAGGCTTGAACTACTTCAGTTGTGTGTAATGAGTCTGAAATATATGAAAGTCTAATGTTTATCAGTACATTACAGAAAAAAATGAACTTTATCACAATATGCTCATTTTTTTTAGAAGGACCTGTATATATATATATATATATATATATATATATATATATATATATATATATATATATATATATATATATATATATATATATATATATATATATATACTAAATATATATATACTAAAGCTTACTAAAGTTACATCTGCTAATAGCATCTTAAAGTGAGACACGTTTACCTCATCTATTCTATTATATTTTGGGTGGGACTTTAAACGATGTTGAGCTATTAATCAAATCATTTGGGTGTGCTGATGCTATCTGGTAGTCTGTGAAAAATATTGTGTTGAATCCTAGAATTGGTAATGTCACAAAGATCATAGTAACAAACATAGCAAGTTGGGGACAGCTTGTTTTAACAAGTTCATAAGATTTGTGTGAATGTAAAAACTAATTTGGTCATTGTAGGGTATTTACACAAAAAAAACTCATTTTTATTGAGACATTTTTCGACTTCAGAAGAAAAAGCACAAAAAACAACGAGTACAATGAACAAAAAATGGGCTTTATCGTAAACATGGCAGTCTTCTTAAGTCTTAAGGTCATAAGCAGATTCAAACCAAACCTAAACGCGAACCTCTAAGTGTTGGAGGCAGGGGCTTGAGGCCAGACTTTAGTTGTTTTCATTTTAGTTTAATGGGCCGCAAATGAGATGCAAATATTGGACGTATGCTGTTAAATGGTAGCAGTCCAGCAATTCAATATTTCTACAGATTGCTGCACTGAACATCTCGTCGTTGGCATTTGGACCATACTATAGTTGATTTCTTTGCCTGCAAAAGTGTGTAGTCTTCAGCTTGAGCACACGCTGCCTTGTTCCAGATTAGATGACTCCCCTCCTGGTAAGATACATCTGTGTCCAGTCAATGCATGGCTTTTATTGAAAATTTATGATGTTGTTTAGTGCAGCAATTGAGTTTGGTGTTTTTTTTTTACACAAGTGTACAGGTTGTTTGGGTATTTTCTCACTCGACTACACTACTGGTTTGGTAGCTACTCACCCAGAGGGTATTAAAGGACAATAAGAGAAGTGTGAATATCCACCTGTGAAATTGCGTTCTGCATGTCATTAAAAGCGTGCAATAAAAGTAAGTGTTTGTTTATTGAGACACATTTTCAGATATGGTCAAACAAAATGTAACTGATTAACTGAAAACTTTAACTGATTGGGAAAATAGTTTCCCAAGTTTGGAAATATTTCCTTTAGAAACAGAACTTAAGGAATTTATAATTAAAATGACAAAGATATGCAAACTTTATGGTTGTGGTCGTCAGTGGATTTCATGAAATACTAGAATGCTCTGATTTCATCCCTTCTGATGCCTTCTATGAGTTAAATAGCGTGACATGGAGTTTTTTCCTGTCTGCTGCTTTCGACGTCATAACTCTTGCAATGGAAAGATAGTCCCTAGGGGCTTGAGAGTGGCTATGTTACAGTGGCAATATTGGATTCAATGGACCATGGCATAAAATACATTAATGGAAACCAAATCTCACCAGCGAGCACAACTAACTGGTTACCCCTCACTGGTGTTCACGCAATGCATCCAGTTAATGTGTTCGATGCAGCATTCTATCAGACCTAGAAATGCAGTTACAGTTGAAGCAAGGTCTAATTTTGCAACTGATAAATCTTCTTTCCAGCATTCTTCAGTTTCAGCTCAAACGATGAAAGTAAGCTTTGATACAGGTAAAGGGTTTATAAAAGAAAGCAATGAATGTTAAAATTACCATTGATATTTTAATCAAGTTCTATTCAGCATTTTTATTGATTGCTTTCATACTCGAGACACAAGCATTATGATGTTTCCTCAAAATGTGGAAATAGACACTGAGCTAAAAGATACATTTGTAGTGAAATTAACTCTTAAAAGAGCTTTTTGACGAATGCTGAAATGGCTCAATTAAATATTATCATTTGCTTTGGATGTTAAAAGTTTATTTTCAAAGGTTAACTAAACTTTCAAAGTTACTCAGGAGATGGTGAAAAAAAAGACTGTTACCCAACTCTCCTCATATTGTATAGATTACATAAACATATACCCTTGTGATCAAGTATGACATCATAAGTATAAAATAATAATAAATGGTAATATACACTGTCCTTTAAAACCTTACATGTTTACTATTGCTATGTAAATAAAGAAAGTAGGTATTTAAATATGTAAACCTCATCACCATACCACAAACAAATGTTATAATGTAAATGCAAAAGTCCTCAACAAATGTAGATTGATTTGATAACAAAACTGTAAATGAACAGTGAAAACATTTGAATTGTGTTTGCATGCTGTGATTCATTCAACTTTCTATTGAAATGTGCAGCTTCATAGGGGCTGTAATAGGTACACACATTCAAATACAAAACATTTTTATGGTGCTTTTTAGCCATGTCCTCAAAGTAGATCCACAAAGGCCTAGAGTGGATTAGGTTGGGTTAAATAGGAATCCCTATTGGAAAAATCTAAGGGGTAAAAATAGAATTAGCAAATAATATATACATACATAAAAGCATGATAATAGAGGCATTGGGCCAAGCTCTCAAAACCAATGGTGACTATAAAAGTTCCATTTCCAGCAAAGCAACATTTTAAAAGGCCACAAGAGACTGAATGATGGCAATAACCACAAGGCTCTTGTGTGTGCCATAAACCAATGCTAAACCATAAAAGCAAACCAAATCAACCTTTCAGGGTGACAATTACCTTCAGAAAATGCAAAGTGAGACATGTATCTTAATTACGGAGTTGATAAGCATGGCTTATAATAAATCAACATTCGCTCCATGCAATCAAACCATGTTCCAAAGCTCATAACTCAGAGTTTAGTCCTAAAACTAGAACTAATGATCTCAAGGTGACTCTGAACAAGGTAAAAGTGATGAAGCTGCATTTTGCATTCCTCAAACTGCATGGACACGCTTCCCAAAATAGCGCACACTAATTTAAAATGTTTGCCGTTTTAATTAGATTGTGCTCAGAGATTGCTTTATCTGATGAACTCACAGGGGCATCGTGATTCAGCGACATTTGAGGCGGAACGGAGTAGAAAGGGATTACATAACAGCTCATTTAAATAAGCCATTGTGCTGGTAGGTGAAACTAGTGGAAGAGCTTGAAAACTCTCCACGCTTTGTTAAATAACAGAGTATAATGCTTGTAAAAAGGTAGAATGGAGCATACAAAAAATACATGGGAGTTCATGATAATGAATTGGATGGCTAGAAACATCAGCAGTGTACAAATTATGTTATAAAGTTACTTTCTATGGATTCACCATGTCAATCAATCAATCAATTAATCAAAATGTTTTATATAGCTTTGTTTAGCAGTTGTTTCAAAGGCCTAATGTACATTAAGAGCTAGATAAGAATTCATTTAGGATATTTATTTTTGTAAATTAAAGTTTATTTGTATGCGGAATCTGTTGAATTAGACTGATCAGTAATCTTTAACTTACTATAAAAGGTCGGTTTAAACAAATTTTGTGGTGAAAAAAGTAACCAATTTTTTATGTGTTGAATTCAGTACTCAGTACAATATGTTTAATTAAATTAACATGATGTGGTGGTCAGTCTTTTAAGCTAGGTTATGATTCGCAAAATACAAACCCGTATGATTTAATAGCCTTGGGGACTTTTTTTTGTGTTTATATCATTCTCTAATTAAAATGCTTCCTTTACCAACATTGACTGGTCTATAGGTGAGCATTGTTTATGTTGAAAACGTATATAAAAGTTAAATTTTTTTTACTCTTATCAGTGTTCTAAAACTCAAATCCCCCACCTGTCTAGACCAGTTGAATTACTTTGGAATAAACTTCAGACATCACAAAGTTATTTATTTTTAACTGAAAAAACTGAAACGGTCCTTCAAACCCTCCCATTAAATTATATGCTGAGGGTACATCAATTAAAATAAATTATCCCGATTGGTGAGATACACAAATGACCCAGATCTATATGTTAGCCTCAGGAACTGATGAAAAACATATTACTCTTGCTGACAACCTCATAAAGTATTAAAAATAGGCTCATTTTGTAATCAATGCAATCTAAGAAAAAAAAATTGTATAGTTGTAATTATTTTTATTAATACTTTCTCTGATGTAATTTTTGGTGTACATCTCATTATAAATTCAAAGTGTATTGGATTTGTAATGATTTTTATTGAGGTTTTATTTTTGAATGATTTCCGTATATTTGCTTTTTGCCTTCAATACTTACCATTGATATGATTGAAAATTGCACCTAGAATAGTTTTTTTTAATGACTTTCAAAAGAAATTAACACTTTAGAAAATTGAAAATTAGTTTGGTATGTTCTGTACTCAAAACAGAAAAGGTCACGATGCATGCACAGTTATAATTGTGTTTGAGTTATCTATGCATTGTTTTACCTCTGTTTTACCTCTGTGCAACAGAATCAATGTTAACAAGGACTGAGTTTCTAAAATAACTGTGATTCTATCACAAGCATTACCAGGCACTTTCAGCTGTTGTAAAGTAGTGTACAATAAATTTTGAATTCCTCAGTTCTGCTTAACCTGCCCACCACATCAGCTCTTTTTTTTAATCCAGAGTTGGTGTTATTAATTAATCAACCGAATTAATAATTTCAATTCACAGTAAAATGTAAAAACAGACCTTTTATAATTCATCAGAACATGTATTGATTTAACAGACCAAAAAAGATGTTCATGTTATAATGGCACCTGTTCCAAAATACAGATAAAACCTTGAAAATCATGAAAAGAAATTATTTCATAAAATTAACACGATAAGAGGTAAAAGAGACAATATAAGTAAAGAGACAAATGGATAAATTCATCTGGATGTTCCTAAACAAAGACATGTATTAGTTTTATTTGAGTGATTATATTGCATATGTTTTATAATTTTGTTGTGCATTAAACAGCCATCTATCTGCTGTCTCTGAAAGGGAAACAGCATATGTGAGAGATCCTGGAGGAAAAGAAGAGCTCTGAGAAATCTGGCAGGGAACAGCGACATGCTGCAGCCATGATTCCAGGATGCCAGACAATTGTCCCTCAAACACAGTTGGTGCAGCTTCACAAATTGCATTCTCTTTGAAACCATGAGGCTAGAGACATATAACAGACTGCATGAACCTGTTTCCAGATTTGTAAAAGGGATAGAAAGAAGTGTAATATTTAGAATTTGTTAAACAATATGTATGTTGGTCAAAAACCAAGACAACCATTTTGTTCCAATTATTTTACTCATTTTCCATTTTCGTAATGAAGGAACTTTTTCAAGCATTAGAGGTAAAGACAGAAATGTATTTATTTCATTTAAGGATGAAGTGTCACGTTCACTCTAAACAGGGCACTTTTTGCTGTAAAGGGAGGGCAAAACCTCTCACAGCAGCTGACCTATAAAAGCCTGGCTCTGGACTTCTGATGAGCGCAGAGGTCCTGCTCTTACACATCTAGGAAATGTGCCAGTCTTTTGGTAAAAATAGCTTTCCACATCCATTCCCAGACATAAAAATGAATTCACTGGATCTAATTACGCTACTGTTGGGCACCCTGGTGGTTTTGAGCAGAGCCGGTGATGGATGGGTCACATTAACGTTAAAGTACATTTACCATGATTAAACACTCTTCGTTATACATTCTACAAATGCATCAACATCCAGCCTTAAATCAAACTTTGTATTTCACTGTTTTTAAAGCCCTTTTGTTTTTACCTCAAATTAAGATTCTTAATTTTACAAGAATGAGCAGGTTCTGCTTGAAAATAATTATTAATAATTAACAAACTATGCAACAAACAGCATCCTTCCAATTGTGCTGTTGAAAACAGCTTTCATTGTATCCTTTGTCCATTTTTCCCAGAGATTCTTTCGTATTATCGTATTAATTGTGCAGTGGTTATCATGGAAGCCTGTTTGAACTCATATTTATTAGTGTGACAGGAACTTTCACAATATTGTATTGCAATCGAAATGATGAGATGATTATTCATCCTTCAAGAGAAAGACAAATAAAGAGACAGAAGAAGTCTGAGCTAGAGAGATAGAGAAAGGAAGGTTGAGTAAGAGAAAGATAAAGCCTTTGCAGAAGCAAATAAAAAAGAATCATGTTTTATTGATGAACAAATTGAAGGACACAAATCATCTCGGACTGTTTTGGCTGCCCTGACAAGTATGAGTGAGCATCGTTCTGTCAAGCTGACCGAGTAGCCCCCAGGGATCCATGAAACATACTAGGCCTACTTTAGGTCTCAGTCATGAAAACACAAAATCAGGAGACGTGCACATCAGAAGAAGCTAGACAACTTAAATAAAGGCTATATTTTCCTTGTGAGACTTCGTTAAAAACGCAGTCAAAAAAATATTTTCTGCTTGTACAGACACTTTAAAAACTATTTGTTCCAATACAGGCCTACAAATTCATAGCAGGGTTACAAATCATTAGGATCAAAAGATTGCCAACACCATTTGGAATGAAAGTCAATTTAAAAGCTAAGATATCCTTCCCAAAATGAAACAGTAAATTTTTAAATACGATATGGTTTATTATTACAATAAGTGCTCCAACAGCCCCTTCTATCGTGGTGTATGCTCCACCATGATGAAATCAACCCCCCTCTGCTCATCTCTTTCTGACACTACAGCTTCAGCAGCAGTTTGTAAATGCGTGTCTGTGGATGTTTACAGGTATGTAAAGACTGAGCAACACTGTCACAACACTACATGGTGACCGCTGAGAATGAGAAGCAGAAAGTGACATCTCCACATCCACTTCTGTCCACCTCTGCACCTGAGGCTTTCTGACACACAGCGGGTCCATCACGCTGCGCTAGTAACACCACTGTCAGAATGGAAGGAATTCAGTCTCTCTGCTCATGCTAAATGCCTACGTGACATGACGTCTGCATCTGAAGCTGAAGAACTAAACACGGACTGTTATTTTTATTTTATTTTTTTACAAATGGAATAAATTATGTTTAAAAGGTATGTATAGTATCCAACACTTTTTTTCACTTTTTGGTAAGATATGGATTTAAAAATATGATGTTTCAATGAAGGAAGCTTCCTAAAATGTGTTTTGCTGCGTATTCAAAGCCATGAGAGGCTGAAAAAAATCGAATCATGCCAATGCTTTCATGGCATAAGTTCATCCCCACTGCAACCACCATTCTAGAAAGTATAGAAACAGTTATTTTTTTCTTAAGGAATTAAAAGCCCATGAAATTATTTTAACTGCCTAAAAATAATGCAAAAATAACATTCTGTGCTCTGGATCCAGATGAATAGACACAACGTGTTACACTTTGTCTTCTGCATAATGACAATATTATAGAGATTTCTATCGTTGTAAGACAGTTATTATTGTAACTAAGAGCTAAGTAAAAAGTTAAAACAGAAGAATGATGCATAAATATACATTTAATTACAAATATGATGCTGTAAAGATAATTTAGTTAATACCCAGTGCGATCGAAAGAATCATAAATCAAAGCTGGTTTTCCTAATATTTATTCAAAGTTTCCAGACCAATTCAATCCAGTTTGCTCTGACAAAGGCAGTCCAACTCTTAGTCTTTCTTTTTAGTTCTTGCTTTGAAATTACTGATTAAGAAGCCAATCGAGCAGCATGACGTGTCTGTATCTTTTCAAAGTACTCTCATCTGATAGTTTGATGTGAGTTTCTGAATGATTATTTGATGATTACTGCATGATTATTGCCATTACAAGATTGTTGCTGTAAGTTTGTCCTGAGTTTCTGTAAGTTTTATGTAACAATTTATGATTGATGATAAAACGGTATTATCTGAGAAACTAGATTTTCCTCTGTTTTGATATATATATAATAAAAATCACTAGAGATTTTGTGCTTTCAGTCACCTTACGTACTGTATACATAAATTTAATTTGTAATTTCATTAAAATTTTTATGTCCCAATTACGCAAAACTCACTACTTGGTGCCCGTGCCATTTACAGAAAGAACACATTTGCTTCCTCCAATGAAAAAAAAGAAAAGAAAAAAAAATATATATATATCTCAGACATATAATTTAGATCTAAACACTAGATCTAAATACCATGGTTCAAACTAGGCTTATAATAAACCATGGTTCAAACCAGGAATCATCAAAGGTGAGAAGAGTATCCAAGAAATGTACTCAAGTAAAAGTAAAAGTACTTGTAAAAATGTATTTACTCAAATAAGAGAAAAGGTAGCTTCCAAATTGTTTACTTCAGTAAGTGTAAAAAAGTACATAAACAAAATTAAGTACTAAATCGAGTTCTTTGATACTAGTTACTTCTGATCTGAAAGATACAATGCAAAAATGCCACATAGCAATTTACATAGTATTTCCTATAGATTACTAACCCTAAGAGGAAAATGTATAGTCGATTGCAAACTATAATCAAACCTACATTACAAAGGCAATGCTGCAAAAAAAGGATGTGTTGCATCTCTCTGTCTGCAGGCATAATGTCTCTGTGTGCATGGCATCAGTGCACTACAGTCTGCAGCGAGGATGGTCTCGATCTGCACCCATTGATTCAAGAAGCTGCAAACTCGCATGGATCAGCCTCTTCAACATCTCATGAAACTTGCTAATGTCAAAAATAGCTTGCGTTTAGATTTATTTGATATGCAGCAGAACGCAGCTAAAATGTAACTAAGATATAGCTCAGATGTAACATCTGTAAAAGTACAAGTACAGATCTGTAAAAGTACAGATATTTCACTAAATATTTACTTGAGTAAAAGTAAAAGTACAGATTTTTAAAAGTACTAAAAAATACTAGTTAATCTAAAAATTTTCTCAAGTAAATGTAACTAAGTAAATGTAACTAGTTACTAACCACCTCTGGGAACCATTTTACTTGATAGGCAACAGTTCTAATCTCACAGCCACCATGGTGTCAATTTCAGATACAGCATCGACAGCATTGTCCTTCTTCTTAAGCAGAGAATGTGTGTGCCCTTGCAATCCCTAATAACCAAAACTGCTTCAGTTGTTATTGCACTGGATCAGCTTCCAAAATTGATTCACTCCCTTCCTGAGAGACAGTGAGGCTGTTTAAGAGCCCCAGTTAAAGAAAATCAGTTCTTGTGGGTCAAAATAAACCCATTGTGTAAATCACTGCGCACTTGTGAAGTACAGTACTCCACACACTCGAAGCCCTTTAAAAGTAATGAGGTCGCGACTCAACCATCACTCATGTGTACCAGCGTTGAGAGACAACACTTACAAAATCAACCAGTGTCTGGACTGAGCTTGCAGCTACTCACGTGCATAATAAAATTTAAAACTTCTCACAAATCAGACAAGCCTTCAAATTTAATCTTGTTTGAAAAGAGCTTCAATAGAGTGTGTGTGTGTGTGTGAATATATATATATATATATAATCTATTTTCACACACCAACTACAATAAAAACTCTTTAACAAGAACAAGAATGTTTCACTTCTTAACTAAATGTTTTTTTGTGATATGACTTATTGTAGGCGTCACGGTGGCGCAGTGGGTAGCACGGTCGCCTCACATCAAGAAGGTCGCTGGTTCGAGCCTCGGTTGGATCGGTTGGCATTTCTGTGTGGAGTTGGCACCCGTGATCGTGTGGGTTTTCTCCAGGTGCTCTGGTTTCCCCACAAGTCCAAAGACATGCGGTATAAGTGAATTGAGTAAGAACGATTGTCCATAGTGTTAAAGTGTGAATGAGTGTGTGTGTGTGTGAATGTTTCCCAGCGATGGGTTGCGGCTGAAAGGGCATCCGCTGCGTAAAACATATGCCAGAGAGTTGGCGGATCATTCTGCTGTGGCGACCCCGAAAGGGAAGAAAGCCGATATAAAGATGAATGATTTATTGTTTGATGAGGCCTAGCATGTAGACATGTAGAAGTACATTTCTCTTCCTCAGTTCATGAGCCCTTTAAAATATATCACTTTCCTAATGACATTAATCATCCGATTAACATAAGTTCGGGAGGAGCTTGACTGATAATTGACTAATCATATGGTCCCACGTACCCATATTATCTTCACGACCAAAGAGCTAGCATCTACATCATGCAAGCTATCACTCCTTCTACCCCTTCACTACTCA
The DNA here is from genome assembly GCA_900490495.1 of Danionella dracula. Taxonomy (NCBI): domain Eukaryota; kingdom Metazoa; phylum Chordata; class Actinopteri; order Cypriniformes; family Danionidae; genus Danionella; species Danionella dracula. The sequence continues at coordinate 6,011,803 of UELW01000111.1, forward strand.
ACATGCATTTTTCACTTCTCACTTTACATAAGACAGTCTACTCCTGTGATGTAACTGCGGTAATAGCTGGAAATCTAGGGGGGTATTCTCCGGGCCTGGTTGTTTAGCGGTCCCGTACTATAACTTTGACAATTTGCCTAGTACGCTTCTCCATTTCTCGACAATCCCGCTTGCGATACTAGGCAATTATGAGCAGAGAGAACACGTGAAATAGCATCATAGCAGTTTTGGCTGGCACTGTGACAAGTAACTCAGCAACTTAGATAAAAACCAATACAATACATGAGCAAACTAATTAAATTTTAGTGAATTTTTATCAATTATAAAAAATAAAGAAGCCTAGAGAATTCTACAAATCATTGCCTTAGCATTCTGAACAATTCAATTGATTCCTCTGGGAGAAAAACAGATGAATATCCATATTGGACCTATATCATTGACAGCTAGTGATGGACGTAGGTTCTGCCAATAACTCGTCTCCTGGACAAAAAGGTACTCATGACTCTTTATGTCCATTTCACACCTCAACCAATAAAAAAGTCTAATTGGATCCATTTCAGTCGAAGCCCCTCAATTTCCCTCGAGATCCCATTCCAAACAGAACTCTGTGAGCCATTTCGTTGACTAACTTGAGAAATGTTACACTGTGTGCTTCTTTCTGGAAAGAAATCAGCTGTTTCATCCTCTCTGTCTTAATACAGGCAATAGTTCAGCAAACACAGTGACATGTATATAACATGATCAAAACAAATATAAAGATAAGAAAATACAAACAACTGCAGATAAACTAAACTTCTGAAAAATTTAAATTTAATTCCAAAACATAAAGACAACGAAATCTTCAAAAACTCAATAAAATCCCAACTAATGAAAATAAACGGCAGACCACCTCTACGCCCAGATGATTTGCTTGAAATTGTAATCAGCTTCACAAATCAAGGAGGCTGGCTTCCAGGGGGCGATCTTCAGCCTCAATCAGCAGAGCATGCACGACACATACCCATCACAGATAAAAAGCTGTGAGCTGAATGCAGTCTAAACCTAGATTTAAAAACCATCCACGGACTTTAAAAAACAGTGGGAAACAAATTAAAGGACCCCCCATCCATTCATTTGATATACTGGAAACACTAGAAATGAATAAAAATGCTTTCTCTGTCTTTCTGGAGCTCCAACAATGATGTTTGGATGACTTGAAATAAGGGAGAAGGAGACAAACACTAATATTATTGAACCAGGGTCATTTTTCTTTTTTTCCATTTCTCTTTTTACTTTTAGGAAAGCTATTCGTTTACAAATATCTTTACTTTCAAATCTTCCAAGTGTCTCCCAAGTCGGAGGATATTAACCCCCCGCTCTATACCTACGTGACTCCTATTCTTTTCTCATGCAGATTAAAGCCTCTATCGCTGGAGCCAACTCACACCTGCTGGATTTGTAAGCTATAGTGCTGTGATCCCGAGCATGATGTCTCTTTCAGCAGTGACTCTCTTCCCTCAGGACATCTCCTCAGTGGGTCCGTTTGCTCACAGATGAGCAGATATTTTCAGCCCCTAGCGCCTGGTAAGCTCATGGAGACTAATTCAACACCAGAAAGCCATTCGTGAACCCAGGCAAACTAGATTTGTGAAAGGACATGTGCGGTCACAGACTAACAGATTAGTTTACCACCCAATAAATTAGGATTTGTTAAGAAGCTTCTTAAAATAAACAAACCAAACTGAGAGTGCTCTGTGAAATTCACTAAGCGATAACAAAATTGCTTTTGATTTATGTACTAGACTTCTTTGCTGTTACATTAGGATAAATACTTGTTTAGATCACATTCATGTATGTTCATATGCACAAAACTTTCTTCAAACGGTATTTGCTTTCATATTTTATTATTTCCTACAATTCAAACTATTATAACAAGTATGATTTTCCCTGATGGTTTACGCACAGATAATTTCATGGAAAAACAACTAATTTCCCACAAAATGGTCATCATATGAAGTGTATCTGCAATACTAGAAACTATAATTGTTGACATTGAATTAAACATGACAAACAAATATCTGAAAACTGACTTCATTTTTAATATCCCTCAATATTTTTTTTATTAGTATTACAAGGATTTATTAGTGCCTCCACCTCTGCTTTCATTTGGACAAAAGGCAGGATGACACCATGAACTGGTCAGCAGTCAGTCAAGGGGGAGTTTTTCTAATAGTTAGGTGACTATTAATTCAACACTAGACTATTAATACAACAAAATGTAGTTAAATTGATCTGTTAAACCATTTAAATTTGATTCCATGTCTATTACTCAGACAAGATAAACAGAAGAAAAATGAATAAATAGCACTATAGCGTTGGCTCCAAATGAGAAATGTGCCTTCAGGCAAATATTAAAATCTTGAATTTGACTGCGTAATTATTTGTATTGTTGTTGTGTTCTATATAATTAATGCCAGTTTAAAATGACCAATAATGACACACATTGCTGTCATAGAGCATTTACATTTTTAAATGAATCTTTAAACTGGTCTCCAAAAAATATTTTAATGCAGCCGAAGGTCTGATCTTACTGAAGGACTACTAGCTATGAGAGACTAATCATTTCACAAGTACTTGAAAGCAATCCTTCTGTAATGCTGAATGTGCTGCTGGTTTTAAAGTTTTCCGTTGATTTAAGAAGTTTTGCTGCATCCCACATCTAGATTTTAAAGATCTAAAGCAATTCATTCTTCTACTGGATAAATTTGATACTAAAGACTAAAATAATGGTATCTCAGAATGACTCATTGAACAGGTCCCTCACTCCCTCTCACTATGATGTGAGGTCTGAATCACATTAATTATCCTCAGCATCTCTTCACACTGCCACCACGCGACGGGTTATCAGCCAACAAGACTGCATCTCACACTTCTCACAGACACCAGGAATGTGGGACCGCGGGCTCCTCATCGGAGGCAGAGAGAGAGATCAGAAGAGGAGAGCAGAGAGATGAGGCGAGAGATGAGTCAGTCTAATCGTCTAGATATCTCTCTCTCTCTCTCTCTCTATATCGTCTCTCTATATCTCTCTCTATCGCTATCGAGACTCTCTCTTCTCTTCTCTCTCTCTCTCTCGCTCTCTCTCTCTCTCTCTCCTCTCCCTCCCTCCCTCTCCATCTCCCTCTCTCCTCAGCCAGCCAGTGCATCCAGCCCTGTTTAGTATTCCTTCCTGATTACCACATACTTGATGCGCTAAACCACAAATCAAGTAAAGGGAAAAAAATGAACCAAAAACTAACCACGGGGTGTGTTAGAGACTAAAAATAAGTATGAAAGCATTTCATTTGTATGATTTGAGGTGGCAGTATTGCACCTGATTAGCATCAGATGAATCAGCTCTGATGCAAATTAAAATGCTAGGCAGGTGGTAATAACCAAGATGCATCAGGCAGGAGTTCTGCCCATGGGGGATTGCCTCCACCCCATTCGTATGATGTTTTTTTTTTTTTTTTTAATCATATACTGTTAATAAGAACCCACATCTTGTTGGAAGTTCTCCTGGCAGATGTCCTGGGCACTGAGAGTCACTTTGTGTTTGAGGCGATCAAGGGATGCAACAGTTTAATATCCATAAACCTGATCAATAAACCTGTCAATTCATTCGAGATGCACACTTACAAGTTCAAGGCACCAGCCAACTCCCCACTAAAACACCAATACATGTGTTGAATGTGTGATACATCATCTGATACATCAAAGAGGAATTCTCAAGCTGCAACCCGCACTGAAGCGCTCCACGGCAGGTAAAGCGATTACACCAAGCAGACATGCACGCTGATAAATCTCAAAAAGCATCCCAGTTAGAATCTCATCCGCCCTTATATTACTTTGTAATCCATCATTTGCGCACAAGCAACTCTCGTCTCCGCTCACGCGCGTTTCACCAGCACATACATCGAGTCCAGGTTCGCTCAATTCCTCATTCAATGTGTTCTCCAAAACCATGCACGATCACCCACCCGCTCCCAGTGTGCTGTCAACTCCTGGACTTACCTCGCGCGCAAGTAAGCATCATCAAAAATGTCAGATTCCACAATGTAACTCCCGCGTTAATCCCCATTTTCTTGGCTCGGGAGTCCAGGGGACCACATCTAATACATCCTCTCTTGAGAAGCGCCAGGAATCCGATGTGCGTGCCGCTGTGCCCCGTTGCTGTGGCATCTATGTTCATGTTCTGCTGAAGGAAGCCTCTCTCCTCAGCCGGGATCGCGCGGTGGCTCCAAGTGAACGCGGATGAGGCGCGATCCCTCAGCAACCTTGACGAGGACTCAACCATCTCTCCAACAGGGGCCACACGCTCACTCATTGATGATCTCAGCAACTCGCTGGTTTAGGCAGGACCCTCGGTCGTTCATAGCAGTCGAGTTGAACGTTTAGATGCGTTTGAGTGAGGATAGGACAGAGCTGGTGAAGTGTAAGTAGCAGAGGCAGCCACGCAGAGAGCTTTTTTGGAAAGAATGCTCGATTGGGTGGTTTACACCAGTTTTTGTATTACACAGAGAACTTTCAACAAGCTTACTGTACGGTTATTACATTATCATCGTCGTTATTACATTATGATATTCTATTATGCCTCTATGATTTTCAAATCATGACGATTTTAAAATACATTAACAAAATTTCCAGAATGTCAAAAAATTGCCACATTTTAATGTTTCAAATAACGTTCCCTCTAACGTTATGATATTTTTATTACAAAGAGAGAGAACATTCTAAGAATGTTTTTAAAACCTTGAAAAACTTTTCCTATAACATTAGAATGTTTAACTTTTTTTTTCAAAAGGCACATTCCAAGAACATAAAATAAAGATTGAGGAGACGTTCTAATCTTAAGAGAAGAAAAACAGTTTGTACAACGTTTTTATAACGTTTCAAAGTCCCTTCCCAGAACATGATTTTAGTATCTAGACATTGTAACGTTTGTACAATGAGTCAAAGATACATTTCAAAAACGTCATATAAAGGTTGAGAAGAGGTTCTATTCTTAAAACGGTACATGGTTTGTACAGGGCCTCACGGTGGCGCAGTGGGTAACACGGTAATCACACAGCAAGGAGCTCACTGGTTCTATCCTCGGCTGGGCAATTCTGTGTAGGGGATCGCGTGTGTTTACGCCGGGTGTTCGCTTTACCCCACAAGTCCAAAGACATGCAGGACAAGTGAATTGGGAAAAAACAATTGTGAATGAGTGGAAGGGCAGCTGCTGTGTAAAACATATGGCAAATGAGTTGGCGGTTCATTCTGCTGTGGCGACCCTGAAAGGGACAAAGCCAATGTTGTGTGTACAATGTTTTTATAACGTTTCTAAGTCCCAAAGATACTTTAAGCTATGAAGAGCTGCCTACAATATTAAAAAACATTTACAACATCAACAATATCTAAAAATGTTAAAAAAAAAAAGTCAATTTAATGTGTACACATTATTTCAAAACTCAGTCCCTGGGATGTTCTTGCAATATACATATCCACCAAAGTGATCAAGAAAGCAAGCAATGAAAGAAAAGGAATTAATTTAAACTTTTTTGTATCCCAACTAACTTTCCTTTCAGCACTTCAGCTGTTCTGTTTTAACGGTATAAAGAGAAGGCCCACAAAACAGTCAAATACATTTTTTGTATAAGAGCAAAATGCACCACTCAAGACTCATTACTGAATGAAAAGTGTAAGGATTATCATCAAACATCAAATTCTCATCAAATAACCCACTGGACTGTATCACATCAGCATCCTATAGCTGTATTTGCTGCTTTAATATTGATATGTAATCAATCATCTGCACAAGAAAACAGTTCATGCTGAGACAGCATTGATGCATTGCATCTTGCTTCTGGGACTACTGAGGCCAGAATAATCTCGGTTTACTCCAGAAGCATTTAGCATCAGTGTTAACATCAGAGTCTCATCGGCTTGTGAGGCGCTTCAGCTAATGTGAGTTGTGGGTGTGTGCACAGAAACAGGACACTCCTGCCATCTACAGGCAGAACGCTCAGTTAAGCATCAACCTCCGAAGAGAAGTGTGTGTAGGCTTGATGAGTACGGTTCTCTCCTTCTCTGCAATGCTTACAGTCCTTACAGTCACGCATGTCTCAAACGAGAACAGAAAAAGCAGAAAGATCAATAGACAGATGCATACAGCTTCAAGATGACATCACAGGAAACAAATATATACAAAAAAAAATTAAGCTTGGGGTTAAATTAACCTTTTGGTAACACAATTAATTTCCTCATTCTTTCTCACCATGAATCACCATTAAATCAAAACTGTTTCCTCTCTAATGTCTCTCCCATCCAGAGGTGCTTTCAAAATGAAATGCACTACTGAAAAGTGTTTCAGGTGATCACTAAGCAGTCAACATTTCCATGCACACATTGCCATGCACACAGTAAGTGGTGACAGGGATAGACTATGGGTTTAATATTCAGGTGTTCAGAATGCATGGTGAGCAATTACTCCACAGACATTCTGCATCTAAACATTTCACTACAGTATGAATATAGAAACCCAGGACCCCTGATTTGTTGTGTCCCTGGGAGCCCTCGAAGGCACCATGGGCACGTCGCCTTCCTTTTCATGCATTGAATCGTCATTCTAAGTATGTTGTGTAGCATACATTAGCATGTTTATGTCACAATGTTTGCAAATTGTGCAGAAGTCATTATGAATTTATCTTAAATAATATATAAGCATTAGCATTTACAACAATTTTCTTTCTTTCTTTCTTTGTATTATTTCTAAGGCTCAATAGTAGGGATTGCATAGCTTTTAGGTGGCATCATAGTTTAAAGCAGTGGTTCTCAAATAGTGGGGAGGCAAAGGGGGTGCGTTTGACCTCGGGGAACATGCTTTTTCATTTTTCAATTTTTTTATATACTGTTACTCTTAGTGTAAAAAAAATAAAGTGCAATACCACTCCACTACATTAAGGGACAGTGGCGCTCTCATTGGCAGAGTATGAAGTGTAGACACGAAGTGTAGAAGGCAGAGAGTGAGGGAGATAAAGAGACAAACGAAAGTCTCCCAAAAGCTAAGACGAGCAAATATAACGCGTATGTAGCGCTTGGCTTCACTGTGACTACGGTGGGAGACAAGGAGAGACAGGTGTGCTTATTGAGTCTAAAAATGTTGGCAGTGGACAGCATGAAGCCAAATAAATTAAGGAATCACTTAAATTCATTACACCCCAATCATGCTGAAAAGCCGCTTTAGTGTTTTCAGCGAAAACATGTCGAATATTGCAATCATGGTCAGTCAAACTTATAGTTTTATTAAAGATAAAATATTTCAGATGCACCTTAAAACTTTTCTGCTACAGTAAATAAAGGTATTAGTTGTTGTAAGTTGGTACATACTTCTTTATTTTTTCTCTTATACGTTAATAAGGATACTGTGTTATGCAGAGGTGTACTTGTAATGTAAAGACAAATAATATTATTTATAGTTAAGTGGGGGGGGCTTGCTAGAAAATAATTGAGAAACACTAGTTTAAAGGGATCGTGTAATAGAGTTGTTTCATTCAAAATATACACATTTCATGAGCTTGCATAGGAGTAGCCTAGAAACAAAAAGCAAGTTTGGCAAGATTGGGATAAGTGTACTGGGCTAGTTGTCCATGGAAGGGCCATGGGGGCCAAGAGCTGACCTGGGCCCAGAATCCCCCCTTTCCTGGGGAATCCTTTTCAAGTAAGACAGGGGTGGAGGAGGGATTTCTGCATTTATTTGTCAAAACAGAAGTGGAGTTGCTACCGTTTTGTATCTGGGGTAGCAGACGGATTCACCGGCTGTTGTTTGATAATTATATGATCGCTCCTCCCGAAATTGTGTTCACGGAACTGAACTTAGTGCTTTTAACCTGTAGATTCAAAGGGACCTAAATAAGATTGACATATATTAACAATTCAAACTAGATCCTTGTAGGGCCATAATGGGTTTAGTAGATATAGATAATAGTTATCAAATTACAGACTTCCTGTGGAAATTATTCAATAACTTTCCTTGTATGCTCATAATTCATTTAGACATATTTATAAAAAAAAATTGGACAATGTGCAGTGACTACCTCATCTTTTCAAAGATTTTTTGTAATGGTATAACAAATGGAGTTCATGGCGTTCTGGTAGGTGGATGCAGGGGGATAGCCCCATAAATGGAGTGAGGCTGGACAGTTTGGTGCTAGCCACCCAGAAAGTTCGGCAACGTTCCAAATGGAAACGAAGGGAGTCTTAAGTACATTGGTTATAAGGTTTTATTGGGTTGTTGACTCAGTTATTGGAGATGATTTAATCCATACTGTAATTGGTCAAAGATGATGAATTCTTGCGGAATGACTAATGGATATCTGAAGACTGAAGGGTTTATCAGAAGCACTCTTTTGGAGATCAAACATGTGCCTTTCTACATAAAAGTGGTTTGCAGCAAGAAGATGCAATCAGTCGTAATTATTATCACAATAATAAAAAAACAACTTTATATACCATAGACGTAGTGAAAGTGAAGTGAAAGTGACCAGTTGGCCAGATATGGAGTGACTCATATCTGGAATTTGTGCTCTGCATTCAACCCATCCAGTGTACACTCACAGCAGTGAACAAACACACCGTGAACACACACCCGGAGCAGTGGGCAGCCTTGGCTGCGGCGCCCGTGGAGCTAGTGCCTTGCTCAAGGGCACCATAGCTGTGGTTGTTGATGATGGGAGAGCAAGTATTTCATCACTCACACCACCTTCAACTCGGTGGATCTGGGGATCGAACCCGGGGCCTTCAGATCACAAGTTGATCTCCTTATCCACCGGACCGCAGCTGTACAAATTAGTGCCCAAAGTAATGCTCAAAAGGAGTTTTTCCATCCCTAAAATTGGTCAGTTTTTACATGGGAGTGAACGAAAACTGCTCCCTTTTGGAGCCTAAAGCAGCCACTCAGGGAACTGCAGTTCAGTCACTTCTTGTTACGCATCGAGAGGGTTGCCCTTTGTGTTAAACTTCATGTGTGACACTGTCTAAGGTGCTAATTAAATTGAATAAACATCATAATTTGAAAACGATAAAAACAATGTTCAAAAGTCTCTCAGTAACTGATGACACCCCAAGTTTGGAGTTTAGGAAACTGTTGTTAAAATCATTCTTTCACTGTGAGAGCACCTCAATGTTCTCAGCTCTAATTAGACAGTGAAACTCATCCTCATTAGTTTTGTAGATCCACAGATTCCCAGCCCTCAGAACAGAGCAAAGGCCAAGAAATCAGAGCGTCATTCATATGAGCATCAGCTATAACCTTTACTCACTGCACTCTCTCCATGACAGGATCAAGAGAGAGAGAGCGCTGGGGAGAGAGAGAGAGAGAGAGAGAGAGAGAGAGAGCGCTGGGGAGAGAGAGAGAGAGAGAGAGAGAGAGAGAGAGAGCAGAGAATGAATCATGACTGCAGCTCATCAAATCCACATTTCTCATCCCAGAGTAACCTTCCTCTTCCTCCCTCATCCAGAACAGAAAATTAAAATCAAGTTAAAGTCCCCAGAAAAGAGACCGGCTGGACATTTAGGGAACAATGTTAATTGACTCTGACTTGTTCATCCTAAGACACTAGACATAACTAAAACTTATAATTTTACATCCAATTATGTATTTTTTCATTCCTTTTCATTTTTCTTTTAATTAGTTCTGCTGCGTTAAGAGTAAGTCATCAGCCTCCACCGGACTTTAATGATCCACACTCACTTTGATTTGAGGAAAAGTTGGGGAAGGGCTTGTGAAACCTGGATTTGGCACAGAGAGTGGATGCATGAAATATCTGAAGCATTCTGGACTCTTTTTGAGTTCACAATGAATCCACGTTAATTTTAGTGATAAATTAAGTATTTTGTTGTTGTTGATGTTGTTATGTTTCTTTAATCATCATGGGTCTTGATTTACTTTCTTGATTATAATTACATGCTTGACTGTTATTGTTATGAGATATGCTTTATTTATCGGAAGTTTTATTTTGAGTGCTTGATTCAATGTAAATGTTTCTGTTGTTATGTCAGTACTTTGTTTGGGTGAACATCCTCAGGGTTTGATCATAATGTATTGAACATAATAATACAGAAAATTATATCTTTATCTATTATTTATTAGTTTTATATTGGATTTACTGTGGATTATATTTAATCTGTCATTTTCAATTAATCTTTTTTTGCATAAATCTTATCTGGGTTTCATTATTTGTCAATATTTTTATTACTTGTAAAGCACATTGTGAAGTCTCTGCTGTCATTGATAATCAATCAATCAGTTTTTATATAGCGCTTCTTTAGCAGTTGCTTTCAAAGCAGCTTCAAAAAGTCCTAGTGAGGATCAGGTAGAGTAAATGGAGTTATAATTATGTGTATAAAACATATATTATGTATGTAAAACTATTTTCCCTCACACATTGATTAACAGAAAAAAAAACCAAATTTTTGGTAGCACTTTATAATAACTACACACTAATGATGTATTAAGCATTAGCAAATAGTTAATAAATAATTAATAAAGTATTGTTTCTATTTTAATACACATTTGTAAGCCATTTATAATTCACATTTATAATTTTAAAGGCTGTATTGCTGGTTTATAAGTATATAAGTATGCAACTATGCTTAATTAGACAAGTTATTTAAAATAAGTTGGAAGTGATTTATGAGATCATTAGATTATTGATTAATAATGATTATTAAACAATATAAAAGCACTTTCAAACATCTTATTATTGAGATATAACAGTTACTATGTGTGATAATAAATACTTTATTAACTCATAATCCTACTGTAACTCATGATAAATACTTAATAAATTATTAGTAGTGTGTAGTTATTATAAAGTCCAAATTTGATCTTTTTGGAACATTAAAAGGCATCTTGTTACAATAATTATATTAAAATGTAAGAAATAATACAATATTGAAAAATAATAATTGGCCATAGCAAGTGCAAATTTCTGCAAAAAGATCAACAAATGAAAGCATTTGTTACTGGATTTTGGTTTTAGCCACAATAAATTGGGAATACGCCCTGTTGCAAAACTAAAGGCTTCCACAGTTGTTATTGTTGTTGTTGTTGTTTTGTTTGATTGTTTTTTTTTTTACAAAAAAACTGTCACATAATCAAAAAATAATGAGTGGAGGATACAAATTACCTACTACGTGTGTATTTCAAACAGCTCGATGTCCTATGTAAACAAATATTTTTTTAAAAGGTCCAAAATTGGACCTTGAAGTCTTCAGTTGAAATGTTGATGCTGCACAATTCAAACCACAGAGATGAATACATAGCATAAAAAACAACAGGGTCAATGCAAAGAGTAGCGGATGCTATTATTGGGAGAGAGAGAAGCCATTATCCCAGGTCTGAGCTAGCCAAGGATTGTGTTATTTCTGGCTCAGAACTGATGCACATTTTAACAAGCGCTCTGATAGCTTCAGTCCACACTTTCTCAGTTTGTGCAGCGCATTCAATGCACATATTTCTTATTGTGATGGTGCTAAGAGGCTGTTAGTGAAGAATAAGTCTCTGAAATCTCTACTGGAGCTGCAAGAAACCCAGAATTATATAACCGTACCTCCAGCTTCTAGCACCTGCTCATTCCCAAGCTCTTTAAATGTCACAAAATTTACAGTACTGTGTTCAGAACGTGTTTAAGAACATAACTTGGCTTTTCTAAGAGATAACAACTATATTTATCTGTTTGTAATAATACCGTGAAAACAATGGTTTAAGGGTAAGGTGGTATCAGAACATTAACAGATCAAAATTAAACCATAATCCATGATTTGCGGCCTGCTGAGAGCCCGAAGCCAACAATAGCCACATGTACTATTGAGTTTTAAGCATATAGACTGAAATTCATGAAATGATTCATTAAAATGATTTGAAAATCTCAGTCTCAGGCATCACAATCGCGGCATATTGGCAAAATATCCGATGGATTTGGTACATTTGACTAGTAACAATTCAAGAGTCTGAAAAGCGTGATCTGGTCATTTATCTGGATTTCCAGGAGTGTCAGAATTATTTTTGTTCCACTGGTAAATCCTAAGAGCAAAATGTATTTTATTCAGAGTGTATTTGGTCCTCTTCAGGATAGAGTTAAACAATACTGTCATGACTCCAGTCAGGTAATCTGGCTCAGATCGTTCCTTTTCTTATTTGTATTTATTTTTATCCCTTGTTATATGTTTTTGTTTAATTTTTTGACTTTCTTTTCCTTCTCTCTTCATCTTCTCTCTCCTGTTTATTTACCGATCAGCTCACGATCACGTCCAGGTGATTCGTATTATTTTCCACGCCTTTTCCCTAATTATTTGTCATCAGAATTTCCCAGACACCTATTTATACCTTGTGTTCATTCCTGTTTGTTGTCGGTTAGTTTTCTCTTTGGCTTCGTCTCATCCTGTTCCCGTTCAGTTGCCGTCCAGTTGATGAGAGATTCATTTTACCCGCGGATTTCTGAACTGTGTGCTACAAGCTGTGACTGCTCTTGCTAAATCACCTCTGCGCTGCCTGGTTGAGGATTTCTTGCGGATTGGAGATTCACGTCATCTACGACTGTCTGATTAAGGCTTCTCTTTGCTACACTGGGAGACTTTTTCGAGATCGAACCCTCTGCATTTGAGTCCTACTTCTAAACCGGCCTGACAAATACTCAAATCTCACGCCTTCTGTGATTTTTTTCATGGGCTTACTTGTTCCCGTTAAGAAGGATGCACAAGGACCCAATAGCGAGGGTGAGAATGTTTATTAAAGTTCAACAAAAGATCTTGTAGAAGGCTCAACAACGGTTGCCCCAAAGGGATAAACCAATGAAGAACACCCTGAGGGGACTAGACACAGAACAGCTTCGGAAGAGCAGCGAGTCCTGGGGCGAGCCTCAGTAGGCAGAAGTCACGCCGACTGGGAGAGGCCGTAGTCTGTTGGCGAAGGCAGAGTTGGCTGATGAGGCTCACATCACAGAGAGAGACAAACAGTAGACAGGACTTCACAACACGAGGAGAACAGGTTAGATTCAACATACATAGCAATCGACTCACAACTGGCAGTACAGACAGGACGCTTAAGAAGCACTCTAATCTGCAGCTGACTAGCAGCAGGTGAAGGACGTAATTGCACAGCGGTGATGAGCAAATGAGAGACAAGAGAGCACTAGACAAGGGTAGCACGAACAACCAATTAACAAAAGTAGCTCAAAACCGTAGCTCAAAAACGACCCCCAAACAGCACTAAAGAATTCGAACACCTCACAGTTCTACAACCCACACCATGACGCTATTTTAATGACATGGGATTGGTTGTTTGCCATATTGGTCAAATGGCAGCCTGGGCGGGTCTTGGTCAAAAAAAGCTGCCATTAGCACCAGACCTTCCCAAAGACTAATGCACTCATGAAAGTAATGAACTTTGGACCATATGGGACCATATGTGACTACAACTCTAGGAATAATTGTTTTGTTTAGTTTATTAAATTGCGTGTATGTTTGTGCACTGACATCAGGCATGTATACCAGGGCCCTGAACTGGTTCAGATAATGAAAAGAAAAAACAGATTTTTTTCACAGGAACAAAAAAAAGTAAATTTAACTCATTTAACCATACTAAAAAGAACTGTAATTTTGAATTGACCATTAACCAGTTAATAATATTATTTTAGTGTTACCTAGCAGCAGCCAATAAATAACTGGAATCTATGCATATGTCATTGACAGAAGCTAAATCCCTCATATTGTTCTACTCTGTGAGATGTGCAGACACAAACATTGTTTTCATTTATCACAAGTCCCATTTTTCACATTATAAATGAGGTTAATCAAATAATTAACATACGTTCAGGAAGAGCTTGGTTGATAATTGACAATCAATCATATGGTCCCTCCTAGCCATATCATCAGCAGTATATAGGAGACGACCAATGAGCAAACATCTACATTGTGAAAGCTATCCCTCCTTCACCACTCACAATGCATGTTTTACCCTCTTTAACTTTGTGTAAGACGATCTTTATTACGGTTAAACTATGGTAATATTTGGGAATCAGGGGAGCGTGGGTCCTGGATCTTCAATCGAACAGCTCGCCTAGTACGCTTCTTCATTGCTCACCAAACCCGATTGTGATACCAGGCAATTATGAGCAAGAGCGAACTTGTGACATTTAATGATGTATTCTTCTTTGTGGAGGATACCCCCGGCTTTAGCCATAACCTGTCTGTCAACAGAGGAGTAAAGTCTGGGCTGATCAGGTATGTGTACAAAACATTGTAAATGAAGGAAAATCAGCCTTATATAAATGAAGGAATGATAGTTGGACTATTATGTCCTTGTAGGAGTACATTGCTTGGTTGATTTTTTTCTCCTTTTAAAGTGATTTAGCAAAGTTTCAATAGAAATGTTGGCATTTGCTTGAACTTGTGTATTAAAATGGACACGCAATAGATGTTCAAACTTACTTTTATCATGTGAGCTATGTGTTTTGAATGTAAGCATGTCAATATGCGTTATCAAAATAATTTTATCATCCAGTATTTGCAGGAATGCAGTATCAGAAACGTTATAATAACTTTTCTGCTTGGAGTGAATCGTTTTGTTTGTGCCCTGATGCATTTTGATTGCAAAAAGAATTTTGATTCAAATACAGCTGTTGGTATTTTGATGTAAAATTATACAAGGTCAGAACTGTACGATCAGGGGATTGATGGAGAGGCATCTGGAGATTGTTAAGTAGCAATTGTATTGTGATTAATATCACATGAACTAAAATATAGGCTCTTTCACTAAATCATACACATTCGTTTGACTGCAGCTAAACAGAAGTTCAGCATCCCTTCACACATATGACTTTAGAAAAAGTTAATCCTGTCCTCTTTGAATGGCCCAGCCAGAAGTTATTATATGCTCCAAATCCATAATTAATTTGAATATGTCAATTAAAGAAAATTGGACCCTAATTATCCATGAGCTGGTGAGAAGCCCAGTGGCTGAGCAATCAGAGACACTAAATATACCCTGGAGGCTTTAGGCTTGTCAGAGTGATGGAATAATTACATCAGCACTGGAAGGAAGGGAAAACTTTTCTTGTGTTCGAGAAAAGTGCGCTAGTGTTCAGCTACTTGTGCAGGCTGGCTCCCTTTCAATAAAACAAATTCAGGATTCCACATATTACGACCACCCTTGGAGAAATCATCTTTCATCAAAGAGTTTGTTTTTCCCTGCTCTGCCTTCGGGTCCATTCTTTCTTTATTTATCAACCTCTGCTTTTTTGAAGAATCTATCTGCTCTAGAGACCTTGACTGACCCTCTGCCAGAAATTAACTGGAGAAGCAATCGAAGGTTGTTGATCACGGAGCCATCTTGGTAAAAGCTTTGGTGTTTTTTTTTGTGGGTCTTTCATTTCGTCACTGACTCCTCTAGTAAACAAACAATTTATATTGTGTGTCCGTGACTGTTCACAACACATGGTGATTATTAGGTTAAGCGTTAAGGCTACAATTCCATATTTGGTGGTATATGAGAAGCATCTGTAAAGACACACTTAAAGACATTTGCACACATGTTTAGGAAATGTACAGTGCACTTTCTTTGCTATAATTGTAAGTAGCTCTTATTCTGTATGAAGCCAGATAAGTATGTATTCAAGACCAGGGTTGAAACGATAATGTACAGAAAAGTAGTAATACCATTTTGAGACAGCCCTTGTCTACAGTTGTGTTTTGGTAGTAGTAGTAGTAGTAGTATTATATATATATATATATATATATATATATATATATATATATATATATATATATATATATATATATATATATATATATATATATATATATATATCTGTTCTATGTTATTTATGTTATTGGTCAAGTTTTGCCATTCGTGGGTCTTTTGTTTTAGCCATCTCTTTCCTTTGCCTTATTCTTTAATAAAAGAGCGTTTCAAGTAAAGCTGTCTCCGCATATGAGATCTATCCTTCAACGTACACCCCTGAATGTGACAAGTAAGTCTGTGAGAATGAGTTTCTCAAGCCAGGTGGTACTTTAGACCAGGGTCTCATCTCCTGTTTCCAAAATGCATTACACTGTTTGAAAAAGCTGTTTATCATAATTGGTGATGGAAATAAATTGTCTTCAATAAGATTTACTTGTTGTGTTTACTAATGAATCGTGAGCTGTAGATCTGTAGGTTGTGATTAACTATTAAATTACATTATATTATTTAAAATTGTCACTATTGTGTTCGTTTGTAGTGCGACGCTTGGGCCATGTTAAAAAGTGTAATTTAATTACTGTTATTAATCTGAAATTTTTATCTCAGAATTCTGACATTTTATCTCAGATTTCCGACTTTTTATCTCAGAATTCTGACTTTATTTCTTGGAACTCTAAGTTCTTATCATGGAATTCTGAGATAAAAAGTCACAATAATTATTTTTTTCTCTTCAATGGCGGAAACGGTGCTTCCCTAGTGGCTTCTTTTAACAGTAAGCATAGACACAGGTACGGAGACTTTGTATACATTTGTGCCAAATATCAAGTTAGGTATAGACCCAGCACAATAAATTAACGGCGATATTTTTTTTTAATTGATTGATAAGGGTTGAGGTAACACACACACACACATATCTATCTATCTATCTATCTATATATATATATATATATATATATATATATATATATATATATATATATATATATATATATATATATATATATAACATGTAAAAAGGGGAGGGGAGTAAGTCATAAATGAATGCACAAATCAATAAATAGCTATTGCATACATGTATACAACTGAACTCCATGCTAATAATTGATCCTTATAATAAAGTGTCCCTATTTTAGGCCTCTTGACATGATAACTTTGTGTCAAACATGTTGCTCTTTTTTCAAGACACAATGCTCAGTCTAGCAGCATGGTTTTCTAAAGCTGCTGTCTTCCACACACAAGAAACTTTTGATAAATGAGTGCAGTCCTTCAGTTAATGGTGGATCTAGAGCTGAACAAGATCCACATTCTATTGTCTCTCTCTTATAGCAAAGAGAGCAATCACGCTGGCTTTCAAACCAGTTTAGGGATGTTTTGGTCCCTAAGAGGCTTTTCATTTGGAGCGACTGCCTTTCCTCAACTGGCCATTGACCTATTGATGTGACTAGACTGAGTTTCCACTAAAGGATTCAAATGCCATTTGAAATCAATTATAATTACACAGTGACTTTCTACAGTTAGTGTTTCAGTATTTTGACTGTAAAAAACACTGCAGAGGAACATGTGCAAATTATTTGGGCAAATGCTCCTTAAAATAACAGTATGTGTTCACACTTGAGCAGAACTTAATGCCCTAACACTTTAGTGTCCCTCCCCACCTGCTTAGAAACCTCAAAGGTTTTGAACACTGGATGGATGCAGTTTTTTTGCTTTCTGTTTCTATTGTTTCCAGTAAAATTGGTCCCAGCAGATCACACTTTCTGTTCTTGAGCACCCACTGCTCCTCACAGCCTTTTGATTTGTTTGCCATTATTTTATTTTTCGCCTGTGTTTCCAAGGAGACCTGGTGGTTGTTAAGTGTGTTTAAATCCTGTAAGTTTCTCAGTTGAGTAGAGACATGGTTATAGTACCTTCCACAGTCCAATAGCAGCCAAGAAACAAGAAAAACAGAGCTTGTTAGATGGAGAGGTTCTGTATAAGAGTATAATACTTAATCCCTGAGCATCAACAAGTTTACATCTGACAAGATGTGATTGAGAACATTGCGATTAATACCACCACACAGAAAAATTATATGGATCACTCAAAAATTTACAAATTAATATAATAGTCAACACTAAAACCAGAATGACAACTGACTGAGAAATCACTTGGGAAGACTGTTACAATTTCAGGTAATCAAAAACAAAACAGAGAGGATGTACACATTTTAGGGAAGAAAAGACACAAACAATTTAAATAGAAGAGAATTTGTGGACATCCAAACATTTATAGGTAATCAGCTATTCTAAAATATTTATTTTCAAGTAAACTAACACTGTCTGTAAAAAGTCTTTACACAAACAGGCAGAAATAAGAATTTGTCTACAAATATAGGAAAGATCATACAAATCAACTCTAGCGGGGGAAGACAACAGACTGATTGAACAAATGAGTAAACTAGACAGAACATTAAAGAAATGAACAGAGAGACAGATCTTTGAATGAATGGTGGGATGAATGTATTGCCTGAAAGAACAGTTTTTAAAAAGAAGAAATGACTGAACACTAAAAAATATCTCAGAACTCTGGTATTTAATTTTTTGAGAACTACAATGTAAATTTGTATTTAGCAAACTAATTCTTGAGTCAATACTCTATTCTTTGTAATGTCTTGACAGCTTTTTATCTTGCATCAACAACCTACCCCATGTTTTGTCAAAGTTGAAAAATAGTCGTATGTCTTGTTAATTCCCTTCTGTGTCATGTAGCTGTTTTAGTTACAATATCCAGCTCATGGACAAAAGGTGGAGTTACTCGCTGTTCAGGTTTTAGGTCAATTTTTGGGTAGCATTTACAAACAATATATAGTCACTTTCACTCACATGTGTAGTCTTTAATGTAACTGAAAGATGTTTTAGAGCTGGACAGTAACCTTAAAACACAGCTCAGACCACACAACCTCTGGGAGAACATGCAATCTCCACTAACATAAGCTAACTAAAACTAAAAGACACAATCACATACAAACACTCCACTCTGTAATTTCAGAGAGTCCAGATCATCCAAACACAAGATTGATTTCAAGCTAGATTATTATGGTCTACAAATCTGAAAACCATACTGCAGTGGTCTCAAATATTTGTGAAAAAATAAAATAAATTAAAATGTCAGCTTGAAATATGCCGAATTTCCCAAAAGTAGAAATAGTTTTAACTTCAAGCTGAAAATATGGGGGCTATAAAATGTAAAATGAGCCCCTGGAGAATAACTCAAGGGACAATATTCAATCATAAGTGAGAGAATAGGGGAATGAGCATGTGCAGTGCAGTTGAGACTGTTGTTAGTTTTGCCAACTTAAAATATTTAATAATGCCAACATATATGAGGCGATTAGGCAATATACAGTTGAACAAGATTCTTTTGTCAAAAATACAAGAAAAATACAAAAAAAAAACAAGCTGATCAATCTAGTTAGATATCACAAATACAAAAGTAATTCAGTGATTTATTGAATAAATGCATAAGGAAAATACCATCTTCAAAAACTTATGCAAGGTATGTCTTTGTAAGAGAATAATTTTCAGTTTTTCAGTTTTTATATATTCATCAAAATATTCTAGTTGGTGGTACAGTGTCAGAGAGTGGAATAATTTAGTCCTCAAGAGAACATTTAGTAAATAATTTAGCGACCACACTTTTTGCATATTGACCATTGCTATCACACTTTTAAGCGTTATACTTTTCCACCAATCAGGCTTCAACAAACACAAACACATGGTTGGCCAGTAAACGATTAGAATATTCCTTAAACTGCTTGTTTGAAAACTGGCTTGCCTTCTTACAAACACATCAGATCAGATGAGACAAATGCATTAAGCCTCAGCCTTGAAACTTCACACAACAATAGAGCAGAAGCCAAGCTGAGGTTGAATGAAGTAAACACTGCGAAAGGGGAAAGAGTTATATTGCAGGAGACAGTGTTTTCTTTTGAGTTGAAATGAAAGGAGCAACAGGCTCAGCATCTGAATCGGTGACGAGAATGAGTGGAACCATCAAAGAGAGAATAATTAGTTGTTTGCATGCTGTAGAAATTGGAACGAGTCTGGTTTCATCTCCCATGTGGCATTCAAAATCTGTATCCTATTCAGAACACAAAATCCCAACAGCTTCCAAATATCTTTAAAACATCAGAACATCGTCCAAATTTGTATTCCTCTAGTCATTTGTAACAGCAAAGAAATCCTCAAGTAAACAGATTTTAAACAAATTTGCACTGAAAATGTGAAAAGGTATAATTAGCACAGACACTTTTTCCTCTATTCTAAAAATCATTTAATTCATTTTCTTTAGTCTTTGCCTGGGTCATGGCACGAGTACACACTGTAATGGTAGTAAGTTCATCACAGGTCATTGTTCACTCACCTATCTTCTCTTGAGGGCATTTTAAAGTATTGCATGCTTTAATTCACCTGAAGAATGTTTTTCGGTTGTGAGAAGACATCAGAGTTAGAGTACCTGCAAGAAACGTACACACGCACAGAGAGAGATCATGCGACTTGCATTCAGGGAGATTGCAAGCTGACCTCAAAATTGTAACCAATCCAAAAGACTGCAGTTCTACCCACTATGCAATCCTTATTGCAGGTAGCAGATGTTTAATTTTAATGTGCTCCTCCATTTATTTATTTGAACTTAATTTAAAAAGTACATTAAAAACCTAACTAATGCCTAAAAAAAATGCAAAGACCAGTTAAGCATTAAATTAGAGAGAGATTTCTCATTGACAACGAATATCCCCTTTAATAAGGCAATAAGCTAATGATTATTACTTGACTACTCTTAAACGAAGGTGTAAATGGATTTTAAAAATATCCAAAATTAGAATTGGTAAAATGGGTTCATGCTTAAACGAGTCCTGCTAAACTTAACCATTAGTTCAAATGGTTGTATGTTAAATTAATGTCTAGTTGGAGACCCAGTTAAGCTGTAATCAACAGTTTGTTAGAACCTAGCTGGCTTTTATATGACCAGTTTTGTATGACCTATTGTATAATTAGAATCTCAAGTAACCCTTTATTAACAGTTTGTGTTGTAGTGTTCTACATAACTCCTATTTGTAAGTAAATTAAGTATTAGAAAATCCTTTAATAAAATATATAACCAGAGACTCAATTAATCCATATGTTCTAGTTTGTTAGTACTTAACCACGTAACTCTTAATTGTGAGTCAAGCATTAAGGGAACCTAAAATCAAAGAGATTCATATTATGAAATAAGAGTTCAATATATATTTAGTTTTTTTTAGTATTAGTTTAGTGGAAACTTGAGAGGCAGACACATCAGTCTCAGCTTAAAAAATATCTCGCACAGAACAAACCTGTGCAGTGAAGCAGTTTCTAATCCCGACTCGATAGTAGCATGTTGCCAAACAGAGAAACAAAGGACTAGAACAAGACGCAGAAGAAAGAGAGAGAGAAATCTGGATCTGTCCATCTCTAGAAACCTTATTGATTCTCTCTCTTTCCAGTGCATTCACACAGAAGACAGGGTGTCTACCACATCAGATGAATCCTGCTTCTCACTCCTGTGTCTCAGAGTTGACCTGATTTACACTTTCTGACGAGCTCAGATGGACAACAAAGGCAAAGCGTTGCAAGCTTTGAAGTGGATCTGATTCATATCACTGCCCGCAGAGCTGAAGGTTGATCCAGGCCTTAAAAAACATGACACTCAGGAAATCACATCTCTGCTCTCCATCGACACAGGCCAGAGGTGAAGATTCAGAGCAAGAGAGAGCTGCTGCAGCGGTGGCTGCTGCTGTTAACTAACTGCTAAAAATAAGACTTTCACAGACTGAAGTAGAAGCTCTGATGGTAAACATGTTTTTAAATGTGTTATTGATATATAAATTTACAACAAAGCAAATTAAGCAGCTTAGTTTTATTTCTATAAAGAATTACATGTATGTACATTCATGTCTGTATTCATATATGTAAAATATTATTGTTTTTCATTAAATTGCCTAAATATTTTTTTCAATCGTATAAAATTTTCTTTTTATAATATTAATTGGAAAGTATTGGAGTGTCTCTCCAATTTATATCAGGGAAATAAACACGATTAGAGAATTTTTTTTCAGAAATTGTAATATAGTGTAAAAAAAAATCATGGGAGATAACAAATCAGCTTTGACATTGTATTACTGGGAAAAAGAAAAAAAGTCTACTTTCTTTGCTAGCTTTGAATGCATGAAAAGTCTCATTGATGCCCTCCAAGCAGATGTGAATGCTATGTGATGCGATCCACATTTCACTGGAAGAGAAAATGAAAAGAGGAGCATGTTCACCCTCACACTTTCAATGACATGACTGTATTTGACAAGGCAAACCATGAGCAGGTGTCATAGATACTCGAATGGGTGACACAGGCAATGCCAATGGGGTGTTTTTCAAAATGTCTCCCCCTCTGCACATCTTTGAGTCTCATTGGACATGGCAAGTACTTGTAGCATTGAGTATGTAAAAAGGGTGCTTTGTTAGAACTGCGGGTCACTGTTTTGGGTGTTGATGAAAAATTTGTTTTTTATTTATTTATTGTGACTAACTAATAATGGGGAAATAAATATAATTATGAACTTATAGTCTACAAATTTACAATAGACTAAAGCATTTTTAGCATTTGTGAATAAAAAATGAATTCTGCTTAATTTTGTAAAAATAATTTTTAAAAGGTATGTTGTGACCCTTCAATAATGATGTGTGTATTTCAGGGTCAAGATGATTCAGGATGAACAATACAAAATGCTCTGACTGACTTGGACTCTTTTAAAATTAACGCCATGTCCTCTTTAGGAGTTTTAAGCAAGGCCATATGGAAAAGTATATTCATACTCCTATACTGAACACCTTCTTATCATCCTCATGATAATCATTTAGGCTAGATTACTGCTTTTTAGCTGTCATTGCTTCCTTTGTTGTTGTACCATGCATGTCGACTCAACCAATGAGCATGTGTGTAGTTGGGGATCATCATGAAAGGAGGAGGGCTAAAAACTGATATTTTAAATATTTGCAAAGTTGAGAAGATATTAAGTATTACGTTTTTTTTTAAACAAAAAGCTGACCAAAAAGATGTGTTTTTTTTTTATGTGACGTCTGTTAACACATTACAGCAATAAAGACTTTCTATCAACCCAAAAACCCAAACAACCCAAAATGTTTAGTACACTAAATACAATGTATAAATGAAGCCTTAACAAAATTAGTGTTTAGGTAATGCTGAAGCATATGTATTCATGTCATCGCTCTGATTTCTATTCACATCTGAGCCTCACAAGGGACCATCACAAGCCGCTGATTTCACACAAGTCTATTTCCATCTCTGTTTTCAGTGTCTAGCCTCACAAGTCTCTCTTCTGTCAGAATGAGGAGGCCCATGGGGATTGTGGGAAATGTATTCCAGGTGGAGTAGAGGCCCCTGCTGGTGGCAGGTGCTTGCTTAATCCAACTGGTTAATTAGCAACACCTGTGTGCTTATCGCGAACCGGATCAGTGCTCGAAGACAGGCAACGGACTCAGCGACAGGGAGCGCTTCTCTCTCGGGAGTCTGAGAGGACACTGTGCCAGAAGAACTACTGAGCATAGCAGCACTGCAGCCATGATGGCAAACCACGAGAGCTTCCAGTGTCAAAAAATCCTATTAAAAAATCTATAATAATAAACCAACAAAGAGAAAGAAAATTCCACCAATTGTGTGATTCTCAGACAGATACATTTCACTGTGTTCAATCTTAAACATATACTTCAACTTTAAAGATTTTGTGTTTCATATTTCTCTCTTAGGGGCCACATTTAAGGTAAGCAAATAAAAATTGTTCATCCAAAAGTTCCACATTCTTTCTTTTACTCAAATCTTACTTTATCTTTAGGATAATTGTCTTTCCCTTCTGCAGCGATTACATTTGTTCAGACATTATGCTTCAAAGGGCAACGAAATGTGCCTTAATAGTCCATGTCAAGACCTTAAAAGCACACTATGTAACCTAAAGAGTACATAATGGTACCTAAAAAGTACAAAAGTACATTCTTGTTGCTGATGAAAAGAAATAAAGGCTTTTATGGTAGTTCATAAAGCCCTTTGATCTCTTGAACTTTACAGGTTCAAAACTACCAGTTTCTTTGAGTGGTCTTGGTAAAATCTGTACAGTAATATTGAATTATTATTATTATTATTATTATTGGCTATGTTACCTGTCAATTAAATTCTCAGGGAGGGTTAATTGGAACCCTTGGTGTTGAAATTTACTCATATCTAATGGTGTGCAAAATGGTTATTGACCTTGTCGATGCATTAAAACAAAATTACTTCACAAGCTTACATTTTCAATAATGAATTAAAGAAGCTGTTGAGAAAGGATTTTTTTGGTCCAGGAGGCATCAAAGACTTGAAAGACCATTGGGACTACAGTGTATTTGGGGGAGATTTGGTAGACAATTGCCAATTAATAGATGCATACAAGATTATAAGATTGCTTAAATTAGATTATGCAAATTATGGCTTCCTGGATCTTGGCTAGTAAAACTTCATAATAGACAATATTTTCTGGTCTATCAATCAAGTTCATTCAATCAAGTTTTTTATATAGGGCAAACTTAAGATCCATCGACGAAAAGTTTGCCAGACAGCACCTGAACAAACAAAATAAACAAAACAAAAAAACAAATAAAGACAAAACTGAAACTAAAAAACAAAAAACAATGGTTAGAGATACGTAACAGACAACAAACAGGTGATCAGCATCAGCTGCAGGATGAGTGATAAATGATGGAGATAGGTTAAATAGGCACATTGAACCACATAGTTTTTTCAACAGTTTGTATGTTTATAACAATCAGACACCATATCCGTTTTGAAAAATACCAGGAGCCAAATATTCAAATGCAATATTAAACAGATATATTTTTATTCTAGCTTTGAACTCTGTGAGCATAGCAGAGCTCCGGACAACATCCGGGAGTTTGTTCCAGAGCTTCGGAGCTCAATATGAGAATGCTCTTCCCCCTCTGGTGGATTTACTAATCTTCTGACTAATCAATAGCCCTGCTTTTTGGGATCGAAGAGAGCGAGCTGAAATATATTGTGATAGGAGACTGCTCAGGTAATGCTATATAAAGTAATCTATGATAAGAAATGTCTCTGACGAATGAGGATATTTATGGAGCTGAGTTAACAAAATACCGGGAGTGAACAGAATGACAGTGATTGATAATTATTACAATTTCTTTTTAAATGTACTTACTAATTTTTAAAAAAAATTTTGCAAAAAAGTATAACAACAAATTACCATAAACATTTATATTTGCACCAATTTAAACAAGTACATTTTTTTACATCTTCTCACACTTTTAACATCAATACTTCCTTGGACAGATATTAATTCAAGGCTTTCTTTTATTTAAATGTTA
This sequence comes from Danionella dracula, assembly GCA_900490495.1. NCBI lineage: Eukaryota > Metazoa > Chordata > Actinopteri > Cypriniformes > Danionidae > Danionella > Danionella dracula. The sequence goes on from UELW01000111.1 coordinate 6,036,988, forward strand.
TTACTTTTACAGAGTCTTGAAGACCTGTGGTTAAACAGTGTGCCCACACTACAAACGTGTTCTATTTCAGGTTTAAAGTTAAAGGTCCTTTTTTATGCCCTTGTTAAAGCAATCAGAATCAATATTGAGCTCTACACTAGTGCTACACTGTTAATAACTTTCAAAATGCATTTTTTTTGTAGAAAACGTCTTTGAATCACCTAGTATTTTTGGCTCATTATTTTCCAGTGTGGGACTACTGCTCTCACACTTCCAGGTCAAACTGCATTTTACGCTCATCATAGAGGTTGGCTGTACTAGCGATTTAAATGATTGACAAGTGGGCATGGCTAAGAACTTTGGGTTGTGTTAAAAAATTAATAAAGGATTACTCAAACATGCGTGAACTTGAATTTTGACTGACTAGATTTAATTTAATATGAAATGATATCGATCAACTTACAAAATTTTGTGCCCAGCATTTCATTAACAAAACTATTCATTGAGCACTTAAGTGTGTCCTAGTAAGATAATTCAATAAAGATATTGAGAGAGGCAACAGCATTACCTCGAATTAAAAAAACCCAGATAAATGAACAATGAAGGTGATAAACCTTATTGTTGGTCAGCAAATCAAAGGATAAGCACTCTCAGTGAAAAGACTGCTAAATGTGATCAATTCCATTTCTTTAGGATGCTTTAAAATTTTCATTACAATAGAAAAAAACAGTCGACTGAAATCCTTCCATTATTCAGGAGGAGTAATCCAGCTGCTTACTTCCAGCTAGAGATGCACTGATAAACCTTCTGAAAAGCTGAGAAAGATATGATCACCATGGCAGTGATACCACAATCAATAATTTATGATACCGGGGACTGAGGCTATATTGAGCTACAAGGAAAACGAGAAGAAAGAAAACATGACAGATTATTTGAAAAGTAAGACAGATAGAAAAGGCATGCTTGCAAAGAAGAAAAAATCGATAAAATTAAAACAAAATGAACCTCATTTAATGTTATGAAAAAGCTCCCACGGGTTTAAATTCAGTCACGAAAGGAGAAATAAGCACCCTCTCGTATGTTAATATTATTTTTATTTTCTGGGGAAACAGTATTACTATGCAAACTTAAAATTCATGTTTCATTTGATCCAATTTGCATTCTAAGCAACTCTTGACTGCCGAACTTGACTCTGTTCTCAGATCTTTGTGTCTTTGACTGCTGTGCAGAGGAAAAGGCAACAGTTGGAAATCATTGTAATACATGACATATCAACATATCTCTTCTCATTCAAATGTGAGATCTCAGTTTGTGTTTTAGACAAAAAACTAGGGCAAAATGTTGATGCAGCTTGTTTGCTGCTTGGATGCCTTTACAATTGGATAGAAAAAAGTCAAGGTGTACTATAATTAAATCCATTGAAGACATGAATAAATAAATACTAAGTAGATTACAAAAGGTTCTAAATGCAATGTTTGGGAAAACATTTTTACATTTCAAATATTCAAAAAGACCTCTAGTCAGAGCTACTTCTACAGACTTGCTGCTATGATAAAAAATGCATGTTCCCTATCAAAAGCTACTCTTGATGCTCCGTGAAATATATATAGAGAACACCTTTTTGTTCGATTGGTTAAAACATGAGTGTCAAACACGCTGAATTAAATAACCTCAAATAATAATGATCAGCCGAAGGTTATAAAACAGGCATGAACCAGACAGCCCCAGATCTTTAATAATGTCCCAGATTAAAGAGACGCTTGCGAGCTCTCCTTATCATCCATCAAAAAAAACTAAAATAAATAAATAAAGCCTACTATCCCCTCCAAGTTATACAGAGTTACATCTTCTGTAAAACTGGTGGGGAAGGCTGGGTCAAGTTAGAATGGTCTTACGCTCATTGAAGGCTTCAGGTGACCCCTTGAAGGACTTGAGCAGTGGCAGATCTATCGATGAAGCACTACACCGTTTTTCAGTGCTACCAAGCCGACAAACTGTTTTATGGGCTATTCTATGGCTGTCATGGTATCCACAGAAAGACACCTGTGGCTCAACCTCACAGGCATCAAGGATAAGGGAAGGATCACACTTTTCTTTCTTTGATACCCATCTCACCTTTCGGCCTATTAGTGACGCTATTACTACCATCACCAAGAGACAGAAAGTGTTTGTGAAGTTTTTCTCCTTTGGCGTCCTCAAGAGTCAGGATTTTTTGCCACACTGTTCTTGCAAGGTTTGAATTGTAAAGCCTGGCACCCGCTCATGGACCAAGAGTGAGGCATGCAGAGCTTCGCAGTCGAATACACTGGATCAGATGTATTTAACCACTTCAAAAGAAGTCCTGAAGTTGTGACATCCAGAACCGTGTGGTGTCTCCACTTGGGGAGGGACGTAAAATTCCAACTGAGAATAAAGACTTCATCCTGGTACCCTCACAAACCCATTGTTCTATCTCCACTACTACTAATGTCTGAAAAGCAACGGCCTCCAATGTAAAACTAGATGTTCAGTTGCCCCTTGCCACATTTCAAGACGCCGAACTTCTAACACACCAACTGCTACAACCCCCAGAAGCTAGCGCTTCGACATAACTAGCTCAGCTCGAATCTCTATGGTCAAAACTCAACACATAGAAAAGTGATCTCTCTCCTGCTCAGAGGACCATGTATTTGGGTGTCATCTGGGATTTAACGCAGTAACAGCTGTTTCCTGCACATGTCAAATCCATTGTCAACACCCTAAAAATCAGGATAGGTCAGAAAGTGATGGTTTGTTACTTTCATAATGTTCTAGGTCTAATTGCAGTTAATTCCACATGGATAATTTAGGGCCTTTTTGTTTTCAGATTGTTTTCAATTGCGGCAAAAAATGAGGGGATTTTATCCAAAGGCCAATCCCTAAGACCAATAAGAGTTACGCGCCAGGGCCATCGTCTCCTTTCTATGCTTCTCTCACGGGTTGGGGTGCAGCCTTAAATGGCCTTTTTATTATTGTGCACACACTACACAACCCTGGGGGTCAAGACACTTTTCAGCATTGATTTTCTAGTTGCAAAAATTGTTTTTGCACAGCATTTAGAGTAGTTTTAGAAAGGGAATGTCTTGGGTTACTTTGTTGTAAAAGCAGGAATGAGATGGTGTGTCCAAATGCATCTCTAGGCATGACTGGATGTCCTTTCAGACAAAAATTGACCCAAAGATGTTTTCGGTTTGTGATGGAAATTAGTACTTAAGAGACATGATTTGTGAACACAGCCGCAAACAGCAATTTATTACTCATTCCAAACATGAATTAAGATCATACCTTGATATCAATGAAGCATATGATCATATTGCAAGCATCATGGAGAGGAAGAAAGGGAGAGAGAAGAGAGAGGGAAAGAAGAGAAAGAAGATAGAAAATAAGACGCGAGCAGCAAACTTCCACCCGTCAACAGATAAGGGAGAGAATAGACCTGAAAAGGGTAATCCCTTGGGATTCAATTCCAAATAAATCCCGCCCCTCTACGTCACTTCCTGTTCCATGTCAAGTAAACATAGGCACATACAAACTCAATCTTGTTGGATAATTAATTACAATGCTTAAATATTCTATAACAGGTTCATGCTTACTTATAACACATCAATAATTAGCTGATGTAACCTGACAAAGTTTATACAAGCTAAGTCTTTAGTGTGTTTGGTGCACGTGCTTTACAACCAGTCGAACAACCAGTGTTCTCAAAAGTGTTTTCACACAGCATATCATTCTCGCTTTTTCAGGGGACTGTGTTACAGCAAAGTTACCCGACATGTTTTTCGTAACAGTCTCCCTCTCTTGTGTCCAATCTTATGAAGAAGTATGAGAGTGTCATGTGTCACTGAGAGAGAAGTGGGGTCCTCTTTGTTACGATTGCAAACTAGTCTTTGTTGAAGATTTGAAGGAACTCAAAGTTGGTCATGCCACCTTCTAGCCACAATGTGGTTTTGCCAGTAAATGCTGCAAATTGTCTAATCTGAAAGAAATCCAAATATAATATCAAAAATGTAAATAAATAAATAAATTTAAAGGTTGCAGTGGAATCACCCAGTAGGTCATATTCATAGCTCTCTCAAACTAAATTTTCAACAGGGTAAAGCCCAATCAGGGGAATGATGTCCATTGCTTCAGTCACAAGCTCAGACTCAAAAGCTTCAGGTATTGATTGGACAGCATCAGATTTCCCCTGACAACTCAAACAACTGATTGATTTCTATGAGGAGACCCTGCTTATGCACACTACTGAGGGATGAGTGACCAACCAATCGAAGAACAGCACTTCAAAGGTGGTCAATCACACTGATGAGTCTCCCACTGAAGAAAGACGAGCTGCTCTTTTGGTTAAAGCCAGTGGACTTAATCAGACTAAAGACTAAAGCTCTGGCGACACAAACACTTTTTTCCCAATACCTTACTCAGACTGCCCTTTTAAGACACAATTTTGAGATTTTGAAGCAATAAAAAGAGCGTGGAGTGGTGATAAATGTCTCTTACATCTTCTAACAAACATATTCGTCACAAGGGTCTGCCGTAAAAAAGATTATCTCCAGCATATCTAGGGTGAAAGCCAGGGGGAAACTTAAATAGGTCAATCACCTTTCACACCAACATTCAATCCCATACAAGTAATATCATGACAAACATGTTTAGGGATATATGATAAGACTAAATTTCCCAGAGGATATCCTCATGAAGAAAATATAAACATCTCACCCAGAGTACGCTCCAGTTCTTTCAATGAAATTTCTTTTACGAACTTACCAGGATGCAATAGTGATGTACTCACATTAATTTTTGTTTTCACATTAATTTTTTTTACTTACATTTTAAGACAAACCGTAAGTTCACCCTTTACATTAGAATATTAATGAACGTAAAAAAATAAAAGCATTTATACATGAAATAGTTACACAAAAAAAGATTAAAATAACAAAATAAATACTTCTGTGTGAGAAGACTTTAAAATCACATGAAAAAAACCCTACATAAAATCTTAAAAAAATCATAATTGTGTATTTTGTGTATTGGTGTCAAGGCGAATGAGTTGGACCCAGAAGCAAAGGTGATCTTTCTCACTTGACAGTCTTTATAGAAAGGCAACCAAGGTAACCAAACAGAAATACTGGCACTAGGGCCAAAAATCAAACAAAAGAAAAAAGACGTAACGAGAACGAAAGGGCTCCCACCGGAATCCAGTACTCATAAATAATCTGAAACAATAAGAGCATACAAGCTCAAGACTAGGCAGGGCACACTAATATATATTCTACAGACAGCCTTCACTGGGACGACAGCATGGCAAATAAAATAACTCGCACAGAGCAGTAGCTGGGAGTGCTTTAAATAGCAGCAGGAGGATATGAGGAACAGGTGAGCCCAATCAGACTACACCAGAGCAGGAAGAGCATAACTGGGAACACCTGATCTAAATGAAGGGGAGCTGAGAGAAAGACTGAGTTACAGGGAGAGGAATAAAAAGGAAAACATAACATGGTAAAATGACAACCTTGACAATTGGTTGAAAAAAAAGTTCTGTTTATTTTTTAGATCTGTGGTATTCCTTGAGTTTTCTTTTTCAAATTCAGATTGCCAGATTTTCAATGTAATCGCGTTACAGATCTTTTTACTTCGCTTGACTTTCTAGGGCAGCACTCAGTCATTACCGAGTTCATACTGCATTATTGGTGACAGGATTTTTCACAAGACACGTCTTGCATCAAAACAATACAAGGTTGCTTAAGCAAGACTGGAGTAAGAGGAGTTTCGTGAGTCAAAATCTGTTACAAATATTACATCACTCAGAAAGGAACTTTATTAGCATTAACACTCCAAAAGGGTCACCATTCCCCTTTTGATTAAATCAAGATATCGAAACTACTCCAGGACTATGTGTTATAAAATTAATTAAGTGTATTGTGAATGATTTACTTGACTTCTGTAACTTTAGGATGTTGCTATGCTTTGTTTAATCATGGAACCTAATTTTAATAAGTCAGACAGATAGATAGAAGGACAAGAAAGAAACTACATCATGCGATGGGCTTAGTCTTAAAGGATGTTATCTGACTGTGTTGTGACCGTCATCTGAGAGAGACAGACTTGTGAGGGGATATCCTGGAGGAATAACTTGTGATACCCCATGTGATGCAGGGTCTTTTTAACCTGACCCAACTAACTACCAGTTGAGTTGCATGATGTGAAACAGAGGCTCAGAGTCCTAGACCCTTCCAGTGCTCCAAAGCTCTGAGATGCACTTGCTCCCGCGCCGAGGCTCCAAATTCCTTCAACGCTCCTCTCCGATCCCAAACTTTCGAAGATCTCGAAACCTAAGAAGCTGCTCCAAAGACTCTTAGAGATCCAAGCAGAAAGCTGCCTCCCACGCTCTGAGGCCATAACTCTTCCCGTGCTCTCAGCTCCAGGACTAGCAAACTTCTCTGCTTTAAATTTAGATGCCGACCTCAATCCTCCCAATAAGACTTTCAACACTTTGCATCTCCCATCATCATAAAAAGACTGCGACTCATCTCTAAATCGGACAACCAAACATCTCCGGCTACATTTCATCAACGAAATCCAGGAAATGCAAGTAACGATATTCCCAACTTTGAACTGAATAGACTCTTAAACTGCATGGATTAGAGATAATGTTTCACAGTTCCAGAGATCAAACCCAGTATTGTATGTGTAAATGCGTGCGTGTGCATGTGTGTGAGAGTGTGTGACAGTTTCTTTAATCTTTAGTTCGTTCGTTAGTTAGTAGAATAGTAATTTGTGTGTCATTTAATCAATAAAATTGCTTGTCTTTCAAATATATTTTGTCTCCCCCTTTGCATAAACGTAGTTGCCTCGAAATTGCGACCCAGTTATCTAACTCACATCAAATCAATGATTGTGATGACTTTGTATGATTTGATTAATTACCAAGGCTAATTTTATGACTTTTGGTGGACTTAAGTCACGAAGGGCTTAAAGTAAGGACTCTGAATCATCACAGGGGAGACTGTGAATTCATGCCTTTTATTGTTACTAAATCCTTTCCAGAGTTAAATCTAATTATTAATTAATTACAGTTATTAATTAATTGGAATTATTTTGTTTATTATATTATGTGTAGGATGGATTAATCTTCCCCAATTGGCCTACTCATATATATATATATATATATATATATATATATATATATATATATATATATATATGTACTGGTAGTCCAGGTTGTTTGCTCACTGTATATCTGTGAGTTGTAAGTGACTTTAATGACCCTTGTAATAAACATTAGCCGATCAGTCAATTCAAGCACTAGACAGCAGTTCACAGAGTTGCCCAACTTGGAATGTTTTAGTGACTATATTATTTAAGTTTTATGGTAAATTTTTTATACCAACTGTCATTTGTGGAGCCCTCTGAACTGAAACCGATAGATATTCGAGGAGTCAGCTGCCTGAGTGAGGACCGATGATGGAGAACAAAAACTAACGTTAGCTGCATCATCAGCTGCATTCCATATTAAAAGGAAACAAGGACCTTCAAATTGGACTTTGCATGTTTTTATTCATGATAAAACCTTACAATGAAGAGATTAATGTGAAGCTTTTCTTAGTAGTGCTATTAGCTGTTCACTCCTCGCTCAACTTGACCTTCTCCAGCTAAGTGGAATGTTGAATATGTTGGAATTTCACTCTGTTAAATATCCATGTTTTGTGAGTAATGTTAATGCATTTATATGCGGAACCTACTATGGGAAGGGATCGCCAGCTAGGAGTAAATGTTCCATGTGTCACTTTCACAGTGCATTAAGAAATCATGAATTAACAACTATTATAAAAAAATGTGAATGATCAACCCTGATGTGCTTTTTGAATATTAAACATGTGAATACTCAGTAGACAGTCGTGTAATGCTAATATTATGCTAAAGCTAATGTTAAGAAAAATGTCTGTCCAATAAAAATAATTTGATCAGAATAGCGTTCAATTATTTCCTCATGTTTGTCCGGATCTCTTTTAAATCTTACAGATTTTATCACTGAACTGTCTCTTCATGAGTGGAGCACAACTCTCCATTTCTTCTTTGCAGACTTCTAGATTTTTAAAGTTGTGGTATCTTTACACGCACGCACATGTACGCATGCACACACACACACACACACACGCACGCATGCACACATCTTCTAAATACATTTTTAATTATTAAAAACATTTGAAAAGATTTGTTTCCATTTCATTAGTTTATACTTTGCTTCCATTTAAAAACAGTTAAAAAGCACTGCCAAAACACTTTCAACATATATAGCTGTTCCATTCTGCTAAATTAGGGTCAATGCAATAAAAATCAAACCTAAATCAAATTATAGGATAAAAAGTATGATAAATTACCCTGTTCTTCTATATTGGCCAGTGTCACCTCGAACATCATCAATAGCTTCTGTGTAACATGCATCAAAACATTAAATGCAGCACAAAAAGCAGATGGCACAGATTATTTTCCTGGCACACTCACAAATCTCAAAGGGCACATTTAAAGCTGTGTCCTTCATAGGCTTGCCATCATTACTGAATTCACACCAAAGAAGAGAGGCTTTCTAAAGACACTGACATACTGTACATATTTTAACTGAAATAACTACAAACTCCTCTTCCTCCTCCACATTTTCTGATGTGTACATTTGAAACATCTTCTCCCATCTAAACCTAAACTTTTGTAGATTACAGTGACTGTGCTTGAAAGTTTGAGAGTTTAGCTATTCGGAGACATACATTAAGGGTAATACCTTGGTGGGTTTACATGCATCATTTAGGCTTAACAAACTGATTTCTGTTGAGTCAAGAAAACATGGATAACGGTTTTCTGTGGTTATTATTTCTGTTGTTATCGTCAAAAAAATCAATCAGAGGACGTTTTGTCCATCAACCTGATTTGCCTATGCATGTAAACCCCTTAAGCAATGTTATAGCATTTTTTAAACTTGCATGGCTGTCTCGCCATGAAATAACTCATCATTAGAGACTGTTCTTTTTTTCTGTGACTTACAAATATTTCAAATTTTGAAATACAAAGCCTTATGACACATTAATACTGCTCTCTCTCTCTCTCTCTCTCTCTCTCTCTCTCTCTCTCTCTCTCTCTCTCTCTCTCTCTCTCTCTCTCTCTCTCTCTCTCTCTCTCTCTCCCTCCCTCCCTCCCTCTCTCATCGTTTTTGAGGGTTTTTGCATGATCCAGCATGAGAGGAGGCACTTCTGGGAAATGGTTTTCTTTGTATCGTTGAAGCTGTGCTGTCTTAAAAACTCATGTCATGTTGATAGTCTAGTTATTAAAATAAAACATAAAGCTGAATTTGCTTGATGCACTGCGCTTCTGAAACCATGCTGTGTGGGTTAAGCAGAGTAAAGCACAAATGTGATTTTCTGAGAAAGCAGTTAGTGATCTGCAAGTACACATTAAAAAACATTTTTGGACAAAAAAAAACGCCTATGATTACTTGGGTAACTTATCATTCCACAAATAGAGATTGAAGACAATTGTCCCATTGCGATAAACTTTGGGTTGTATGTGTCAAACTGTTGAATAAAGAACCCTTTCAAAAGCATAATCGCATTAGCTAGAATCAAAATAAACTATGAAAGCCTTAATGGCTGTTTGTGGTTATTAAGGTCAAAGGCTATACATGAGCAATTGGTCAAAATGAAAACTTTCCAAAACATTTTTAAGAGTGAGAATTTTTTGGTCCTGACACATTTGATTCTTTATTACTACCCTGACTTTATAGATTAGTTTTTTTTTTTTACTTTTTACAAATTCACTGAGAAAAGAAACTGATCTTATCCAAGTGTTTTCTTTTGCACCCACTGCACTGTGAGAAATTACATTTCCACCAGAAATCGTCCAGTAATGAAATGATGTGGTTTCCACGGGCAACTGTAAAGCAGAAAACTGACTGGAGAGCGGGCGGTTATGATCCTACATGAGCTGAAGTGTTTCGGGTACCAGTAATGATGGTGATGTTATTCTAAGAGGAGATGCACCCGTGGCCTCCTGTGGAGTTAGTGTTAAAGAACCCGTTGCTTTCAAAACAAAGATCCAAAAATACTACATTTTATGAATGAACAACAAGGTGTACAAGAGAAGTATCTGATCAACAAGCTGGGTTTTCCATTAAAGTAAGAGGTGCTCGGAGTTTCTGTAGATTAGAAAAAGTTCATATTCAACACATATCGAAAAAGTAGACTTCATGTACAGCATGTCAACTCCTTCCACAGACACTAACTGTAAAATGAGTTTAGAAATTAGTTCAGTCTTTTATTTAATTTCATTATTAAAAATCCCTTTTTTTCCAATTCGTTTTACTTGACATTTTCTTTAATTAAGACATTTTAATACAATTTATTTTTGCAACTTTTCTCCACTGTATTATACTTAGTTTTTTTGTAAAGGTATTACACATAGTAAACTATACAAAACTATTGGTCAATGTTTTTAATGCATGAGCGTTTATGAGAGTGCATTTATATTTTGACAAAGAAAAAAAATTGGGGCTTAAACATTGTTTTTTTGGTTCCTGAACTGAAGGTTGTTCAGTTGTACAGGTGCTTTATCAAATATAAACTATATACGCATGTCTAATAGACAAATCTAAATGCTGACAGTAGGGACTTGCATGTAATGCATACTGGATGCTCTCAATGATGGCATGATCACCTGATCTGCTGCCAGATTCAGTGTGAGGCTACACACACTCAACCTATGAGCTCAATATGCCAAATGTACTGTCTAAGTGCTGGAGAACACATTCATCTTTTGCTTCTTTAACTAGTTGTTTAATTAGTTTAACAGTTTTGAGGTGAAGTAATTAAAGTTAACTTGTTTTTTGTTTTTTTATAAAGCCTCAGCTTAATTTAGAACAATAACAAACTCTTAAAAGTGTTCATATTTGTTTTTTTGGTAATGTTGGATCATAAAAACAAATAATTCTAGCTTTCAATCAGAATACAAAAAACAGAGATTTGTTTGCATGCAGTGACATTGAGTAAAAGTCATTCTGTGACCTCAATTTTTATCCATTAAATCCATATTTAAATTTATCTGCTTTCTTTTATTTGGTTTATTCTAGAGATCCAACAATGATGGAATGTTGTAACTTGGGTCACATCATTTAAAAACAGCTTGAAACTTAAAGCATTAGTTGGTCTCACAGTTAATGACCCCTTTAGAATTTTAGCAATTCCAAACTCAAACTATATGAATTTATTTAACTAATCACTGTGCAAGAGACTTAAAAACGGTAGAGAAAAGACATAAATAAACTAATAAATTGAAATATGTTTATAAGTAACAAAATTTCATTACAAAGACTAAATTAGTATTCCTCAAACCATTTCAGAGCACAATGTTTGATATTTGAACAAGTAATGCAACCTTGAAAACTGCTATTAATTCAGCAGCAGTGAAGAACAACGTGTGCTGAATGACTGAAATGCTAGGGTTAAAAAATATACAGTGTCTTTTGTTTCAAGAAAAGCTGATTTTCACCTTAAATTTTACCTCATTATCACAGAAAACCTCTAAAGCACCTTTATGAAGAGCATCTCAGCAAAGTCTCCACACTGTCATGCCTGTTAATTCAGTGGTGCATATGAGACTTGAAAGCTTCTTTAATTAAAGCAGTTTTAATTAAATTAGGAAATATATAAAATCTCTCAATGCCATGTAGCATGTGATTTAATCCATCTTTTATTAAAAGTTTCATTAAAAAAAATACTACATTTGTTTCAAAAATTAAATTAATGATGAAAAATATACATTTTATCAATATAGACGATTAAAAACATCTATAGACAAATCATCATCAAAAACTCAATTTAGCAAATGTTGAGCTGCTGGTTGTCCATGATAAAACCAATTTCTTCTTCACCAAGAAAACCTCCTCAGTCCTCCCCTGATCGTCAGCTCTGAGAGTGGCTTCGAGGAGTCGACGGAGGAGCTATTTTGTCCAGGGCCCCTCCAACATCATCAGGGAAGAGGGAGTCCAGCTGCCGTGCAGGTTTTGCCACATCCCCCCCTTTCACATGGTGTAATCAAGAGCCGGTCAGAATTGACAGAAGTCTCATCCAATCAGTGTCAAGTTATTGGTTCTCAGTGGTATCCTCCCTTTCTGGGAATTTGAAATGTATATGTGTTTCTGAACTTGTAAAAGTCTTTCGGAATTTGTAATTGTGTTTTCTAAAATGCTAATTTGTTTTATAATTTGTAAAAGTGTTTCACGTTTTGTAAAATGTGTTTTGAACCTCTCGGCCACTGTACCCCTGAGTATTGATTGACAGTCACATTAGATTACCATTTGTCAGTTTCCTCGTCGTGTCCAACATTATCTGCTCATCGAAAGAAGGAGTAGAAGCAATGTCCCCAAGAACCAACAGTCTTGCTCTGATTTCAGGATTTTATTTTTTATCACCAACGTCTTCGTCATCTACCCACAAATGAGCAGCAGAGGTTCTACATTATTGTTAAGTTACTTTGCTGCTCCTCTTGCTCTTGTTTCGACTTCTTGCTATTTCTCATTTTATCACTGACAGTGTAGGCAGGAGCAAGAGACGTGACACTGCAGTGAATTTTCTGCAGCATGCCCTTAAATTAGCCTGAATCGTTAACACCCCCAAATGGAAATTTTTAACGATTAAAATTTAGCTCGACATGTTCAGGAGATCCAGAAGATCAATCACCTCTTATTATACTTCCAGTAATATTGGCTCCTCAAAAATAAACTAACAATAATATAGAGCTAATAAATATGTGATCTCATAAAACATACTTAGAAAAATATTATGAAATAACTTACCTATGGGTTGCAGAATTGACTGGTCTTGTTTCAGCAGCTTCTCCCAGTCTAGCATCTTCTCTCTCTGAGTATTTTGGTCATTTGGATATATGTAATAAGGCGAGGGGTTAATTCAGGAAACCGCGGGTTCTAATAAAAGTATTTTGAGCTCTGAAAAATAAACAGTACATTACGCTAGTAAAGCAGGTTTCGATGAATCTGAGCCCTGAAACTAATTGTTAATAACCAATTGTCCCTTTTAATCCGCTATATCTCAACAAGCTCCAATGATTGCTGCAGCGGTTTAACAGAGATGGATTACTTGCCCAGTGTTTGAGACAGAGATGGTCAGAGGAGTGGTGGAGTGGAAATTGACACAACTGGTTTACTGATCAATAAGAGATAACTTATGTTTGGTTCTCTAATGTTAAACACAGACTCTTCGGACCACTTCAAACCACATAATAACAAACTGAACATTACTTAAGCATTTTAAAGATTTACAAAGCGCATTAAAATTGCAAGTTGAAGCATGTCCTGGAACAAATCTTTAAGTCCATAAAAAAGCTAAACAAAAAGCTATCATTTTGTTAGCTATTTTTGACTTCCTGGATTAAAATGGTCAGAACTGTATTAATGCACAAATGCAAGAAATGATGAAAACTTGATTTGAGCTGAGTCTGCAGACTACTGGGGCATTATACCCATCATGCATCTCTCTTTTACAGTATATCACATTTCACCTAATAATAATACAACAATAATATAATAATAATGTAATTTTAAAATAACTTTTGTCATTGTTATATGCTTTTATTTGATTACACAATAGTATAGGTAGAATGTAGACAATTCAAATTAAAGCATTGTATTTGTGTAGGAAAATAAATATGAATTTAAACTTTTTTTAAATAATCTTTCATCTTCTCTATTTTTCATTGTCATTAGAATAAATCCGGGTGTGCATCACCATTGATTCTTTGGAGTAGATATATATATATATTTCTTTTATAAATAGACAACTGAATCCGAATTTGTGTGTGTGTGCGTGTGCGTGCATGTGAGAGAAAGAGAGAGAGAGAGAGAGAGAGAGAGAGAGAGAGAGAGAGAGAGAGAGAGGCCATAAAATTTCATTTTATTGGTCATTTAAAAACTTGCCAGATTTTCTCTCTCTTTGAAATTGTATTCAAAACAATACTCTGCACTACAACTGTTAAAATGTACAATTCTGTGGAAATCTTAAAAACAGCTTGGGGCCTAACTGATGTGATGTGCCTAACTGCTTGTTGCCTAAGTAGTGGTAGGGCCCCTTCAATGGAAAATTGGTATTATTGTGGATTGGCATCCTCATGTTGGTGTAATTGCAAAATAGTAACTGCTGTAGAAGCAACGCACAGTTATTCATACCTCTGTGTCCCCCTTCTCTAACTCTAACATGCGCACACAGGGACTGGCTTAATCTACACCTCACCAGACCTTGAGCATCACCCTGTGTGACATCAACTTATGCAATATACTCACTTTTTTCACTTTACAACAGACAATAACCTTATACGTGAAAAAAACCATAATTGCTGTGCAATTGCAATGTTAACATTATACATTGTCTAGCTCTCAAACAGAACTGTCACCTCATCTACCTCCCCCCCTCTTTTTTGCACTATTACTCTAGATATTTCTATTGTACAAGACACTTTATAGTATTTTCTTTATTAAATGTTGCACTGACTAGCGAGATGCTCTTAATCTCATTGTACATGCTTACAATGCAAATTGTATATGTGTATAGTGACAATAAAGGGATTCTATTCTATTCTATTCTGGTCTGGGGTCCAAAACATTTGTTTGGTTTTCTTGTTGACAAGTGACACCTCTGGTCTCAACTATTAATGAGACAGTTCTCTTAACCTAATAAAAAAGACCCAGCTTCTCTCAAGACTGTCTTTATGCTAGTCTGACAATGTATTTTATTCCTCCAGTACAGCTGAAGAAAATGTCGATGGCAAAGTCTGGGCATTCCATGCTAATACAAGTAGGTACCAAAAAATTTTAATATTGAGGAAAAACTAATTTATTTGGTCATTGTTGTTGTTGTTGTTATATTAGTTTTGTACACACAAAGAAACATTTAAAATCTTTATGAGCCCATATTTGTATCAATTTGATAATATTTTTTTTGAAAAAAAATAAGACCAAAAAATATTTATTATTTCACAAAAATACAAAAAAGCGAAAAGGAAAAAATTATAAACATATTGTTTCCTTGGATTTATAAGGTTCTGTCTGACATTTTGAGCTATTTAAATATTTAAATTCTCTGCAATCTTAATTACAAAATGTTTTGTAAAGTTACTAACATGTTTTTGAACCTACTTTTTCACTAATTACTAATTTACTAATTACTTTCTTCAGATATCGGCATTTCCCCAGACTTTGGGACCATGATTTTCAAATAAAGAAATTTACTTACATCTGAAAAGACAATCCTGAAACAAGTTTTTGTTTCAATCCACAGCTGTAGCTGATGTCATCCCAGCCTATGTATGTAGTGCTTCTTGATACACATATACACATTGTTTAGTAACAAAATATCCATACAAACTAGTCAATACAAACATATCAGTAAAAAAAATGCAGGTGAATTTGAAACATTTGAAACGCAGCAATGCTCTATAGCCAAAGACTTAAGAAAAAAAAAACCTATATACAGCTACTGACACAATAATCTCTTATTCTATTGTTATTCTCTGACACTGGCTCTGACACCCCAAAAGTCTTGCAAGTTATAATAAAAAAATATTTCCTTTCTTCATTGGAACAGTGGCATTTGTCAGTGTGCATCAGGTCACATTTCCCGCCTGACTCGCAGTGCTTGACCTTTCCAGTCAGTAATTACTGTCCTGCTTTTAACCGAACTCTCACCCAGCATTATGTTGACCAGAGCTGACAAGATCAAGTTCAACTGCATAGGGTTTCCAGATTCACAAATCAAGAGAGAAAAAAACATTTTGCAATAAAGGTCACAAATACCTAGATCGAGACAACTTTTGATTCCACATCTTATCATTAATTTTGCAAAATTTACCTTAAACATTGAACAATTTAAAAAAGTATTATTTTTAAATACTTTCTTTATTGGCTTTTAAACAAAACATCATGCTAAAAGTAGACAAATATACATATAATTAGTCCAGAAAAGCAAGCAAGCAACTTGCTTTCTGCTGGCTAGGTAATGCAAGCTGGGGTAGAGCTGGGCTGAAGCTTCAGACAGCTGGCTGAAGGTGCTGGAGCATCCACTAGTGGTGAACAGACTTCGGTATGAAGTGGGAAGCTCAGGCGTTCGCTTCTTGTATAATGTAAAGGTTCCGTAAAGAGCAGTGAACAAACACCCGAAGCAGTGGGCAGCCTTGTGGGAACTGGTGCCTTGGTCAAGGGCTCCACAGCTGTGGTTGTTGTTGATGGGAGAGCAAGTTATTCATCGCTTACACCAACTTCAACTCAGTGGATCTGGGGATCAAACCTGGAACATTCAGATCACACATCGATCCCCTTATCCACCGGACCGCAACTGTTGTTCGGTATTGTCTACAAAAAGTATGCAGATGCATATTTTTTGACCCAGTGATTTCCCAGTGAAATTGATTTTAAATTGATTTTACTCAAAGAGTTAATGTTTTATTTCTGAATATCAATATATCCATATAGTTGGACATCCCTGAAAAGTAAAAAAGTCAAACATATTTACTTCATTACCCATTTAAATTAGTGGTAAAAGTTTCAATCAATGTCCAAACAAATAATTATTTTGAATCTTCTGCAGTTCTATGTTGAAATGCTATAGTATAAGCCTCAAACTTCTCTTCATCGCTCTTGAGCTCTAACATAGAGTGTCTTGAGCCTGCAGAAGCTCTTAAATAATTCTGTGCTTAAATAAATGATGAGAGTGATGTCTGAGGGAGTTCAGCCGAGAGACATTCATTTTAGATAACGTGCTGGTCACAGACTCCATTGATCTTTGTAGTGGTCTGCTTTTGACGTCTGATTATGTTTTATAGGAAAACAACAGATGGATAGTGTAGGAAAGTACCCACATCGATCAATCTAATAAAGGATAATGCACGAGTTCAGCTTTGGATTCAATGGTGTATTTGAAAGTAAAAGTCTTAATAATTGCTAGAAAACTGAGATTGATAATAGGATTCAAAATAAGACTTTTTTTAACTTCTAACATTCCACAGCAAGCAAACGTTATTTAATGTAACCAGACTCAGGAGGGATTTTTTTTTTATTCATCGTGCTTGGGGGCATGTTTTCCCAGGACTTTTAAAAGCATCAGCGGAATGTGCTAAAACTTCATGCAGAGGCCTAAAAGTCCTGTTACTTTCCAAATGTCTGCCGTCACATTTCACCCAGTTGAAGAGTATTGCACCATCACATCTTAAATAGCCTCTAATTTGCTCCTGCTGATGAGTTTTAATCCCATTATGTTATGTAACAGCCAACTATGCCTTGATTTGAGTTTGTCATTCCAAAAATGCATGATTGCATATTAAAACCCAAAGAAAAATCTAACTAATTAAACATGATTTCATGAAAAAAGTTTCATTTGAACTTTACTACTAAACTAAATAAAACAATGACAAATTATTTGATCGTATACCAAAAAAATGCTATATCAGTAAAACAACACATAAGCATACCCTTTGAAATAATGTAGAACTGTCAAAAAAATGTTACGAGTCAATACAATTAAAATATGAAAATATTAACATATTATTTAATATAAATATTATATTTATATACATATTGTAAATATTACAATAAAATATAAAAAACAGGATGCATTCAAAACAAAACTAAAATGGTTCATGTCAAGAAACTCACTTATTATATTATTCTTTTAAAAATGTTATGTTGCCACAACTTCATTTACTTGGAAAATTAACTTGATTTGATGACAACTTTTTTGAAGTCATGCATGTTAATTAAATTAATGTCCTTAAGACTTTCTAGAGAGGTTGTTTTCTTTTTGCAAAATGTTACAAAAAGGTGCAGAATGAGGTGCAGACATTGAAATTGAAATGGTACATTGCTATAATAATAAAACCAACAAATCCTATTTTTTTATTTGTGTCTTCTCAATATCTTAGATAAAGATGAGCAGTCACTTTAACCAAAATTAGTATTTATAATCAAAAAACAATTAAAACAAAATATTTGCTGGTCTCGTAGAAGAATAAAGGAATATACAGAGTAAAGTTTATAATCTTTAAACAGTATTAATCGTAAGAAACAGATGAATCCTAGCATTTAATTAAAACTGTAATTATGTTTAGATATCTTTTCATTACTATATTCCCTTACACAAGCATGTTCATCTGTTAAACAGAATGACACAAAGTTCCCTGGCCATTTCCCATTTTTGTTCCACCTCTTGACATCTCTGATGTGTCTCTGGCAAAGAGTGGGACTCACTGTGCCAACAAACCTGAGTGCAGAGTCAAAGCCATAGGCTTTACCAAAGTCTGACAGTCTGGCCAATGCAAACTGACAGGCTTGAGATCAGTGACCTCAGGCTCTGGCACCTTGTATCAGCTAAAGATGCTCTGTGTGAGGGCATGTCAGGGAAGCCGCCAATCAGAATGAACCCTACCTTGAATTCCCTTTTCATGAACATTCATTTTCAGATGAACATGGAACAGTGTTACATCTCAAATGTCACCTCCTTGAAAAGTTCTGCAGCAAATGTGCTGGAAGTTTATGAGTCATCTTATTTAACCCCACATTTATATGAACAAACAATGATTAAAAACTAAAAAATATTAGCTATGTACCCTTGTTTCAGCCAAAACAGATATAATGGGTCAGATTACTATAATGTAGTAAAGTAAATTTGATTTTGGGGGTATTTGAGAAGTTTTGACTGAGATCTGTTCATCTTTTACAAATAGGACCACAATAGAAGTAAGCAGAAAGGTGTGTTGTGTTTTGTTTTATAATTGTTGGTATTAGTCTTTTAATTTTTATCTGTTTTAACAGAATACACTAGAATACACATCAAGGAGAGCTAATAAATAGATTAAAAAATGTAAAAATAAGAATAGTTGCTTATTTTTATATGATAGTTGATAATAGTTGCTCATTTTTATCAACAAAAAATGCCAAAATTACAGGTTTTTTATATATAAATCATCCAGTTATTGCTTTTAACATTTGAATCCAAAGTTATAATCTTTGCACAACATATTAATTATACTCCAGGCCCAGGTTCCTCTCCTGGTCCCGGAATCCTTACTCGGACAGTTCGCCTAGCTACTCTACCGCTTGCAATATTAGGCAATTATGAGCAGAGCAAACTCATGAAATAATTTAGGAATGGATCCTAAAAATGATTGATTTGAACTCTGTAACTTTCATGAGGGGAGCATTATATGAAAGCAACATGTACATCACAGTTTATTTTAATTTCATTATTTGTAGACTTCAGAAGGTGTATAAGCTCATTTTACAATTGTAAAAGTATTCTGGGGAAAAAAGGGATTTGAGCAGTATAACCTTGCTTTAGACTCATAGGCGATGGATGCACGCTAATTATGTCACCAAAGTCCAGTATTGATAAAAAAATAAGAAGCCTCAAGTCTCTTCCAGTCCTCAAAGGAGAGTTCTTTCCAGAAGCTCAAATAAAATCTATGCGTTTGTCTGTGTGTTGAATATGTAAAAGAAAGAGAGCTGTTCATACAAACACCCAAGGTGCTTCTGCAGTTTCTGTTTGAAATCCGACAGTAGTGATGATTTGAAGCCAGCTTTGAATGTCCCTGTGTAAGCATAATAAACTTGGTTTTGTCAGGATTTCAGATTTGCTTTTTTATTTCTAACTGAAGGTCAGGCATAATTGAAATATCGAAGAAATTGTTAGGAGCACAAAGCCATAAAAGAAAAAGTGGCTAAAGATACAGTCTTTCTTTAGTATGAACCATTTTCAAATTGCCAGAAATTGAAAATGTCAAATTTCACCCCCATACACAAAATGTCCAGAGGAAAGGTTTTCTTTGTCAATTCATCTTTTATCCGCTTTAAAGGAAATGTTGGAGTCTAATTTTCTCAATTGAAAGAGACACTGTTGTGTCCTTTGTTTGGCCATCAAAAACGGAACAAGAACACGGCAATGGACCCTCATCGAATATGATGGGCACCACAGATAAGCTGATGTCAATCAAATGAGACATGAATATAAATAGGCCAGAGAGCTTGCTCTTAGCATTGACAGCTTTTGCTGATTAGATTTTCTTTTCCTCTCACTGACAGCCCATTAGAAATTCATCTTCTTTTTTCATTCTAGACACGCCACCTGACCTATGAATGCCAGCCTGCTAATGTAAGGAATACTGTCTCCACAACACAGACATAATTGAATATCTTAGCATGACATATTGGTTTTGGACACATCTGGGCCTGTTGGTATGTATTAGCCTCTAGCATGATCTGTGAGGGATGCTACAAATTAATCATCTCAGTTGCATGAGGGGCCATTTGTGAAAACTTCCACTGCAATAGTCAAACATCTTTGTGAATGCAACAGTACAAGGACATGATTCAAAATTTACTTCTGGTCAAAAAAGTGTTAAACAAAATCTTATTTAAATATTTCCCCGTGTTTTGAAACATATTATATTTATATTATATTACATATATTATATATTATATTCATATATTATATTCATGTTACACTTACCTGTACATAAGAAAAATAGCACACCAACAGCACACAAACTAGCAGGTCAAGTTTCAACTATTCACTGTTTGTACTGATTATAGCTGTTTTTATAAAGTGTAGAAAACTCAAAATTGAGGAGCAGGGGGTTTTTGTCATTTTAAAAAGTAGGTATTAATGTGCCAACCATCCATCCATCCATCTTCATGTCGGCTTTTTTCATTTCGGGGTCGCCACAGCGGAATGAACCGCCAACTCTCTGGCATTTGTTTTACGTGGCGGATGCCCTTCCAGTCGCAACCCATCGCTGGGAAAAATGTGCCAACCTTGTGCTCTAACTCAGTAGCTCTCCTTTGCGTCAATTACTCTTATGTAGTTTAACAGCCAGCCAGAACAAGTTGTTTTCTCTTTCTATTGTGGATGCACAGAGTCAAAAGCTGGGAGCACAAGAAAAAAAACCTGATTGGTTTAAAAATGTAAAAGATGATTAACTGATTTACGACTCTTGATGACACTGATTAACGCTCTTGTTGTGTTCACTTACCGTCCCTTATTTCTGTGTACCCAGACAAAATTGGCCAGTTTGTTTTAAATGCTCTTAAATTAGAACAAAACACATTATTCACTATCAAATTTTTATGTAACATCCCCTCTGCCTGGGATGATGAAGACAAGAGCAAGTGACCACTCTTGGACTCAAATATGTCCTCAGGTGCCTGTTCTTCAGGTGTGTCTCCCTCTCTGTTGGTTGACTGGCCAGCATCTGGATAGAAATCTGGTTTTGTCTTCCATGTCTGATTCATCCTCCTCTCTCTCCATTCAATTTCAGTGCCCTATCCCTCATGTAAAAAAACCCTGCTTAGTCAGCCAATTGGTCATTGTGCTCAGAGTTGGTCAGTTTTAACATTGTAGTGAATGAGAACTTACTCCCTTTTGGAGTCAGCTTTAATCGGCCGCTCAGGGAACTGCAGTCCTGTCACTTCCTATCACGCATCGAGAGGGAAAGTAGGAGGTTAACTCTTGTATTTGACTCGAACACGACAGGAGGGTTAACATAAAACGTAGAGTTCATTGTCACACAGTTCATATTTCATTCATGTTATTTAAAGAAAAATGACAATGAAACATGCTTCTAAAGGCTTACTTGTTTAAGTTGTTTTGCAGATTCATACTGCCTCTTGCATAGAGGAATAAGTCAAATCATCATCAAAGAAAAAAAATTATTGCAACTATTTTTTTTATCTTGACTGCAAACAATGGAAACCATTAAAAATGTACTTTAGTAATTGCACACAGAAAAGGAATTTTTTTTTTTTTCTGGTTTAAGTAATATTTTTTTAGTGCTATGAATAGTGATTGAGAAGCAAGAAACATGAGCTCCACAAGTAAAAAAAAATCTAATGAAATAAACATTAATGAACAGGAAATCCTTGTGAGTGTCCTGAAAAAAAATATTGTGAATTATTTTATTACTTGATAAAAAGAACATTGTGAAATAACCTAGCATTTTTTTAAAATAAAAAGTGGTGTATTATACTTTGAGATAAACCTTAGTGAATCAATAATATTCACCCGGATGTGTTGGAAATAACTGAGGACAGTTTGATCTTTAAATGCCTATACTGAGCTAATGGTATGCTTCAAGCAAAAGGTAAAAGTAAAAAAAAAAATCTGAATAAATAAACACATTTTAATCATTTAGGTACTTAGGTAAGAGATTGATAAAAGATTTACTTTTTTAAACTTCCAACAATCTGAGCTGTGATATGTACTAAAAGATCTTCATTGTCATTGTTAGGAAAGACTATGACTTTCATAGTTATCATAGTTATAGAAAGTTAGACAATTGAACAAATAAAAGTTCTGAACAAATAATATTATCATTAAAATGTGTTTTTGTTACTTTTATCTGATTAGAATCATTGTCATTTTCTGATGAAGACATAGTATACTTTTACAGATGCCCAGTGTATTTTTTCTGCCTGAAACCACTTAAAGATTTCAGATTCGGTGATCAGCGACCTTTACTGTACAGTATTTTGAGTCATTATTCAAAGCTGACATGGCTGACATGACAGATTCAGTCCAGTACACTGCAGTCGTCATGCCCACAAGAGTGCATCAATATACTCTGACTGTGAACAAGAGAAATAGGAGATGCAGAAAAGCAGAAAAGTCTAAGAGTGCAAGACAGATGAAAGAGAGCAAAGAAAAGAGACCCAAATCCCTTCCTCAGCCTTCCAAATTCAATCATGGTGGTGGAGAGAGTCCATTAATGGAGTTAACTGGCTAATTAGAGGATGATGAATAGTGTGGGTATACCCACGAGACAGGCAGATGCTGAGGCTACGAGGGGCTGTAGGGTCCAAGAGGAAAGAAAAAGTGTTTAGTATGGAGACAAATCCCTGGTGACAGTTCAGTCAGCGACAATGCAGAGAACCAGATCTCTGTTTCCACCTTTTAGACTTCCAGCAGTACATGTTCACTCAATAAATTAACATCTAAGAGTGGCTTCGCTCAAATATTTACTCTGCATCAGGTAGCCTCCCACTGTTACAAATGTATTTCTATATTAAGTTAAAAGGTTTGTTGTTTTACAGAATGTCTGTATATGAAACCATAGATCCAGCACATAATACAAATAATAGTTCTCCGGACCTTGGTCGCTTCCTGATCTTCGTTCGGACAGCTTATCTAGTATGCTTCTCCTTTGCTCGCCCATCGCACTTGCATTACTAGGCATTTTAGCAAGAGCAAACTCATGAAAATTCTGTTTGTTTTCTGGTGGACAGAGTATGGATTTCAAAACATTCTTCAAAATGCATTTGTTGCTTTAGTAACAAAAATGTTCAGCATTTATTATTTATTTTTTTAAATGAACTAATAAAATTAATGCTAATAAAAAAATAACCCAAAATAATAAATACAATAAATCAAAAAACAAATACCAAAAAAAAAGAAACAATCAAATTCAATTGAACCTTACAAAACTAAACAAAAAAAGCTATCAGCATAAGTAAAATACACATTTTTAATCGATTAAAAAATCAATAAATGAATATAAAAAACAAAAGCCTAATAAAAACACATGGAAACGAAACAACAAGTGTCAAACTTTTAAACCTAAAAAAGTCAAAAAGCTAAATAAAAGGAAACGAAAAAGTAATATTGACAAGTTTAATAAAATATAGTAACATACATTAAAACACTTTATAAAAAAATACTTTAGAGGGGTAGGCAAAAACAAGAGGTTAGCACTTGTGATTGTCCTCCACACTTTTCATCTGGTGTGAACCGAGAGGAGCAGACTTCTGCAACAAAATAAATGAGCAGATATAGAAAATGTAACCAGTATGAAAACATTTCTATACACTATTAACACATTCCCCCACCCAGAAGAGGAACTCTCACTCATAACGCCTTAGCACTACCATAAGGGGTATTTTTCTTCAAATCTAAATCTTTAAAAGCTGGAACCCGAGACCTGAGATATGGGTGCCAGCTTGAGCAATCAGCTTCAGAGTTATAGATTCAATTATTTTAAAGCTTGAAAGTGTGCACCTAAACCGCTTTGTCCATGCCAGTATCAACTGTATTGATTTTGTTGAGAAATTTAAATCAGTGTAAGGCACATAGGAATAGGTTTCTTCTGTCCTTCTGCATGAGCAGAAATTCAATTTTTAGCTATAAGAATGACTCGAGCATGGTTGATGCATTTACACCCCTTGTAAATAAAAGTCTTTTTTATTGTTTCTCCACGTCAGTGTATTTCAAGCTTCACATGGGGTTGAGGATGAGACAACTGCGCAGAACTCAAGGTTATATCTCATAAAAATTGAAAAAGATCCATTTATTTTCTTTTATTCAGTCGTGTTTAACTCCCTCACAATATGTCATCCTGTCTTCCTTCGATTTCATTACCAGAGGAACTTTTTATTTTAACATGATGTGCAAAGGCAAATGTCATTAGGGAGCATTGCTTATTGGATATTGCAAGAAAACTTATTCTAAAAAAAGGAGGCCAGTATCTATTTCTTGTATCTAGGTCATTTATAGGTCATATAAGACTACAAGCTGCATAACACTTTTGTTAGAAAACAAATAAAATTGATTGGTTAGTCATTGGATGAAAATTCTGGTAGATGATGATGATGTAAAAACAAAGTTATCTATATTTCACTGACTTGAAATGGATTATAGATCTTCTTCAGTCAGTCACTTCAGTGTTATGTCAAGTGAGTTTACTGTAGTTGACCTCTACAGCTTCAAAATGGACAATGAAAATAACCCATTTGCATTTCATCCGCATACAATTAAAAATGTGACCAAATTCTCTTTCAAATGCTTAGCAACCAAGATGCAGCCATAGCATATCATAGCAGTCATAGAACTGTTTTCTATTTTAAGAAGCTTCAGGCTTACGGCGTTGAGCTTCACTGGGAAAATACTCTTTAAACTAAGGCTAAAAAGAGAGCTCTTTACAGCATCGCAACCATTTTTCAATGGATTGTCTTACAATTGCGCAATAAAATGGAACCACACATGTTGCAAAAAAAGTATGTTGCAAAAAAAAAAAACACATGGAAAAATATTTAAAGGGTACATTATGCATTATACTTTTTCCAACAAAAGACAAGCAACAAACAAAAAACAACACCTCACTGTAATGTAAAAAACATAAACTGACTTGTTGGTATGAGGCGTCGTGTAGGATTTAAATACAACTTATCAATACATACATAAAACTCGTGCATATACACTTATAAACACTCGCGCATACATACAAACTCACCGCATGCATACGTCTATGAACGCTCACGCATACATACACACTCACTTTATGCCAATACGCTTACACATATCTGCATGCACATATATAAACTTTACACATGCACCTATTAACATTTACACACACACATATATATATATATATATATATATATATATATATATATATATATATATATATATATATATATATATATGTATGTATGTATACACACATGTTAATGATTTCACGTGGATGTGCATGAATTTTTCAGTGTAAATGGAAGTCTTCAAAGAATGTAATAGATCGACATGAATTACAGAATCACACAAATAGCTATGGCGTTTGTTTGTGCTTTATTTGCTTGTGCAAGTTGCAATGAAGAGAAAGACCCTTTATAGAGATTTGAATACCCATGTCAGAACAACTAACAGTGTTTTGTCTGTGGTTGGTTATGACCAAAATGTCGAGACCACATGTCACTGGCATATATATATATATATATATATATATATATATATATATATATATATATATATATATATATGTATGTATGTATACACACATGCTAATGATTTCACGTGGATGTGCATGAATTTTTCAGTGTAAATGGAAGTCTTCAAAGAATGTAATAGATCGACATGAATTACAGAATCACACAAATAGCTATGGCGTTTGTTTGTGCTTTATTTGCTTGTGCAAGTTGCAATGAAGAGAAAGACCCTTTATAGAGATTTGAATACCCATGTCAGAACAACTAACAGTGTTTTGTCTGTGGTTGGTTATGACCAAAATGTCGAGACCACATGTCACTGGCATATATATATATATATATATATATATATATATATATATATATATATATATATATATATATATATATATATATATATATATATATATATATATATATATATATATATATATATATATATATATATATATATATATATGCATGTTTAAAGTATATATATGTTTGTATGTTGGCATAAAGCGAGTTTGTATGTGCGAGTGTTTATAGGTGTATATGCATCCATCAAGTTTATATGTATATGTGAGTATGTGTAGGTGTGTCCGCATGCAACAAGTTTGTATGTACAGTGCGTGTGTGTTGTAGGTTTATTCATGGTTCAGGTTTACACATATGAGCGAGTGTTTATAGGTATATGTATGCGTCAAGTTTATATGTGCACGCAAGCTATCCCACGAGCGTATATGCATTCATATACTAAAATAACATGTATTGATAGTGTACTTGTGTATTTCATACATGTGCTTTTCAACACAACAGTATACATGTATATTTCAGTAAATTTATAGGAGTATATGCATGAGTTTTATGTATCTATTGGTAAGCGAAGTTTGATTTAAATCCTATATGGTGAATGTTGGCATCATCCAGTTCGCTTGCCTAGATTTTATTTTGAAATTTTGCTCTAGTGCTCCTACTCCTAAAATTTAATATAGTAAGGAATCCTACATTAAATGTACCTCAAAGATACATATTTAGTCATTATTTATTCTCCAAAATAAATTTTTCAGGACTTTACCTTTACCAAGAAATACAATTTATGTAAGTATGAATTGTAGGATCAGGACCGATTGGGGAAGATTGATCCCTCTACCTATTATAAAATGAATTAATCATTCTAATGAATTAATAATTCGAATTAGATTTAGATTTGGAAGGGGTTTAGTAGCAATAAAAGAGATGCATTTACAAGTCACCTGTGACGATTCAGAGTCATTACTTTAAGCCTTTCATGACTTTTACCCACCATAATTTATAAAATTAGTCTTGTTAATGAATCAAACCAAATAATGCACAATTTTTTAATTGAACTGAGCTAGATAGCAGAGTCGCAATTTTGAGGCAACAAGGCTTTGCAAAGGGGTAGACTAAAGTATACTTATGTTACAAACAAGTTTATTGATTAAACAAACACACACTTTTTTTGTACTAACTAACTAAAGATTAGAAAAAGACAGTCACGCACATTCACACACACATGCACACAAATTACCAGGGTTTGATCTCTGGTAACTGTGAATGGTATCTCTTATTCAGCCAGCTTAAGAGTCTGTTAAATCATCAATCAAAATCACAAAAACATTAAATCAAGTTTGCTTCAGTTCTGAATGGGTTTGTGCCAGTTCAATGAAAGATAGAAATAAGGTTACTTGAGTTTCCTGGATTTTGTTGGTGGGAATGAAGCCAGTGCTGTTTGCTTGATCCTGAATTGAATCACAGCCTTTAATGAAGATTGAGAAGCAAAGTGTTGAATGTCTATTGAGGGAGTTGAGGTGGCTTCTCAGTTGAATTAAGAGAAGCTTAAGTGAGATGAGCAGCCATGTTAGCCATGTTATCCATGTTAGCGACGCCTAGGATTAGAGTTTGTTCTGATCACACAAAGTTGTCCCACACAAAGAAGCTTCTGATGAAATCAGACTTTATGTTCTCCAAACCATAGCCTTGGTGGCTCAAAGCAGGAGGAGTTTTTGGAGATTATGGGCTTGAGCAAGTTGTTTTGAAAGTTTCTGAGCTGTGCCAGGCAAGTAATACCAGGATGTTTGACCAATCAGAAAGTTTGAGAAAGTTATAGTTTTCAAGGTTCAGCTCTTGAGTCACATGAGAGCTCAAAGGGGCACTTTAGTCACATAATGGGGAATCCTTAATTACTTAAATTAGTCTAAATCAGCCTACAATACACAATATCTTTTTTTAACGATCACCATGGTTCAGGAAATTATTTCAGATTCATTCTCATATCCAACACGACATAATTCACGATTCATTCATCTTCATGTCGGCTTTCTTCCCTTTCGGGGTCGCCACAGCGGAATGAACCGCCAACTCTCTGGCATATGTTTTACGCAGCGGATGCCCTTCCCTGCCGCAACCCATCGCTGGGAAACATTCACACACACATTCACACTTTAACACTATGGGCAAGTGTTCTTATTCAATTCACTTATTCCGCATGTCTTTGGACTTGTCTTTCTCCGGAGCACCCGGAGAAAACCCACGCGATCACGGGGAGAACATGCAAACTCCACACAGAAATGCCACCTGCCCCAGCCGAGCCTAGAACCAGCGACCTTCTTGCTGTGAGACGACCGTGCTACCCACTGCGCCACTGTGACACCAATAGTTCACGATTAAAGACCACTATTTCATTCATTCATTCTCTCATTCATGCTAACTTACTAATATGTAGATTTTATTTTTGAAGATTGCATAAAGACATTTTAAAGTTACTGAGGGTTTGACTAATTCACATTCAGAATATAAACAAATATAATTAACAAAGTTTAGTCTTAGTTTTTCTAAGATCATGCGTATTTCATGAAAGCGGTCGAAACACAGTCTCTGTGTCTTGGTTCAATTAAGCAAGTTCTGAAAGCTTCTTTATCTAGCCTCTTGTTGAGCAGTCACATGTATGAATTCTGACAGGAATAAGTCAAAGGTTGCAAAGTCCCAACAAGACTGTTTATACTTTTAAAGTGGCCATCTGTGACTTAAAATCTGTGACATCTGTCTCTTAAGTATCTGGGATAGCTACTTTCCCTACGGTATGTATGTATGTATGATTGTTTCTATGTGTGTGCATACATACCTATGTAGTCTACCTACGGTCAGACCGTTAGTCACATTAAGAGGTGAAATGATAAAATTCTTTCACATGTAAAATTAATCTCTAAGACTCAGGTCAGTAGAATGACTTAGCTGTAATTTACTGAGGCCATGAAAAAGTAATGTATACAACTGTTACATAATCTCTATCATAAGATCATAGATATGTTCTCATGAATGAAACCGTGTTGTTGACCAATCAGTTTAGAGAAAAGACAGATACCCTTTACATGACAGAAATAAATGCTGCAGAAAGATTCATGGCACATCTGAAGTGTTGCAATGTTAATTAAAAATGCAAGACTGCAGAAATTGCGAAGCATGAATTAAAAGTTGAACAAAGCTGTAAATAATAGATGAGCCTGGCATTGGAGAGAATGATGTGCCCTGCAGGATTTTGTTTCTCTGACTCTCTAGAACTTAATGATGCTTTAAGTGGCAATACTAACAGACTCCTCTGAGGCACTGCTCACCTTGAAGCTGACCTGAAACAATTTTGTTTACTTGATCCCTGACTGTCTCTATAAAAGTTACTCAGGGTTTCATACATAAAGAGTGCAGGAAGAGCAAAGATGCTGTCCCGGTCAGTGTATAATCATCACATATGATACCAGTGACCTTTCCCTCCTACAAATTTTCATGAACAAGCAGCCAATTACTTTAGATGTACTTTGTGACAACCAGAAGGTCAACAGAAAGTGTGTAAAGCAAGAAGCAGCACTGGAGAGTATTCCCCAACAATGAGAAAATTTCTGGGATGAAGAGAGAAGGCATTTAAACAAATCATGGTAAAAACAGAAAACAGAATTTTGAATGGTAATAAAGCCACCGTCTAGTAACAGACCATCTTATTCTTCATCAACTAATGTATCCATCCATAGATCATCCAAATATATATTGTGGATTCAATCACCAATTCATTTCCCAACCAACTATACACCTATTTGCAACCATCCACATATTTTTGTGTCTAACCACATGCCTCTCAAACTACAATATGTTTGTCTCCATTCAAACAATCCATACTTTATGTCTGTTCAACCACACATACTTTCAACTATCAATTTGTCTATACCTCAACAAATATATCAATACCTCCACAAATCTATCTATGAACATACATTCATTTCTGTGTATTCATTCATACCGATTGACCATCCTTCCATGTACTTTATCCACATGTGATCTATGTCTGTGCATTCACTCATATGACTGTTTGTTTGTTAGCCCATCCATCCATGCACCTGAACCCCATTATCTGCTCACCATTCCAGACGTGATACCATTCAGCAAACATTAAAAGTAAACCTGAAGTGATTTCAATCTTATGGCTCTCCTAACCATGGAAGTTTCAGCTCAGTTCATAACCTTTTAAATGAATTGTTAAAGACTTATTCTTTGGGGGGCAGCATTTAATGACATGATTTTATGCTACATGTGTCAGTTTCCAGGTGAAGGCAGAGCCAAGACGAATGAAAGACGCTGACCTGTGACTTGACTCTTCACAAAAAAAAATATTTTAAAACAGGAATACTTGTATTCTGACAAATAATTATATCTTAGTCATAAAGATAGTTTGAGACGTCTGCCATTTCAATATTTAACTATTAAGAAAGTGAGTTAGAGATCTATATATAATTTATATATTTATTTACGAAACAAGAAAAAATTGTGTGTCACATAGCCAGTAAAATTTTTCCCCATTTACGTATACAGCAGGAAGAACTAAGGACTTAAAAACTAAAGTGTAAAAAATTACTTCAGGAAGTGAATGAAAATCAAAACTTGTTCAAAAAGACCCACCCTTATACAACAGTTCTTTAGCAAAACCAACATTGTATTGCTGCATGGTCAGAATGGAGTCAGAGCAGAGGTAAGCACAGATAAACACCATCTTTGTTCAGGAGCTGTGCCTTCAAAAACAAAAACAACTTTTGCTTAGCTACTCTTTCACAGAAAATATTGAAGGGACTTGTGTTGGCAAATACATCTTGAAATAAAGCAGCAATTAGGATTTATCTGGGAGATTGCTTCACAAAGCTGATATTGTTATAATTTGTTATATACTTATTAGGACTCGTGTGAAGACACTATGTTTATTTTCTGTCAGTCAAAATTGAGAGGCCGAGGCCTTTACGTCACAAACCACTTGCAAATCATAAACTGACCGGCCTTAGAAAAGCTCCGAATTTTGATACCATTTTACTTTTATTGATTTTACAAAAAAAAAATTGTAACAACTCTAAGCGTTGTTGAGTGTATTCACTCCTTTCATGTACAAATGTATGTCCAAACCTACATTTGTTCCATTTGTTGATAACTGTTCTAGAGCTTAAAAACCATGAAAAGAGATGATTTTCAGTAATCCTGACAGCTTTATGGTGCTTTTTCCCCCAGAGCTTGGGACATTGGACTCATGGTATGAATGTCATGAATCTCAGGCCAGGTTGTTAAGAGTAATTGCATTTTTCTGGAAGCTCCTGACACTCATCGAAACCCAGCACAGCCATATTTCCACATCCCTTTTCTTCAGATGAACAGTAAAACCCTGGGTTACCACACTGATAGCTGTAAAACTTCCTGCTGAGAGTTTATTTTAACATGATGTTCTGGAAACATTATGAATATTAATCATTCATGCCTTGAAGGTTACTTTTGTACTTCCATGGTTTGCCTGCCTTGTTTCCATGGTGCCATAAATAACATAACATACAAGTCTTCCCATGTAAGTGCTACGCTGATATAATTGCTCTTCTTTGAAAGTAAATCTGTTAAACTTACATCCGAGTGATTATGATTAAATCATTATTCCCAGTTGCCTTTTTTTAATCAAGGCGAGGCAGTTGTGTGTCTGATTCTAATAGAGGCAGAAGATCGGCGAAGCAAAAAAGAAAAGGGGCTGATTGTGGAAGCAATAAACTTGTTTATTCAGCTTGTCAGAATCCAAACACTCTCTGCTCAAGGCTTCTCTTTTTATTGCATCAAATCAGACTCTTAAGTGAGCTAGCAGTCAAGAAATATCTCTGGATGTTCTATTTTTTTTATAAGGAAAAATGGTCTTAACTCCAAGTTAACCAAACTGCACATCTATGAGACTTAAAGAAAAAGTAATATGTTCATGTAAACGGATTTTCTTATCAGTGAAAATTTCTGCTAATGTTGATTAAACAGGAGTATAGTTTGAAGCAGGTTGCATATCTTTAATTACATTGTATTAAGGAGTAAGAGGTATAATCTTAAGGGATAAATAACCAGTTGAAGAATTACAGTGAAAACCCACATAGTATTGTCTGTGTTAAATCACATGTCTTGATCACTTGGTCATCTACTGAACTGATGAATGTTCCACCCATGACCATTTTATTCTGTTGTTTAATTAGTATTTACCCCCTTGTTAAAGAAGCACTCGCAGTGTTTATGCCTCAGAGACACCCAGGTGCTGTGTTTCCAGTGAGAATTGGAGAATCAGACCTTTCAGTGATGCATGCAGGAGTAAATATGACTCATAAGAGTTTCATAATAGAAGCTGTACACAGCGGGTCTCTGCAGACAGGTTATGAAAGCTTTTGTTGGCGCTGGCTTTGCTTTCTTCATTGCTTTCTGATGGGGTGGCATGAACAGAATAACTGATGCGATGAAGTTTTTCTTGTGCTTGACTTCCTCCTCTTCATCTCAGAGGAGGCAGAATTTGTATTGATATCTATCTCCAAGGATGCTTGAAGTTGAACTTACTATAATAATCATTTTGAAAAACTTTTATTTGTTTATTTATTTATTCATATATTTCACATTTACTTGAGGGCAGGGAAGATTCGATGTTCATTTACAGAACATGAGCAGAAAGTAAAAACCCTCTAGGTGGCTGTGCAGTTTGTCAGTGTGGCTATAATGAAATAAAATTAAGGTGAGTGGTGTACAAATCACCCTCACAGTTAATGTGGTTTATGAGGGCTCCACTCTGGGGAGCCTCATCCAAAGCCATTAATAGACTTGCTAAACTATCACAAATCATGTATGCAAAATCATAAAAAAGGTCTATGAATTATTGTACAAAAAGTCCAGATATGATAAATCTTTATATGTTGATGCCACATGATGTTAGTTTAAACTAGAGTTGAGAACTTAATTAATAACCAGTAGAATAATTTAGAATTTTGCTTAGAATAACCAACTTAGAATAATCAGTAAGTGACTACTATTTTCACTTTTGAGGAATTATGTCTTAAAATGCAAACACTACAACTACTTCTTCTACCTATTGTTTCAGTCTCAAAACTCATCGTACTATTGGCAGTATTACACCTGAGTGAATTTTTCCAAAAAGAACAAAGAACAGGTTGAAAATGGTTTTAGTTATCAATTAAGAGCTTTTATTTATTTATTGTTTTAGAGTACATGTTGAGTATTTGAACTGCGTTTGCTGAGAAACATCTAATGAAAAGTTCTAGAAATAAATAACAGTTTTACCCTTTCATAGAATTATGAAAATCATTTGCATGAGTTATAATTATAATTTTAAAATCTTACCGCAACATGAATTTTAAAATATGAGATTGTAACAAGCTGTTGTAAAATTAAGATTATGACTAATTTAATATAGTTGTCAGACAATGAACTTTTTAAGCAAAAAGGAACCAGAAATCTATTCTTGTTAGGAAATGGGAATATTTTAGTAGTTAATTGTCTGTACACTACCTGAAAATGCAGCATAATGGGAACATTATCCATGCAAATTGAATAATTTCACTCAATTAGCCTTTAACTTATAATTAAAAGCAAAGATGTCTGAAATGTGAACGTAATTGTTGGAAACAATGAATAATTACCCCATTAACATCAGAAATACAGACTCAGAAAATACAGTAAATATATAAAGAAAGAGACAGGGAGTAATAAAATGTTCAATTAAGAAAATTATTGTAATACTTTTTCTTGTTTAGTTTTAGAGAAGGTAACAAAAACATAGACAGTATATGACAAAGTCTAGGCAACATTTACGATGGTTGAAGCAAGAAATATTAAATAGAAAATACAATATACATATAAAAGAGCACAAACGAAAAAAAGTTGGATCTCTTGATTAAACTAATCAATAAACTAATTAATAACTAATTAATTAATCAATCAATAAACAGCACGCACGCACACGCGCTCTCACTGTCTCTTTCTCTCTCTCTCTCTCTCTCTCTCTCTCTCTCTCTCTCTCTCTCTCTCTCTCTCTCACACACACACGCGCACACACGCACAACCACACACACACATGCTTGTCCTGAGCTTTGTGTCCATAATGTTTAGACACACTTGACTTCTGGAGTGTAGGTAGATTTACTGTCTACTTACCAGTTGAGTGTATAGCTATATAACAGTAAAATCACAACTTTTATTCAAGACATATTTTCGAGAGAAACGATAAATCTTCATTGAATTTAACTATGAAAGCCATACAACATCATTCATTAACACAAACTGAAAGAAAGTTTGTGTTTGTCAGAATTTTTTTACATCAATGGTAAAAACTAAATTCAGCTCATGTTTGAGCCTCGTGTGCTCCCTGCCAAATTACTGATCGCAGACACATATTCCTTTCAGCTTCAGAAATGAAGAGAAGAGAGAAACGAAGGAAAGAAAAAGAGAATAATCTATGCATTCTAATGAACCATGGCATAAATGGCCTTCTTCCATGGAGGTTGACATTTCCTTGACCTTCATCCCTGGAACCATCAGCAGAATGAAAGGATGGAAAGAGGGATAATGAGAATGAGGACACACCCATAGAAATAGTCCCAATCTCATAACACAGAGTCCAGAGCAGAGACATTTTTGAACCTCAGTAACCATCCTCTTAACAATAAATGCATCTGTGTTTACGGTTTGTTATTACATTTAATTGTTATTAAGTCTAACAATTTTCAGTCTTGGTTATTTCATAATTCATATTTCGCTGCCTAACAGTTATATTTGTTATTTTAAAGGAAAGGAATTTAAAGGATTATAAACTCACATCTCCTCCCTTTTTTAAATGTAATTATAAAACCTTCTCAGATCCAGCATTTTTATGAGACTTTGTTTTTTCTTTTCCAGGGGTTTTTGTCAGGTTTCATTTTCAAATAAGCTCTACTCCCACAGCATTAGAGTAGTAGCATCTAGTGACCTGGGGATTGTAAGTTCATCAAAGCGCTGAAAAGAATTGTAAATGAAGGAGGTTATAACTCTGAATGCAAACAAACTAGACAACATTGCCAGAATTACATGTTACACTGGTACACTGCCCACATCAAAACACATTCTCTCATGACTTATTACCATTACAAATAAAAGCACAAGCTAATCTTTTGGAAGCAGACTGGACTTAAGAAACACAGTGTCATAGCAACCCAACGGATTTGGGGTTCAGAAAAGCTGACCGTCATGGTATGTTGCTTGTGCCATGTTATTAGAACACTTCTAAATCGTTCCATGACACACGCAAAATATAGTTTCCATTGGTCAGTCACAGTTGAAGTCTGACCACAGAAGTAGAAAATTTCACTTTTCGGTCAAACCTACTGAACTGTATGTCGTGGAAACAAAATACTTTTTTTCTCTGATTTCAGGGCTAATGCTAACTAAAATGCATCTTATGATGTCATTTTGGTTACCAATAATTTCAATGTTAGCAAAAAAGCTACTTTTTGAAGTTCTCATAGACCCTTCTTCGGACATAGAAAATGTGACATGTAGAAGTCCCCCCATTACTGTACCGCAGATGGTGTGTTGTGTGGGCTAACCTGCTCCATACCCTAAATTTTATCTGCTGCCATGATCGTTTGGCATTGAGATTACATCTTACAAAAAAGTAAAAAATTTATGTAGACCTTTTAAATTTACGGATTTATTTAGTAGAGAAATAATCATTTAATTCATAATGTAATACAACCATAAACACGCTAACATAACATACAAAAATAAAACATATTGGAATTAACAGGACAAAAAATATATATAAAAATATGCTATTGTTATCGACAGCATATCAAGCATGATACTCAATTTACATTAATCCTAATCTGCTTCTTTGACATCGATTTCACAAAATCAGCAATTTCTGACAACAATCTTGTCTGGCTTTGGCAGCAGCCAGAGTATTACTGTACTGTTACACTCAACGTGACCCCGTGTCCTAACTGAGCTTCACAGCAAGCTAAACTCTCTCCTCTATCAATTCCTCCAAGGAACAGGAAGGTGTTGTATTTGGCAGGATTTAATAGAAAAAAGTGTGAAACTGAAAAGATATAAATAGAAATGTACCTAATAAGCGACAAATTCAACAATTGGTTACATAAAAAGCTAATGCTAACTGAAACTATTAACACATCCTCAATTAATGCCTTTAAAATGTCACAAACTTATATCAACAAGCACGATACAGTTGCCAATGTTCACATTCAACATAAAAACCTACTCATATCGTCACTCAAAGGTGGCTCTATACCTACGGCAAACTCCAGCATCGTCCCTTTGCGAACTGACAAAATACCTCTATCCACGCACTGCCTGAACAAAATGACAAAACAAGCTCCCTCTAGCAGTCTGGATGAATAATACTGTTTCAATACAATTACTACGACACAAAAATATAAGTAAAAAATAAAATACTCATCGTATTTTCTAACTTTAATCTCTTGCTCCTCCGCAGAAAAAAGATGTGGCTCTATCCATGTTCTTCGTTATTGGTTATTCAGTCCCAACGTCAGTCTCGTGCTCGTGAACTATTTGAGCGTCAGGATCAAAGCCTGACTCTGCAAAGAAAGTTGATTCAATGTTTCATGGTACCGATTGAGCCTGATTGAAATGGTTAAGTTTTGTTAAGTCAAAACCTATCGTGTAATATTGAGTTTGTTGAGCCACGTTCATGGTACAGGCCCCAGGAAAACATTGTCATGAATGCATAAATGCAGTTTACTACTTTAACTTATTTCTTATTATTAGGATTATGCTTTCTTTCAAAAGATTGAAATAACCCTAATAAACTACTTAAGATCCATGTGACATATTTGTGTATCGATGGTGCAGCTTGCATGACAGAGGTTTTAAAACTGACAAAATGTTGGATTCAAATTCTCAGGGAGACAAAAGTCTGTTACTTAAATGTGTTTTCCTGTTAATCTATTATTGAAAACATTGTAACGTTTTGATTATTAAAGTATTGAAACTTTTTCTTCTTTAGGTATTTATATGCTTTATGTCCTCAAGTCAATGGTTTTTAAAACCGAACTCATGATATGATATCATTACCCTGAGATTTGATCACCTGCAGACTTTTGGCACAAGCTACCTTATGGATTGAGGAAATGCAAAAAAAAAAATTTAAATTACCAACTTGATTGACCTAAAGACTTTAGTGTAAAGTAAAGTGAGTCAGTGGCACATTTCCAAAGACACAGGTCTATGAACCAAATTTTTGGGGGATCAAATCTTAGGAACTCCAAAGTATGCTTGTAATGGTTTAGCATGCTTTGACTCCCAAGGTCCTGAACGCTTAACTCCAATTTACAACTTATCTCTTCTTAATATCATGCATCCTCTCAAATGATTGATATAAGCAAAACAAATGACCTAAAATCCATGTGATAAATAAGTGGCACAGTTTGAATGATAGTAGTTTTCATACCGACAGAAAATGAGTTCAATTTCAAAGAGTGACCAAGGTCTGTTCATGCAGGGACTTTTTTGTTAATCTTTTTTGTTGAAAACATAAAGCATTTGTATTATTGAAGTCTTGAAACTGCATCTTCTTAAAGGTTTTATGTGCTTTTATGTGGGGCAGTTGTGGTCCGGTGTATAAGGAGATTGACATGTGATCTGAATGTCGCAGGTTCGATCCCCAGATCCACCGAGTTGAAGTTGGTGTGAGCGATGAAGCACTTGCTCTCCCATCTTTAACAGCCACAGCTGTGGTGCCCTTGAGGAACGCACCAGTTCCCCGACTGCTCCCTGCATACTGCTGCCCACTGCTCCTGGTGTGTTTGTTCACTGCTGTGTGTGTACACAAGATGGGTTAAATGTGGAGCACAAATTCCAGGTTTCCATATCTTGTCACTTTCACTTTTTGTGAAGGTTTTGAAGGCCAAACTGTCAGGTCACGGTGGTTAGTAAGTTTTATTACTATTGTTTAAAATAATACAAGATGATGGCAAATATAATTCAAAAGCAAAATGAGGGTAACACAGAATATAAATAATATTACAAACCATGTGTTTTTATAAAATGTCTTAAAATATACAGTCCTAATAATAACTGTAAGTGTGATCAACAAACTAGAAGCTTTTAAACTGGTTTTCACTCTAGAAATATGTCTTTTTAAAGAATAAGCTTACATTTAAGACACAATTGTAAATTTAAGCAAACAAAACATGTTAAAAAGGTACGCTTTGTGCCAGAAAATAGTTGTGTTGTAGGTTGTAATTATCTGTAATTCATATAACCTTTGTTGAGGTCATGGACAGTTAGGATTAAAAATTTAATTGAAAACAATTTACCATTTATTTTCCTCCAAAGTAACATTTTTGTTAGTAGTAAGTATTTGTTGCATGTTCTAAGTTCAAAACATAGAAAAAAACTATAATTTTCAACACAATTAATGTAAGTAGCTTGTTCATCTCATCTTTACAAATAGAGTGCATTTGAGTCTAGGGGAAACACATCACGTCACTTTGCCTTTCATCTGGTCAAAGAGAGGAAGAAAAGCACTCTTGACTTTGCAACTCCCTCACAGAGATAATTGCTCAAAGGTTGAAATGAAATATAATTATAAACAATCAGATAAAAAGGTTTTGCACATGGCTTAACTGCTTCAAAGACTTGAAATGCCTTTGGAATAACAAGAAAAAGATCAGAATCCATATCATACTTTAAGAATTTGGGTTATTTAATTAAATTTCAAACAAAATGTTTATGAAACTCATTAAAAGTTAAATTATTAGTGATGCCAGCATGAAATAAGTCATTAGATGAAGCATGACATCACTTTCTCAATTTCAAAGGGAATCCACTAGGTTGAAGCGAGCTGGAAAAAAGAACACAAACCAAGCCCAGCACTAACATTCCTTTAAAAGCAATAACTTTTACTCAGTGAGTTTGCAATGTATGTATTTATATTTTATTACAACCAGTAACCCATTAGTGTTTTGTATATTCAATACCTTTTCCCATCCTTAGAACAGACTTAGGTTGAGGCTCATAGTCTAAATCTGAAGTTTATTAGGGCTCAGGGATGCTTTCATGTGAAGAAAAATGAATTATTTCCAGTTTATTGTATCAAGACATGAATTATATATGCTTATCAGCTGCAATACAAACATTATGTTCCAACTCAAAGACTTACATAAATGAATACACTCTGTAAATGTGTGTAGTTTTCTTTGACTCAATCTAACAAACATATTTATTGTTTCCTTTCTTGAGTTTAAACATATTTATAGATGTTATAGACATATTGTGTCTTAAAACAAAATAATAAAATATTGAACACAGTGTAAAAGCAGGTTTTGCAAAACTTTAAAGCCACAAGACAAGATCAAAAGTGAGTATTGGTAATGTCATGTCAGAGAGCAAGAGTCAATGAAATGCTCATGCAAACTTTATGCAAATGAGGTGCAAGGTTTGGAGATAACATGTAAGTTTCATTTAATTCCATAGCTTGTCATTTTCTGTGTAAAAATCTCTGCATAACTATTTGAAAGTGGAAACACTCTGATATACCAGATATTGTCAAAAAAAAATCTGACTTTTGGTGTGAATGCTGCTTAAGGTCTGTGGGATTTCTCCCTCTCTTCTCCACTTTTTTCTTTCTGTCACTGCTGCTTAGCTCCCTGGTCACAGACTTCAGATTCATTCATTGATTTATTTGTGTTACAATAGATTTTATAAGCCCCAGCTGTCCAAAGCAGTCCTGGAGGGCTGCAGCCTGCACAGCTGTAATCCGCATTTATTATGCGCCATTCTCTGGTTTCAGACAATCCAAGACGACCTCAATTAGTCAGTTTCAGGTGTTTCTTATGTTAAATCTAGAATGTGCAGAAGGCCCCTGCGAGGATCTAGCTGAGTACTCTGTGACTAGTTAGATGGTTAAAACAATTGGCTAAATTTTATTCTGCTCGAAAAAAAAATTTATTCATTTATTTCCATCATTAGTAGTCATTAAATTAATTTGACTTTGCGATATTTTTCTTCTTCTTCTTCGTTCAAACAGATTTTGTTAAATTATTGTTGTCACATGGTTAAATATCGGTAGCTCTTTTTGATTCAATAAATAAGTCAAAGAGCATATATTTATATGTTTAAGAAACCAATTCCCCAGTGCAGGAAGAGGGGAAATGGAAAACATTCATTGGACTAAACTCAACATGAGCTTCTTTCAAAGGTTTTCTAGATCAATGAAATCCCTTCTGCTCGTATT
The DNA here is from genome assembly GCA_900490495.1 of Danionella dracula. Classification (NCBI taxonomy): domain Eukaryota; kingdom Metazoa; phylum Chordata; class Actinopteri; order Cypriniformes; family Danionidae; genus Danionella; species Danionella dracula. The sequence goes on from UELW01000111.1 coordinate 6,077,346, forward strand.
TTCTTTCCCAAGCATCAAAATGCAAGAATTATTAGTGCATCCGTGTCTGTACATAGCAGGTTGACATAATTGAAGGCTGCTAATTGAGACTGCATTAGCCTTTGCTCTTCCATTCTCTCAGGTTATGACAATAAAAGGCAATCTTACAGGATGGATTAAATTCAGATGACTGCCCTGGCCAGAGATCCCTCTAATCCTCTAATAAGAGAAAAGCTCGTCTTAACAAGGGATTTTCTGCCTCTGGCTCTTGGGATACTTAAGCGTTCAGGACATTCAGAGAAGAAATTATGATATAAAAAAGAGAATTATGCAAAAACACTGGTCTTCAATAATAAAAAAAAATTCCTGCTCCCTGCATTAGTTTCAGAAAGAGCTTTCAGAGCAGAGGTTGTCATAATGATAGTAATCAATCGCACAGTTCCCTGACAAAATCCAAAAAAGACATAATAGAAATGTTCTTCCTTTGTTATTTTATTATATAAAGAAAATGAAAACCACAGACGAAAGAATTCAGGCAGAGATTACTCAACTTCACTCTTAATTATGGTCACGCAAGTCAAAACTACATTTTCATTTCACTCTGCATTTACTTTTTGAAAATGAATTATAAAACACTTCATAAACTATGAAAACAACATGTGTTCATTCTGTAAAAATACATTAACAAGTCGTTGCCTTCTTGTATCTACATTTTATATAAGTGTGCACCCACACAGACACTCAGCCTGGCTCTTTAGCACATCAGCATTCAATCGTAAATAACAAGGCATTTAAGAGTTCAAACTGACAGCAGCAGATGCACAAGAAACATCTGCAGACTTTAAAGTGAAATAGAGTCGTTTGAAGCACGTCTGGACATGAGAGAAGAGAGGGAAGGGACAGATGGGAAAGCAGCACTCACCTGGGGTCCATGAGTGTCAGGAGAGAAAGGGAACTGCGCCTTGTGAAACCAGAAACTTTTATTTACATTATTAACAAGTTTAAATTGCTCCCATCTGGCTAAATCATGTATGATTAATTTTAATATATATTTGAACTGAAATTTTGAATAGTTATAAACTAAATGAATACATTTTCGAACAGTTTCACAATTCCTGTTTGAAAAGTAAAGTCAAATATATGACGAAAGAAGAATTTAAGGTTGTGTTAGCATTTCAGATCAATGAAATTATTATTTGTTTCAGAAAAAGATGGAGCGCTGTTTCCTGATTGGAAAGCAAAATTCAAGGCTTTACAATTAGTTTGATTCTGAGTGGACGCTGGTTGAAATTGTAAGAAATAAAGTCGTTTTGTTCCCAAACACACACTAAATCAGTCACTTCACATAACTTTTCTTTTCATCTAAAAAAGAAAGGGATAAGAATTCTTGATCTTGCTGCTGGCAAGATTAATATAAATATTTTATGAAAAATGCGATGGTGGAGTAAATTTATTCAAGCTCTCTCTCACCTCACATCTCATTCACACAATTGTGTTTTAATGCATTGAATATGTCATGTCAAAACCTGGCAGCTCAGAGGGCTGGGTCTAAAGTCAGGGCCAATAAACACAAATAGTGATTTGCAGGTTCAACTCTTGGCAAAAAGTATTTGCTGTCCTCATGGCTATGTTATTGTCGGGGAGTCAAGCAAGGTGCTCAAGGAATTATTCGGGTGACAGGAATAATCTCAATTAATGAGTGCCTCACTCGCAGCCAATCACCGGAGTTTTGAACATGGCACGAGAACTTTATAAGCTGGTCCCCTTCACAAACCTGCCGTTCGCTGTTGTCTCTGCTTCTTAAGGTAACATCATTGGACTACCCATCATATTAAGAACACACCTTAGATCTCTGTCTTTCCTGATATCCTGTGTTCCTTCTCCATTGGTCCAGTGTGAGTGGGAGTATCTCCACTTACCTTTACTGCTCACAACCCCGCTGGTCTAACCATCATCATACTTCCCTAACTGTTTTATACTGCATTTTCAATAACATTCGGTTTTACCAGAGTTTCCCAAAAGGAGAGAAAGCTGCTTTGTTGGAAAAAAAAAAGTGAAACCATGTAAATAAATCCCTATTTTTCCCAAATAACAGCATGTGTGGACTGCCCCTAATTAAGCTATAGTTCACAAAGTGAAAAGCAATTGAAAATCATTGTATTAATCCGTAGGGTTGCAAAATATATTACAACTCTCAAAAAACAGCCATGGATGACATTAAAGAATGTCATAGAGGTTGGACAATTGTCTAATATTTTCTAATGGTTTGCATCTGTTTTTAATTGGTAGAAAAATTGCAACTATCGAATCTTCATTTACATCAGTTATTTTTTTTGTCAGAATATGTGGCCACCTCATGCACATACTGAAGCTACTACCAGACTAACCCCTCAAATCAAGTTGAAGAATAGTGGTGAAATTAAGGTAAATGATCACAGAAAGTCATCTTGGGAGAGTAATGCTAAAGAGAGCTCGTATAAATTGTGAGATGATTAAAATAAATGTGAGAAAATGTGATGGGAGCTGTGAGTGGACAGAAAAAGCTCCATGTTCTCAGGCTAATCAAAGCTAATTCATTTACTGTCAAACTCACTACAGCTCTTAGTACATCAATGTCTCTTTCAGGACAGGCAGACGAGGGAAAGATGAAACTTCAAGGGAAATGAGATAATCAAATCTATTACTTTATCCAAATCATGGCATTCACAAACCACGAGGAAGTGTCTTATGAAAAATGATGGATGAGAGGCCATATTGTACAAAACTCGAATCATATTTCTGATAATTGCTTAGGTATAGCTGAGAAGCTGTGAAGAGAGAAAAGATAAATGCATATGTATATTCACATTTGCATATAATTTTCAAAGTTTCTTTGGTTTCAATTAGAAAGTAACCAAATATTGAGAAGAAATTTGAGTACATTGATAGGCTAGTTCAGACGTTTATTTTTTTGTGCCAACTGCATCCGTTGAGACTAACTTTTGATACGGTCAGGTTCTGCACCATTTAGAATTTGTATTTTATATGTGTTAAGTGCTGATTTTCGATTGCACCCAGAGGTGGGTAATAACTAATTACATTTATTTAGCTACATTTAATGGAGTACATTTGCAAGGTAATTAGCGGTTTTTGAGTACTTGTAAAAATGTCTAATTATTTTTTCTTTTACTGAAGTAAAACTTTTTTTGTGAAATATCTGTACTTTTACTTAGTTACTTCTTTGTTACATTTTAGTTACTTCTTAGCTAGATATGTCCTGATCCGATCTTGTGATTTCAGATTTGATCACCCATATTTATAAATAACTCAATCTCCCAACAACTTGTGGGTTTAACCATCCTGGTTTCGGACTCATACTACCTCCAATAATCCTATACCCCCCATCTATCGCTGTTTCAATCTGTTACTTCACCTTCCTGTTAACTGTAAAATCTCTGCACTGGGCTCTGTCACTTGCATCCCCTGCCTCTCTTTATTGACAACATTTGTCAAAGCGTTTTCTTCCACACTTGTATGCACACTTGTCCACACAAATTTTCAGTGGATTGGTAAAAGTCTCATATTCAATATTCACATTTCAGACATTCTAGAACAAATCAAATCCTCTGGTGCACTATCCTTGATTCGTATCTCAATTTCACGCCCGCTACATGCAGAGTACAGTGCACTGGACTCCATTAGAGTCAAGGTTTTCAAAGCAAGAAAAGAAGTCTCATAAAAGAGAAAGAGTGCAGTTCATTCAATCCAAGACGCTCACAGCCATTAGTGTTACATCTGCGCTCTTACGGAGCGTAATTAATTTGAATGAACAGTTATACTCTTAGCTTGACGCTCTCTGTCCAATTCTTACTCTGTTTACAGAAGCAAACTGCTCAGCTCTAATGAGCAAACAAAGACTGTTCATTTGTCAAATCATGATGCTTTTTTGTTACTCCATGACACTTTTAATTGTAAACTACATGTGTAGAGTGTGCATCAGCATGCTAAATGATGACTGGTGAAACTAATAAATTAATGAATTCCTAAATTTAGAGATTATTGACAACAAAAGATGAGAGTTATCTCTCCAGTGATTAACTTTAAACTAACTCAGTTTAAAGCACAAGATATGTGCTTGTTTCAGAATTCTTAACAGAAGTTACATCTCTGGTTGATTCAGACACAATGAAATATGCCACTTTGAGTGCACTAAGTAAAAAAGTTGTAATAAATACCTTTGTTTTTGCCCATGCTGTGCAATCTGAGAATTTGTGAGTGGAAACTTTGGCCAGTCCAGTGGCTCATCTCCAGACTCTGTCCAAGAACGCACTGCACCCTGGCAACATCCTCTCTCTAATGATTGATTTATTGGAAACAAGCACATGCTCACCTGGCTTTTTTTGTCCCATCTAACTAAAGGATGGATAGAAGATCAGGTTTTAAAGAAGAGCTAAGCCTGAACATGAAAATCCAACTTTTGCTTTAAAGTATTTTTAATGGCGGAAGGTCAATCGGTTTCACCAGTTCGCCATTCTCAAAATCAATTGGAGAACATTTTAAATTCCAAATTGTGGGGTTTTACTTTTGAAACTAACTCCATTTAAACAAGCTGCTAGATGAACTGAAAAAAAGGTAAGGCATTAGAACTTTTCATAAATGTTGGCAATTAAAAGTGTTTATAAAAGATATTAAATCAGGTCAGAGTTTTTAAAAACACCTGATAACATTTTATCCACTTAAATATATGTGTTTTTAGTCTGGACTTAAATGTAACACCTCTTTAATCTCACTGGAAGGCTGGTTCCAGCTGCGGGCATCATAGCAACTTTAAAATATGGATTCTGGTGCTGAGATGAGCAGCAGCACTTTAAAATCTATTCTACATAACACTGACAACCAATGCAGAAATCTGAGGACTGGCATTTGTTATGTGCTCTGACTTTTTAGTTCTATTCAGAACCTGTGCAGCTGCTTTCTTATTGATAAAGCCAGTTAGTAGACCATTACAATAGTTCAGCCTGCTGGTGATAAAAGTGTGTTCTAGATCGAGGATCACCAAATTTGGTCTTGGAGATCTGGAGCTCTGTACATTTTTGCTTCAACCATCATGAAACACACCTGTTGCACTAATCAAGGGCCTCTTGGCTTGTCTAAAGCTAGAGCAGTATGTATGATACAGCAGGGTTGCAACTAAAAAGAGCAGGGCTCCGGACCTTCAGGGTCATATTTGGTGATTCCTGCTCTTACCTGACTGGAAACAGAAAATCCAATCTGTGCAATTTTTTTGAGATGAAAAAACATGTTTCTGAAGTAGTTTAAATCAGAATAGAGGATTCAGATGCAATGCATTTTCTCAAAAAGCAGGTTTGATTAAGTCAGGTTAGTTTGTTAGCATTTATTAAGAAATTGGATTTAGTTTTACTCTGTGTTTGTGCCTTCATACCACACACTGTTTGAAGAAATTACGATTGGGAACATTTGATGTTATTTATTTTTATAATTTGTATCATTATTTATGAACACTTTATTAAATATTTTAAAGAACAATTATGAAAACATGCTCTATCCACAGCTTACTTGTCTAAAAAAAAACGTAAAAACATATCATTCACAAAACACACCAGAGAACATCAGTTTTACAGTGATGTTGGTGTAATAACCACCAGGAAATAATTTAAATGATTTCAAGATAAGGAATGACCCTGAAACATAGCTCAGAAGCCTTCCCAATTTTTTTTAAGCAGATAAAAAAAAATGTGAAAACTAATGCCTGCCTCTACTAAACTAATCAAGGTCTCAAGAAAATGTATGATTAGCTTTTGATTTAAGGGACTGCATGCTTATAATTCAGTAGCTTCCAGTGCTATGCTTTGTCATGAGTATGAATAGGAAAATCCTCTCTTCATATTGTATAATCACCTGTTCCTTGATTCTAAAGAAGGCAGAGCATAATCCTGCTACAATACTTTTAAAGCTATTTAGTGCTATCTTAATTGAAACATAGATGGGGTCTGTTCAAATTCAGATTCAACTTTTGTCTAGATTGAGTGTGTGTAACTTTTTAAATAATGTTTTTACTTTTTAGATTATGTCGTAAGAATAATTTCAGGACCACATTTATATTGCATGTAAAACAATAAAATATGAGCAAACATTGTATTAGAAGATAGTGAACATGCATTGTCTTCCTCAAATTTTTTAAGTTCTCTGTGTAATTTAAAACCCTTTTAATTAATCAAAATGCTTGATCTTAAAACTACATGTACTGCATTTTGACCAGTGGGAAACACCTGCTCTTTGACTATTTCACCGTATCAATGGAGAAGACCCACCCGAATTGTGTATGATTTCAACTTCTTTCGTTGGAGGTATGGGTCATCTCAATGTTTGCTCAAACCTCAGTAAACCTTTACAAAAATAAATTATTCAGCTTAATTTGTTTAAAATATGAACATGCCAACATAGAAAAGAGTAAATTGAAAGAAAGAGAAGAGAGGATGAAGTGCAAGCTGAAGTTCTTTGATGAATGATTTTAACTCAAATAGTTTAACAAAAAGGTCACTTTTTCGTAATAAATACCAGTTTATCCAGTAAACAAACCAAATCAAAATACTCATTCATAATATTTTGTTAAATGGGTGATGTAGTGCTTGTTCCAAATAATACCAAATGCAAATAATATCTATTGTTTGCTCTTCAAAAATTATATGTCTCAATCCAAGGCACACTAAAACATCACGTGACGGAAGTTGTGCCATCATCACGCATGATGTGTATAAGAACTTCACTCCATCTTTCACATTCCTTCATTAAAATATTCTAATAATAAACATGCATTGTTATTCTTTTTTTTCTGTGATTTTTATTTTAAATGAGTCATATTACAGAGAGTGCTCATTTGTTTGAATCCAAGAGAAAACTCTTTGCGCCTGATTGTGGGTAAAATCAGCCGGTTGAGCGCTCATGGATATGCACTTCAGAATCTAATAGGAAAAAGTACACATCCAGGCACCGTCTGGACACTTTTTTTGGGACACACTAATTCTCATTTTGCACCAATAAAAGTGTGAATAGTGCACTTATTGTGACGTAGGTTTAGTTGGCATTGTTGGCATTTTAAACTACAGGCCTTGATTTTAAACTACAACTTGATTCAGTAAAGAAGAGGTTTAAGTCACACTCAAAATAGACAAATATTTGATGGGTGTACCAGGAGCATTTCTTGTTATGCTATAAAAACTTTTATATGAGTGGATATTTTCGGAAGTTATCTGGATATTAATGAAACCCTATTCACAAATAGGTAGTGCACATGCATTTATTAGATAAAATGGATTTCAGACCGCTTAAGGGATTAAAAAAACAAAACTATTTTGAGTGCAGTGCCTTTCAGGTTAAACAATATATGAGATTCCCTTTAACAGCTATTGAAAAAAATAATTACAGATCATCACGATGAAGCATGTTTTTGGAGTACTGTGATTATTAAAATGTATAATGCTGTGTTTACTCTGACTTAACCAAACTCTAATAATATTGTGTCGTTGATGGGTTTCATTGCAAACGTATGGTGTATGACACATTTCATAAAAAGTGTTTCCAGTATTTAATGAAAGAGTAAGAAAACCTCACTACAATCCTTGTGTCTCTGATATGAACCTGATTATTCTGTTCAAGACAAGGGCAAGAACCTCGTTATTGTCTGTTACCTCGTTATAAGACTGAACGTTAGAATGATCGCAACAGTCCATCATTTCAATTGTCTATGAAAAGAACTGGTGAGGAACTCCTGCTTTTAACTAATGAACAATCAAGGGCACTCGTAATGGAAATAAAGTGCTTTTCTGGCCTGTTGCCCTCTCATTTAACTGTGATAATGGGAATCACTAAACGTACAAAAACACCGAACACTTTCTTTAACAACACCAGAGGCTGAGGAAACAGTTCCTCTCTGACACCGATTTGTGATACTTCACATGTACAGTTAAGTTGCAATGAACAAAAGTACTTGAATAACAAACTAATTTCTTCATTTTCGAGAGCAGTTCATAAGGATTCAAAAATAATCTTTGGAACAAAAAATCATATTACATAAAAAAACAGGAGTTGCTTTAAATGTCACTTTTTAACTCTCAATAATTGTATTGTAATACTTGTGCATGTACATATATAATTTATACCAACAATACAAAATTCTAAATAAACAAAAATACATTTATAAAGTAATGTTGTAAAAAATACTTACTTTACCCCACAAGAGATGTTGTAATGTAATTAGCGTACATGCACTGTTTGCACTTACTGTGCAATGTAAAGGAAAGTTATATATGAATATAGAGGTGGCACATTCTCAGCATTTACATAACCCTGTAAACAATATGAATTGATGCATACATCTTCAGAAACATAGCAGACATAGTCTGCAAGGTTTCTGATTAAGCCTAAAATATATAGTATTATTCATAAAATAAAGTATTTATTTAAACCAAAGAAAATAACTACAAAATACAAATTTTTTTGTCATTACACTGTGTAAATCCATAACTGTATTTAAATAAATAAATAAATAAAAGCACCTCTGTTTCACTATGGAAAGAACTGACGCAGGAAAAGTATCAGCTTGTAATTTCTTTTGAAAGTGAGAATATCAGTATCAAGACATTATATACTGACACACCGTACCTTACTCATAAAATAAGTTGTTTAAACCAATAAATCATTTTTTCAAGAATTTTTGTACTTTGAAAGCTTTTCACAGTGTTTTTGTTGCATAAATTGTCACAATACCTTAACATCTACCGGACTCTCTTGTTTAAGTTGTATTTAAAGAGGCTTAAAGAAATTACAAGTGTACTTGGTTTTGTGAGACACTAAACATCTCCCAAAGCAACAAGGCAACATTGCTCAAGAAATTATAGCAAAGCTTGCCTTCCATGACACAAAAGTGCATCATGAATAATCTAAACATCCTACATAGACTTTGTTCATGGATGAGCACTCTGTGTCTGCACAGATGTGCTCTAATCGAGCCCAAGCTCAACATGTGGCTCCATTACATATTTATGAAGATAGTAGCATGTGTAGGATCTGCAGTATCACACTGAGCAGAGTAGAACTGATTCAACCTGAGGATATCCCTCATGGCTTCACTCTATCTATTGAAGCTTCGAGAAGCATTTCAGACACCCCTGAGGGTCCTTCAGAAGATGAATGCCCACCTCTGAAGAGATCTGTTTGAGATGCATTCTCTGCGATTGCACTCTCAAGTTTCAGATTGCATACTTCGATCCTAAAAGAGCTGAAAGAGAAGCTGAAACTTTTTTTCATGAAACAGTTTTGGAGAGATTTCATAGTTACACGCAAAACTAAGAAATTGAAACATGCCATGAAGCGTATTATTTTAAAGCTAATCCTGGAGCTGCATAACTCCTTTAAACCTTATAAGAAACAAGATCCTAAATCCTTTATTTTATAAAAATTCATTCTTGCATTCATCACAATCTGTAAAAGCAAATTTTCAGATTGTTTATGTACACAAATGGTTGTTAATTTTAATGAATTATCTTTGTCTGTACCTGTGAATATATTTACTCTACATTGGGGATGAAAGAACAGGACTGAAGCATTATCGGTTCAGGGACCTGTGAGAAAAGCAACCTGGCAACTCTACTCTTTCAGCACAGAAAAGGGTATTGTCCACTAGTTGAGCTCTAGCCAGAGGTGAGGTGACAAATGGGAAAACTGTAGAAATTACTGATTAAAAACCTGGCCCTGCTTCTCTGCTTTTGACAGATGTGGTCATTATTCAGAAAACTCTTGCATACTAAACATTTTAGACTGATAACATGCCCACAGACCAGTGTGTCTAACAACCTCTGGACAAACTTTCACCTGAGCCCCAAGAGGGGGGTTACACATGAATGAAGATTGCATGTAGAAAATTAACCAAGTTAAACAAATACAGACTATGTTTAAAAGTAAGACTACAACAGAACTAGATAATATACCTTATTTATGTTTCACAAGTTCACTTACATAGAATTAGGCTAGAAAACGCAAGCGTATGTGGCGAGATTAAGATGGGGGGGGGGATTTGCGTTTCATCGTCGAATTGGAAGTGAAGTGGTTATGGTTTTATATCTGGGAAGAAATGAAAACACCTGTAGATTGTTCGCTAATAATCTGATCGTTCCTCCCCAAACTGCGTTCACGGAACTTCACTTCTGAAACAATATGCTTGCGAACGTCTTTTGACAAAAGATCAAAAAAAAAATCAGTTGGCATTTGGCATCAGCAGCAACAACTTGTGTTAGAAATTGTAAATCATTATATTTAATCCTAATAACAGAGTTGATTATTGTTTACCATTTTAAAGTTATCCTGTTGAATAAACTTATAATGGACCGTAATAGGTGTCTGCATGTGCGATAAACAAGTGTTTTATTGTTTGATATTAGAATAAACTTCCACTGATGCAGTGTCATGTACTTTGACTACCGAGTCATTATTATTTGAAATACATATTTTATATTACTATCAGACAAATAACACACTAAATAAAAAGGTTAGATGTGAAACGTTAAGGACAGATGAAAGGTTAAGGACACAGCAACAATGGCAGTTCATTAATGATAAGTAAATAATTGCAGTCACACAGAGGGGAAAGGACGGGAAAAAGAGAGAGAGCCCCCAATGGTGTCTTTATTAAGTTTTCTCAAATAGTGTTGGACCTACAGCTACGTCATAACTTTGGGAGTTTTCTCTTTCTCCTCCTCCTCCTCCTCCTCCACAACAAGCCAGCCAACGGGGTTATTCAACAGTAATGTCAAATAAACAGACAACAATAATCATAAAAACTATTACCCAGCCAACAAATTTTGTTACAAAAGCGTTCTGGGAACTTTACCTCTAATATTGCATACAATTTAGTCTGTCCAGTTTTTTCAACGTTACATGATATCTCTCAAGGTTCATTTAACTTTTTAAGAACATTCATCACTCACAAAAAATATTCTAGGAATGTTCTAAGAACATTGTTCCCAGAGCGTTTTCTTTCAACACTGTGAGAACATTCATCATTCCTAAAAAAAGTGTTCTAGGAATGCTCTGAGAGCATTGTTCCCAGAATGTTTTCTTTCAAAACCGTGAGAACATTACGTCACTCAAAAAAATAATTCTAGAAATGTTCTGAAAACATTGTTCCCGGAACGTTTTCTTTCAACACTGTAAGAACATTTGTCACTCACAAAAAAACGTTCTAGGAATGTTTTGAGAATGTTGTTCCCAGAACGTTTTCCTTTAACACTGTGAGAACATTCATCACTAACAAAATGTTCTAGGAATGTTCTGAGAATGTTGTGTGGTTGTTTTCCCGCAATATAAAATACACTTTTAAAAATAAATTCAATAAAGACAGACTACGACTTTCAGTCCGATTTCTCTTTACTTTTCAGCACAAGATCAGGAAACAGCAATGTGATGGGTTACAGAACCTGGCTCGAAAACAGCACCTCCTTTGGTGTTTCATAGGCGCGGTATATATGCAGAAAGCTATCTATCAATGTTCAAGGTGTTCTTAATAATAAGTTCCACATGTCAAGATATAAGTATCACGTAACATTTCCTTATCAGAAAAATGTCACTCCGTTTTAAGGTCAGACTGTCTTTTTCATGGAATCAAAACCAATGTATGAATTAAACAAATGTTAAATCAGGTCACCTAATTGCCAAAACACCCACATTCCCTCCTTGGGAACTTTCCAAGTTTCCATTCGTTAAGGCAATTAAGTGAGTTAATTATGTAAAATTTTTTTTTTACATAACTTTTTTTCTCCATTACTTCAATTGGCTAAGTTAAGGAGTAGCACTTTCCCTGTCTTTTGCCAATTTTCTACAAAAAACAGTAAACAAACAAAATAATAATTAATCAAAAGTAGAATAAGATCCGCAGATGATGATCTTCTTCGTAAGGAAACGCGATTTCGATGAGATAGTCATCGGAGGGTCGTTCGATACCAGTCTGTCCGATCATGCTTTCAAGACATCATTCATGCATTAGCATTACTTCTTCACTTGATGTATCAATAAACTTTTTCTTATCAGGGGTTACAGATGCTTCAAATATAATGATGTTCAAAATGTCCTTCAAATGTCATTCACTCAGTCATCATTCTCTCAAAGACAAATTTAAGAGATGCCTCATGGAAAAGTTTTTTTTTTTTTTGGCATCTATGTTGGTGATTAGGATGATTATTATAACTTGTACACTTGATAATGAGCGTAATATTTTTGGAATAATCTCCATATTTACAATAATTTTGCATAAAATCCAATGTTTAGCAAAACTCTGTTCTCTAACTCTCCAACAACCAGAAAAATCTGCATTAAACAGCTTTTCACCCAAAACTAAAAAATTTATTCCGCAAAAATCAAAAAGTAAAACTAGATTAACTCAAAAATCTCCGTATATACTCTAAGTAGAAATAAAGTAATAAAAAGAAAGACACTCGCTTCGGATCCTCTTCATACGTAATCCTCTCATCCCACGCACACACAGAAACAGGTGTACTGGGGTATCTGACAGTTCTTTTAGGTGGATCACTTTTTCTCTCAGCATTGTCCATGTGATCACCTTTTTAGGAAACAGGGTACCTTTGAGCATTTGGGTAGGCTTTAGGCAGGATAGGCAAGGTCAAAAGGTCGTGGCGGTTGTAGAGTTGTTTGGCACCGGTGGCTTTCAGCATCACTCCGGGTGACTTTCAGGAACCATCGCCATGGGTGACCTTTAGCAGTGACATGGGAATACGGGAGTCAGGAAATCTTTCGGGAACCCTCAGGAACCTCCAGGTGTCTCATCAGACGATCTCTTGTTGACTGCTACCGCGACTGCATCCATGTTTCTCAGGAAAGCCTTTCAGCCTTTTGCTCAAGTCCCTCAGGATCAAGCTAATAGAATGAATGCTAGGTTTCTTTGCACTCATTTTCAGAATAGCACAGATAGTGGTTCTGCGCTCCTAAGAGTCTTTAGAGTTCATAACACATTGTCCATTGTCTCCACTAAAAAATTGTCCATTCAAAGTGGGAGACTTTCTCTGGTTTTCAGCCAAAAATTCTCTCGTGAGTGTCATAAAAAACGCAAAGTATTAGATATCTACAAAAATCAAAAAGTACTAAGAAATATCAATCAAAATAAAACAATCGACTTATTAAAAAAAATAAATAAAACTAAGGGCTAGAAAACAGCAAACGCTATCGCAAAAACTATTGAAAAAAAAAAAAGATTGAAAACAACAAATTTGGGTTACCATGCTGCCTTCATACCAATCTTAAAAGTTGGCAGTGAACCGGAAAAAAGAGTTTCATGATTTTTTAGGTTCTATTTTTGATTCTACATAAACAACTTTATTTTTGATTTACACTCTCAGAAATACTTTATTTAAAAACCTTAATTGTACTCCATCATTATTTTATACTTTTTTTTTCTTTTTATAATGCTCACATACTCATATTTAATTCAATAACAGTTCAAAATGTCATCTTGTTTTTATTCTTTAGTACTTAAAAATACGCTCATTAGTAGTGAAAAATAAATCTTAGATACTAGGAGAAGAAGCTCTCATCACACAAGTTCTCCTTATGATTGGCAAAGACACAAGGTTTCAAAAATACACTTTTACTTCTTATCTAAATAAGGAATCAGACAGTGCTAAATATGTGGATCAAACAAAAGTGAACATTCTCTTTAATGTTTCTACTGATCTCAAAGGATATCATTCTGGTCAGCTGAAGGTCGGTTATAAGGAATCCTTCATTCACAGGACCTAGAGGGGATGCTCTTCTCTCTCCGAGCATTCACGTTGTCATGGAGTTCACTCAGTTTTGTTCAAACAATCATTCTTTCTATAATCAAGACAAATAAAATTAATATTCAACAGTGGAGTGAGAATCACTCATTCCTCCATTCTCCTTTCACTCGCTTTCATGCACATATAAGACAGACATCCTAGCTGAGGAATATGTTACATGCATGTGTCCACTTCGTCGCAAAGTAGTGAACCAAGCTCTTCCTCAGTCGCAGCAAGATCCTTTCCTAAGTTTAGGGTACTATCAATAAATCTGTCGCTTGTATTTTGGTACATCATCCTAGTCATACTATTTTCGATAGCTTTTTGAATGAGTCCTCGAACGCAGGGTATCACGCAGCATCCCATGATTGCGATAATGGCAAGTGCAACAACTATAGTAATTGCTATTGAGGAAATAATCTTTCCCCATTTTCCAAACCATCTTTCCATCATTTTACCAAATGGATCTTCTCTGTCAGTGTTTCTCTTCAGTTCCAGGGATAACGTTTTCAGTCCGTTTAGTGCGTTAGTAATTGACCCATCGATTTCGGTATTTGAGGGTATGGCAGTACAGCATTCGGTTCCAAACAGAATACAAACTCCTCCTTCTTTTGCAAGTAGCATATCTAGAGCTATTCGATTTTGTCTTGTCATGATAGAATTTTTGTCTAATTGGTCTTTTATTCCTCCAATAGCTTGGATGGAGAGGTTAACAAATCTCTGCTGGTTGTAGTACAAATAGTTAATCCATGCTAAATTTTTGTTAAAGTTGCCTTTATATGCTCTAACGTTAGGTGGAACCATTGGTTCAGTTATCGGGTACTTTTTGTGCTATTTCTTGGCAAATAAATGGTAAAGGATCTTGTGCTCTAAAAAGCAGTGCTAGACATCTTAATTCTTGAAAGTCTGTTACTCTGACAGGTGTAGTTGTTAATAGGGGTTTTGCCGTTGCACAAATAATGCAGTCACTAATGTTTAAGGATTTAGCCGTATAGGTGATCCATTCTAGCCATTCATTTCTACCTGTAAATCCTGTTTCAATAGCAAGTAATTCTTCAATTGAAATGGCTTGGATAACATCTGCTCTAATTTCTTCAGTTTCAGCGTACGGGGAAGTTGGTCCAATTGTTTTAGTGGTTGTGCCGTTATGCTCTTTAACTTTAAAGTAAAATGATCCCACAGGGTCCCATCCATCAATTGACGCACCCACTACATAGTAGTTTTCATCACTTTCAAGGGCATCTTTTAAAGTTATCATTAATCCATTACACTTAAACTGTTTGCATTGGCTTCCTTGGTTGGGCATTTTAATGATACTCAGTCGCTGAAATAGAGTTTTTCCCTTGCTCACAGTTTCCGGATTGGTTGTCTTTGGTGGAGGTTCAATAGCCCAGCTTGGATCAGTAGACCATCCTACTAGACTCCAAGATGAACAGGTCGTGTCTCTAGCTCCACTGTCTTCCTTGATTGGGGCTGTACAAATATACATCTTAGCACGTTGGTACATATTATGGTGTCCTACACATTTGGCTAATCTACAAAAATCAATTCTCCAGGTTGTGGTAGCTCCTTTTGGTGCAATAAACAGTTTGGAAGTTTGAGCTTCTCCTTTCCAAGCATTCATAATTAAAATGAGAAGCACACAGACCCATCTTAACACAGACATCTTTCTGTTTTAATTCCGATTTGTACCTTAGAACGGTTTTAATCAGCTCTGGAGTGGTAGACTCAATAAGGGCTGGAGCAGTCTCGATCCGCCTCAAGTCTAAGTGGAACACAGGAATACTCTTATCCCAGGTTCTCAGAATCTCCAGTCGAAAGTAATCTGTAACACAAAAATTCAACACAAAAATGGTACGTTTTATGGTTATTTGTCTATCTGGATGTCTGGATTTATTTCAAATAGTTTACTCCTTCACAGGGTCATCTGCAATTTTATCACATGTTGGAAAGGTCTCATTAAGATTTCTTACTTTCAGGCAGTGAGATATATGATACCACAGGTTGGATCCCTTCACCCTTACAGCAGTAGGTGTGGCTTGGGTGACCTCATACGGACCCTCTCTTCTCGGTTGATCCCACTTTCTCTTAAAAATGTTTATGAACACGTGATCTCCAACTGATATAGGACCTGGTCGTCCAGACTCCTCAGGAGAACACCTTGGTCGACTCTCAGCCTGTAAAACATGCTGATGATTCTTTACCAACAAACAGATATATTTGTCAATATCATTTCTCAGATCATTCAAATTGTCACAGCTAATAAATTCTCTATCAGGTCGAGGCATCGCTCTTCCTGTCACCATTTCATGGGGGTTAATTTGGTTTCACGATTTGTGCTGTTCCTGATGCTGAATAATGCAATGGGTAAAGCTTTTGTCCAATTGAGCCCGGTTTTTGCACAAATTTTAGAAAGCTTTCCCTTTAAAGTCTGATTCATTCTTTCACACTTTCCTTGGCTGGCAGGGTGGTTCACAGAACCATACTTCAAATCAATTTGCAACCTCTTACACATCAATTTCATAACAACCGCTATGAAACCCGGTCCATTATCACACTGTATCTGCGACGGGATACCAAATCTCGGAAATACCTCTCTCGTCAAGGCATTCACTACAGAGTCTCCACTCTGACACTTTACCGCGAAAGCTTCTACCCAGCCGCTAAATCGGCAAACAATTGTTAAAATATATCTCTTACTACTAACAACCTTGATCATGTCTATAAAGTCAATGACTATGCTTACAAAGGGTCCCCTTGGTGTCGGAAAAGTTCTGATTATATGTGGAGCACTTTTGATGTTTCTGACCATACACGTTTCACATTTCTCTAGAAAGTTGTTTACTTTAGTTTGAAGATGCGGAAACCAAAGATTTCGTTGTCTAATGATAACATCTATCATTTCTCTTCGATTGTGGTGCGCTGTACCATGAGCATGTAATAGTACCATTTGTTCTGCACTCTCTGGTATTATCAATTGACCTTGAAGTGTTGTCCAAATTCCTTCTTTTGATTTAATCCCTCCTTTGAGGTTCCAGTCTAATGTTTCTTGTACACTAGCACTTGATTGCATTTCACAAAGTTTTTCAAAAATCCCATTCACCTTTTAGTTCAACTGCTTCGTTTTTCTTTTGCTGTCGAGTTACAACTGGCATTTCAGTAATAATCTCTTGCATCGCTGCTTGTTTGGCTGCTGAGTCTGCAAAATTGTTTCCAATTGTTTCTACACTTTGATCTCTTTTGTGTGCATCACATTTGACTATACTTAGCTTTTTTGGTAGGCTTCAATCAATGCTTTAATTTCTGTTTCATGAATAATAGGTTTACCATTTGTTTTCCTATACCCATTATTGTGCCAAATTTTTCCATAGTAATGAGCTACTGAATAACCATAGGCAGAGTCTGTAAAGATCGTTCCTTCTTGGTTATCTAAGATGTTACAAGCTTCTGTTAATGCCATAATTTCTGCTCTTTGTGCTGACATTATACCTTGAGTGACTTTTATTTCTCTGATGGTGTTAAATTTTAATGGATCTTTGTTCTCAAGTTCTACCACAGAAAAACCCATTTGGCTCTTGCCTGCATCGTTCTTAAAACACGAACCATCTACAAAAAGAATTCTTCCTTCCTCTAAGGGTTCAGCTGATAAGTCTGGTCTTATCTTCATGTCCATAGTCCCTGAAATTTCACAGCAGTGTGGCTCTTCCTGTTGGCAAAATAACAGTTTTTCTGCTTCATTTTTTGTTTTGAGTACCTTTACAGTCAAGTTTACTTTTTCAAGTAGTTCCAAATATTTCATTCTTCTTCCTACTGACCGATTAAATCTGTTTTTGTTCCAAAATTCCTACAACTTCATGGGTTGATCTTATTTCTACTGGGGCACTTAAAACTATTTTTGAACATTTTGAATAAGCCCAAAATACTGCTTCAAGATTTTTCTCACAGTCTGTGAAATTGTCCATTCCACTAAGGAAAGTTGAATACCATCCTAGCGGTCTTTGTTTTGTACCTTCTTTTTGATGTAAAATAGCTGTTGCTAATCCTCCCTTTCCTAATGCAACATCTAACAAAAAAGGTTTGTTGTAATTTGGATTTGACAGTTTTGTTGCAATTATCACTTCTTTTTTAAGTTGGTCAAATTCTTTTGAAGCTTCTTCAGTCCATTTTAAAGTTGCATTTAGTTGTTTAATTCCTGCATCTCACATTAGTTGTCTCATTAGTTTGCATTTGTCTGCATATTCTAATGTATTCACTGCAGTAGTCTGTTTTTCCTAAAAATCCTAACGTTTGTCCATTTAATTTTATCGTTTAGAAATGTGTTAATTATTTTACAGTCTGCATTTTTTAAATCTATTATTAATCTCGTTATTTTTAACAGTTCTGATCATTTTTTCTTTATGTTTACCATCTGCTGATTTAACACATTTAAAGAATTCTACCAATTTAACAAAACTCATTCCAGAGTTTCCAAAACCACCCACTACAATAGTTTATTCAGTTACAATATGGATTGTAATTTCAGGTTTAAATTTTAAGTAATTGAACTTTAATTATCATCATTAAAATTTATTTTTCAGATTCTACATTTTGAAAAAGTATCTCAATTTCACTTTGCAGTGCTATTTCTCATCTAAGTTCTACAGTTTTACTGTGCTTTACTTTATGTGTTTGAGTTTCTCTTCCAAGAGAGCACATAAAGGCGGGGTGAACTTATCAGTCTCTGCGTTATTTTGTCTAGGCTTTCTCACACATTCAAACATTCTAGTTACTCATCTCACATCACAAGTTCCTTGCTTACACACACATACAATTTGCCATCTTCATAATTTTTTCTCAAACATTCTAGTTGCTTTTCCTCATTCTATCAATTCAGCCTCTGTTTCTTCTATCTGCACAAACACAGCACACATGTCCATCAACATTGTACATCTCCATCCATTATCCAACACAACAACTTTCTCTTGCTTTCTTTTTGAGATTTGCTCTATCAATTTATGTCTTGTCTCAATTCTTTTTAGAGTTTTGCCTGCATTTCTCCTAATTATTAGTCATTTTTTCAAATTTTTGATTTTCTCTGTGTCCCAACTACCTTCTTTTGGCCACGAAAGATCTACAGATTTGTCTTTTCTCAATTTGTTTTGGATTTTTTCAGACCAGCGTCTAAGTTTTACTCCTGCCGTTGAGTCTTTCATTTCAATCCACTGTATTGGGGTTAGTGAAACATTAACCTCAAACCTGTTTACAGCCGCAGTTGCCATTGTTGATAAGAGCCTGCTCAGAAGACCAAGTCTTCGCTCTCGTTAATGGGAATTATTTAATTCAAGGTTTTTTTCCTTTTTCTTCAAAGCTAGTTACTTTTAAATGGTCTTTATTTCTTTTCCGGTCGTTAACAGTTTTCCCAAGATTAGATGCTTTTAGTTTTAAAGTAATAATATTATTGTCTAACCACTATTTTTGTATCCCTTTGTAATAAAGTTTTCAAATAAACACTATCACCTCCGTCATTCAAGGACCTCCATGAGTATATCACTTCACGCTACCCTTGAGCGCGCTTCAGATCAAAATATCTGGCAACATCACTCTACCTTGAGCGTGCTCCAGATCAAAATATCTGGCAACCTTACGCTACCCTTGAGCGTACTTCAGACCAAATGTCTGGCATCAAAAACAAGCGCAAGTTTTCCGGAATAACTTCGCCTCCTCGGTAAGCTAACTATCCCGAAGGTATACTAAACAAATCCTAGTTTATTATATTATCACCCGATTCAGCAGCGCTGCGCAGTCACCGTGATCTGAGTCTCTTCTAATCTTATCTATTACTACACTCCATTATTATAAGTTTCAATTTGTTTAGTAGCTAATCGACACCCCCGACGACTAGACTTTCTCAAGTTCAATACTCATCCACTCTCAACATTTGTGTTAGCAGGTTATAAGTTCAATTTGGTTCAATGATTATTTTTAAAGTGCTCACTTTTTCATCAGTACCATCCTCTCAGCCTTTCCTCCTTCTGAATCAGACTTATTCTACTCAGATAATAAACAATACTAACCGAATTGTATTTTTAGTTTTAACTTATTTTTAATTCTTTTAAGGGGTTTAAAAACAACCTGTTCTTTTTAATTCAGAGTCTTATTTTTACACACTTTTTTCAGAGTTAAGAGCTTTTTCCCAGAGCCAAAAACCTCATTTAATTCTAATCAAAAAACTGGAGAGACACATCACTTTTCTTAACATTAACTAACACAGTAAGCATAGATAACAAAAAGTTATGCTTACCAATCCAAATGATGTGCGTTAGCTCCCAGTTACAGGGTGAGGTTGCTCTTTTGCTCACTCGCTCTCGAAGCTCTGACAGCGGCTCCTGGCACCTCTTCAGGGTCAACGGCTGTGATCTCAGACTCTTGAATCTTGCCGACTACGCCATTTAATGTGGTTGTTTTCCCGCAATATAAAATACACTTTTAAAAATAAATTCAATAAAGACAGACTACGACTTTCAGTCCGATTTCTCTTTACTTTTCAGCACAAGATCAGGAAACAGCAATGTGATGGGTTACAGAACCTGGCTCGAAAACTGCACCTCCTTTGGTGTTTCATAGGCGCGGTATATATGCAGAAAGCTATCTATCAATGTTCAAGGTGTTCTTAATAATAAGTTCCACATGTCAAGATATAAGTATCACGTAACATTTCCTTATCAGAAAAATGTCACTCCGTTTTAAGGTCAGACTGTCTTTTTCATGGAATCAAAACCAATGTATGAATTAAACAAATGTTAAATCAGGTCACCTAATTGCCAAAACACCCACAGTTGTTTAGATAACATTTTTAATTTGTAGTTTTTAACATTATTACAATGTTACTAGAACGTTCTTTTAGAAATAAGCTAACATTTAGACAACCTTTAAAAAAAGTTATAAGCTGGCTAATAAGACTATAATAATTATTTAGAATTTGTCTTATACCAAAAAGTTGTATCTTTCAGATTTAATGAGACATTTCTGTTAAACCTTATTATTTCAACCCATCACAACAAAATAGGACCACAGTATTTTTTTGCTTAATTTGTTGCTTTCTATTGTTCTTCTGATGGGGTAAAAAAACATTTATTGAAATTATTATTAATATTATAATTTAAATATAAAGCAATAGGCATTTATGATAGTCAATCAGACATTTCAATCAGACTGATAGGAAGTCAGACATTTGACATAGACATATTGTAATAGAATTTTTAAATCATTATAATGGCTATTTGTGATTATGAGTAGTAAATATCTATTTTAGCATTTCAGTATCATATTGAATGTGTGTTGACGGTTTTGTCAGCCTGAGAGGGAGGTGACTGGCAGAGTGGATGGAGTCTCCGGGCAGGGATGGGCCTGTCCTTTGCAAGGGCATACATTTGGGTGCACGGAGACTTTCTTCCTCTTTTCCGGCTTTCCTTCTTTCTCTACTTTACGAGTAGCTCTTTTAGTTTCAATGGAGTCCAATTTCAGTGTTTGCTTAAATGAGAAGTGCAAAATAAAGTTACCGTCCTGCTGCTGTTCTGTACCCTGCCTCCGGAGTGATTTCTACGAGAGAGTGTTTCATATTTCCATAACAGTTTTTTTTATTTCACAGCTGGTTAATTTTTCAACTTAAGTTTTGTGTTGCTTTGTTCTAAACACCAGCCTCCAAACTGAAACCATAACAAAAGGAACAAAATAGTCATTCACAAAGTCTTTTCAATTCACAATGTGAACACACACAAAGCTATGAAGCACTGAAGACTTTTCTGGTACAGAAAAGGGGACAAAACTTGATTTGTACACATAGTGCCCAGGCAGTCTCCTTAAAGACCACCGACAGCCATGAGCTTTTAGAAATCTAAGCCCATGGGGTTGATGGTGGTGCTGCAAAACACAACCTTGAACGCAACCCAGAAAAATATTGCAAAAAAAGTTGTAGGAAATAGCATTGAACTGTCCACAAATAAAATGAACAATGCTAAAGGTACAACATGCATTCAAGCTAAAAACGATTCAATTCATCCATCAATTGTGAAGCTTTACATTTTTCTCATATAATGAACAAGCTATAAGATTCCCAGTCTTGGCACAATCTTTAAAAATCTTATAACTCGTTTAAACCCATGAAATTAAATGTTTTACTCCTCTAGTCTTTTTTAAGTTACATATTGCAATCCATCCATCCATTTTCATGTCGGCTTTCTTCCCTTTCGGGGGCGCCACCGTGGAATTAACCACTAACTCTCTGGCATATATTTTATGCGACAGATGCCCTTCCAGCATTCACACACACTCATTCACTCTTTAACACTATGGGCAATCGTACTTGCTCAATTCACTTATACCGCATGTCTTTGGACTTGTGGGGAAACCGGAGAACCCGGAGAAAACCCACACGATCACAGGGAGAACATGCAATCTCCACATAGAAATGCCAACCGACCCACCAGATAACCGGTCAGCACCTGTGAACAGACTAGTACTGCAAAAAATGGTTTGATGTCATCATGCAATGGTATTTAACCCTACATGGAGATATGTATAACATAGACATAGTCAGTGTGACATTACGCATAGGGTTTTGCAGGGAGCAAATGAATCTCAGAGTTTGGGCAGGCTGCCACTTAAAAAGTGGAGAAGCTTCACTATTGGAGAGGGAAAAAATGGAGAAAAAACGTCAGAGCTGATGAATAGCTGTTGCTCAAGCAACCCTGTTCTTTGTTTTGCAAATTTTACAATATTAATATATCTTAGGGTAGCACGGTCGTCTCACAGCAAGAAATTCGCTGGTTCTAGGCTCGGTTGGGGCAGGTGGCATTTCTGTGTGGAGTTTGCATGTTCTCCCCGTGATCGCGTGGGTTTTCTCCGGGTGCTCCGGTTTCCCCACAAGTCCAAAGACATGCGGAATAAGTGAATTGAATAAGAACAATTGCCCATAGTGTTAAAGTGTGAATAGGTGTGTGAATGTTTCCCAGCGATGGGTTGCGGCAGGGAAGGGCATCCGCTGCGTAAAACATATGCCAGAGAGTTGGCGGTTCATTCCGCTGTGGCGACCCCGAAAGGGAATAAAGCCGACATGAAGATGAATGAATGAATAATATATCTTACATGAGTAGGATAAAATCGGAACTTATCAGCTATCTTGAAGGTCAAAACATTTATTTTAAGATTTTTTAAATAAAGCATTTGAAACAACAATGCATTATTGAAATTAGAATTTTCCAATTAAAGTGAGGTTATGCAAACTTTCATGGGGTAGCCACAATCATTAAAACACTCTCGGATTAACCTGAATGGCTGGGATTTATCTTATTATATTATATTTTCCATACTATCAGTCCTTTAACAATATCAATGACTACTCTTGATCAAATCAGTTATTGGCTGAAATACCAATTTAAAGCTGTACACACACACACACACACACACACACAAAAGAGCAGAAGTTTTTTTTTTTTTAAGTTCAGTGCATCGTGCATTTTTCTGAGAGAATTTCATGACACTTGAGTATCGCTTGCAGTAGCTTAAGGTGCTTGTTTTCCACTCCTCTAATCATTTCCTGTAAGCAAAGAAAAATGTACCAATTTCTTCTCTTTTACAGCATAACGTTATTCATGGAAGAGGGTGATTAGCATCTGTTTGCCGTTGCAAAATTTTCCTCATGGCTGTCCTTTATGGAGACTCTGAAACCTGCTGCAATAAAAGAAATGTCAATGAAAAGACAAGTGAAAGAATGAATCTGTCAAGATCCCTTGCGACTGGTCTCTAATTACCTTGGAAATCAAGTCAATATGGAATTAGTATGCAAATGGCCAGACAGGAAAAGAAGCCACTTATGCTGGCCTGATCAAAAGCGTTGAACATAATTTAGGTTGAGATGCATATGCAAGAGGTAATCAAGGGCTACTACAGCAGCATAAAGCATTCTGAACAACAATTACAATAGCATGAAGTTGACGAGGTCTAATTCAACAAAGCAAGTGCCACAAGTTTCCTTAATTAGGAATCACACACCAGACACTGAAAGCAGACTAATTGATTTCTAAAGAGGGGATTATAAACAGGTCGAGGAAACTCTTTGCATTTTGATAGTAGAAAGCAGGTCGTGTGAGATGCCATGGTTGCAGAAAAAAACAGCCTATGAATAAGTAAAAATGTGAACTCATTTATACACATGAGTGTTATTTATATCTTCAGAAATATCTATATCTACACAATACAGTTTGGCACTAATTCAACAGTTGTACAATGAGAATTATATTAAGTTGCTACCCTTTCTTCACACTTTGAACCTTACTGTTTACTATAAGAAACAATCATTTTATGATTATTTTTTCAGGCTAACAACTATCTTGGGGCACTCCCTCAAGAAAAGCAAGAAGATAAAAGGTAGTGCTCAGATGAAGAAGTAAAATTGAGTTCTGATCAGACAATAGGCACATCATGCACTCACCATCATACTGTAATGGAAAACTAACATGTAAATTTAAATACTTAGGCTTTTCAGTTAAAAACAATTGATAGGAACAAAGAAAATAGAGGATCAATGAAAGAAAGTTTGTTAACTAAAATTATACCATGGTCTGTCTGAATACTCAATTCTGATTAGCTGCTAGATGCAATATACCACACGTAGTGCCCGCTTGTTCATATTGCTCAGTGTATTCTTGTGCGACTTTAGGAATCATTGATCAATCTATTCGAACACACTAGGTTCACAGACTCACTCAACCTGGGTTATTTTAGTGACTATTATTTAGACTGTACGGTAACTGTTTTTACACCAGTTGATGTTTGAGAAGCTTTGCTGGACTAAAACCAAGAGGCTTTATTGAACCAGCTGCCAGAGAACACTGGCACGAGCAGCGACGATACAAGCTAAGGAAGACCGTAAAGTGATCAATCAATCAATCAATTTTTATATAGGGCTTTATAGCAGTTGCTTTCAAAGAAGCTTCACAAAGTCCTTGTGAGGTTCAGGTAGGGCAAATAGGAGTTCCCTCTGTGAGGTCTCTGGGAGCCTCACTGACTGAGGCAGGTGCTAGTCACCTCCCCAGCATAAAGAATACACAAACTTAAGATCCGTCGATGAAAAGTTTGCCAGACAGCCCCTAAAAAACAAATGGTTATAAAAATGTAGCACAGACAACAAACAAGTGATCAGCATCAGCTGCAGGCTGAGTGATAAATGAAGGGGATAGGTTAGTTAAGCACATTGAACCATATTGTTTATTCAACAATTTGTATGTTTACAGCACTCAGACACCATATACGTTCGGACAAATACAAGGAGCATTATTCGAATGCTAGATTAAACAGATATGTTTTTAATTTAGTTTTGAACTCTGTGAGCACAGCTGAGCTCCGGACAACATCGGGGAGATTGTTCCAGAGCTTCAGGGCTCTATATGAGAACGCTCTTCCCCTCTGGTGGATTGGCTAATCTTCTGAATAATCAGTACTCCTGCTTCTTGTGATCGAAGAGAGCGACCCGAAATATATTGTGACAGGAGACTGTTTAGGTAGGCTGGCAGTCAAGCCATTCACCGCCTTAAAGGCCAGGAGCAGTATCTCATAGTCAATGTTTTCTTGATTAGTGGTTTAATTACTGCATTTTTTTGCAGTTTAGGAATGTAATCTGAGTTTATAATATTCATAAATGGTTCTTAAGCTATATGTAGCAAATACTTTTGTAATTTTGTTGGTACAGGATCGAGAGAGCATGTCGTTGATTTAGATGCTGTGATTATTTTAAGCAGTTCTTTCAGGTCAATATTTGAAACATTTTGCCGCAAGTGAGACAAATGGCATAGAATGTGAGTTAAGCTGCTTTGATTATATTTAATCTAATAGTTATGTGGTTACTGTAGTTATCTTTTATAATGTTAATTCTGCATTGAAAAGAAACAAGAAGCTTTACATTTTCCTTTAGCTGTTTTCATTCCTGCAAATATCTTATTCTGAAGAGATTGTGGTCAAGCTTTAACTTGCTTTAAGGGTGACTGCTTTAAAAGTTTTTTTATTAACGTTAACGTTAGCTTCATAGTGCCATTTGTCTCTCACTCCTCCTCAGCGTGAGCTCCTTCAGTGTATGGTTAGATTGTGGTAGATTTAGCTAACATCGTTGAATATCAGTGTTAAGACCCCAAAACGGTGATGGCATCTAGGGTCGGGGTGTAACAAAAAGGTGGAGGAACAGAAATGATAACAGAAGCAACAGTACACAAAGGATAACTTTTTTACAAATCAAATGTGCTTTAATTAACCAAACAGTGTGAACTTTTTATTATTGAAATCACACAAAGAGCATTTTTAAACATGACCGCAATATTCGTGCTGTTTAGTCCGTCTGCTAAATCAAAACATACTAGTTTAACCAAAATGACTAAAAGACCATGTATCGTCATACATCGATATATGCAGCAGAATGCAGAAGGAAATTTCGATGGGGTAGGGAAAACCAACAGACTAGTCCATCATGTTTTACTGCGCAGGAAAAAAATTACAAGGCAGGAAAATCCGATAGAACACCGGTTTGTTTACAACAGCCCCTTGCCTGGGATCCAGCCCCGTTGATAGAAACATGTGTCGCATGACGCAAATCTTCGCTGACAGAAATGTTGAAGTTAAATATTTATTCTACACACTTTTACAGCATTGGAAAACGTTAATAATGTTTGTCCTCCTATAGAAACCACATTAAAACTAAAATATATTTGCCTCCCTCACCTCATTTTTCGTTTTCAAACATTTTTGAAAAAGCTCCAGGGAGCCACTAGGGTAGCGCTAAAGAGCCCCGGGCGGCTGCAGAGCCGCGGGTTGCCGACCCCTGTTACAAGTTGAGTCTGCTCCGTTCCGATCCGCATCGTGCGTTCAAAAATTAATATACAATGCTTAGCTGTTGTATATCTCTTGCTTATCTTTTAGCTTAAAATGATTTCTGCTTACCCACTAGTAAACGTGGGTTCCTCCCACCATGACATATCAAACAGCTTTAAGGGTTTTGGTCAAAGAAAGGATTTTGGGTTTTAGCCATGAAGAGACCCTCTCCTTGAGTCTAGCCACACAAAACTATGTGTTCAGTTTATGTCAAGCAGTAGCATTTCTTGGGACAGATAGTAATTATAGGGGTTCCCACCAAGAAAAAATCTATGTCAATTACGTGAAGTTCCGTGAACACAATTTCGGGAGGAGCGATCAGATATTTAGCAAACAATGTTCATGTATTTCCTTCAATCCTTCTGCCCGCTCAAGAGATAAAACCGTAACCACTCCACTTCCAATTCGACGATGAAATGCAAAATTCACTGCGCCACCCCTGTCTCCACATCTCACGGTTCTCGGGCCCGGATCGCTTCTCGCCTCGAGGCCCTCACGTGGACAGCTCGCCCAGTATGCTTATCTTAATCTCGCCACATACGCTTGCGTTTTCTGGGCTAATTCTATGTAAGCAAGCTTGTGAAATTGCAATTAATTGCATTCAACTATCAAGGCAGAAAAGTATATGCTATTGCAACAATCTTTAGTAACTCAAACAATAAGCTTAAAAATTCAGTGATGTAAAACTCTTTAGAAAGAAGCATTCTGCATAATGAATTTTGTACACCAAAGCTTCATACAATATGAATTTCGGTGTTTAAGTAACAATCAAAATAAGAAAGACTTCACATAAATGGTTACTAAGGAATGTTCATAATTAAATACATTTCATACTTTTACTTTTTAACAGACTTATAGTTTTTGGTTACATACCTTGGTTCATGAAGTGCTTCATAGTCATTAAGAAATTGCCAGCAGATCTCAAATGTTCTTCATTCCATTAGATTTCTAAGAATGCTTGAGCATTAACTCATGTTTGATTGGCTGTCTTTATGCGTCATGTGTTTAGCTGCCTATTGTGCTAGTGTTGGGCATAGCTGTTGTGCTGAGCATAGCTGCTTCTCTACAAAAACACGCATACAGGTATTTTTCACACGCATATATGTTTTTAGCTCATGTGCTGTTATAATAAAGCAGTAAAATATCAGATTTTCCATGAGTGAGAAATCGGAAGTGTAGTGCAGCTATGCTCACTGGAAGGTTTTACTTCCTCCTTTTTGTCGCTTGCGTACCGGAGATCAATATATTGTGGTGAACATACAAAGGAATGATATATTGAGCAAGGCAATACGATTCCTTGAAGTGTCAGCATTTCTCATGAAATTAAATCACCAGTAGCTGAAGAAAAAGCATTCAGGGCTAAAGCCCCGGATGTTCAGGGCAGAAGATGTTCCTGATGTCAAGAGTAGACGGCTGTGGGAACAACTTCAAATGTATTTTCCATTCCCACTACACAGTGTCAAGGGGTAATGGTAGTTGAGAGTAAAGAGGTCAGAAATGTAGAGGGGTCAAAGAGTCAATTTAAGTTATTTGTAAATCTATATCACTACTTTCATATTATAATATAATATCATTGTTTTATACCCATGGTAATGTTTGTTAGAAAGGTCATACATGTGGCAGGTGAGGCTGCAGATCTCCATGTAAGGTAATAAGAGAGATTAATATCAAATATTTTTGTAATGATATTTTAAATAAATTAAGTTTTCTTCCAAATGTCATTTGAATTACACTTTTTTACTTGTTAAAATGAATAAATAGTTCCCCCAAGTAATACAACATTTCAGGGGTTACTTCATCTTTAAATTGTTTGTATTTCTTCCCTGAATGAAAAGGCATGTTTTGAGGGTTTGATTTTCTGAGAAAACAGAACGATCTGCATGGTAATCTGTCAGAGTAAATGGTTAGTTATTTGTAGCTCTAAACCTCATTGAACTCAAAATTGAAATTCATTCATTTCACCAATACAGAATCCCACAACCAATAAAAGAGAATAAAAAATGGGTCAGGGATTTACACAGCGCTTTTGAAAAGGAATACTAGATTGTCTCTAAATAAGAGATGCTTTCTGACCTCAGTGCTTCCTGTTAGAAAAACATGTTTCAAAGCAAGGAAATACATCTGAATAGGTGTGTGTGAGGACGAGTGGATGTTCCACAGGAAGGGGGGAAATTTAACATCAAACCCCGACAAAAAAAATGCTTGTTTTTTTTTTTTGCTGTCTGTACACAACAGAAGCTACACTCTGGACTTCCACTGAAGTTAACAACTGGAAGGTAAATATGTGGTCGTGTTTATTTTAGTTTAACACTTGTAATGTGTTTGGGTCTTTGGGAACCGTTTTTAGTTTTCATCAAAAGAAAAATGATACAAGCAATTATTATTTGAATATTCTTAATTGGTTCACTGACCGTGGCTCGTTTTCTGTATAAAAAAAAATCTTAACAAATTTTAATGACCTACACCTTTATATTGCCTTTACTTCCCTACACATTTATATTGCATACAATGTGTTCATGTTTACTAAACTAAAATAAAACCTACTAAAATGTGGCCCATGTAAAAGTGTGAAAACTGTAGATTATTACCTTTATTCTGCCATCCCACACAAACATAATTCACACATAAATTTAAAATGTTAGATTTTAGTACAATTGGGTGATTGTGTGAATTGAAAGCCCCAAAATGCTTTTAATTTAAAGTGGGTCTATAAGGCCCACCAACCCTGTCAAAGTAACAATGGTAACTCTGCAAAGGGTTTGCATTTTAAATGTGAACAAATATCTTTAAAACTTCCAATTGGGGACAAAGTGACCCAATTTAGTATTTAACAGATGCACATATGTATATTTACTCCAAATTTAATTACTTTTTCCTAATTTTATGGGAAGAACTTGGTAAATATATAATTAGTATAAAACTTTAAATGCCCTATTATTTTTTTAAATGACACATTTAAATTTTTTTATTTTAGAGTGTTTTCAAATTGTCAAAAAGAGACATCAATTACCTGACACTGAATTTTTAGCAACAAAAAAAATCTTCAAATTGAGTTCAGAGAGAAGGGTGCACTGAATTTAAGAGGTTTTGATGACAAACACAAGTTCTGCATCTCTGATGTACTTTTTGGAAAACAAATGCTTTTTACCATTAAATAATCAAAACACAAAAATAAACGCATTCCAACGGTTCAATTCAGTCAATGCTATTATGTTATCAAACTCATTCCTGGAGGCCCACAGCCTTTGCAGGTTTTTGTTCCAAACCTATTTCAAGAGTGAAATGAAAGTGCATCATCTAGATTTGAAAGCATCTAAAGAATATACCAATGGGTAGAAACCAAAGTGAAGTCCAATGAGAATCATGCGATCCTAAGCTGGAAAAGAATAAATTATTGACTTACAGTTGCCAATCATAATCCTTAAAACCGATCTTAAAGGGTTCTGTTATCTCCTGTTTTATTGAAAAAATTCCATATTATGATGTTCCTATAAGACAAGTTCAGCTTCAGTTTAAAATACATCATTTTTAAAAATAATGTTTTATAAAGTGTAATTTTATGGGCCTGCCGATTCGCTCTGTTTTGAAAGGCATGTTTTTAATGTGAAAGGCAGCAGTAAATGACTTCCTATTTCTTCAGAATGCTTGCATCTGTTTTTGCATTAAAACTCACAAAACCATGTTCAATCAAGCTATTGTTCCAAAATAAGCAAAAGAAAACTAAAATATTCTGAATTTATAGACACTGTAAAGAAATGTAATGTTCTAGTTTCCACTGACTTCCTGATACAAGGAGCCTGAGCCTATATAAAATCTATGATTTAAAAATGTTACAATAAAAGGGTTTCTTGATTTATTTATAAACTTGCTAAAAAAGTGATTTTTTTTATAATCAGATTTTTGAGAATTGTCCCCTTGTTTTGACACGTAATCCACATTATTTGGCCATTGCTTCGACAATCCATGCAACTGTCAATCGTCAGTGGTGGGTCGGCTCAGCAAGGGAGAGCACTGCTCGCTCTGAAAAAAGCTAGGTATTTTAAAGTATTTAAATTTTACAAAATTTACAAACATTTGTGTGATGAGTCTGTTCCCACAACTTTAATACAATTCTTTATCTCTTAATATTTTATGTTGTGCTTTCAGGTACTTTAGATTTTTCAAAAATTTAGCTTAAAGTGATATTTAAAACAAAAACTTGTGTCATTTTAGAAGTAATAATTGTTCAAAGCATGAGTTCGTAATAAATCAATGATGAGTTTTTAACCCTTGTGTGGCCTTCAGGTCAAATTGACCTGTTTCTAATTTTTACAAGAATAAAAATGTTACAAATGTATATTCTTTTCTAGTAGGGACTGTTTGCAATAATTCAAGATATCTTCTCTATGTTGTTTGAATTTGAGATAAGTCATATATGTTAATGTGTTATGGAGTAAAATTTTTATTTTTAATCGCTTTTAAATGGGAATACCCCACAAAGGTTAAGCTATTATGATCAGTAATCAGGAACTTTTCAAACCACATCGCTGCTTCTTTATTTAATAATAAAGCGATTAACACTAATTATGTAGTTGCAATCAAATATATGTCAAAATGCGGATTTCCTAAATAAGAAAATATTATCTTGTCATAATTACAAGAATATGTTTAAATGCAAAAAATAAATAAATAAAATAAAAATGCAAAGAGAATATTTTGGGAAAAAGTATTTAATCCAGAATTGCTTCCAAAAGTTTCCATTTTAGAAGTTTTTCGGGGAGGAATAGCCGCGCTCTAAATTTATTGTGCCTGCAATCCCAAAGAAAGCCTACATATTCGTTTGAAAAGTGTTGTTTTTTTTCCTCACAGTGTTTTCAAAGAACTGCTGCTTGGAGAAAGGCAAGGTAAGAAAACATGTGTAAAACAAAGATTTTTCCTTCCTGGATGAGTTGAAAGGCACAAAACACTGGCTCTAATGAGAAAAGAGCTCCACTCGTGCTCTTGGTGTTGAAACAGAATTGACTATAACTGCACAAAAGACTCTGTTATAGCTCTTCTGTTCTGTCAGACTGTCCTTGCTGTGTTCAAACAAGGACAGCTGAGTAAATGATAGTGTTTATATTTTACAGGGGTCATTGATTCTCTTATTCCATTTCAACAACTGATCGCGGGTTAACATGTTCTGACAGTCACAATTCTTTCTTGCTTTAAGAAGAAGCATCCACTGAACGGTCTTTTGATGAGGATTGTGTAAATGAATAAAAGGCATGAGTCAGTAAAGCATCAGAAATAACTCATCGCTCATAGTTTTAACAAAACAAAACAAAAGCACACCTAAGTCCATTAATAATGCCATAACAGGAGAATTTTGTTTTCAACTTTACCTGTACCTGTACCTGAATAACAATGTGAAGAAAACCTTACTCCACATAACAATTCTCTTGAATATTTAATTTGATCATGATTCGAGAGAACATCCTAACTTCAGAAATCTGAATTTTGCACATGGAAAGCTGCAAACTAAAGTTGATAATGAAATGTACTGTTTTGAAGATTTTCCTTATAGCAATAGTAACTACATTCAGTGTTTTTACACAGCCCATATTTTCAGTGTCTATCAAATGGTTGACATGGTTATGATAAAAGTATCAGTATTAAAGTCCAGAAAATCAAACCCAATTTTAGTAAAAAATATTATATATATATATTTTCTGGACTTTAATACTGATACTTTTATCATAACCATGTCAACCATTTGTCAACCACAAAACTTTTCACTTTCTTACAAAACCTAAGATTAAAAGGTACAATAAAGTAATTTAATGCCCTTTCTAAGCATTTAATTTTACATCAAGAACATGCAAATATCTAGTCACAATAGGAAGCATAAAATGACATTTTTGAATCCACTGTGACTTAAGCTCAAAAAAAGAGCAACAACTAATCTACAAACTTAAATACGCACAAAAAAGCCTCAAAAGCTTCATCTTTTGACAGAAAAAACCCTGTGGAATTGAAAACCAGTTATAAATATATATATATATTTCTTCTCAAATCCCTCTTGTGTCCACGACTGAACCCATTATTCCCATCATACTCACATCGGCCACACAGATTTATTCCTTTTCCACGCTCACAAAACTCCCCACACCTCTTTGCTATTATCAGATGCACCAAATGAAATGTCAGAGATGTGTCATGTCACCCAGAATGGCCATTGCGGGTGACCTCAGGGCTTGATGGAGATAACCAGGTGTCCAGCGCCGCTTCAAACTAAACCAGCCATTTATCAGTATCGCCATCACCAGACGGGAACACTTTCAGGTCTGGTTTGAAAAACGATTTCAGCCTGAGGTTTTCTTTCAACCTCCTGAACTTCTGTGAATCCTTCTTTAATGAGAGTGCAAAAAAGTAGTAAAACAGCCCTGGGTTCAACACGGCGGAGATATTTTCTCTCATTAACAACATTAAAATCATTTTACCGAGCACAACAAAAAATCAGTCCAGTTTATCAACTGACAAAAACAATAAATCAGCATTTAAACTAGTGTAGTGCATTTGAGGCATTGTATTTTTAATCACAAATTCAATCCTGAATTAAGAGGTAAAAAGTTAAAAGGACACAAGAAGGGAATCAGAGAGTTCTGAAACTATTTGGTTAACTGATTCAATGTAACAGAATGACTAATATTTAAAGTATTGCAGCTCAACACATTTTGATTACATCAGCATTCAATGGGTACGTAAACAAATCAATTTTTGAACAGTTCAGTACACACGTCTACTAAAAACTTTTAAAAACTATTAAATATTGTTGTACTATTAAATAATATTGTACTATTATATATCGATATCATCTGTAAACAATAAATACATTGCAGTTTCTGTGAACAACATGAATACAGCAATGTCAACAGGGTTCACCGTTTTTTGCAAAACAATAGTAGTGATTGTGAAGAGAAGTCTGGGGGTGCTGCACAATCTCATGCTTTTAATTACACTCTTCGGTCATCTTCATTATTAATAAGAGCAGTAAAGAAGGTCCGGAAAGGCCTGATCCAATCTGAGGCTGTATTCTTTCAAAGCAAAGGCTCTTGTGGGGTCATGGATGACTAAGCTATCATTGAACAACCTGAAAATAATTGAAGACAAGTTAACTAATTAAAAATGCCACTCACAGAGTTTTCTGCAAATTAAACAATTACACAAAAGGATGGAGAGCCTGAAAATTGTAGCCCTCAAGCATGGCTCAGATATGAATGTAGACACAAAAAGTTGACATCTATTTGCCACTTGTTTAACTTGTTAACTACATCAATGTGTTAGGAGTTTTTAAATAATTGTCTAAATGAAAAAAGATTTTGATGTAGAATTAATTGGAAAAAAGTAATCCCTTTACAGACAAGCACTGATCACTAATATAAGCGCTAGTCTAGGTGGATCATTCAGATTTAAACATCTGAATTTAGCTTCAAAAATGTTTTTTATGTGTTTTGTTGTAACACACTTCCTATATCCTGTTTTCTCATGAAGTGAATAGCATGTTGTAAATCATGTTGCCAGATGCTATAAAACATACAGTGTGCAATTATTGCAGTAGTTATGTCTAATGGTGTTTAAACCCCCCAAAAAATTACTTTTAAAACAAGTAACATTTCTAGTTAAGCATGAAAAAAACAGGGAAATGCATAGAACATACATTTGAAAGACAAAGACAGGTGAAAGCTGTTTGAAACTCAATATTAAAGTCACCACTTTAGCTAATTAGTTAGCACATGATGGAAAACTGTAATTAACTTAGAATTGTCATTGATCAAACAAGTCTTGATCAACAAATCAAAAGCTTTGCTTGTATGGCAATCAGACAACTTCTCGTTTGGGGAAGCCTCTAGTTTTTTTTTCTTGGGGATGCAGTACCCGTTTCAGCCACAGACATTTGCCAACTTTCCACATGACTTCAGTAACAGCACAACTCGGCTACATATGGCTTTGCACAACTTAGTTTTTCCACCGATTTCCAGAATCTGTCCAAGTCAGAATAAAGACAAGTTAGATTCAAGTCGGAGTTAAGAGTTTGCATGTGCGTACAGCTTCCAGGAAACATTTGTTTTGAGCCAGCTTGTTTTAAACAGATTCATCACTCTGGAATGTCAGTCTGGTTCCGCTGATCCCACACAACATGGAACAATGTAGGCTGTGGAAGAATAATTAAGATTAACATTAATGGGCCCATATTATGGCCTTGTTAGAGCATTTAAAATCAATATTTTAAGCCCTATATACTAGCGCTGCACTGTCAACAACTTTCAAAATGCAATATTTGAATCACTTTGTATTTATGGGCTGGCAAAATATGCTGTTTTCACTGGTCCTTCCCACAGACGTGTTTTCAGCATGCTCCTACTGACCAACAATATTATGTTAGTCAGAATTCAGCAAAAACAAACACAACGAATTGCAATTTAAACACGTGTTATTGTTTTAAAAAGATATAATCGACAGGCAACTGCTATGCAGGATGTAACGGCACCTTATATGTGTGAACCAGAGTCTGACACAGAGTTTGAGTCCACAGAATGAACCAGAAATCGCTGGAAAAAAGGCTTCTCAGCTTTCCCAGATTTCACTGATGGGCAGACACTCTCTGGCTCTCTGGTTCTCTTAGTTTTCCTTCTAGTCAATAAACGACTGACCAATCAAAGATGAATTGGATTTCTTATAAGTCAAGTCTTACCAATACAACACAGGTTGGTGGAAAAGCAATATCACATACTACATCTTTAACCCCAGCAGATAGGTGTCCATTACAAATTGGTTAAAATGCTTAAAAATGGCAAACTATTTTGTCTTAATTGTTAATTTCGGTCTTTTTTTTTTTACAGTCTGACCATTTCCTCAAATAAAAAAGTATGTAAAATGTGCATCTGTGCCTAGCAATCAATTAAACTCAGACAAGGGCAAATACTTTCACTACTCATCCTCGAATTCAATTCCCTGGTTTAAGCAATGGGCTGCATGCCATACAAATGCAGGCAAATGTCTTGTTTAGCACGCAGGCATGCATTTGTTTATGCAGAGTGCCATACGAAAGGAGCAGTGTGTTAATGATGGGATGTCGTGAGAGGAATCTGCACAGGCATTTCAGCTGGAGTAAATAAAAAACCCTATGCGCAATAAGAAAAACATTTAAAGATCTCTACAGAAAACACTAAAAAGAAAGGCAGAGCCTCGGGGCATTGCATGAAATGAATTTGCATTAAAACAATATATGGCATGCATGTCATGGCTTGTATCTCTAATACCAGAAAGTAAAAATGAACGTAGTCCTGTCAGAGGCATGTTTCTGAACTTCCCTTGCTTATATCTTTTTATAGTTTTCTGGTAATCACATGCAAATGTATTGGACTTGTTTTTAAACATATATATATTTTTTTAAACGTCAAACAAGGCAAGGAGGAGGAAATGTGGGTGGTGGAATACAAAGTCAGCTTCAATCCAAACAACAGAATATGAATTTGCACAAATGTAACCTTCAAATGTACTCTGTAATTATCTTAATCACATTTTTAAAATCACTTACATTTGTGAATTTAATGTTTGATATTCTTTGAAGTGCAATTCGTTTGTATCAAAATGTAATCAGACTTAGTTGCGTGTGACAAATCAACCAGGATTCTACAGGGAATATTTCAAATAGCACAACAAAGCACATATCTGCACGGCATTAATACAAAAGCAATGCAAGGCTTAAATGAAAATCATACCTTTCCAGGTGGCAGTACAGAAATTTGTTTTCATAATGGTGTGGTCAAAATAGCTTTTGAGTTATCCGACAGTCTCTGAATTGATGTGCTGCTGTACCCAACCCACAAAGCACATGATCTAAAAAAAGAAAATTATAATAATAATAATATAAATGTACATTACTTATACAACCTGTTGTAACAACAAAAGGTTTGATGGATTTATATAACCTTTATCTTTTCTATATATTCGTCATTTTATTTATTTACTGTTGGGCTAATGTAAATAACGTTATCGATTTCTTGTAATTCTTTTGTGTTTTGCGCTGTATGATGATCCGCTCCAGCTCTTTGATGTATCTTCATGACTATTTGGACCACATGATGGTGAGGTGGCTAGCACTGGACCAGCTCAGCCTGTCTCCTGTTATGAGGTCACATGCACCCCTGCATTCACCTCACAGAGGGATGTCTCATGTGTGCTTGGTTGTTGTTCTTTCTGTTTAATGCTTATTGCCCACAAACACTCTTTCTTCCTACTCTTAACCTAGTCCCCCCATAGATTGAGCAAGAATAGCTCTATTTCATGATTTCAAATGTTTCTCTATGATTCTTAAGTTACATGCATATCTTTTTTTTTACTACCCCATATTATTAGCCAATACAAATTCAATTTAGATTATTTTCATACACATTAAACCTGATTGTGAAGCTGCTATGAAGCAAATGTAAAAAGTGCCAGATTTTGACTGGTAGATAGATTGATTGATTGGTTGATTGATTGATTGTGTTTTCTTCAACGTCGCTGCATGATCGGAAGTGAATGAACAATTCACTGCTTCATAATAATTAAAATCTATCAAGGGTTTTACGATGGTGTTTATCACTACAATGGCTCTCTGAAACAATCAGTTTAAAACTAATTTCATTTTAAAACTATAGAATCTCGGCCACTCATAACTACTCATTGTTTCTGGTTACTAACTATAGTTTGTTAAGATATGTGATGTTCTTATGTTAAAGATAAACATAAATCTGTTCATGTCCTGCAAATATCACCTGCAGGGATGGAGTGCACAATTTTCATTTGAAATGCATAAAAATAGCAAAAACTAAACCACAGACTGCTTTAAAAACCTGTGTTCAGAGGCAGGTTTAATAATTTTAGGCCCAAATCAATAAAGGGCATGGATGTAGATGGATGGATGTTAAAGAATGTAACTAGTCTTATGATTTGACAGATGGACTTTTAAATTAATGGAGCAAATGAAACTCTTGTTTTAGATTTGACCCTAAAGTATAAACTTTTTTCTTTAAATTATATTTCTTAATTTAAAGCTCTATAGGGCAGTGGTCCCAAACTATTCCATCCATGTAACCTATCAGGCTCAGCCGCTTGCCCCTTTCTACTAGCGACCTTTAAGAAAAGCATATAAACAAATACCAAACTTGTGGGAATAATTGAAATGATGTTGATTAAGTAATGATTACCATTTTGCAAATTATATATTGTATATTTTCAACAAACCAAAAAGCTCTACTTGGATCTACAGGCCTAGACTCAATTCCTGACAGAATATTGTTGATAAATCTCTTTTCCGCTTCTGAGGGCAGATCAAGAAATAGATTTTTTTTTCATACATAAAAAGGGTTTTCACAAAAATCTTAGTTAGAAGATTGATGCAATGATGTCTAATATGGATGTTGTTTGAATTAAATTTTTTATGTTTCAGTTATACTCGGAAGAACACAAGCATAACCAGGCAAAACCAGGTCACGCGCCGATTCATCTGAAGGCTTCACAAAGCAGAACAAATCCAGTGCTACCACTAAGAAAATCAAACTTGAGGGTTTTCATTACAATCCATTTAAAGGTTTTCTTTGAGCAAGCTAAATTGTAAATGATTTCACATTAACCAAACAGCACGAGTGTGACTAATCAAGCCCCCTCTTAGTCCCAGACACAAGTGGGATGTGTTCAGGAAGAGGGACACAGCATTGATTTACTGTCCTCTTTAGGGTTGAACTTTGCATCTTATCTGAGC
The DNA here is from genome assembly GCA_900490495.1 of Danionella dracula. Classification (NCBI taxonomy): domain Eukaryota; kingdom Metazoa; phylum Chordata; class Actinopteri; order Cypriniformes; family Danionidae; genus Danionella; species Danionella dracula. The sequence continues at coordinate 6,115,809 of UELW01000111.1, forward strand.
TGTCTGAGACACTGAGGCCATTCAATCCATGTTAAGCACGTTGATTTCCGAAAAAGACACTGCAGCTAAACGTAGGCCTTCAGAAGACCTTGTCAGCCACTGGACAGAACTGATTATAGCCAGCCACTGAATGACAGATCTGATTACAAACTTGTTGTCCACCTTATATAATTATTCAAAAGTAAATGGAATAAAGTGTAATTGGCAAAGCATATGAAATTATTGAAAATCAGAAGTACACAAATATTTAAGTGAGACTTAAGGTTAAAAAGGGGGCCACCCCAATTACAAGGTTGAACTTTCATGCTTGTTGTGCTGAACAAACAACACAGCACCAACAAAATCAGAACTTGTTATACAATTTCAGTACCTTAAACTCAAGGTTACCCAATCTGAATAAAAACAAAAATGTTCTCATTTACATTTATTGTTATATACAAGTTAAAAGTTTCCACAAAACATTTTTTCTTAAAAACATTTTCTAAATGTTTATGTCTATTAGAAAAATGATTACATTTTTATAGTCTTCACTGCATCCAGCAGGTTTAAACAAAATGAGACGGGGCCACTAAAGCTTACCACAGGCTTACAGTAACTACAAAGTGAAGATATCTTAGTTCGTAAAGATATCTCAGTTTGTTTTCTTTTAATCTGTATGGTGTGCATTGAAAATACTCACAATACCACTCTACACCTTCAACCAGGGAGAAACATTAAAAAACTGCTAACACCTTAGACACTATAATCCTGATTAAATGACAATAAATTAATTTAAAAATTAATGAAGATTTTTGAGTAATTTCTTTAATAGCTTGATTCAATAGTAACACTACACAGTATTTATCGTGGCATTGGATAATGAATAGGACAAAGACAGCTCCTTAGTAGATCACTGGAAAGTTTAGTAGTTCTGCAGAAACGTCCTTTTGGTCATATGTTAACTAAGGAACAATAAGTAAATGTTTTTTACTCACCTGAAGGATTCCTGGTATTCCTGACAGCTTTTTATATACAGCAAAACGTGCAATATCAACACATATCGATTTCCTGACTGATATAATTTATAAATGTTTTATTTTAAAAATACTGTTTTAAAAGTACAATTAATCAATACATATTAAGTAAGGAAAGGAATAAACACAAAAACTCTAATAATAACAAAATTCTCATGTTTTTTGCTTTATCTCTGCATAATTTTTGTTCAGCTGTTCATCGAGGGAAGACATATGCCACTGGTTACATTTACTGTGGGTTAAATATAGAGAAATTATGCAGTCTGCACAGGAGTCCATATCATCCCCCTTTTCCCTATTCAGTTGTCTATGACAGTTTGGACCCCAGCCATCCTGACAAATGAAAATCGATCGTCTGATCAGCCTGGTAATAAAGAGCATAAACAGCATTTCATTTACATATGACCTGTAGCGATGCTGAACTTTTATGTACTAACTCAAATTATTCTCTTGATTTACATATGGAAAACTCTTAAAAGCTTGCACTGAACCGTCTGATGCAGAATGTAAATCAACAAAAGGTAACTAGGGCATTTTTCATATGGATAGATGGCAATGCACAACATGAATGTAACAAAGAAAGTGAAAATTGGAGGGAAAAAAACATAAAATGGGAACAGCATGTGTCAACACTAAACAGTCCTTGGCCCTGCATACATTAACCTTTCCGAAGCGTCTCACTTGAATTCAGTGAGGTGCAGTGCAACAAACTACATTTAGTCCATTTACTGAAGTAGCTATTAAGGAAACATGCCCTGCATCTGAACTGGTGAACTATGTTGTAAAGTAGATACGATCATACATAACGATTGCAAAGAGAAAAAGAGCACAGGAGGTTCTGCTATATATATGTATGTATGCATGTACACTCACCTAAAGGATTATTAGGAACACCTGTCCAATTTCTCATTAATGCAATTATCTAATCAACCAATCACATGGAAGTTGCTTCAACTCTTCTTTTCAGGGAACAGCTACTATTAAAAAACTGTCTTTATTTTCTTTTTCTTTATTATCTTTATTTTTTATCTTTATTTATTATCTTTATTTTCTTCCTGCTATTGTTTATTGATCAGTAGATACAACTTCTATTATGAGCAAGCTGAGATAGACCTTGACTGTGTAACAAATTGCATATTTTCTTTCCCCTTCTGTAAGTCGCTTTAGACAAAAGTGTCTGCCAAATGCATAAATGTAAATGTAATGTAAATGTTACTACAACTCCTACTACAACTATTGCTATTGTTATTGTTATTTTAATTATAATAATAAGTATTATTATTATTGCTTTTATGTCCACATTTAAAAATGTATGTATGTATGTGATTATCGAAAGATTGTTTTTAATTGGTTTGAAGAAGGTATATTTCTAGAAAAGCCTTTTCTTCTACCTAAACATCTTATCAGGCAATACATGACTGTGGCTAGGGTCCAGCAGACATGTTAAACTGGCATGTTCTGTTTTTGTTTACTACTCCTTTACATGCAACATGCAATTTTCCCAAGAAGCAATGCTAAATCCCAGTCCTGCACAATTCAATAAAGAGCACTTAAAATGCTGAGTGGCTCATGAATTATTCAGAAAACATCAGTCTGTATCAGCGAGCCAAACACAGAGCTCAGAAGCACTGGCTGCCTGAGCATGTGTCGTAGCACAGAAACTAGCTAGCTCACTTTCCAAGATCTATAGATCAGTGCGAGCAGTCGCTGAGCTGGCAGGAAAGGCTGAGTTTTCCACCACACTGCAAAGGAACCCAGTCATCCATCGGACCAGACATCAGCCTAGTTACTTGCTGCTTAAACATAGGACTTGTGGTGAGTGTATAAATAAATCAGGAGCATGCTGATCCTGCTGGCTCAGATAACAGCAGCAGTCTGACATCTAGTGAAAGAGCTCAGACTTCCTCTGGGAGCAGGGATGGGATGGGGTTAAATCAGATGGAAGGGCATTCATAAATGCAAGTGGATTAACTTTTAACAATAGAGTGAGGATCAGCTGAGGTCACTAAAACATTACACTATTGTTCTCTTTCATCTAAAGCAGTTAATAAAAGAAGGAAATGGTACAGTGTGAAAACTTCAAGTTTGTGCATTTGTGACCAAAACTGGTACTGCAACCAAAAAATATTTATAATTATTGGCTATATACATCTTCCTAGATGACAGGTTGCCAGGTTAACATTGCACTATGTGCTACATGGCAAGTGATGAATCATGTTTGTGCTTTTTGTGAAGGTTTAAAAAGTAGTTATGCTTAGCAAAACTTTCACAGCCTTTAAATGTATTTTAATATGTTCAGTAATTTTCAGTGTTCAGTAATAACAGACAATCATATTGGTCACCTAGAGCCTCGTGAAAAGTGTATAAAGGACAAAAGAGGGCTTTCAATGAGAGTGTGACACAAATGAATAAGGGATAAAGAAGTATATTTTTGAACTTGTATACTGTTATTCAATATTTCGGAAAAGCAGTATCTAAGTTAGCAAAAGCAGCACGCTTTAGTTCTACCTTAAAGGTGTCGTAATATGTAAACTCGACATTTCGTGAATAGTATTATTCCTGTGTCACAATCAGCTTTGTTCATGCATGTTTGTGTAATACTATTTTCCTTTTTCTGGGAGCTCAAAATGGCCTGATGGCAACAGGAACGCTTATTGGCCAAAGTGCCATCCTCTAACCAATCATATTAAATGTTAATGCATCTTAGTGAAGAAAGCACATGATGACTGATCCGCGTGCTTTTGAATAGAATTTTGATAGAATTGTCTATGTGCTAATGTATGTCATTTGCTATCTGCACGGCTAGTTTGGCATAGCACTACCATTTTAGGTGATTCAAGGACATTGTTTACAATAAATGCGGCATTTTGAAGATTATTAAGGATGCAGTGACAGTCTATAGTCAAAAATGTATTATAAATGGTTTAAAAGGACATAATTTGGCACCTTTAAGTTATCTGTTCTGGTGAAATTGTGGCTACTTCAGAATAATACTTCAGCATATTCTTGTTTTGTTTATCATGTTATCATGAAGGATTTCTTGTTTTTCAGAAGGTTTTGAGTTTTAGTGCCTCTCAGCCATAACCGAACTGTTCAAAGCATGCCACGCCTGAAAACCAGACTAATGGGTAGGCAACTGAAGAATAATATGGAGATACCATGGCAAAACACAAAATGTAAGAGCAAAATGTATATCGCATTGACTATAAGATACTGCTCCTTGCCTTTAAAGTGCTGAATGGCTTGGCTACAGCCTACCTGAGCAGTCTGCTATCACGATATATTCTGGCTCGCTCTTTTCAGTCACAAGAGGCAGGACTACTCATTATTCAGAAGATTAGTAAATTCACCAAAGGGGGAAGAGCGTTCTGATATAGAGCTGCGCTCACAGAGTTTAAAACTAAATTAAAACACATCTGTTTAATCTAGCATTCGAATAGTTGGCTCCTGGTATTTCTCAAAACGTATATATTGTATAGCTGCACTATAAACATACAAACTGTTGAATAAACAATGTGGTTCAATGTGCCTCTCTAACCTCTCCCCATCATTCATCACTCATCCTACAGCTGATGCTGATCACCTGTTTGTTGTCTGTTACATTTTTCTAACCATTGTTTTTCGTTTGTTAGCTTCTGTTGGGTCTTTGTTTGTTTGTTGTTTTGTTTTTTTCAGGTGCTGTCTGTGTATACTCTAGCCTTGGTGGTGACTAGCACCTGCCTCAGTCAGTGAGGCTCCCAGGGACCTCACAGAGGGAACTCCTATTTACCCTACCTGATCCACACTAGGACTTTGTGAAGCTGCTTTGAAAGCAACTGCAAAAAAAAGCTATCTAAAAACTTGATGGAATATAGATTTTTAAATGCAACCATTACCTTTAAACCAATCCTTTCAGTAATATATCAGTACTTTGAATGAATATAATTCCTTCATGTCTCTTGACACATCAGTGCAATTTTATAGTAACTCTCAGTATGTTTGTTGACTAATCAAACAATCCTTTAATCAAAACTTTCAGGGAAACCATAAAGACACTTAATTGTGTACGTTATCGTGGGTGTTCATTTTGCTGTGCAAACATTAAACAATTTGTGCTATTGTGTCATGACCTAGTTTGACTTAGTCAGATGTATGGCACCAAAACAGACACCAATGCGCAATTTTATCTAACTTTGAAAGTTTCTGGATGCAATCTTTAGTGTATTGACATGGTTTTTACGCATGGGTTTCTATTATCCTAAATGGAAGTTTGACTTTATTTATACACATTTCCCAGAAAGTTCTGGAATAAAATGATAAATATAGGTTTTTTTTCTTTTTAAACTGTGCAGTTGTTTACATGCAAAAAATGTACAGAACATGTATTAATATAAAGGATATCTCTGCAATTTATAATGTTGTAATAATAATGTAAATCAAGGTAAGGAATCTTTGTTATGGGTGGAATATGATCTCTTAATCAAGGAACAACTGGGCCTCTAGCACACTACATTTACATTTATGCATTTGGCAGACGCTTTTGTCCAAAGCGACTTACATTACACTTACACTACCCACAATACCAGAACATTTGGTTTTAACAAACAACACTGTTTAGAAAGGAACATTTATCCAGGCATTTTAGTGATGCTTTACCTTCTCTGCTGTCAAGGATGATGTGCAGGAGACATTAGATGAATTCAAACAAAAAATACAAACAAAAATTAAGCAACAGGGGGTGCAAAGGAGAGACACAGCAAAAAAAGAGAAGAAATCACAGGGGTAAACATGTACTGACAGACGTGGGCTTTTAGGAAGTGGAGTCTTTTATTTTTTGGTAACAGAGTGAGGAATGCAAAAATTGGATAAAAACATAACACGATGAAGACATTCAGATGCGTTAAGACTAACAAGAGAAGTAAGTAACCAATTATAAACATGATGAGGAGAACAGGGAAACAATAAAGTTGAAGCCAAAAATAACTAAAATAGACAAGTTACAGAGTATGCAATTCACAGACCAACTGATAAAAGATGATAACCGCAAGGTGTTTGGTATATAATTCCACCTGTTCAATTAACAGACTATCCCAGAATTCATTGTGAGATTCATATTATGGATAAAACTCTGTAAATCATGATTATAAAGATTCCATTAAATTAACAATGCATTTACCTTTATTTATTTCTGATCTGACTTTAATTATCTTACTTTTTTGTGAGAAGAAGACTTGGAAGATAGGCGGAAGATTTGGGGATGCAGGAAGAAGGATTTTGCAATACCATTAAGAACCCAAAGTCGACACTTTTCAGTTTCAGGTGGATTTTGGAGGACTTTAGGGAGCTCTTCCTCAGTTCTTGAGATATCCTGTCTGTACGGGGACCATTGAAGGCACCATTTTAAAGCTGGTTTTATAAGAACTCTGTAATCCACAAAAAAAAAAAAATACAGAGGACATGGCCCAGCCGAGGATAAACACAAGATGATAGTACAGCATGAAAGACAAGTAATTGACAGGAGAAAAAAAAAAGCCCAAGCCTGCCAAATTCCAAATGCATAGTTTCATAAAAGAAACTATTTTGATGAAAAAAATGCTTAAAATAATGTTACTTTTAAAAGCTAAAAAACATTATCTCAAATAACAACTCCAATCTTTTTAAAATGTGATGTTCAATCATGATTGTTCTCTATTTTAATATTTTTTTCATTCACGTAAGATGTGCATTATTTTACTAAAATAGTTGTCTGAAAACAAAGCAGTAGTTTTCTTCTTTGCAGTGATTTGTTGATTATTTCTTCACTTTCTCATAAAGAAACAGACATAAAACACTCTATTACACTTGAGTAGAAACTGCACATCAAGCCAAATATTAATGTCATTAGGTTTAATCCATTTCAATTGTTAGCAGCTCACTGAAATTTGAACTAGATAGCATGTTCAACCCGTGGACACAAAGGTTCAGGAGTGAGCTTAAACATCCTGGAGCAAGATGTGTATTCCTATAGATAATGTAAATGCATATTTATAAATGTGCTCTGTACTGTACAGTTGGATGCAACTGTAGTTTCATTCAATAGCAGGAAAGATCATGGATATTTCTGAGACATAGTCATGCAGTCGCCCTTAATCTTAATTTGTCTGAATGTATAAAAGTACCACTTGTGCTAACTTTATGCCAGGTGTCCTTCCAGGTAATGTACCCTCAAGAAAAAGCATTCATGTAGTAAAAGTACTGCTCTTTGATCCATTACCCTCCAACAGAGTCATGACCATGCTTTAAAATCAACGGCATGCCAAGAAGCCAGCGTATCCATGGAAACTGGGAACATGTCAGATGATGAATTGTCTATACAGTATGCTCTTTAACTACAGCAAAGTTAAACCGAGGTTTGTTTTTCTCATGAGATGTAACATATGGCTAGCTTCTGAGCATATAGGACCTTTTTCAAAGACTGTTGCAAGCTTTCTTTTTTCTTATGTCTAATTTAATGAATAACACTACAATATAACTGCTACATAAATGACATTTGCTCAAAGCATGCACTCTACATTAGACTTATGTAGTCAACTTCTTGTGGACATTCAATAAACTGCAGTAAACACAGCAATTGGGTGCAAATATTTAAAGGTCCCATGTTATTCCCTTGTTATAGCACTTCTATACTATTTTAGCCTTCTATACTAGCGCTGCACTGTAAAAAATGTTCAAAATGCAATAGTTTTTTGTAAACAACTTCTTTGAATCACCTTGTATTTTCGGTCCTCCAAAAACTCACTGTTTACAGCGGTCCCTCCCACAGACGAGCTTTCGGCACGCCCCTGTTTACCAGCGTTCTCAAGCTAGTTCGGTTTGAGCAAAAACAGACACAACTAGCTGCGCGTTAAACATGTGTTTTTGTCGACATTATAATCTTCAGGCAATGGCTATGCGGAATGTAACACCACCTTATATGTATGGACCAGCGTCTGACTCAGAATTTGAGTTTACAGAATAAACCAAAAACTGGAAGGGAAAAGGGGCGTCACGGTGGCGCAGTGGGTAGCACGGTCGTCTCACAGCAAGAAGGTCGCTGGTTCTAGGCTCGGCTGGGGCAGGTGGCATTTCTGTGTGGAGTTTGCATGTTCTCCCCGTGATCGCGTGGGTTTTCTCCGGGTGCTCCGGTTTCCCCACAAGTCCAAAGACATGCGGAATAAGTGAATTGAATAAGAACGATTGCGTTCATAGTGTTAAAGTGTGAATAGTGTTAAAGTGTGAATGTGTGTGTGAATGTTTCCCAGCAATGGGTTGCAGCAGGGAAGGGCATCCGCTGCGTAAAACATATGCCAGAGAGTTGGCGGTTCATTCCGCTGTGGCGACCCCGAAAGGGAATAAAGCCGACATGAAGATGAATGAATGAATGGAAGGGAAAAGGCTCCTTAGCGGCGTGTTTACAGGTTAATCAGACGGGCTTACTCTTACACTGTAGGATTCCTAATTTAGGCGTGGTGTTTAATGAATTATTTATTTTGTTACAGGTGTACTCGTGATCTTTACTTTTTGACATGCAAGCCCTAACATCCTGTAGTGTGCGTTCCACATTATTGACTTTTGTAGTTTGTGCATGTTTAGGAATTTAGGGAAGACAAAATGCAAAGAGTCTCCGTGTTTTCCTTATAGGGTTATACATGTCATGTAGTGTTAAAATAGCATATTTCATTAATGTAATTAAGCCTAGCACAAGAAAAAAAGTACTGTGTGGACCTTCAAATCAATGAACACGGGCCAATTGGAAAAGCACCCAGTGACAGAGCCAGCCTTCTTTGTTGATGAACCAGGTGAATGTGAAGTCCTCCTCACATTCACAAGTTTTCTCTGATGAGCAGACACAAAATCTAAAATTTCTGATGAATAAACTCATTCTTTGGTAATCGAAACAAAAGATTAGGCTCTGGACACCCGAAAACACACTTCTCCTGCATCATTTATCCAGTGTCATACTGCTGCTCTCACACTTTCGGGTCAAACTGTGTTTCCCGCTCATCATAGAAAAAGGCTATACTAGCAATTCATATGATTGACAAGTGGGTGGTGCTTGAGCGAGGATAGGAAAAAAGGCGAGGATAAAGAAAACGAGCTGTTTTTAGCTCAGAAAAAAAGACTAAAGGATTACTCAAACATGTGTGAACTAATCTGAATACTACTCAAGGCATGTTTTTGATGAGGGAACAACACTTCAAGATGCCAGGAATGTCAGAAAAGTTACATTATCATGACATGGCACCTTTACATTTTAGTCGGCATTCCATTGATTATAAATGGGTGGTTTAATAACTAAAGGAAACATATAGACTGCTTATCCAAAATACTTGATTGACTGGCAGGTGTTGTATATTTCTCGATATATGTACCGTTTGGTTTGGTAACTATATGTATCCTTGTGAGACTTTGCAACCATTGCAAAAAAATGTTGGCTGATCAGTCAATTTTAGCACGCTAAACCACAGTTTACTCAATTGCTCAACTTGGATTGTTTTAGAGACCATATTATTTAAGCTGTACAGTTCATTTTTAGACACTCTGCTGGACTAAAACCAAGACACATTCGATTGATTCAGGTGTCCGTGTGAGTATCGATGAAAGAACAAAAGCTAGCGGAGATCAAGAAGGGACTTATCGTTACTGTCCACTTTTCTTGTATAATTCCACATCAAATTTGCCTTCGCCTGTTTTTATTCATGCAAAAATCTTACATTGAAGAGATTGAGTTGAAGCTGTAACCTGCTTTGATGCAAACATTAGCTTTATGGCAACATATTTGTCTCATTCCCTTCTCAACTTCCACTCATCAGTGTAAGTGTAAGTCATAGAAGATAATCATTTCTAGTTCAGTCAGTAAAAAAAAAAAATATATATAATACACACACACACACACCCACAGAGCCTACTGTGGGAAATGAATCGCACACGCCAGAGTACATGTTCACAATGTAAAAGTTAGCCTCACACTTTCACAGAGGTTTTAGAAATCACAAAGTAAACTACATTTATTCTAAAAAATGTGAATGATCAACCATGTTTTGTGTATGAAGCTAGTTTAATGTACTGTAGAGCAAACACATTAATATCTTTAATATGTCAATGTTGCCCAGAGCATAATCCACGTCATACGTTGTCATCACAACATCAATTTTAAGCACTACTCTTTTTCTGTTTAAAACAAGATCGACAGAAAATCCTTCAGTTTCTACTAATTTATTGCAGCTCATTGTTTGATAATAACTTAAATATCCCACTGTTGGCAAGACCAGGGCATAAACCAGATATGCAATGGATGAGTATGCATTATTAAGTTTTAAACGCACTTCTCGAAGGCAACTGCTTCTTCGGCCTCACATCATTCGTTTAAAACTGAAAAACTTCCTCAGCTGTTTATCTCTACCTCCTTTAATTTTATTGTTATTTTTTTTATCAACTTGTATTTTAAAATTAAAGTCATCCAGTATATGTGGACCTCTCACTAGTTTATTTAACAAGTTTATCCAGCTTAATCAATACTTTTAGGTCGAATATAAATCAAGATTTCATTAGCTTCAACAAATTTTATTTAAAAATGTCTATTACAAGCCAATTAAGTCCTTCTGTGAAAGAAAACATAGTTAGAAAGAAAGCGATCCAAGGTGTCTGAAAGCTCTGGCTAATCAGTGCATTTCTAGAGAAACACATTTGTTGAGAAACTTTGACCCAGACCTAGTGACTGTCCACCGTCAGATCCATCAGAGCCCTTCTCCTCCTGACCACAGGAGCTGGACACTGCTGGGAGCGCAGGTGAAAGGCTAAAACAAGCCTCCAAGAGATGAGGGCTTAAAGTTGACAAGCAAATCACTGCTGTATATTATCGTTCTGTTAGCCTGAAGAGGGATTAATTAGCGCTCCAGAGTTTGATCATGTGACAGTGCCATCCAGCGAATCAAGCTCCAACTGAGATCAGAAACTTTAATTCAGGCTCTCTGGAGTCCAGCTCTTATCTTTGATCCACTTCAAATCATTGTTGTCTTTGTTTAAGAGGGATCACTGAGGTGTGAGGTGAGGAATAATGGTGTAAAGGCAAAATAAAAAGCTAAAATGAAAACTATAATACAAAATAAACAAACAAATAAATAAATGAATGAATAAATAAAAAAAATACTAGCTGAGCCTACCTCCGCTTAACCTTTCAACTTTGGTGTTGAATAAGATATAAATGTAAAATAAAATGTATAACTTTTCCCCATAGATCATCTGCAATGCCAACCTTTTCACTCTATCTCTATGGATGGAAGAGTGCATTATGGTTTCTTTCAGGGTCTGGTCAATAGTGAATAAATCAAGGATTTGAGCTTCATGGTTCTGTAAATATATCCCCGACTTCAACATCAGCTTCCCGATGTCCTTGCTCAAGGTTTTCAATCATTCAGTTCAACTCAACTCTCTTCACATAAATGTTAGAAAACCCGCTCAAAGACTCTGGAACCCGGATGGCAAAGAAAAACTGCAAAAGAAATGGCACAGAAAGCATTTCTCCAAGTAAGGAAACAAGAGCCATGCTATAATCAAAAATCTCATTTAGAAAAACAAACTTTAGGTATTTTTTTATTTTATTTTATTTTAATTTAGGCAAAAAATTATTTTAAAATTGTTAAAAAATATTTAATTAAAACACTTACAGGGTCTTAAGTGGAAATGATCATGTTTTTTTCACTGTTGAGTTCAAAACATTAATCTAGTTTAGTTTCTGGGTTAAAATCTTTTGATAAACATATTTTTATTTAATATCCTAATAAATGCTGTGATATTTATTGATTGATAAAAATGTTGAAAACTTAAATTGTTATAGGTCTAGGTTAAAAAAAATGTATAAACTTTCAAACCATGAACTTTTGGTTCTCATAACTGATCACCTGATGAAAGATCTCATTGAGTAGTAAAATTCACAGTCAAAGACTTCTCGCAAATTGTATGTGGTTCCTTTCAAGACCCCTTTTTCTTATAAGTAATCTCTTTCTTTCGTGTCTTGTTTGCTCCTAAGTAATTTCTTTGTGCAGCACTGCTAGATAACAGAAATAATATTTTGCTATCTCACTCTTGACCTGGTACAGATAAATCAATCCCAGTTACTCACGCGGAGTATCAATGAATATCTCAGACAGGAACATTATATTCAAGCAGAAAGTAAAATAAAATAGAGAAAAAAACTAAAAAGATCCTAGTACTTTTTTAGTCTGTCCTCCAAACATTCTTCACAACACTTTTTTTTTGAGTAGTTTCAATTATCTTGTGTGATCATTCATAAAAGTTCTCTTTATACCAGACACATAAACCATAATCAAGTAGAGACTGAAATGCAAACATCTTTGAATTTTCCATGTCAACAAAAACAGCTTATTTAGCTAATTTTATCATGAACAAACAAACATATTTTCTCCTGACTGCCTGCAATTCAACATACAAACCAAAAATATCTGTATTGATTATAAAGATGCATTGAGAACATTGATATCATTGAAATTACACATATGCATGACACATGCAGAGGTATACTTCTCATTGGAGCTAAACACATGGATGTCACATGTTGTGTAAGACTGATAACAGTAGTATATATTGTATTTACCTATATTTTATTACTAGAGTGTCTAGGTTATTTTGCTCCAGTCCTATAACCAAATGCTGTTCCAACTTTTACCCTCAACCTAAACATTTTAATAGGGAAAATTGGTCTGTCCTTTTTTTTTTGTTATTTTCTTTCTTTATTATTTCTTTATTTATTTGTGTTATTTTGTTTCTTACACAAATTGATTGTTAATAAAAAAAATTGTTTCTATGAAGGGTTCCCTGTCTTTGAAGATATTGATTTAGATTACAGCAATAAGAGATTAATCTCCAGTTATAACTAATATAAAATGGTCTCTTCTCACATCTAATAATCACCGCTTTGCATTTTACATTACATTTTATGTGCCTTTCCACAATTGTCATGTTAGTGTATGGCAAACTGTGTTTTAAAATAAAGTCTTGTGATGACACTAAAGAAACTACTTGAAATGTGTATAAAAAAGCAGAAATTGTTATAATGCACTAAAAAGCAGCTTTTATGTGTCTAAAGGCAGAGTTAAAATATTACTGAATTCAACTAATTTAGAAGAAGATGTTTATTAACAACAGCATGTGTTTTTTTAGTCAATCAATGACTAACGAACTGGAAAGACCTAAAATAACAATATTTTGCACTCAACAACAAAATACTATTAATGAAAAGCTTTAATAATGCATCCAGTTTATTATATATTTTTTGTTGGATATGTTGGATACCTTTTTCATGGATAATTTCCCATCAAGGTGTAATCATAAAACATCTGTTTGATAAATTACAGAGAATTTTTTCACATCAGAATCTTGTTTGTAGTGAGACAATAGCATACAAGAGGAGAAATAACAGGAGAAAACGCCATTAAAGGAGAAAAGTGAGACTATGTTGATTAAATAATGTGCTAATAACTTCCATGCTTTATTGCTATCTAATTTAAGAACTCTTATTTCACGTAGTGAACACGTAGTGAATGTAGAATGTGTACTTTATTACCTTAATTCAAACACTTACTGTACATGAAAACCTATTAACAAGTCCAGCACATGAGCTTGATTGACAGGTGTCCATCACAATAAAAGCAGCAAACCTTTGTGTTAATCAGGGCAATTTAGACTCAGTATCTGTCCAAATCTTCAGTGCAATTTGTACTAAGTGTGTGTATGAACGAGGGTGTCTGGCATGGAGCAGACCGAAGATGGCAGGGAGCATTTAATTAAAGCGGTGTCCAGCATTACTCAGGCTGTCCAGATGTCAGGCAGATAAATGAGAGTGGATTTCTCAAACTCTGTTCTTCAGAACTTCTCATTAATATGGCGGGTGATTACAGCTGGCTTTCAGTGAGCGCACCCAGACACTAATTACACCACACGCCCCACCACCACAGATAAACGAGCACATCTTATAAACAAGCATAAGCATTCAATGACTTACTATGGGCTTATTCAACCACAAATGTAATCATTTCTTTACTACAATTCACACCAGATTTTTCCAAGTCTTGCTACAATTTCAACTCAGACCAACTAATTGTAAAGAGTTTCATTTCATCATAGGGATTTACAAATATTTTGACTACTTTTTATTTAAGCAGGAAAAGTCTCAGATTTTTAGGAATTGGAAACTTGTATTGGGAGTTTTCACTATACATTCAGCAGAACACCACACTTTGACTTTAAATGAAACAACAGCCACACAAAATATAGGTGGCTAGTGAAACTGATCTGACATTGTTAACTGTAAAACTGTAGTTAAATCGTTAAACTGCAGCTATAACATTTAGTAGAGCAGAAACATTTATAGTCATAGAGTTTCCAACTGGTGATTAAAGAAGTCTGTCAACATGTAAAAAGCAATTTAAGGTAGTTCTGTGCATCCAATTTTGCACAATTTGTATTCATTGTTTTGGCCTTAATGATCATAAATCTATATAATTGAGAATAAACTATTAACATGTTGATTATGCTAATTAGCAAATGTCTGAAGCCCTTAGCAGTGTATTTTTGTTGTGACAGCGCTAATGTAGCCGTGGTAGTAGATTTGCTAGAACAGTGGTTGCTAACCTTTTTCCCTCACAAAACAGCTCACACACACGTGCAAATCAACCTTTTGCACTCTCAAAATTTGAGACTGTTTGTGCTCATGGGTGATGGTAATATAACCCCATATTTTTCTACCTCAACACTGATCCGCTCCCGTGTCCCCCTTGTGAACTCTTATGCTGGAGTGACCCCAGGTTTGGAACTTCTGTGCTAGAATACCTGTTGCTCAGGTTACCGAACACAATAGCACCGAGCAGTGATAACTCCATGCAGACCACCACAGTGCAGTGAAGCTCTACCCTCTCAGTCTGATCTAATGTAACATTTTACTGATTCCTTGAAGATGTAAACACAAATATCTCAGGTTGAGATAAACTAGTCACTATTTAGACGATACAAGATTGTGCAGCTCAAAAAGCACTAGTGCTACCTGCTTACATTAGCATGTTCAGATTCTGACAGTCAGATAGACAAAACCAAGTTTTGTTTATTTAATAAAGGTGTTGAAATACAAATAAAACAGTAAAAATATATGTTCACTTATTAGGACATTGTTTTTTTTAGAAACATTAGTAAAGTGGACATTTGTTGTTAGATCAGTATGTTATGATAAAAACGTAAAAACAGCTTGTGTAAGCTGCTTTAAAATGAAATTTGAATGCAGTGTAAGGATTTGAATTATTACTAAAATAATTGTGATAATTTTCGCTTAATTGAGAAGCTCTACTTTAAGCTGCAGACTCGACCTCATTTGTGGTTTAGTCAGTAGCAAGGAACGGGTTCAAAGCATGGTTTTTGTATCCCTTCCCCTCAAGTGTATAATTCCTTCCCTAATCTGCATTTTTATTGATAAAACAAGAATGGGAAAGGCTGAATTTATTTGTTGGAGTCCAATTAAATTTTTTCAGATTTTATCCTTCTTAACCCTGAATGGAAGTAATATTTGTTGTGGACATTTGAAAATGTAAGTATTAGAAAGATTTGACATTAAGTTATGGAAGTTCAATTGTTTTTTCTACTAATACAATCAATTTATCATCTTTTCAAGTTGTCATAACTTCAATCTGTTTTACAACAGATCAAGACAGGGAACTGTAGGATTTCTTTTATTTGAGCAACATCACCAGTGGATCCCCGTAGCCTTCGGAGAAGCTTTTGAATGAACAAATCAGCAGTTTGTGAGTGTGAGTTTTATTCAGACAAAGACTTCTGGTAACACAGAATTTCAGTCTCCTTATATACTCTCAAAAGGGAGTCACAAAAACTGGTCACAAAAGCATAGTCAGAGTTTAAACCCCCCAAACCCCCTAGAGCAAATGGCGTGCAGGAGAATTCCAAGGGAAGATGGACTGTGACAGCTGCGGTAATAAAAACACAGGATGTTCTAGTCACACACAAGCACAAAGAGAGTCTCACAAGAATACAGAGTAATTAGTATAATATGAGAATTCCTTATTATTCTTACAGGAACAAAAGTCAGTTTTAATAGATTTATCCATCATTAGAAGAATTGTTTTGCTAGATGACATCAGCATTCTTTGTTGTTGAGCAAGCAAGGTGAATTCAGGCAGTGTGGGGGTAATGAAGTTAGCATTTAACACAGAGTGAGACAGTGGAAGAAAAGCTAAATCTGATTCCAGTAAGGACCACTTTTGAGCTCAGGTCTCTGCATAGCTGGCCACAATTATAACAGCTATAGAAAAAGAAAAGTTTTTTTTTTGAGATCTAAAACATTCAGGGTGTTTGTATTCTTCTTTTACCTTTTCTTTGTCAAAAGGTCAGTGGCTTTTAATTAGTCACTTAATGACTCCTGTCAAAAGCTAAAACATCAAATCAAATGTAAAATAAATGTCAAATAGAACAATAGATTAGTGTTATTATCTCAATTGTTGCCTTGAAAAAACTCCCATGAGCTAAAGGCACCCACTAGACAACACAAAATGTATTGCTTTTATCATTTTGATTAGTTTGTCAAAAAAATATATACGGTAAACTTCGAATCAAGCTGGCTTTAATCCTTTTATCTTTCAAAATACATTTAGACTAGGCAATTTACACAATGGCAAACATTTGAGGAACATGTTTGCAAGCTTGAGTGCAATCACAAAAATATATTTTTGTACAAAGCCAGTTAAAAGTGTTTTTTTAAGACAACTTCAATTTCCTGGTACAATGACAGTAGATGGAGCAGGTACACCTCCCAAACAGCCTGATGTCATCAGTTTATATGAGGAAAACTGCAGATTTAAACTTCCCAGATAGAAAAAAATTAATAAATAAAATAAAATAAAAAGTTTATCCAACGGTATAGGAATCAAACATTAGGTCCATCAAACATTGCTGTTACATAACTAACAGTATACAATAATATTTGTCAGCCTAGAATTACCTTGTCTTCAATGGAACCAAAAAGAAAAAAAAATCTGTTAACCCCTGCTGGCCTCTCTAGTCCCACTTCCAACAGCAACCCACTTTTCAAACGAGGTCTTCCATGCAGGCAGTATCCAGACTTAGCTCTGCCTGGATTCAGTGGGAAACCGTTCTTGGGTTATTTATTCAGTTATTTTTGGAACCTGTCACTACTTCGAGGGGCAGACACCTCTAACAGGAGTAAAGCTGAAGATGCTGTATGGCATGTTTTACAAGTTCAAGAGTTTCATAAGAAACATGGAAGAGGAATCTTGTGCCACATCAAGCATTAAAAGACATTTGCTACTATATTAATATTTTAGATCTTCCGACAGATGAATTTAGCTTCTGCTTGTTAAATATTTCTCTTGTTTAAATGTACTTTCAGATGGAACAGAATGGTTAGATGAAAATCTGGCATTGCTTTCAGATTTGCTGGAACACCTGCAGTGACTCTCCAGAGGCTTGCATTCATGAGGCTGATTTTATACTGAAAAGAAGTATAAACATTATTAGGGTTATAGAAACTAAATAAACAGTCACAATCATATCCACCACATAGTTCTTAATTCTCACACATTCAGCATATAACACATGCATTGTGGCGTTTTCATACACTCAAATATCTTATTTGCTGAGTAACTAGAATTCAAAGTCATTAAATAAACAACATCCTAGTTGTAGAATAGTGTTTTTTTCTGATTTAGGGTGTTGTGCGCGTGTGTTTGTGTTTTGCTTTTCAACAGTATACAGATGTTTAATTTTAGTAAGTATAATTAGGTATACAGATGTATAATTTTTTATAATCAATATTTTTCCGAAATATATGGATATTTTACATTAATAACTATATTAAGGGAAATATTACTTATTTCTAAACCAAATATTGTTACGTATGGTCACAGAAGGAGACAATAATGTTGATTGTTTAATGTTTATTTTGTGAACAGAGTCATTGTCATTCATCTTATGAAATTTTTTTCTAGCCCTGATGGCAGATGAAGGAACTTGATTATGTTTTTTTATTTTGAAGAAGAAGAAAAAGAACTGAAAAGTTTCAGCGATATGAAGCTTAAGGAGGAGACCCTTGCCTTCCAGTTCATATTTGAAATATTTTAAAAACGTTTGGGGTAAGGTATCTATTTTAATATCAATAAATATAAATTATTTACACACAATATTACCATTAGAAATGTAAAAAAGAAAATTTTGCATACATTGAATCAAAAATCTATTATAAAATGAAAACAACTTTTTCTTTCATGTACAGTTTATGTAAACTTATTACTAAGCTTGAACGCAATCCCTGATGATGTTGCTTACGTAAACATTTTAGCAAAGATCTGCATACATGCACTGCAAACATCTGACTGTATAATTTGGAATGAAATACTGCATATATTACAGAAACATGAGTTTAAGTGACATGGCTACTGTAATTAATACAGGATCTGAAGAGTCTAAACACAGGAAAGTCTCAGGTAAAGTATAAAAAAAGACCTTAAAGTTGGTTATTTACTTCATATGATCAGGAAATTATCTAGAACACGCCTATAGGGAATCTCTGAATGTTAGTTTTATACTTGACCCAAGGTGTACTCAGAGCAAAAAATCCTTTGCCACTCAATATTTACTGACTGTTCATATGAGAAGACACAACATCCATTAAATGTAGTTTCATTAAACGAGAACAAAAGACGAATATTATTACCTACCTAGCCGTTCCATTTCAAATTGTTATAAAGCAACTGATCCTGAGCTTGAAGCAATCCAGCACCTGTAGATAGATGCACCATGAACAGCATCTCCTCTCCCAAGCAGAGCTGGCCATCATTAAAGCACGATTTATTAGCTCTGCTCACAAAAGTCAAATCCAGCAAACATGTCCTGTCACAAGTGCTTGTGCCATTCTTCACATCCGCCCATGGCCTCTGGAAGAGCAGATAAACAGCTCATCATCACAACCAGCCTTCTCCTTCATCTCCCAGGTCAAAGAGCTTATTACCTCACAGAGAGCTTTATAAATAACAGTGCTTCAGAAGAAACAAATAAAGAAAGAAATACTGAGGCGGAATGTGGATGCTTCTCTCAGATCAGTACTGATTGGATTTTCTGCCAACGACCTTACACAACATTACTCAAAGCAAAGGCAAAGCAACAAAGACAGTGAAAGGGGTTTAGGGCCAGCAGTAAATATATACAATTAAAGAGTTTTTTTAAGATAAAAAATATCTTTACTTGAATGACAGGCATTTAATAAGTATATAGTAAACAAATAAACAAGTATTAAAAACATAACCCATACATTTTATTAAGAGGATGCTCACTGAGATAACTTTGCGCTTGAGCCTCACCAACACTGTAACCTCATTAGCTAAAGGACAGCTAGATGAGAAGTGTTTCATTTGGTGAGTAAAAAGGAAGCCTGTCTGTGTGTGTGCGGGTACGTGTGAAAACACACTCAATTAGAACTAAACAGATGACGCTCACTCACTCGTTGTGAGTCTGCTTGAGTGAATCGAAGCAGCTAACTCAAAAGTGTAAAAACACACACATTCCACATCAAGGTTTACATTTGTTCGAATCTAACTGTACAGGACATATTCAATTAACTATCACCAGAACAAGGAATCCACATCTAACCTGTTTCAAAAATTAGAAATAGCGTCAACACAAAAAGGTTACCAATAAATGAGGAAAATTAAGAATTTGGATGTTTGGATGTTTTTTGTTTTGTTTTGCAAGCTAAATATTGAATACGTTTTAAATGACACCTATTATGAAAAATTAAACTTCGCAATATGTTTGACAAATATGTACATAAAAAATAGGCAAGGCAAATTTGTATAATTATAATAATATTATAAATATTTGTATAGAGTATTTTCGTACTTATTGGCAACTCAAAATTCTTTACAGAAGAAAACAGACCATAGATGAAACGGACAAAAAAACTGATTATAGATAAAATCAAGGGATAAGACATTAAAGCAATTAAAATTAATAGCATAAAAAAACTGTTCAGGACAGCAGAGCTCAGTCAGTAAATACGTTTAAATAATTGTGTTTTTAGTCTAGATTTAAGAGACTAAAGTTTAACTCATCTAATCTCTCCTAGAAGCTGGTTCTAGCTGCGGGCAGCATAGTAACTGAAAGCAGACTCTCGCTATTTAAAGTGAGTCGTGGTAGTTTTAAATAGTAACTGGTTTGAACCTAATGATCTAAGAGCTCTCTTTGGTTTGTATACAGTAAGCATATCTGTGATATATTTTGGTTCTGAGCTGTTTTGTGGTGTATAGTTGAGCAGCAGCACTTTAAACTTTATTTTGAATGTCACCGGCAGCCAGTGTAAAGACCTGAGGACTGGCAATATGTGCTCCGACTTTCTAGGTCTGGTCAAAATCCGGGCAGCCGCATTCTGCAGAAGCTCAGGCTGCCTGGTGATCTTTTTTGGGAGACCAATTACAATAATCCAGGAGGCTGGTGATAAAAGCATGGACTAATTTCTCTAGATCCTGACTGGAGACAAAGCATCTAATCCTTGCAATGTTTCTGAGATGAAAATAAGCAGATTTAGTTATTGCTTTTATGTGACTGGTGAAGCTCAGATCAGAGTCCAGAATCAGCTTGAGATACCTCACCTGATCTTTAGTTGTAAAACCCTCAGAGCTCAGGTAAACTTTAAACTTGCGAACCTCAGATTTATTCCTAAAAACAATGACTTCAGTTTTCTCTTTATTTAACTGAAGTAAGTTTGTGTCCATCCAGCTTTTAATCTCATCAAGGCATTTACAGAGAGAGTTTACGGGGATGAAGTCATTTGGGTAAAGGGCTAAGAAGATATGATACAGTTACACGTACAATACACTCATGTTAAAGTGGCTTGAATTAATCAGGTTGGTTTTTTTTATATGTAAAAGTAAAATGTGCCTTTATAAATGGTAAAATAAGTGGAAAACATGTTAAAACAACCATTTGGTATGTTTATTTCTAAATAAGTTAAACACTATCATAAAATCCATATTTGTTAGGGTTTCAAAAAATAAGCTCAGAGGAAACAAATATCACTTCGTGCTTTTTAAAAACATATTTCTATACAGTGTCAGTGAATGCAGATGATTTTTGTTGTGTAAGAGGATAATTGCATCCATTATCCTCATGAAGCAAGAAATTTGAATAAATAATATGTGATGCACTACTGCTACCATTCAGGTGAGGAACACAAAATTAGACTTAAAAAAGAAATAATTAAAATGTCTGATTTGTTTTAATTTAATTGTTATTATTTTATGTTATTCTGAACTGAAACTTTATATGGAAATTATTGAGATCCATCAGAGAGATATAACATGTTAAACTGCCCTAAAAGGTACCCTTTCATAGCAATACATCTCAGTCAGGTTGATATTTTTTTACTCTGTCTTAAAAGATCCTATAAATATATAAACTAATATCAACATTAAGTTGTGGTAGTATTCTTGGTGGCATTTTAAAACTTCTCATTCTGTCTAGATTATACATTTCTCTTAAGCATATTTTCAACAGCTCATTATCACCCTCTGCTGGTGTGGCAGAAAATAAACTTTTTGATAAAATCTTTCTAGTTTAGAAATAAATGCTTATTTTCAACATTGCAGGTGGTTAGGTGGGCCTTCATATTAGCTTGGCATGAAGCAAAGCTGTAAAATTAACATATTGTTCAATCTGTTCCACATCTTAACAACAGTTGACTATATTGGCTTTTAAAAGTTAACTCATACTTAATTTCTTAAATCAATAAAAGCAAAATAAAAACCTTGAGTATATTACTTAACTTTGTCTGCTATATGAAAATACATATTTAGAAATTTTACTCACAAAAAAAACCTCACAACTTTACTCTAATTACAAACGTCAACACCAATCTACCAATTGTATACGCATCATTTATTTTCTCCTTTTTTTCTCTTTTTTGTTGCATAACCAGTTATGTTTTATTGACTGTGCAGGTTACTCAGCTGGAAAGGTTCAGTTCAATTCATTTTCATTTAAGGTAGCTCTTGTTCAACCTGTTTTTTGAGAGTAGAAAGATTACTGTATATCTTAGCTTGATGTACTCATATATTCAAGAAAACATGCGAATTTCAAGGCTGCACAAATTGTAAAATTTTGAATTTTTTTTATATAAAATTTCGAAATCTTACAACAGTCACTGACTTTTTCACCTCTGATCATAGTGCACTCTTCTTGATCAAGCTTTTACTGTATGTGCTTTCACCAGCTTTGCTTTATTTTCTGTCATTCAAACAAAATTGTTAATTGAGTCTGGCAGAAACTATTGAAATGCTGAAGGAATGTGAAGAGCTGGAAGAAACAAAACCCCTGCAGGGGCCTGAACAATCTGTGTATGGTATGAATGAGAAAGAGGATTAGGTAACCTGCACAGCCAGACATAGGTCATTCCAGCAGCAGTGATTCATCCAGATAAAGACCTCCTCACAGACCATCATCAATTTGTTTTGATAAAACCTATTATGTTCTCTCACCCATTGTGATTTAAATTATACAGATGTGGCACAGGTCTATCTTCAAACACATGGGAGTTAAAAGTGATGTTCTCGCCAATCTGCTACTTGGGATAAAAAAAATGCAGAGGAAGCCAAGACCCTTATAGATCCAGATCTTCACTTGTACATCCTCATACAATGCAATTTAATCAGAGGCAGTATATTAATAAAACAGTACCTTTATTTCTTAGGTGAATATGCTTGTAGTTTTATTAGTAGCTATGAGGAAAAATGCATAAAAGACTAGCACAAGATGAGGAAAAATACTTTAACTGGATTAATTTGCTGTTATTGCTTCATGACCAAAATTCATTTTTAATTGGTGTTTTGAAGAAACTTTGAAAGGGATAATTGCCCACAAATACAACTTTTTGGCTTTTTAATGTCAAAACACAAGTCACGTGTCTCTAGAATTATCTTTAAGCGTTTTCCATGGAAAACAGGGTTTGTGTTTACATTTATTTCTCTTGCAGTTAACTCAATAAGGTTATTTCTCTCTTTATGTCACCAAACCTGCATTTATTTGGTCAACATTGGAATGAAAACAACAATTTCACTTACAAGCCAAAATCCAAGCGATCAAATTCAAGTCAGGTTGTTTGAAGCAGACCATCTATTAACACACAAAACAGAACATGAAGAGAATTTGCAGAGACTGAAGCATTGTAAATCAATAACAGTGGTTTTCAAGGTTGCTCTTTAAGTTTTTATGGTTCAGATTGACATTTCCTGAATGCTTATTGTTTTCAAGTGTTCTAGTATGAACTCACTCGGCACAATACATTGGTCTTCAGCAGAGGTGGCTTGTACCTAATTACATTTACTTAGTTACATTTACTTAGGTATTTTTTAAGGTTACTGGTACTTTTTTAGTTCTTTTATAAATGTGTACATTTACTTTTACTCAAGCACATTTTTAGCTAAGTATCTGTACTCTTACTTAGTTACATTTGTGTTTCAAATGTGTTTCACTGTTACTAAAGCTGTGCAAAAAATAAATATTGTTAAAAATAGCTTGTGGCAAAAATAATTTAGAAAGTCCCGCAAAATGTTTGAGAAGCTGATGTGAGGGAGTTTGCCAGCTACCTGCATCAATGGTGGCAGATCACTGTGTCATGTTCAAAGTAAAAAGAAGGATCTTTGTGCACACAAAGTGATTGATAACAATATTCATGAGGTGGCAATGTCAAAGGTGCCCGTCATGATAACGTGACTTTACAGATTAGTTCATGCATGTTTGAGTAATCCTTTATTCGTTTTTTCTGAGCTCATGCCCCCTTTTTTCCTTATCAACGCACATGCCGAAACCCCTGACCAATCATGTGAATGTCTAGTACAGCCCCTCTCTACCATGAACAGCAAATGCGCTTTGACTCAGAAGTGTGATAGCAGCAGACCGGTGCTGGACAAACAATGCCAGAAAAGTGCGTTTTCGGATGTACGGAGCATAAGCTTTTGTTTAGATTACCAAAGAATGAGTTTATTCATCAGATATGGCTCAATTTTGTGTCTGCCATCAGAGAAAACTTGGAATCGTGTGGAACACACACTACAGGGATGTTATTAATGTTGCACGCTATTTTGCAAAGTTCGCAACCAGATCTTGTATTGGCATTTTACACAAGTATATCTATAACAAAATAAATCATTCATAAAACAGTACATCTACATTAGAAGTCATTCAGTTTAAGAGTAAACTGATTTACCTGTAAACACGCTGCTGAGGATATTGGATTCCATAATGCTTCAGTAGCCACAATGTGCACATACATTGCAATGCCATTATTGTGTACAAACTGTTTACACATAACTTTTCCAACTGAACTACATTCAAGTGAATGTGTTGCCTAGTGTAAGGTTGGCAAAGCTAATTTAGTTAATTTAACCAATCACGAGCCTTTAAAAATAATGTCACATATTATTGCAACACATATATTTGAGTATATGTATATATATATATATATATATATATATATATATATATATATATATATATATATATATATATCCATTTCGGCGTCGCCACAGCGGAATGAACTGCTAACTATTCCGGGATATTTTTTACGCAGCGAATACCCTTCCAGCCGCAACCCATTGTTGGGAAACATTCACGCACACACATTCACTCTTTAACACTATGGGCAATCTTTCTTACTCAATTCACTTATAGCGCATGTCTTTGGGCTTGTGGGGGAAACTGGATCACCCGGAGAAAACCCACACGATCACGGGGAGAACATGCAAACTCCACACAGAAATGCCAAATAACCCAGGCGAGGCTCGAACCAGCGACCTTCTTGCTGTGAGACGACCGTGCTACCCACTGTACCCCTGTGACGCTCTATTTAAGTTTATTTATTTATAAAATATTTTTATACATATATACAATCAGTCTTGACTGATTCAAGCTGTTGAGAACTGGTCATTGGAATTAGAAAATCGAATTATAATTACCACCCAAACAGAAAATTTTTTATGACATAGAAGATGTCAGAACCAGAGGTGGTTAGTAACTAGTTACATTTACTTGAGGATGTTTTAGGGTAATTAGTGCTTTTGACCACTTTTACTCAGATATATTTTTGTGAAATATTTGTACTTGGTTATAATTGTCTTTTCACAGTAAGATACATATTTTTATATTTTGATAGCAATTTTTGAAACGTCAGCAAGTCCTGTGAGACTACACCCCGCTTATGTCAGATCTCTTGTGGCCTCACATTCAAAGTTAATCGACTCTCAAAAATGCTAAGTAAAGCAGTTTCATGATTTAATGCTTGCTTGGTGCACCCAAAGTGATGGAGATCAAGGCATTCATGAACTCCAGCTCGGACCTTGAAAACATGTTATTATATCAGTTTTAACATCACCATGGTTACTGTGCGTGCTTTGGTTGTGGTGTTTAAATGTAATCTGTCGATACTTTCCCATATGCTCGCTTGTGAGCACTAAACATGAGTGCACAACTAGATATAAATACAAAAGCTCCAGAAAGTTATTTTTAAATACAAAAATAACATTCTTTTCATAAAAGTTTTTAAAATTCCTATTTTATATTACTTAACAGTTAGCAGCAAGTACATGCCTTGAACAGATAAACAACATTTATTGATGGAGAATCTTTGTATGTGCCCATCAACTAAGATTTAATTATCATTAAAACCTAGAATGTTATTTCAAAAAAGCAAAACAAAGTTATATTTGAGAAGAGATAACTACATGCTCTTCTAGTAGATTGACAATAAGTTCTTTTTTTTTTGCTTTGTATATGGTGTGAAGAGTTGAACTAGTTGCTCAGCCATTTTTTTTTGGTACGCTATAGCTGTTGATTTTAGTTATTTATGCTGAAAATAGTGGATGAGCATGGAAAGGTCTATTTATTTTTATATGAGGTCTATGAAATTTCTTATTTGTATGTTTCCAAAAAGCGAATACTTTTTCAGAAAAACGGCTTGTTGATAAAAAAAAGTAGGAAAACAGCACCAAGCAGCATCTGATTGCTCAACTTTAGATAACAACCAACTCGTCCAAGCTGCCTCTGTAATACGTCCTTCAAAACTTTAAAAACATCATAGATTAATGTGTTTTTTTAAGGAAAAGGTGTTCATTTCTAAGAGTTTTGTTGCTTTGCTTTTTTAATTTAGCAGAGCGAAACAAACACATCCTAAAAGGAACTGCAACATAACAACAAATTTGGACAAACTTTGTCAAGCAATATAATGGCCTTGAACACATTCTGCCTAGATTGTTTAGTTATGTGTGAAAACGCCTAATGTTCAGATCAGAATTAACTAGTATCTAATTAAATGAGCTACTTTTGTTACTCAGTAGTAGATTTTCAGAGACTCTACCCATCTCTGATCAGAACATGATCCAAACCTCCTGCATGATCGGTCTTGCACTTTCACTTTTAAATCATTCATTCATCTTCATGTCGGCTTTCTTCCCTTTCGGGGTCGCCGCATCGGAATGAACCACCAACTCTCTGGCATATGTTTTACGCGGCAGATGCCCTTCCAGCCACAAGCCATCGCTGGGAACTTTTAAATCCTTTCCATTTTATTCTTGAAACAAGTATATTTTATTCACATTTAATTGAGCATGTGTCCCTCTCTTATGTTGTTGACAAGTCTTAGAATAAAAATAAATAAATAAATAAACAGAACCGCGATATAAAAAGAATTTATAACAGTATATATTACCAAATGTAATAAAAAAATCAATTAACATAGCTAGTGTTTCAGCAAGGGAACTTTTTCAGGCATACATAACGTATAATGCAATATGGGTGCTTACCCCTGAAACAAGCTTTAAACTCCATGAAAAAAAAGCATTGTTTAAATGCAAAGCAACCTCTTTTAGCTGATCTAAATAATGGAACTTCAAGCGACAAGTCAATACTAATATGTGCACTCTACACAGAGTAAGGTAAGTGTAGGGGTTTGTTAGTTTTTTTTACCAAACACTGGACATCAGAGGGTAAAGATGTGAAAGAGTTTCTCTCCTTCATATCATCATTAATCTGTGTTCTGGCCTCAAGCAGCTAAACTAGCTGACAGAAAACAAGATGTGCTTCTGTTGCAGACATCGATGAAGCCCTCTGGGGTTGATTGTAAAGGCCATGTACACTGCTATTCTATGAACAAATCAGTGCAAAAACCTGAATAAAGGGACAGAAGTAATCAATATAAATAGTGTAATGTATATCAATTTATAAAATCCCCATAGAACAGGTACTGATGTAAAACAATTAAACAACTAATTAAACTAAATTAATGTCTCTTAATATTTATTAACACTTGTAGTACTGTTGGAGAGGGAAAAAGTAAGCAAATTAAAGTTGTCACACATAATTTTACCAGTAAGAGTCATTGATCAGCCAATAGTTATATGGGAAATTTCATAGGATTGTCTAACATTAAACTCTGCAATAAAGATGCCGGAAATTGATGTGTGTTAATTAATTGAATTTCTTAAATATACCTCAAACTAACATCTGATATTTCTACAGTACACCATAACTTTTGTTAATGTATTTTTTATGAAATATGTCAGCAGTTAGCTTTTTATGATTCAAATCAGTGAACCATGGTTGCACTGACAAAAATACTCCTGATGCCTTGAACGAAGAGCAGGAAAAAACAGAGGCAGACTTCAGTCCCATATTCTTCATTAGTTATAAATGCAACAGAAAGAGACAACACTTAGAATGAAGAGTGCCTTATTGTGGCCAGAGGTTCAAATAAACAAAAGATTCCTCTTTTGAGCATGATCAGAATTCCTGTTTCCTCCAAGTTGTTTTCCAAATAAATACAAAGACAGCAACTAAAGTGTTTTATTATTTTATTGTTATCAATATTATTATCATCATTGTCATCGTTATTATTCAAGTTTAGATGTAACAGACATCTTTCCCATCTTAATCTTTGCATGTAAAAACCTAGAGCAGAACAAATAAAAGAACAAAAAAACTGTTAAGGTGGCAACTGAAAAAGTAACCTAAACTCCTCATCTATGCACTTTAAATATAAGAGTAAAAACAATAAATTTCTACAAATAATGGTTAAAACATTTACATATCGATGCCCTTCGTTGTGACCGTGGCCACTCTCGATTACTTCTTGTGTTTCAATATTGCTCAAACCTTCAACCATCGGCCAGATCTCGTTCATCTCTTATAAAGCAGTACCTGTACTAAGCATGCTAATAACTTTCATCATTCGTCTTTTGTAATGGAGTAACTGAGTGCAAGCATTTACATTTCAAACTAAAAAGAAAACTAAATATAAAAATGAAACAAATCGTATGTTATTCAATACCCATCTGTATAAAAGCAGGAGTTTATAAGTGTCGGAGTCAAGAGGCATTTGCAGTTAAGCTGCGTCGTAAGGCAAGTTTCAGAGCAAGGATTCTCAGAGACTTGATCCGCTCCTCTTTTTCCCAGTTCATATAAATAATGCCTGGATGAACTCCGACTAGGACACTAACTGAAGCCATGACCATGAAAAGTAGAAGAGAATCAAGACAGTTCAGCCAATAAAAAAAATCTTTCATTAAATTATTATGATTCCTATGCAGTCCGTCGTTGATTTATTTTATGTTTCTCCACAGAATCAGTAAAGCAAGGAACTCTCACTGAACCAGACCATGTAGCTCAACTTTAACTTAATAACATGTACAAAGGCTGTTTTGAGTAGTCAAATAAGCACCTCTGCACAGATATATATATAAAACAAATTGTGCAAGCTTAGAGGTATCCAGGAAAGGCTCCTCTGAAAAATCCCTTGCTTGTGGATTTCATTGATGTAATGGCTAGACAAAAAGCCCATATTTGAGGTCTGGAGAAGTTAAATATTAATATCCATAGACGTATCCATAAGTTCGCATCTGCTTTTAAACATTTACTGCTATTTTAATTACTTGCTTTTGCTAAAAAATAGTAATACACACATTTCATCTATTGCTGTTGAGTTAAAACAAACTGTTCACGGACAGAACAATCTTTTATGTTATTAAAAAATCATCAGCGTAAGTGCTTCTTTCTACCATTGACTGAATAAAACTAAGGACATGGTGTCTTTGACAGCATCTGGGGATTGTAAAGTAGTTTTTTAAGGTTCATTTTTAAAGATGTAAAAATACCAGATAATTAAGAATGGGGAAAAAAATAGAAAAAAAAAATATATTTTGATATATATATATCTCAAGTGTGTTTCATGATGGTTATATAAAAAGTAATTAGCCCTGCGGCTCTCCGTGACTCATTTGGAGTTGTTCTACAGCAAAGATTCAACTTGCAGTTTACTATGCACACAGAAATACTATTCTTCTGTCTCTTGCGCAGAAATTTTAAGTATAGTAAATATGACATTTAGTGTACTCATGTGGAAAAGCATACTTGGATTTGAAATAGAACAAATTTTAAGAAATATGGAAAACATGACCGAGTTAAGGTGCTGAGGTTTCTCTTACAAATTGCGGGAAAAATTTAAATATATTACTTGTTGAAACGGAAAATGAAAAAGTGTGCATTGTTTTTTTACGTTAACGAGGGCAGGAATCATTTGGAGATGCTGGCAGCAGCAACTGCAGGTAAACAAAACAAAAGCTACAAAGGAGGGTTGTTGTGCCAGGTAAGCAAAGAAAAAAAGCTGATTCAATACAATTCAAGGTTCAATTGTTCAAGACATGGACTGATTTTGGAGCTTTAAAAATGAGACACAAGGGCCTCAATGATGAACGCATCTGAACCTAGAACAACATTAATCTATTAATGAAAGATTTTTTGGCTGAGCCATACTTTCAAACTCAAAACAGTTATTTGAAAACAAACATTCAATCACTTTTCTTAAAACATAGACATTGAGTGTTCTTGAATTGAACAGTATGGATGACATTTTCATACCTCACATGATCAAAACTGAAAATAAAGCACAGCGGGAGAAATAACTACTGTATATAAATAAAAATGATCTGCCTCTTTGAGACAACTGCCATCCAAAGGCACCAGAGACACCTGCAGCAATCAAGGGTTATTAAAGGTACACTCAATAAAATTGTTCATAAAAGGTGTTTTCAACTGCTCTTCAAGACAAAGGTAAAACAGTTGCAATACAGACCGGCAGCGAGTTATTGATTTAATATTACAGAAATCCTATCCAGATAAGCTTATTCCCTTGAACAAAGAGAAGGAGAAAACAGAGGAAGACTTCAGTCCCATATTCTTCATTAGTTATAAATGCAACAGAAAGAGACAACACTTGGAATGAAGAGTGCCCTTTTGTGGCCAGAGGTTCAAATAAAACATGTCCGATAAAAAATTCCACCTTTGGAGGAAATGAAATGTTATCGTCTAACCCTTTTCGAAAGAAACACAGAGTCCGTGTGTTACTTCACTACGTCAGTTGCTACATTTGTAAATGTAAACGCTTGTCAGAGCCGGAGTCCTGTCGGGCCCTCATAAAGATGCAGTTCTATGTTGCATAACAAGATCTGATGTAGAAAACACTTTTTACAATCAGGCACTGATTATCTCTTTTCACTATCAACAACCTAGAAAAAATAGTTTATCGTTCCTTCCTAGATATCTAGGGTAAGAAGAATTGCATCGCAGCAACTAAGGCAGCAGCGTCGAAGATTGGATGAGTTTCTGCGACTTGACAAAGAAACAAACCTTATGAGCAACTGACATTTATTATAATGCGAACAAAAAACTAACAAAATAATGTTGGTTATTCAGCCAAACATGTTCCCTGAGGATGCTGGATGTTTGTTTAGAGGATGGCAGTCATTTATGTTGTTTCCATAGTGACAGAAAACACCAAGCCACAAGTGCGGAAACAAATCCTCATCTTCATCAGGACTAGAACTTTCCAGACACCTCTGAACTCTCACAGCGGGCAGAGTTGTGATGTACCTTGCCTTGTCGCAATCGAATAAAGAAAATGAATCTCCATGTAAAAGCTACAAGTACCGATGTCAATTTTCAAAACATAAAATAATCTTCTTAAAACGTTTCTTGCAATGGCAGCTTAGGCACCATGATGCATCTTGGCACATTTCAAGCAAAAGTTTCCAGGCAGGTCACCGTGCTGGGTGATAAAGCTCAATGACTGGAGGGATCGGCATTGGGTTTAGCCTCAGGGGCGACCCGGTGTAGGCCACGCTGAATGTGTGTGGTAAAATCATACTTATCGGCGCAAGCATGCAGACAGATGCTGCACTGGAAAGGCCCACCCTCACCGTGGCAGCTCATGTGCAGGGCATATAGCACCTCGTCTAGAAAGATGATGCCGCAATGGGCACATTTGCTGGAGAGATCATCCTGAGTGGTCTGATCAACTCTCTCTGCTCTGAAAACTTGAGGTGACAAGTGCTCCTCTTCAGATTCATCCGGACGATCTGTTTCAGAGGCCACAGGCGATGCCTGCTTTTCATTAGTCATGATGGCACCATTGGATGAAGGGCTGGGTTTGGAATGCTTGATGGCTAGATCCAGAGGGGTGTCACTTTCGGGTGAAGTGGTGGGGAAATGTGGTGGCAAGCTGAAGGCAGGGTAAGGCACAAAACTTTGGCACGGATTGGGAATCCCTGCAACAGGACTCAAATAGTGTCCCGGGCTGCCAGGCACGGACATTTTGTACTTGGTCCAGAAACGGAGCCAGTCGGTTTCGCCCTGCAGGTCACTCTGAAGGAAGGGCAGGCTAAAAAGGGGGTACTGGTACTTCTCAATAGGGCTGCCAGGAGGGGAGTATGAAGACTGTTTAGATGGCCGCATGTACTTTTCAATAGGGCTCCCTCGTTCTGATCCACCCTTCCCATCTAGGACTTGCGGTCCAAGTCCATTTCCTTCACCCACTCCATCTTGAGGACTTTTTTGGTGTATATGCAAAGGTGGCATGCGCTTGTGAATCTCCAAGGTCTGGTTTAGCAGGAATGCATGGGTGGAGCGAGGACTGGGATGACCTTTTGGAGCTGAGGGATTGAAGGCCTGGGAATCAGGGCGTGATGGGGGTCCCTCGTCCTCTGTCCGTCTCTCAAGAGGGCTGCCGTTGAGTCTCTCTTCGCAGTTGACCCGTTGCTGCTTGGCACCCAGTGGCTCTGGGGGTCCAGGGTCTGGGTTCAAGCGCTTCCGTGTTCGGCGACGAATGATCTGTTCACCATTGTTCTGTTTGATGATGTTCAGTGGCCTTGGGGTCTGAAACAGAGACATGGCAAGGTTTGTTTGAGTGCTGCTATACAAAGGAAGTTCTTAACAGTAGCTCTACAAAGAACACAGTTTTAGTAAATTCATAGGGAAATAATCTGTTCAGTTTTTGGTTGAAGAGATGACTAATTAGTACCTAGATGCAAAACAACATAAAAAAGAGGTTATATGTTGAAAGGGATTATCATGAGGTCACTTTATGGGTCCAGGTATTCAAGTACAGTAACAGGGAAATGTTTAGGCAAGGGAAAAAAATGTTGCTCATGTCAGAAGATAAACAAAAGTCTCGTAATAAACTCAGAAATTTCATAAGAAAAGAGTAAGGGTGAAATCACCTAAGCTTGCTTCACAAACAAAAGTATATGCAGCAGCATCAACCAATCAGGAGCTTTCTCTGGAAAGGATATCAAATAGCATCCAAATCTAGCTGTCAAGGGAGAAAATTATCATTATAATTATCATTATATTTACATAGGGTAGGCAATAACAAAAATATAAAAAGAAAAATATTCTCATCGGCTTCCACAAATTAAGAATTTGACAAGAAACAGCTCTCAGGTATGACTTTTGAAAGATAAAATTAAATGAACACACTATGAGCAGCTTTTACTTCACAAATTTATTCTTTTTACCAAATATTGGTAAATACACTCCTTTCATTTGTGAATGTATGACTGTAGTGTTCAACTGACAAGTTAGAAGCAGACTGAAAAATTTAACTTTCTCTTCTAAATAACTCGACATCTTAAGTCTACCAGGTAGTTTTAGACAAAATATGTCTTCTGAAATTATTTCAATGAGCTAAGGGGTTATCTGCCCCAAAACAACCAGAAAAACCCATTTGAGTGTATATATATATATATATATATATATATATATATATATATATATATATATATATATATATATGAGCCTTTTCTCAAACTATAGCAGCACTAAACGTCCTTTTAGGTTTGAGGATTTACTAAAGTTTTCAAACTCTGGCAACTGACTTTTATGGTTTTGGACATTTGTGGCACCTTTTCTCAAACTATGGCAATCCTAACCAACATTTTTACATTTTGTTTAGCATTTAGTAAGACAAGATAACAAGACATGTGAAAAAACTATTTACATAGAACAGTAAATTAAAAAAATGTAAAGCCTAAAATTTCTATATAAAACGGCAATGAAAAATATGTGTGATTTAGGAAACCAAAGGAAATTCATGGATCTTGGCATTATATTGGCCTTTAATCATGAAATTAACAACAGCTATTTCTTTTTTTAATGGAGGGTCTTGTTAAGCGAATGTTTAATAATGTATGTGCATACGCCTGCACACATATTTCTCTCAATGTATGACTAAATTCCACCAATAGAACCAAAAGCATGTTTTTTCAATCAATAATTCCAAACATGCCTTTCTTCCCTCAATTTTTTTCATTAGATTCACACACAAACCCAAATGGGATCACCTGGTCTCCATGAGTTTACACACAAGCATGTTATACTCTGTGTAGCCCTGAAGCTAGCCCCAGTCTTTCACTACCTCAGAAAACCCTCTGATCTACCACAGCCTAATGATTCATCCCATTTGACAGGCCTTCCAGTAATTAATCTGGTACAGTTAACAATCCATCAGCAAATGCATATTAATAACTTCTACATTTCCACTAGATGAGCTCAAAAATCGAAATCTAGTACAGAGAGTTCTCAAACTCCAATAACTAAGGACTTGAAGCAGTAAAACACAATGGGTGGAGCTGTTATCAATTGCGCAAATTTAGGAGGAAAAATGCTTCAAGTAACTGTGTGTTCCCTATCGTTTCTCATCCTTAACGATAAAATGGAAAGTCCTGAGTTGGTAGAGATGAGAGATGTGCCTATTTGCTCTGGTGGCAGGGGAAAGAATGGAGCGCTTGTCTGAGAGTGAAAGATATGTTTTTTTTACTAGGCTCAGATTTTCAGAGGTGGAGGTTGCCTGGCTCATCTGGTGGACACAATCTTTCAATCTCAGCTGATGTTCGGATTGGCAAAGACTCACCTAGAGCCGCAGATAATTGGCAGAGGAACAATGCGAGCACCTTTAGACTGTGGAAGAGGGGCATCAAGGGAATCAATCACCAGCGGTCACCAGAGTTAAGATGGACAGTGAAGAAAAGTAACATCTGTCAAAGACTAGAAAGCATGACAGAAGAAAAGGATGCCTTGTCTGATATCTATCAATTTTCAAATAGGTATTGAAATACTAAAATATTTATATATTAAATTCACTCTTTTTAATGAATTTCTTTAAAACATAATTTAATGGTAGAAAATGGGGGTAAGTTTAATGTGATACGTTCATGAAATTTTTCACTAAGTCAACCAAACATTCTTTTGAAAATAACAGACATGAATTGGGTATGGGCCATAGGAGAGTGAGAAGTGACTGCTTAACTTGGAGCATGGGGGTTGACATGTGAGAGCTAGAATAGTATTGACAATCACTGGAGAGTGTTGTTTGCAACCATTAATTTTAAAGATGTACTTTATATTTTCTAAGAATGAGATAACCAATTAAAAATAGTTTTGAGTCACCAAAATTTTTTCTAAAAAAAAAAGTGAAATTTCGTTGCTACAAACAGGTTTCTAAAACAGCAAACTAAAAATAACAATCATAAAATGGAAACATAGCAATTCTACCACGTGTTTTTCTTAAAATACAATAATCACTCAAGCCTCAAGGATTTAGTCACCCTTAAAGTTTAGTTAATATGTTAAATACAAAATATATTTTCAATAGTGCAGGAACATGGTGGACACTGATCCCAGTGCTCTTCTAAACATGGTGTCTCAATAAACTACAACAAAAAAACATTAAATTTTTGGGTAAACTAAATATTAACTCTCTCTTCACTTTTATGTCTGGTCTGGAAGATCTGCATGAATGAAGACAGAGAGAAAGAGTGCCATCTACTGCTGGACCACATCAGACCCTCTGAGCTCACCTCACCTCTTTCTCAGGACATCATTAAGAATTAACCTCAACTACACATAATTACATAGTACAGTTTACAGGCAATTGTAAAGTCAGTAAAGTTTGCTATAATTAAAACATTGAATTCATATGAAACTAATATAACTAGTACAAATGAAAAAACCTAGCAATGTTTAGAGTCATATATGAAATTTTGAAGTAGTCCTCATTAAACTTAAAAGGGTCATGAACTGAGAAATCAAGTATTTGATTGACCTTCTCAGCTGGTGGAACAACAAAACAACATAGAACATTTAATTGTCTTTGTTTTTTAAAATTTTTAACTGCTTTTATGAGTGATGTTGGTTTCCCGAATAAGATGTGGAAAAACTGATTAACCAACACAATCTCATTAACTGCCATTATATGAGTATCGAACATTTTGAACAATATTATTGCCCCAGTCCTTCACTACACTCAGTACTTGCACAATGGTGCTAAGAGAAAGTACACAAAGTACCGGTGGAACAGATCTTCCGAGTTATCGGTTACATGGAAGCCGCGTAGTGAGGTGGCGATGCAATGTGGTGCACAGCTTAGCTAGCACCAAATGCACTGACACCTTGTGCCACAATCGCTGCAGTGAAACTATGCGACATGTGCACCGGATGGGAAAATACACAGTGTCTGTCTTGCGAAGTCAATGAAACAAATCAGCCAAAGGAAACAGATTACTAAGGGCTAATGCTAGCACTCACAGACTATAGAGTGAGTCATGGTTCAATCAAGGGGCAACCTTCTGCTTTCTTTCTTGATGCATAATAAGAAGTGACTTAACTGCAGTTTCTTGACCGGCCACTTGAGGTTGACTCCAGAAGTGAGCAGGTTTTCATTCACTCCAAGTTAAAACTGGTTTTCCCCTGGCTCAATTAAGTTCTTTTTTATTCACAATCATTAGTTTTGACCTTCATGAACACATTTTTTTCACATTCGTTTGTTTAAAATGGTCAACGGTTTCAAATCTATGAAGGAAACGTCCACCTCTAGTAACATTTAATTTTAATTAGAGAGAGCAGAGTAGGGAGTCAGTCAGATTGGATTATGTTAGTACACACCCAGATAACAAACAGACATTGAATCAATGTCAGAAAGCCTAGTCCAAAATGAGAGGATACTTAAAGATTATACTAAAGAAACTCTTCTCATAGATGACCATATACCTAGCAATCACACATACAGATATATTAAATATTCACAACATATGTTTTTTTAATGTTTTTCAGATCATTGAAAACAAGCTTTGAAGAGCAATAACAGTGTTACCGATAACAACTGAACAACTTATTATCACTCAACTGCATTAAAGATTGTTATTGTTAACAAAAATCAACATTCAATACAAAACTAAAAATTTGAATTTGTATATAAGCATTAGCAAGATCTCATTCTAAAAGACAAAGGGGGGGTTTGGGGGCAATGAACACTTGCATTGCGTCTTCAAGCAGGTATATTTAAAACCAAAATAAAAAGCACGAACACACAAATGCAACACTAAATGAAGAACAGAATGTTTAAGAAGATTATATATTAATTGTGATCTTCTACAAAGATATAAGATAGCCATAAGATAGTATAAGAAGCCACATCCTGGGACTGCATTGAGAAAAAGAGATCAATTCATCCTCCTCATCCTAGGGCTTGGGGACATTTTAAGATATTTAAAATTTAGTACCACAATTTAATACGTTTTTATTGGTTCTACAGACAGGTTGACCATATTTTGTTTGTAAATAAACAGAACATGAACAGGGTTCTTTGGATGCAATATAAAGCAAATTACCACAACCAACAATAAAAGATGAATATGTTGTGGTCTAAGACACTGCAAAATAAGGCTACACTAGTCTGCATTAAATAATCATATCACAGTTATGTCAGTTATTGTCTGCATATGACTGTACTTTGCATATGCATATAAAAAACGTAGAATTATTTTGCATAAATCTGTTTTAGATTGTGAGAGCATTTTGGGTAAAAATTTGCTCAGTATTGTGTCCATTTTGAATCAAGTAAAAAGTTATTCAGGCTTTCCTCAGTCTGAGATTAGAAGAGCGTTTTGAGTGTCTGGAGAAGAAGCATATAAATGTTATGAATTATCATTAGAGCCATCACACCTGTGACTTGCGTGAAACTCTTCTGAAGATGGTCTCAAAAGCCATTTGAAAGTAGTTTTTGATGGCTTTTCAAAAAAAAAAAAAAAAAAATACTTCAGAGGACTTTTCAGAGAGTGCAAAAGACATAAAATTCACCATGATGACAAAACCTGTAAAATGGAGACAGCCACGAGTTTTATATCGATCACTGACACACAGATGCACCACATGTCATATCTGAATATAGAAGATAAAATCCGAGCGACATTTATGATTGCAATACGTTCTGGCATGTGCAAGGAGACCAGAGCTCCATTTAGGGCTCTCAACAGTCTCCTTTTATGAGCTGCTATTATGAAATGGTTTCTGAAGAGCACATAAATGTTTTATATTGAGAAAATTTGAGTGGAAACGGACTACCGAGCTGACGTGAAGGACACAGTATCTGCTGAAACACACTCGATGGTGAAACAAAGAGTCTTGGATGTTGTCTAATAAACAAGAATCTGACCGAGGAAGATGAGTCAGCATCTTACAGAAAATAAAAGCAGAAACAGATTTGACTGAGCCTCTATTTGTATTTTATGCTCCGAGAGACGTCTCCGCTTCCTGTTTATGAGCTTGTATTGGAGTGTGACGCATACACAAGCTGATGGTCCACTGCAGATGGTGGCTATAGGGATAGTTTAACAAATCACTAGAATGCACTCATCATTTACCTTCCTTCCAAAACACTATTAGCCTCTTTCTTATGAAAACACTGAAGACAATATTTGGAAAATGTTAGGCATCACTGTGTTCTTGTAATAAACACAACACTTGTTGTTTGATGTGCTTTTAAAAATGCAAAACTACCAATATTCAAGTGACTGATAAGCTCTGTAAACATGTAGAAGTTTAAGGCACGTTTGACGTTGTCAATAAGGGAAATCAAGTGCCAATGAAAAAGAGACAGAGAGCTTTAGTCTGGAAATTAAGTAAAATGCTCACCAATGCTTCTGTGTCTGTAAAAATAATGTTGACATGACCCACAATGAAACACAATGTACAAAAAAGGACTCATACGTTCATGAACTGTTTTAGCTACTAGATTTGTTCAACACTAAAAACAATGAAACCATACTACATTTAAACACTCTTGTTGACCTATCAAAATCAAGCAATTCAACTATCCCATTAATATTATTCTAGTTGTAAATCATCACAATAGTGTTGCTTATTGTAGTAATTTATGGAACAAGTATGCACCATATAAGTTTGTGACAGGTCTAGGTTAAACCAAAAAATTCTTCACTAACAGATCATTCTGAGCATGATCGGCCATGAAAAACGAACACCAAATAAGTCACCATGAATCCTAAAGTCTACTTTTAGTTCTTATCTTTTCAAAATACTTTGCGCTAACATGAACTGTGAACAGTGTACTGAATAACTACAGTTCAGTGTTTTCCACAGAAAACCTTTAATTTAATTCATCTATCTTTCCTAAAAGTGATGCATTCAGTTGAGTTTGAAACTATTGTAGGGAAATTGACACATTTTTACGCATGAGTCACCTTGACTGTGCAGGTACCTAAACATCACAAACGCAATGTTAACTTTCAGACAAAGCCAAAAACAGGTCATAACAATTTTGATTTTAATGCAAAATTAATCAGAGAGCATGTTCGTTTTTAGTAATCTATGTTGTGTATCTTTTTGCTGGACAGAGCCCATTTCCACTGTATGCTCCCTTCAAATGTGAATGATTCTCTCTGTAATGCTGAACAAGTGTTTTTAGAGCACTGCAGTGCGAGGGCACTTTGTCTTTAGTATGAATGAAGATTCCAGGAATTACATTATCCCCGTCTGGTTTGAGACCCCTCCAAAGTTTAAGTCAGGGATAGCTAAAGATCAACAGCAATGTTCAGAAGTTCTGTGTTCCATTGGTTTTCAAATATGTTTCTGTTCTGTTCTTCTTCTTTCTTTTCTTTTTAAAGTCCTGACGGCAACATGGCCATTTCATGGCTATCCCCATTTTAAAATGTTGTAAATATTTCAATTTAAAGCTCATAGGATTATTACAAACTTGTTTTAAAACTAAGATACAATTTGTTCTGTTCTAGTTTGATGAAATTCTGCTTTGTACAATTTATGCTGATTGTTTGGGCAGTACCCTCAATATTAACATTTCAATTACAATAGTCCTATGATTGTGTTAGGTTACTCTTTTTTTAAACATATCTAAACACAAAGCACTCAAAAAAAATGTTAGCCCTTACTGTTGCCTCTTCCCTTCATCCAAAGCTTGATTAAACATTATAATATTAAAGCAGGGCTGGACCAAAAAAAGTTACAAAATATCTGAGATGACCCTCAATTACAACATCCTATTACCTTCCACTACACCTAACCTGCTCCTGACTACTTCCTCTCATCAGTAGTCAGTACTTCCTCCCAGAACAGAGGTAATCTGGTTTCTTTGCCAAACTGGGGTTCTTCCTTGTTATGCCTCCATTTTTCTGGTAATTGGCAGCGCTTTTATTTCTCTTGCTTCCATCACTTAGCTAATGTACTAATAAAGTTATATCTTCTTGTGAATACGTCTACATTTAATAAAAATGTACATGGTTTAAAAACTTATCAGCCACTGTTGTAGCGAAGAAGTTGTTTAAAAAAAACAACTCCATGGTCCAAACTCCAACTCCAAACATCTTCTGTTTTCTGATAATTAACAAAAAGCTAGAATAAAATTCTAAGTATTCATACAGAATTGTTTCTGTATTCTCAGGTATTTGTTGGGATGGTGGGAAGAGAGGCTCCTTGCTGTTACAAAATGATTACCATTCGGGACATTATCTGCTGCAGGGTGGAATAAGGGTAAAAGGGCTGCTCCCCAGAGCCCTCTCCTGACAGCGCCCCAACGAAGCGATCAAAACCCCATCACCTTGCATGAAGTGTGTGTTTCTACCATCTGTGAGTGAGTGTGTGTGGCCTTCGCTTCTGGTGTTTTCTTAGCTTCTCTTACCGAGTGAAGCTTCTGATAGAGGCCACACGCATTGCACACGTAGCCGCCGTTGGCATTCTTCCTCCACAGCGAGGTCTTGGTGGTCAGACAGTTGGCGCAGAAGACCCCGGAGCCCCGCCGTCTCTGAAATCATAAAACAGAGAGAGAGAAATGAGTAAAAAAAGTGCAAGGTAGAGACATGGAGGGAGAGAGACTCAAGCTCTGTGTGAAGACGAGAGGTGAATGTTAAAGAGACGGTGGAGAGTGAATGAGAAAATCCACAGACTCAGCAGGAGCCCTCATGTTGAGAAACACAAGATGTCCCATCAGGAAGACGGGACAAGGCTCGGTTAAAGTTCACTCTTAAAAAGTTAAAATAGCTCACCTCAAAATAAAACTGTCACTCTAATTATTTTTTTATTCAACAAACTATGAAATATTAACTTATAATACATAAAGCAGGCAAATGACCAATTGTGTTAAAATTGCCTTTGCCTTAGAAGGGTTAGTAAGGTGCGTGCTCCAGTCTGAGAAGATGCATCGTGAGGTACTCTACTGAATGTATGTTCTTATATTCAGTGAGTTACACACATAGAAGAAAAAAATAATTCTAAAGTTTTCAGTCTGGCAGACCCTTAGATTGATTTGACCCTTGCAGTAGTTCAGATATCAAAGGATTATTTGCAGGGTTGATTCTAGCTATATTTACTTTCTAATTGCATGGCCCTCAGAGGTAGTGTGAGCAACAATCAGTCGTGAGCAGAGTACTGTAGAATTCTGACTAGAAGTTGAT
The DNA here is from genome assembly GCA_900490495.1 of Danionella dracula. Taxonomy (NCBI): domain Eukaryota; kingdom Metazoa; phylum Chordata; class Actinopteri; order Cypriniformes; family Danionidae; genus Danionella; species Danionella dracula. The sequence continues at coordinate 6,156,982 of UELW01000111.1, forward strand.
CCAAAAGCCATATAAAAATTTATTAAATGAAAATGATAATGGTTTTAAAACAATGTGTGATTCATAATCATAGTTGGGCATCCAAATTATTGCAGTGGTGGAGTTTGTCGTCCTGTAACTGGTAGGTTGGTAGTTCCATCCCCCTAGGTCCATTCTGCTGTTGTGGCCCTAGGCAAGCCACGTCACCCGCATTGCCCTGTATGGATGTGTGTGAATGTGGGGTGTGTTTGGTGGCGGTCAGGAGGCCGAAGGCAAAAAATGGCAGCCACGTCCTGTCAGACTGTCCCAGAGCAGCTGAGGGCTACCAAGGTAGTTTATCACCAGCAGAGTGTGAATGCGGAGTGAATGAATAATGCTCTAATTGTTGTAAAGCATCTATACAAATTGAAGACACTATTATTATTTTTCCTTGACCAGTATTTTGTATAAAAATTCAGTTCAAGACTTCTTTAATAATAAAAAAGTACATTCCCAAACAACAGTTTCCAGGGTAAAGTTTGCTTGTTTTAATTTTAACATGGTTTCCTCTATAAATGACAGTTTTCACCCTAAAGTCAAAAATCTTGCTTCAGATAAATAGACCTCTAAATTGCACCCAGCAGTGCATAATAGATGAAAAAGTGAGTGACTGTCATCCTGTGATGGACTTCCAAGCTATTTATGATATATGCCGGATTTCTCTGAGCAGGAAATGGGAACCTGCAGAACCCAAAGTATTACCATCTCTGAACTTTTATGTTTTATATGTTTTTATATTTGTGATATCTGCTATATTTTATGTTCGTGTGCACTGGATAACTGCAAGTTCTCAAGCCCTTCTGTGAGCCTTCTTAATTTCACTTTCAAAATTGTGTGATCTCTGGGACAGGAACATTTCAGTTCTTCAATGTATTTTTATTTCTGAAACTAACTTTATTGCCGCATGTCCAAACCTTACTGGCAAAATGTGATTCAGACACTAACCACTGGGGAATGAAAATGAATACGCATAGTCGCTTAGATTAACTTTTGCTGATTTGAAGATTACAGTCAACATAAATTGTTCAATAATTAGTCCTGTTTGCTAAACTCTAACAGAAGAAGGTTATGAGTAAATGATCTTAATTACCAAGTTATCTGAACTGATAACAATTAAAGAAGAGAGAGTACATCGGCCAGACAGGATACTGTTGCCCTTGAGTACCTCACTGATTCATGGCCATTTTCATCACTAGGCGACACTAACAAATGTAAACACAAAATCAACCATTTCATGGAATCCATCTTTAAACACAAGCATGAAACACAAAATAGCAAAGCTTGAAATACTGAACGCAGTAAGGGAATAGAATTTCAAGTAAGGGGAAAAAAGAGAAATATAGCCACATGAATCATCTGCCGGGAAAGGACTGACCGACAAGTGAGTCCTGAGAGTCAAGGAGGGCAGATTGCAGGAATTATCTCGATTAGGCGTCTGTAAAACTCATTTGGCCTATAGAATGTGTAGGATTTATTCTGACTGCTCGCACAGGGAGCGTGTTTCTCCTGCCAGAGAAGTACAATGCTCCTAATTGTGCCTGGATACATTTAGAATGGAACGCTTTCTGCCGACATCGTTTTGGCTCAGGAATTGCTAGAGCTTTTTTGGCAGAGAAAAAGGCACTTGATTCATTGTGTGTTTCACGACGTATCAGTAAAACGTCCTGGGTCCTTGCCAGCTTCCTATAGGCTCATTCTCCCCCAGAATGGTCATTGCAGGGCCCTCCATCAGCTAAACTAATTATGATCTCACCTTCACCCCATTCTTCCACAACTACTATTAATCAGAGACGTGTAGAAATTGAACGTGAAAGGAGAATGTGGGACAGTAGCCCAAATGAGTATAAAGAATAAAAATGATGGCAATAACTTAGCAAGATAGAACACTGTTTTTCATGAGTGATCAGTAAATGCAAAGTCACTCTGAAACATCCTTTCCAACTGGAGAGCATCACTGTGATGTGGTATTTCAGAATGAGAGTAATGATCTCTCAGCACATATTAAAGGTTAGGTGATTTAAGTCCATAAAGACATTTTTATTGGTTCTTTTGATGTTTATAATTTCTTTTAAATATCTTTAATAAAATAAAAAATAGGATGGTTCACAAAATATAAACAAAAGACAATGAAAATCAAACAATTTGAGCTCTTTGTATGGCAGTATTGCAATGGCGTATAAATGTTTGACTATGTACTAAAAATACATTTAAATATCATATGTCAAAAGAGACATTTTCCTCATCAACACCACCTATTAGTCATCTCTCATCTCTTTAACAAAATAGCATACTACTGTTTTCATGAAAATCAGTAGCTTCAACCAACCCCAGAGGAGCTTCATCAGTGAAATCAGGTGTGTTCAGTTAAGGTTAGACTATGCAGGGCTGCGGACCTCCAGGAATTGAGTTTGAGACCCCTGAACTAAGGTGTTGTTTGGTGCATCTTTGAGAGATAAACAGAAGAAACCTTGCTGTTAACCATTGCAAAAATGTCCTGGCTGCACAGAAACATTATAAACACAGAACAGGTTTCTAATTGGTCAAGAAGGAGGAGCACATAATGCAGAGCCAGGGTACACACAGTACTTAAATAAACAACGTTAAAGTCAATTGATTCTGATGAGAAATTTGGTGCTTAAATTTTGAGAAACAAGACTGTCATTTCTAATGTTAAGGAATACCCTAAGCAATCTTAAGAGGTCTGACTGAAATTGGTATCTGATGTCCCTTAAAGTAAATTTCAAAATGCTTAGATATCATTTTAAAAATAGTGTAGCAAACTCAGACCTAGAACGGACTCATTTCAAATGTGTAAAAATCAAAATAAAACATGCAAAGTAAATGGAAAAAGATAGTGTTGTAAAAATGACATTGACATATTTAGTTTTAAAGCTGTACAATCAATGAATTATAACACTGTCTTGGTTTTGAAATCGGAAATTGTTAAACAGAAAAGTACTGTAAGTTCACAATCCATCCTAACACTTCACATAATAAACTATTTCCTTATTTAAAAAAAGTAATTTTTTGGATTCTAACACAATATTTTTAAGTTGTTAGAAAATTGTATCTTTACTTTATACTATTGTTGTTTATTCATTGCCTCTAGTATAAATCTCCAAAATACAAAATAAATACAATGGTTTCCTTCTTTAGAACAAAGAAATATATATGTTGTATCCTTTTTAGAGACTTGCCATCCAGTCACTGTCTTAATCTTATAATGTCCATGTTTTGCTCTTGGTTATTGCATAGACTTCAATATGTGCCATTTAATCCAACCATTTACATTACATTTACATTCATGCATTTGGCAGACGCTTTTGTCCAAAGTGGCTTACAATCGAGTGACAATATACAATTTGTTACACATTCAAAATCTATCTCAGCTTGCTCATAATAGAATTTGTATTAACTGATCAATAAACCATAGCAGGAAGACAATAAAGACAGAAGAGGACAAAAAAGGATTTTTTAATATAGTAAGTGTTTCCTGAAGAGAAGAATTGTCAGTTGCTTTTTGAAAGCTGTTAGTGTTGCTGCTTTCCTGACTGGATCAGGGTTTTTTTTTCCACCAGCCAGGGACAGTGAGGTTCTGTTAGTGCAACCAGTGCAAATAGTGTGGTTACAAATACAAAACTCAAAAAAAATTCCATCCATTTGCTAACAATCTAATTTATTGGAAGACTAAAGTGACGGAAATTATAGTGAGCTTTGTATTGAGTTATCTGCAAGCTGAAGTTTTCTATGAACCAATCTGTTGGCATATCATGTGATTAATTATCAGGTTTCAAATTTCAATAAAAGTAATAGTTATAATACATTTCTGTCAGAGCAACATACACCAACAGATCCCATAAGCTTGCATTTGTAGTCTGGAAATACTGCTTGCATTTCCATTAAAGTGAATAGAATTTGATTGACCTCATGACTACATAGATCTTCTTGGCTACAGGACCATCCCCTCTCAGTAAAATGTCTCCCTGTAATGATGTTTGCATGTCATCACCACACCTGGACGTGCTTTCTCACTGTCTAAAAATTTTTTGTAAATTATTAGATTGATTCGCTGACTACATATTGCTCACAACTGCTATCTTCATTCAAGCGTTTCCACTGAAAAAATATGAAAAAATTAAATATGGACTGTTTTAACCCAACCTTCCCCAAATGAAGTGTTACATGAATAAAAGTGACTTGATTTGACAAAGAAACCTATTGTAACCCACAACACCTTGCTGGAAGATTATCTGAAAATCAAATCATGGCTCATTTGCGCCAGAATCAAGCTTTAAGCGAGAATGTATATATTTTCTGATCACAGTGGGGTTTTGGAGGGCCCCATGCTAGTCCTGACAGTTCAGACATGATTGATTGATTTATTCTTTCCTCTCCTGTTCTAGCATTACAAGGCAAACAAAGTGTCCGTCATCAGCTCGCTGCATTTCTCTCTCTTTGGCCTTCAGGGCTCCAGAGCCAAATCACTCACACGTGTTTCACAGCCCTTCATTGTACAGCCGCCGCAGAGCGAGAATTCATGCACACAGTGTGAACACAACTGATCATTTATCTTGTTGCTGCAATCGTTCATTTGTGCTGGGCCTCCTGTTTAGCCGTCCAGAAAGCTTATGTGCTTATGTATACAGTGAGCCAGAGGTGCAGGATTTAAAACAAAATCCATCAAAAGTTCAGAGTCTTCAAGCTATAGCTAAATCATATTGAAAGGCTGACTGTGTCAGGGTGTCAGGGATTCTGGTTTGCAGTGAAGTTAAGATCAGTACTTACAATTTTTTTTAAATAACTGAAATTCACATAAAACTGGCTAGTTGAAACAGTTGAAGTTTTTTTTTGTACTGAACAAAAGACACTAAGCTAAAACAAATGCAAAAAAGCATAATTGAATCAACCAGAAACACAGAAGAAAGCAAACAAAAACCTGAAGAAGAACACAAAATCAAAGACAAAGTGAAAGAGGAACGCAAAGACGACCAAAATACAAAGACAAAAGTAAAGAGAAGGAAAGAGAGGAATTTTTAAAAGAAAACTATTAAAAAGAACGCAGAGCTGAGTAATATTACAAAAACATATTCTATACAACAGTATTAGTGATTTATAACCAACTTTATTCATACTATTTTATTTTTAAGAATATTATTATTATGTTATGAATTTAACATATTACTATGTACTTTTAGGGCGTCACGGTCGCGCAGTGGGTAGCACAGTCGTCTCACAGCAAGAAGGTCAGTTGGCATTTCAGTGTAGAGTTTGCATGTTCTCCTCGTGATCGCATGGGTTTACTCCAGGTGCTCCGGTTTCACCCACAAAGTCAAAAAACATGCATTATAACAAAATTGTCCGTAGTGTATAAATGTAAACGACCCCGAAAGGGAAAAAGTTGACAAGATAATGGATGGATGGATGATTGGACTATGTACTTCTTTGTTATAATTACTCCTGAAATCCCATATTTCCATTCCATGACACTAATCCACTATTAAACCAATTCCATCTCTCCACAAAACTGTTAAATAACAACTAGTTAATTCTGATCTCAGGTCATAGTAAAGAACAAGCAATTCCAACTGATCAGCACTTGAATGCTCCAGGCTAAGGCCCTTGCTCTTTCAGTAGGAGGCAGCCTCACATAAAGGGAGAGTTTGGAGGAGTTGGGATTTGAATGTGTTTGGGGTGAGGTCAGAGGCCAGCTACAGAGGAAAGCCCAGAAATAGGCTTCCCTTGTTGGACAGCACACAACCCCAGACATCCTTTTCAATTAACAACTCCACCGCTCTGCCATCTGCTCAAGAATTAATACCTTGCTTTTCCAGAAACTTTTTTATCTCCTTGTCCCACCATTACACCTAAAAACAAGACGAGTGGAAAACAAGAAATGAAAAAAGCCTCAGAATTGACTGAATTGCTCCAGCTGTTCAGCAGAGGAAAAGAAGGAGGGGAGGCAAAGGAGAGAAAGCCCTGATTGTCTTTGTTTTCCCAGAGAGAGGGGTGATTTTTCTGACCTGCCAGGTCTGGACGTGCTGTGAGGTGATGCATTGTTTTTTTTTCAGCAGACTGGAGGGGCCGTGGAGAGCCCAGGCCCAGTCTGTTTCCTGGCCTGCTTCAGTTTATCACTGTACTTACTCTCAGTGCAGCTCCTGCTGTCTGGAATCCCTCATGTATTATCACTGATCATTACAGAGCACTCTGGAATGTTTGTTTCCGATTGTTCATTCACAAAACTATTGAGGTTTGATAGAATTGTTGCTTATTTGGAGTTGTGACAATGCAGGACTGATAAAAAAAAAGTCAAGTACTACATTACAGAAAAACTACATTTTAAACTTCTTATGATTTTGTGAATATTACACCAAATGCATGTGTACTTAGCTTTCAGATGTCAGGAGACCAGAATGAAACATAAGGGGCAGATCATGCATGGAACATGTGTTCAAATTTAAGACTTCTTAAGATCATTAAGAATCAAATATAAGACCTATATATTGTATAACAAACATAAACTCTAACCATCACGTTTATGTTTAAGCATTTGCAAAGGTTTTTTTTTTTCAAACTAAAACAAAAAGGCACTCAAAACCATGCTTTTTACAAAGTTGAATGCTTATAAGAATTTTCTCAAACTCTGGAAATCCTAGCTGTCATTTTTTATTTGTTTTACATTTATAAGTCTTATGTCAATGTCTGGCAACTCTAACCATCGCTTCATAATTTTGAGTGTTTATGAGCTTTTATAAGCATTTTCTTTAACTCTGACAACCCTGACATCACTTTTTAACCATTTATAAATGTTCACAAACGTTTTCTTCACTTTATGATTTTGAGTGTATATGAGCCTTTACGACACACTTGTTTTTGAGGATTTATGAAGGTTTTCTCAAACTCTGGCAACCCTTTTAGCCTTTTTCTTTAGCCTTGATTTCAAAGTCTTCCCGGTGTTGGCTAGATATTCATCCGTATCCACATGAAGCATACTCTGTTTTATAGCTTGTTTGGAATCTATAGTAAACCAAAATTTCTGATCGATCAATATGATATAAAGATTAGAATAATACTCACAAGTTGGACTGGCATGCTCTTTGACAGAACTCCAAAAATCAACCATTTTGGAAAGTTGATTGCCTCACTACACATAATAACGCTAACAGTCAGATCTACTTATCATACAATTTGTGAATGTTTTACAAAAACAATATCATGTTTTGTGGGTTAGGTTATATCATTGTTTAGTTTTGGGTATGTAACCGGCTGGAAAGTTCACATGCTGGTTGTTTCACACAATAGACCCATTATCCCTTACTCAAAGCAATACGTTTGTTTGCTCTGCCTTTACTAAAGAAAATGTTTAGAAGAAAAAAAACTCAACTTCCATTGTACATTTTTCTTATTATGGCTGCCTTTTGTGAAGGTGATCTCTCATTTAAAGGCTGCACTATAATAATAATGAGAGAACACAGGGTGCAACCTTTCATAAGTAAGGTGTAATACGGTATATTTTAGTGCCCTGATTTCCATACAGGTATGTCAGCAGGTTAGAGGTACTGGCTGTAAACAAGAAAATGGCTGTTCTGCTTTGCATCGAGGTCTGTGATGAATGACCCTGCTGCGCTCCAGCTCTTACTCTGGGTGTAGCATGTGCATTCTGTTTGTGCGTGATTGATTACTCAGGCCTTACTCCTAGCGCTCTGGGGAGCCGGACTAATTCAGTCCTGGTGAGAGGAATCTAAAGTAATTAGAGGCAGGACCTAATTACATCTATTTATTTAACGAGCATGTTCTCACAATCTCATAAAGCTCTCCATTAAAAGCCTGTGGTCTCAGGTGAAAGAGGTGTGGAAGGAGCGCCACACCTTTCTGTCTCAAAGCCATTAAGCTAATCAGCAGTTCTCGAGCTTGAGCATTCGAAGGCATGAAACAATACAGTTTCTTTGAAAAATGGCTGCTTTGGAGCAGAAAATAATTGATTTTGAGGCCTTTGCTGCAGTTTCCGTGAGGTAAACAGCAAAATCATGACAAACTGTTTTAGAGTCCATTATTTACTTTATACTATGCCTTTAACTACATCAACAGGAACACTGTAGAACATACTAAATCCTCATTAAAGGTGCTATACAATTTATTTCTCGTGCACAATTTAAATTCACTATGCTTGTGTGATATATATTTATATGAATCTTCAGTTTATCACAATTTTCAGTTTTGGTAGTCTGGCAAAGTCCTTTTCACCATTATGGGTAAGTGATGCGTGGTTTAAATATTAAATTAGAGACCCTCTAGAAACCCCTAAATTAAATTATAGACCCCTTTATAAATAAATAAATATATATATATATATATATATATATATATATATATATATATATATATATATATATATATATATATATATATATATATATATATAAATATATTCATTTTTTAAACAAAACAGAAAAGTTGACCTTCCGGTTACTAGACGACCAGCTCCACCACTGCGCCATCTTTTTTTTAAATATTAAATATAGGTCACATGTAGGCAAAAAGAAAATTGCATTGGTATTACTTTGGACAGAGTTCTGAATGTAGACTTTGCACCTTTAGTAACCTTTTAGAGAAATATATTGGCATAATGAAAAGAAAGTTTCCACAATTGCAAGAATATTCCAAGGTTTAGAGCAAAATTGAAGTAAGTAGCCCATGTTCACTATTTACAACTATTTAGTTCTAAAAAACCTATTTAGTCAATTTCAATGGAAAATGAATATTTTGTTAGAAAGGTTTTGAGAAGGGTAGAGACAGACAAGTGATTCAATGCAGCTGAGGTAATCGTGATGTGTTGAATTTTTGTTTGTTTGTTTGACACAAGATAACTCCAGATAAAATGCTCTTTGTGCCTTTTTTGTAAATCATTTAAGATGGCTAGTAAGGTTCTCAAGATGAGGAAAGAAGAACATGAGGATAAAGAGAGGTGTCTAGGAAACTGGCAGATTACTTGTATGTCGTGGAGATAGGAGCTTATAATAAGTTTGGAATCCCGTCTAGATTAAAGGGAAAGAATTCTCTGGTATGAAGTGGGTGATTTGCAAACAAAGCGGATGGAATTAAACTACCCGTAATTCACTTAGGCAATCCGCAGGGCTTCTCACATTAAATAAACAATTATTTAATCAGCTGCATGGAAATTAGGCGAACCCCTACTGACAATTTCAATTTCAGAAATCCTGCATCTGCCAAGGCTTGGTCGGTCCTATCAAATCGCCCCCAGCAAACATCTGGATACAATTGCAGACATTTCAAAACATCAGCTTCTATCTTCAGAGAATGTAATTCTGGGTTTATCCAAATCCTTGTTCTCTTACTGAAATGGAGTCTGGAATATACAATTCTGTTTGATGAATAAGGTTTATTATTTTCAAAGAATGACTCATTGCTTTTTGTGCCCGAGAGGCTCTGGTTCAACCTAATAACATGTATTACATCCCCATCTGATATTGAAATCCATCATATTAGAATAAAGCATTTAAAAAAGTACATACATGTGTTCTAAACTTAATATATGTTTTAAAGCAGTAGGTATTATCAGTAACTAACTGAAATGTAACTAATGTGATGTGATGTGTTTGTATGAATTCTTGTGTTTCCTGAGGACAAGCTTTGATGAGAACAAGCTAACTATTCATGGACTGCTTAACTCTCAGGAGTCCATGAATGTACTGGTACCTCAAAATAATTAGATCAAATTAAAATGATAAAACCAAAAATTGCATTTACGGACTTCCTCAGTGTTTTTCCCTTGCTCATTTTCAAGTGTGAAAACAAATAGCTTTATTTGTGTTTTATACAGCGAGAAATGCACATACCAATTCATAAAAAAAGTTAATTGCTTATTTCTTTGTTCATTTTAGATCATTTCTTTATTTAAAAAAAACATATAATCAAAGTTTTCAGGTTATGCAAAAAAAAAAGGTACAAACACATTATAAATGCGGCTACATGGACTTACAATTAAATTCAAATCAAAATAAGACATCAATGCCCAGTAATGCCAAAAACTCCTAAGACCTTGAAGTGTTAATGGATCTTTTGACCTTGTTCCTTTAATCAGGACGTTAACCAACTGCTAAACTGGTTAAAATAGTATTGCTTGCACATTTTATAAATTATAAGCCAATTTACAGCCATTACTAAATGCCTCATTAGCTAAACTTGTGTTCATGCTTAAAGGTTTTATGAGCAAAGTAATTATCAATTAATATGTTATGTAAGCTTAGAACGTAAAAATATTTTAATTGTGAATGAATGAACTTTTATTTGTGAATGAATAAACCATTAGTTAAAACTTATTTTATGGGCACTTAAAATAAAGTACTTAATGTAAAGAAAAGGCATTACTTATGGAAAAAAAGTTAGGCCAAACTAGAACAAGTTCAGTTGTTATAACTTTAAGTATATTGTCATATAAGACAACATTAAACAAAGTTAGTTAGGTTTGGTAACATTTTGAAAGAATACATTTTTTTTAATAAAGTTTTCATGCAAATTAAAAGTTCTATTACACAAGGCTGTCTTATTCAATCGAAAAAATAAAAAAAACAATGTCTAAAAAAATAAGAGCAACACAGCTTCACAGTTGTTAGCCTCAGGTTAGTGAGTGACTTAGTGACTTCTGTTCTAAGTGAGCTAAGAAAACCCGTGACTACAAATAATAGGATGAAAGTATAGCAAAGACAGCTAAAGCACTTAATTTTCCAGATGCTAACCTCATCACCATTCCCCTTTAAGACCATTGCTAGTTGCTGTCTTTAATAATGGAAATTTACTAGCTAAATCAATGTTTGTAAAGTTAACCTCATCTCCTTATTTTCCATCTCTAATCTGCATCCAAATCCCAATCATGCAACACATGACGCGATCATCGCAGCTTCAGCTTTCTACCTAAATCGGATGAACACGATCAAAGACATGCTATCTGTATCTGGAAGTGTGAAGCTCATGTATCCATTTGCACTCAGAGGGCTACCCATTGCACTCATGAGAGCAGGCTATTGTACAACTAAAATCAAAGGTCTCCCTGCTTCTCTCGCAAACACAGGGCAGCTTTATGTGTTCCAGAACAATCTATTCCAGAGCTGGAACAATGCTGCGCTCTCCTCTTACAGCTACAAAGACATTAAGGATTTTTGACACTATCACGACACCCGTATCCCTTATCAAGTCCTTGCTTAGATATGTGGGAGCCGTTTCCGAGGACAAATCCTGTCCCTGTGACAGGAGAGGAAATCCGGATCTAGTGCATCTGGCCTCTAAATGTGTCATCAGTCACCTCCGTCTGGGCTGTTTGTGTCACACTGTCCTGGATGTCATAACATGAGGCTGGCTGACCCGAGACGATGCTTAAAGTGATTGACAGCAGTGATGAGCAGGAAAGAGAGGGAAAGGTTCAAGCTTGACTTCAGCGCTACACCTGCTCTGAGTCACCGAGGTCAGCAGATTACTAACGGTCAGAGCACACAGTGTCTCCGGCTGTAGACGGTTTCCTGGAAATACCGGTTAGTCACACAAACTAAATGAACACCAAGTCTTGCGCAAGTTTTCCTTTTGGATTTTCTGTTTCCTGTAGACTAGTCAACTTATTTTATTTTAACTGCGTCTATCTAATATGATATTTATATTATAATAAATGCCCGTTGAACAAATTAAAGAGTCCAGATTTGGAGAGTTTTAAATCAAAAGTTAAATTTTTTTTTTATTTATTCAGACAGGCATACTCTATGTAAATGTATGTGCATGAATTTGTGTTTTAACTTTGATTCTGTACCTGTTTTGTATACTTCTGTAAGAAAGGCATCTTATAAATAAAATATGTTATCACTATTTTTATTATTATTAATCAAAGGCCATTGTGAGCACTTTTTTTCATTAAAAGCACATTTGTAACTAACATTTTAACTAAATGCAAGCCTCAATGTAAGAAAAAAATTTTTTGCCAGGATTTACGGATCTTAACCCTAAATATAATTAATTTAATAAAAAAAATCATAACATACTTAATCCACAACTCAAATCATTGATGTATGAGAGAAACAAATCCATGCACAAAAACTTTTCTTTTAATTCCAATAAAAATTTCTTTTACATCAACATTTAAAGAGTTATCATGGGTGTTCCCAAGTTATATATTTGTATAATTTTCTTTATTAAAACGTTAAATAAATGCATGTCTTAATGTCTGTTTTGTCCATAGCGTTTTACATGTCGTAACTCTTTATATAATTATTTAGTAACTTACATTGAAGTAACTGATTTATGGAGTTTAGAAAATATATGCTTTTTATAATAAATGTGTTTTTTTAATTAATGTTTAGTAGTATGTCAAGTTTATTTGGCAAGTGTTTTTAATTGGCCCAAGCCAAAATGCAAATCATATTTAGAAACAAAACTTGTATAAAGAGAATTATGCACATTTTATTTCTATGCATCATTTATAGTTTTTCAAGTCACAATCCAAAATCCACAGAGTAAAACAAAGCAGACAAAAGAATGCATTTACAGAAGCCATATAAAACTCCTAAATTAAGACTTCACTCTGCAACATTTACAAGCTCTTGCCAAACATTCTCTCTCTGCAGACCTTGGGGTAAATAATCAGACTTCAAATATTCTAAAAACCTTTCTTTAAACCACATCAAATGGAGACTGTGGGAACCGCCACCAGCAAAACTCTGGCACATTTAGCTTTAATTGTGTGTTTGTGCCATTTTTTGTAAGGAGAAGGACACAGAAGCCTGGATTCACCTTGCGCTGGAGGGGAAAAAAGGCCAGAGAAACACCAGGTTGTGTGAGAGTACACTCCAGATGAATAAGAGTACAAACAGAAGAACACAAACAGGTGATTCCCACTCCTGTAGAGTTTTCCTACTACTCTTTTCTCTTCACACAAAGCTTGCTAAAGTATGTGTGTATAAACTACAAGGTTACGAGAACACCACTATCTATAAATACCCAAGAAAAAACAGCCCAACACAAGCTAGGCGTTTATACTTATTGGCATTAGGGACATTTTGAGAGATCCAATTTTACAACCACACAAACAGGAGAGGAATGGCCTCTTACTTAATCCATTCTTTTCAATTCTTAAGCCAATCTAAGCACTGCTAATAAGGTGTTGTGAAATTGCCCTAAATAACTAACCAGACAGATGTTAGCACCTCTACAGCACTGGATGCTGTGACATCAGTTGTTATTAATGCTGGGAACAATCACAACAGTAGTCATCAAGTCTGTTTCTAACTTGATGAACACCTTCTGTCTTAGTTAAAAATACAACTTTTTAGTTGCTTGTTACACACTTTTTGTACATTAAGCAATTTCATCATTCATGATGTATCCCTCTTAAGAATGTGTAGCAAATATTTGTGCAGGTTTAATTGTTTAATTATATGCATCCCTTTTTCTGATGATGTTTAATTCAAGAACCATTTGTATATTATCTACTATTAGGGTGTCTTTTATTAGGCCAAATAAAAAGGTTTCAACTACTCCAAGAAGATGTCAGAGGTTCTGTGTTGAGTAGCCTTCTGAGCATCTGCTGGAGTCTGGGTCACAGAACAGATGTCAACATAAAAAGAGACTGAGGTCTCTCTGACTTGTTATAATTGAGAGGCAGGTCCTAGTTCTGGTGGTAAAATGAATACATTGTTTTGCTTTTACCATTGATTATAACGTCAGCACTCTTGGTCAGATTCTACACGTCATGTGTAGTTGATATGTTCAGATTTTTGTACGTTATTTTTAGCTAAACAAAAAAAATTCTCATTTTCTAATCTTCCTGCAGTGAAGTTACATTAACATGAGGTGAAAATAAATACACTTTACCTCCATATGTAGTTAATTAGTAAAGCTAGCAAGCTCCTGAGTCCTAACTTAGTGAAGTTCACACCTAAAGAAGGAGCAGAACCATATGAGATGCTTCAAAGCTAAACACAAAACTGGACTGAGAGGTTTTTTGCACTTGTGTGGTCTCAGCAATTTGCCCTACTTTATCAGACTGTGCTACCTTATTGTGAGTCATTATACCCATTAGTTTGTACAATGTTTTCATATTTTTCATGCTTACACTAACAGGCAGATGTCTGTTAAACTGATTTACATTTCAATTTCCAGTGTAGCATTGTTTTTTTTTTACAGGTAGAAGCAGATAAAAACAGACTACATTTCCTACAGATGATTCAAAAAGTACTAAAGATTACAACTTCAGTCAATCTTAAACAAGTAAATAAACTTGTAAAAGCACTAGGTAATATCATCTTGGGTGCCATGTGCCTTATCATGGTAACCAAATAACAAGGCAGAATAAATTATGCTTTAAAAGAAGGTAAATTGATCAGTACATTGCCCTTTAGATTCCCCGACTTTTGAATAACAAAATCAACATTAAAGGGAAAAACACACAAAAAAACCCCTCTTTATTTCAGTGCCTAGCTAACTGTTGGTGCATTGTGTTTCTGGAGGAACGGAACATAAGATATTATAAAAATAATTTTCAGAATAAGTTATCCCAATTAAATAAATTATGTCTTCTCAAGAGTTCTGTTTTGAAAAAGAGGATATGAGGCACCAAATGTCTGAATGAAAATTGGTAAATAAACTGTCCAGTCAAAGAGCCTAAAAAAAAGAAGCTGTATCTGTAATCTTTGTGTGATAATTGTCATTTGTTTTGTGTTTTACATGTGTCATGTGTTTTGTTTTGCTTTGTATGCACATAAACATAGTGGATTTGTGAGTATATTTCTGTAATTAAGTTTCTAATGGTATGGTAAATCACATTTTCAACATATTTTAGCTGCTATATATACACTGGGTCAGCAATGGCATTTAATGGCATTTCGGAAAATGGGATTTTGTTTCAAGAGGAGTGTTAGAATTCGCTCCCAGGCTCCAGGACCCTTCCTCAGACAGCTTGCCCAGTATGCTTCTTATTGCTTACGAAAACCCTTGCGACTGGAAAATTTCATGAAAAGAACTCGCAAAATGACAATGCTCTAAATTAGAACTACACAATATCTGAGTGAAAAGCCAAGTTTATGTAACAAATGTACGATGTTGAGCAGTGCTTACCAAAAATGTTCATTGTTGAACCTTTTCATTAAGTAATACAAGAATAGCCGAAAATCTGAAAAGCTCTGCCCAGAATTAAAACTGGAGTATGCTTTGCTCCATTAACTTGTGACTGTAGAATAACAAACAAACAAAAAATAAGGCTATAGATACCTTTCTGATTCTGATGAATTTGGGGAGAGGAGAATCTATTTCAATACATTTTGTCCACAGCAACTTCAAAATCTGATCTTCATTTTCATGTTTCTCTTGTGGGAACTTTACTCAATTATATTCAGCAAGGTGATGTAAAACAAATATGATTAATGGAAGTAGGTGTTTATTGCGTTAATAAAGTGCTGGCAAAAGCAACCACAGTGATTTCATCATATGAGAAAGCAACAATATGTCCAAACACTTGCATGGGTTGAGATTGCCTAGCAACCAAGAGAGTTCTGATAAGAGCTGAGACTTGGAGCAGTGGAATAAATCTCATTGTGCTAAATTTGGATAATTATGGGAGTTTTGAAGCACCGTAGTAATGAGCGCCACTCTGCTGTATTAGATCTGTGGTTAAACGGCTTGAATATGGAAACTCTTTTTTTTATAGCGACAGAGCAAGACATAGATTAGTCTACTGATACTCTAGTGAAATACTCCATAAAATCAATCAATCAAACACTAATAAATCAAAATAGAGAGTGGTACTGACTGAAAAAAAATCTAACAATATGTCAACATGGTAAACTTGTAATAAGCAATTAAAGAATCACGTACAAAAAAAATGGAAATAAATGAAAACAGGGGTAAACAATATGATTAGAGGAACACAAACCAATCAAAACAAGCAGTGCTTTTTGGCCTTCTTGTAATGTTTTCCCAGTTTTGGAACGGTCCTTTACTCATTGTTTTAATCATGTATTCTTTAACAATTTCATGGTTTTGTCTATTGTTCTTTTTTTTATTTCAAGAAAAATAAATAATTTTAAAATGCAAAATGATTTTCGCAAAAACATATCTGAGATTAGATTTTTATGTAAAATCTTCCAGTTGACCTTTTTTTTTACACTTAAAACAAACAATGTCTCATTTCACACTTTGTGATGTCTTGTGTTTGGGATCCAATCTTTACCCTCTGAACTGTGACACTGTCAAGTTTTTTTAATTTCTCATATACAGCTAGTTATACATTAAACATGTTCAAAATGCAAAACTACGCCTACATGTAGATTTCCCTCAATGCTAAACTTGTTATTAATGCCTGGAAGGAAATTCTATCAACTTTAATCATCACATTAGGACAGGCATGAATGCATGGAAGGATTTATATAAGGATGCACATGTTTGATGGATGCATGGGGTTTCTATGACTAGGGTCTTAAAAGGAAGGAAAGGAAAACAAGCAAAGGAATGGCTAATCGGAAAAGCAAAATCAATTCATTGATACAAATAATGTTTGATATTTATTTGATAAGAGACTACCCCATCAGAAAATGACAATAAATTGGCATGTTTGGGACATTCATTCATCCATCTTCATGTCGGCTTTTTCCCTTTCGGGGTCGCCACAGCGGAATGAACCGCCAACTCTCTGGCATATGTTTTACGCAGCGGATGCCCTTCCAGCCACAACCCATCGCTGGGAAAATGTTTGGGACATATTAGCAGTAATTCTGAGGTGGCATGGTAAGAAGCTGTTCTTCAGCTGAATGGGGCATTTCTGGTGAAGAGCCCCATATTTAAGAGTTTCTAAAGGTACATCCCATGACTGACAGCGAGCAAGTACGATTGTTTTGAACTTAACACAAAGCTGCCATGACTTAACACAAGCGAAGAGAGATGAGTGAAGTGACAAGCTCTGCTTTTAGGTTCCTTGAAAACCAGTTTTTAATAATTTATTACTGCAATAATGATAAAACAAGCAAGGCATGTTAACCTGTCTAAGTTGATTGGCCATATTAAAATGATAGTTATATTAAGTTTGTCACATCAGAAATTTTGTGACAACATAATGACAGTCCAACTGACAAGGTGAAGTAAATTCGATTGATCTTTAACTAATTTCAACAGAGCGAATGAAATCCTTCAGACTACACACAAGAGAGAGAGAGAGAGAGACGGAGATGAGCGAAGTTTCTGTAATCAATACCTTAAATTACAATCCTCCTCTCAAAAGCTTGTGTAGGGAGCAAGGGCTCATAAGATGCATGAACATGGTCTGAACGAGTGGGCTTATAAACACAGTCAGCGATCGAAGCACTTCTCTAGTGTGGGCAGTGATCAAGACTCTGGATCAGTGGACTGTGTTCCTCTCACAATGAAGAGGATTGGAAAAAATGACAGCGTGATTAGTAACCTACAGCAGACTTCTCAAGTAATCAGTGAATCAGGATGCATTGGTGAAACTGGGTTTGGACAAGTGGGTGAAATATTTTCCCATTTTTAGGACCTCTAATATTCTGTTGATATTCTTGGATTAAGACTAAAATACTTTTTTTCTTTTTTAAACACAAACAATCGAATCACTTGACATATCCGACATCAACTTTTTTGGAACTAAAATGTGAGCAACACAAAAAAAATCCCCCCATGAGCCAAAAATTAATTAATTAATTAATTAATAAATAAAGCGACACCTTATTAAACACACTAATCAATAAAGACACTATAAACAAATAAATTTTAAAAAATCATAATGAATAAACAAATAAATAAACACCCTAATAAATAAAGACAATAAAAAATAAATAAATACAATAAAAAAATAAATAAAGAAAAAAAAAACATAAACAAATAATTAAGACAGTAGAAACTTCTGCATGCCCAAAAAGCAAAGACTGCATGCAAATGTATTATTTTTTAAGATTATATAATTTATTTTTAAGATATTTATACAGCCATAATTTCTCCAACTAATTAGTATAAACATAATCTAAATAAACAATGCATTACATGAAGACTCAAACTATAAATTATAAACAATACATTCAACTGTATACATCTACTTATAATTTTAACAATTGTTAAATTGTTAATTGTTTTCCTAATGAAATTCCGAGCCTGTTTGTTAAATAAGAGCAGCTTGCGTTTGACCATAGTGTGAGGGAGCTAGGAGAGTCAGGTTTATTTAAGGTGTCGCTCAGTTGATGGGAGCGGAGAGACACCATGTGCCAGAATGAGACTCGTGGGACCTCATTCACCTTTGTATCAAGGCTCTGTCAAATGCCAAAGTGGATCAATAACTGAGTGAAAGGTCAGAGTGGCCACTCTGAGCTGTATTCAATACTTAATTACAAGAGCTGACCAGCACGACTAATGTGAACAGGTATTTAAAACTGCCATCAAAAGTCTCTCTGTCACCACCTCTTGATTAAAAAATGGAACTGCGACCAGACGCAGAATTATCTGGGCCTAGGTTGAATTGCGGCTACTCAAAGGCCAAAGAATGAATAATATCTGTAGGGAGATGTGGATCACTTCTCCAAGGGTGTTAATGATACAAACAATTTAGAATTTTAAATACATTTTATCAATACATATTCTGTCTGGTACCATATCACACATTCAGGCATTTTTCCATGTTTTAGTATTGTTACCTCTTTTAAAAATATATCATTCAGGTTGTGTCATGCATGCTTTTGTAATCCTATTTTCTTTTTCTGGGAGCTCAAAACGGCTTGATGGCCATAGCCACACCCATTGGCCATAGCACCACCCACTAACCAATCAGATTAAGCTAATGCATCTCAACTAAGAACATATGTGTTGACTAATTGTAAGAGTAATAATAGCAGAATTGCGGTAAACAATGAAAGTAAACTGTTTTTGGACGTCTGGGCCAAAAGTGTTTTTTGGTTTACCAAAAGATGAATGTACTCGTCAGAAATGGGTGGATTTTCTGTTTGCCTACAAGCAAAATCCAGCATGGCAGTTGGAGGAACTGGAAAAACACATCTTGTTTGGCAAAGCACTACCAATTTAGATGACTAAACGACAATGTTTATGATAAATAAAGCCTTTTGAATGTTATTAAGGGTGTAGTGATGGTCTACAGGGGCAAATATTTATTTTAAATCATTTACAAGAGGCATAATATGAGACCTTTAAAAATATCTAGCTAAAAGGAATGACCAAATTCTTGTAAAACATATTTTGTAATATAGTAAATCATTGTCTCAATCAGAAAAGTACACCTATAGTCTAAGTAATTGATGGTATTTTGTACAGATATTCCATCTAGGTTCCTTGTTTGCTTCAATTATATTGTTTGAAATTTAACAGGGATTAAAATTTTTACAAAATTTCTGTGCATGATTTCATCCTCATCACACTATTTTTCAGTCACATAACAATATATCCATACATTTATTTAACCTTGCGTTCACTCATACATATTTTTTATCAATAATTTACCTTTAAAACAACATGAGACCGACAAGATGCATTGAAGCTTTAGGGATCCATCAAACGATTTAACCTGTGGGCCTTTGGTCAAAACTGACGAGGGCGGTATAGAAGCAGGGGAAATAAAGATCTTTGAACAGCTTTAGCCTTTTTTATTAAACTTGATTCCTGGTATTTTGCTTGGCTTTAGTGTGACTTGTGAGTTTTCATTGGCTCCTCTAGATATCCCACTGTGAGCAATTAAACGTCTGAGTGTGTTTGCTCATGACAGTCTGACAGAACACCAACATGAGTGATTATGGGCGGTCTCAGAGCTGGTTGGCTTTGTGTGTTTCAATGTTTGTGTGTTAACAGCTACAATCACATACCTCTGTGTTTAGAAAATCAAGATCCAGGTGTTAAAATAAAATAAAGTAATACCAAACTAAGCTAATAATAACAGTATTTAGAAATTACAAAATATACAGCATAATTAGGGTTTATTATTACTAAAAATACAAAAAGTATGTAAAAAATATAATAAATACATGTTGTTATAATTCAATTATTAATATTATATTATTATTATTATTATAACTACATTACAATATAAAAAAAAGGTTACCTTATTATAATCGAATATAATTATTGTTCACGACATTTAAAAAGTGTATTCTTAAACCTTTAATAGTTTATTACAAACACTTTTAATGAATGTATCATGTTTACATTTGAATTAATTTAATATTTATAGAATTATATATAGAATCATTTTTTAGCTTGTTAAAAAATATAAATAAAATACATTATAAATGTATTATAATGTAATATAAAAACATACTTTTTTTGCAATAGCAATGTGCTGGTGGGCTAATCTGCCATCAGAGCGGAGTCAGTTAAAAAAAAAAACATTTGAAGCAAACGACAACAAAAATTTCAAATCAGAAATAAATCATACATTCAGATGAGATGGATCTCACACGAAGCATTCAAGCCTAAAAGTATATACTTTATCACACCTGAGACTGCAAATCAACAGATCCATTATTATGCAAAGAGGAGAAATGTGACAATGAAAACACACACGCACACGCAAACACACACACACACACACACACAAAAACACTGTAAATTATTAGTCACAGCATTCAAATGAGACATTTTAACCCTCACGGTTTCTAAATTTAAGTCTTATTGGAAGAAATCTAAGACATAAGAAAAATAAATAAATAAATCACACTCAGGGTTGATGTGCTGTATTTAAATTACTAATATTTGTATTCAAAAACATCAAAACCTCACACCAATGTTTCGTGTTCTTTCCCTGAATCATAAAACATAAAACAATAAAGTTTAGAATTAACTCACCATTATTTATAACAAATGTAAATAATCTTAAAATGTAGTGATGAAACGTAAACTTTTTAAGAGCCCCACGTGAGCCTGTAGCAATGAAAGCTTGACGGCCAAATACTGACCCGTCTGCCCTGATGTCAACCGAAGTCTAACTAAAAGTAAAGCCAGGTTTCATCCACAGATCACTCGAGAACACGAAAGACATGGCAGAAAGCTCAGAAATCAATGCGAAGCTTCTGGAGGCCATGGCTCAGGCAGGAGAGCAGAGGAGAAATGGATTTTCTGCTTTTCGCAGGGGCCACCTTGACATTTTCAGGCAGTGAAAGAGAGAATGAAGGAGAACACTTCGACTTAATGGAACTGTTCATCCAAAAACAGAAATATCTCCATGATTCCTTATCAACCCTACAAAATGGAAAGACCAGCTGAGGAAATACTAACAAGCAAAAGATAAAAGAACTGTATGCTTTCTTTTAAAGCAAAGCAAAGGAAAGTTTGATATCATACAGAAAGTTAAAAAAAAACACTAAACCTTTTTAAAAAGGTTGAAAATCTCATAAGAGATCAAACTAATTGAGTAAATAAATAAACTATATTGCAGAAAAGGCAAAAGAGAAGCATTTCAATCAATAACAAACCCAGTGGGATAACACACAGTGATTCAATGTAAATACCCCTTTATGTTTGATTACGTCAAACCTTAAATGTATTTGCTAAATAAATATCAAGGGAGAATGTCTTTCTCTCCATCACCCCATGCTTTCCCGTGCATGCATTCCTGAGCTGGCCTTTCTCCAGTGGGTTAATAAAGAACTGCACAGAAGACAGGAAGTACTGGGACAGCCCAACATTGTTATGACAATGAATAAAATTTTACAGTTTAGTCCAGCGGCACATCTGCAGACCATCAGACCGACGAGAGGAAGCCATTCCCTCCTAGCTTCTAGAGCAAGCCCAGTGTACTGCTATCTCGCAGTTTAAATTCAACAGAATGTATGCAAAATTAGACGAACATTTTTGGAGAGAGGAAGTGGGATGGAAGAGGCATGGATAGATTGATGATTGTTTGCATAATTGATTTAGCGTAAAATAATCCAAGGTGATTTCCAGAGAGACAGTCTCACATGAAGCTGATAGCCAACATGCTAGCAGAAGATGCTAACACTGAGGTAATTTCTAGGTCTCTGGACTACAAACCTTAAAAACAGTTTGTTTCAAATATATTCTGTGATTCTAAGTGACTTGATTTTTACAGAGCTCTTTTACATGATCCCAGAAGATTTAGATGATCTTTAATTCGAGATAAATTGGAATTTTAAAATGATTGTTTTAAACATGTGACACAATGGTAAACAAGACAAGTTGGCCTTGCCTTGGACAAATTTCCAATATATAAGAAAAAATATATAAGGTGGGATTTAGGAGATTTTTTCTGCCAATCAGTAAGAGGTTTCAAAATATTAATTATGTGTGTTTAGGCATTTATAATGTACACATTTATAATGTACACATCAGATCTCAGAGACCACAAATGGTATCTTTACGGGAAATTTAGAAATGGCAGGGTATGGCTGTAAAATATGCTTTAATAGAATTTAACAGTCTGCCATTATACGAAAACCAGTCTGCCATTTTAGACTAGACTTTGGGTCTAATCATAAAATTTGATTATTTTACTGTACAGGCATTATCTTTAATCATTTTTAAGTTGGAATTTTACAGAGCAAAATTTTTAACCATGTTAAACTAGGCTAGGTTAATTTATGTAAGCTATGAATGAAACAAAATGAAACCAAATAAACCAGCAACTGAATTGTTTGATACATACTAAAAGCTAAACTTAACTATGCAGCCATTTTATTCAATAGCCGTCATTCAAAGCTAAAAGATGGCAGATTTCTGCCACCCACGAGCAGAGCTGAGGGTTTCACTCCGGCTACAGCTTTTACAGCTCAATCTGAGAACGAGTGTTTCATTAGCTGAAAACTGAGAGCAGACAGCCTCCCTGGGTTTTAGATGAACGGCTGCCAAATCACAAACTGAGGCTCTGCGGAGCCGTCCAAAAGAGCACAAACAAAACAGAGATGGAGGAGAGATGCAGGCTGTGGCTTCAGCTGAATTAAGGGCATGCTGCTGCAGAACAGTGTGCACAAAATGATTTAGAAATGATGCAGTGAGCACAACCGATTAGCACAGCACTTCAGATTGAACACAATACAATTCAAATACTTAAAAATTAAGTATTTAGAGCTGAAAATATGCATTTTTTAAACTGAGCAAATACTACTTACGTGATATGTCATTTAACACATGCATATCTACTATGCTGTGATTAACCCTCAAATAGTTTCAAATAACGACAATAAAATTATACATCAATGAAGACCTACTATAACAAAGGGAGTAAGGTAACTTAATTAATTAAAACAAGATTCTGTTATCATGAAAAGCTTTAATAAATCTATTTTTTTTATCAGCCACTATCAAACTCAAACACAATCAAATTGGTCCATAGTTAGATCTTTGGGATCAGGAAACGACGAGGGTCCACAGGAAACAGCTACTGAATAGATGGAGAAGGAACATGTGCAAGGGATGGTGCACAGCTGTTTCACCAGCACTGGGAATATTCTTAACAATGATCAAAGCAATAGAGACCAATACATGGTAAATGGCTACAATAATTCAATTTATGATTTAAAGGACTCATGCCATGGTGAGCCTTTTTGTGGCTTTTATAGTGATTTATAAGCGTAGATCAAAAATCAAACCATGGATGTTCCCAAACAAAATCAAACTTGTTTCTTTTAAAAAACAGGTTTTATTTGTGTCATTGAAATCATCACACAAGTTCCACTGTAACGTCAGGGCCAGATATGAAAGGGCTGATTTCCCTCCTCCCGGAAGTGATGCACTATCCACAAAGCAATGTCTTCTCTCGTGATATTCGTAAACAAACACCCATGAATCAAACAGAGTGAAAGATGGCGTAAGCAGCACGCTAACTTGGACTTGAGTTATCTAAGTTGGCAGGATTAAAAGAAGATGCTCAATTCCAGGGTGTACAGAAACCAATCATTCATATGACTCATAGATGTGAAGTTGTATAATAGTGTTCACTAAACACCATTATAGTGTCTATCAATGTTGCTAGCTCTGTGTTTGAGTGTTGAATTTGCTCATAATTAATCACTCTAATATCTCTTGAATCTACGTTGACCGTCAGACAGTAACTTTGCATACATGTCATGACTATGCAAATCACTAACCAATAGGTGATTAACTTGAGAGTGATCACGAAATTTGTCGAATGAAAATCTCAGCCTATTTCCACCTATTTCCAGAATAAGCCCGGGCTAGAAAATGAGGAGATTGAATGCGACTTTAACTAAAAATAGGCTTTATAAGTAAAAGAGACACATCTCCCATACAATTAGACTAATGTGATCAATATATTATTGTAAATAACACAATGTCACCAAACCTTTAAAAGTGTAATACAAGAAGACTAAAGGAAGCATCAGATAAAATATTTTGCATGTCATGAAATTGAAATGTGGCATGTAATATAGTATATACATCCTCTGTATATTTAACACAAATCCTGACTGGATTTTAATCGTCTTTGAAAATCTTTAATACCCAATCATAAATGTAAGATTGCATCATTTGTGACCTCACAAACCTTTGGATTCCGCCCATGGCATACCACAAACCTGTCACCATCTGTGGTTGTAAATATTTTTGCTTTCATTTGCATGTTTAAAAAAATAACTGCGCTCACATTTTTCCGCAACTGAAATGTTTGTGCCAAACTTTGCTTAGGGAGAAAATGTTCCTTTCTTGGACAATACAGAGGGCTGACATGAGCAGTGCCTTATTAGGGGCGGAAAGCAAAACATCTGTTTCATACCAGGTAAAACCTGTGTTTTTCATCATATCATTGAGACTTTAACTTATGTAAAATACTCAATGGCATTATTTGTTATTTCTTAAAAAAATGTAAAAAAGGTCAGACACAACCATAAAAGAAAACCTTTTACCATTTTATTAGGAGTTATTTACCTTTAGAAAGACAGTCAGTAGAGGGAAGTTAGCAGTGCAGAGGTCAAGGGCACCAATCCAAGAGAAAGCAGGAACTGATCAAATGCATTCTACGTGATGTTTTGTAGGCTGCTTTGAATACAAGTGTCTGCCAAATGCATACTTGAACACCTAAATCACCTCAACCCTGTTAACCTTTTTAAAGCGCGTCTGCGTACAACTCTTGAATATATGCCTCCCGAATGACAAGATATATTATGAGTCAAAAACATTTAATAATTCTTGACATGTATATAGAGCCTCTCTAAACACTTGAAGGACTCGAGGAACAAAGCAAAAGTTTCCAAAGCAGCTAACTAGTGGACATAATACATGCTTATTAGGCTAATTGGAATATATGGGTTATTATATATGGGCAAATGTGTTAAGGAATTTCAGGCTTGCATTCCTCTTTTTATCCCAAAATCCAGGAATTTTCATTTAAATTTTAAGAGTCAGGATCTTAGTTTAACACCTCATCTGAGAGACTGTGCATGTTACAGTACAAGATCTTTGTCACTGTTATTAAGCATTAGTACAAATTCCCCCCTGCCAGCCTTTCAAGCATAAATTCCTAACAGAAATCAGGTTTTCTTTTGAGGTCTTCTATCCAGGCACTAACCAATCTATATCGCTAACTAAAAAAGATTGAATCACTCAATTTAACGGGCAATGTCTCTCATCAGCAGCAAATTAAAAACTAGAGACAGAAAGTTTTAGAAATTTTGTGCCACTGGTATAGAAAAATACATGTATATGCTGAAACGAAAATATTATATATAACACATAATATATAATACCTGTAACACTTAAAAATATTTTTATTTCTGAGCAAGGTTCTCAACTGGTTCCAACCAAACCCAGAAACAAACCAAGTGTCAAAACAAAAAGTGTTTTTGGAGCTGGTGCTTTTCTCCTCTTATGCTTAGAATTAAAGTTGCCATCACCGTTTTGGAGTCGTACATAAGGTCAGACACAATGTAGGGGCCTGGGCTTCAGTAGATTAAACTATGTAGTAATTTTTTTCAACAAAACTGAAAGCCCTTTTTAAGCTAAAAGGCAAATAAGAAAAAGGAAAAATTATCAGGGAGAAAAGACGACGAAAAGTAGCCATGTGTAAGCCCATTAGCTTCCATCCATCTGTGTGCTCTAGCTTCTAGATCCACACACAGGAGCCTAAAGAGAAAAAATGAGGCCGTCTTCCCATCGAGCGGGGCCTGTGTTTCCATGTCTAACACACACATGTATCATTTCTGTGCTGATTAGGAAAGAGCGATGCTTTCTGGTCCAGGAGTTTAAGTGCTGCAGACTTCCAGCTGCAGAGTCGATAAGGAATGATATGAAAATGCTGAAGCATGTTTTCCCTGGCTTTTAATCTTCTCCCTCTTGTAATGCAACACTGGCTACGGGCCTTTGGCTTCAAGCTTTTATTTGAAACACATGTCCGCTGCTCTCCTCTGAAAAAAAGCCTTTCTTATCTCTCCATCACTCCACACACACTAGCTGATTCATTCGAGCAGCTCTTAAACCCATGCCTGAGTGAGCTCCTGGACTCTGTAGACACCCTGTACTGTACAGAAGTGGGCTAAATGGCAAATCTTGGTTTAGGATTTCGATTTCAATGTTTTTAAACATTAGCGGGTGCACTTAAAAACCCCATAAACCCTGATATACCAGTGACTTCACTGTTCTGACTGAAAACAAATATTAAAGTAGAGGAAAAACTTGAATATAACTCCTTCTCTCAAGTCTATTGTTTAAATTTCACACATGCTTAAGGGGTGGAAATGAAAGCCCATCATTTAACCAAGTTATCCATAAATCCATCGTTTTAACATGTTGTCCAGGTTAGAGTAATGAAATTGTCACTGACCCTCACTGATGGGTCAGCAGAACCTTGCAGAGCTACGGTCATTTAAAATGTTTATATATGAATTATACGGTAACTTTTATAAAATATGTTGGATATTTTATTTCTATTTGAATGTATTTTAGAATTTCCCAGCGATGGGTTGCAGCTGGAAGGGCACCCGCCGCATAAAACATATGCCAGAGAGTTGGTGGTTCATTCCGCTGTGGCGACCCCGAAAGGGAAGAAAGCCGACATGAAGATGAATGAATGTATTTTAGAATTGATTTTTGTTGGGTTTTCATGTCTTGTGGGCGTTAATGTCAAATACATATTTTTATTTTGTTCCTTTGTATTTATTTCCCTAATCTCTATTTCTTTCTTTCCTTCATTTTTCTTTCCTTCTATAGCTTTATTCCCTCAACATATTTTATTCTTCATCTTCTTTCCTTTTATATATATTTATTTTGTCTCTTCCTTTCTTTCTTCTTTCATCTTTACCGCTATATCTTTTTTCTTTCATATTTACTTTTATATATTTCTTATTTTATTTTGCCTTCTTTATCTTTCCTTCTTCATTCTTCTTTCATATTTCCTTCTATACGTTTTGCTTTTATCTTACCTTCTATATCTTTCTTCCTTCAACTATCTTTCTATAAATTTCTTCTTTCAGTTTGCCGCCTTTATCTTTCCTTCTATATCTTTATTACTTCTTTTCTTCTATATTCTTCCTTAATATTTCCTTCTATCTTTTTTTCGTAATCTTTCTGTATGTCTTTCGACCTTCAAATTTCGTCCTTTATCTAGCTTTCCTTCTATATATTTCTTCCTTAATATTTCCTTATATATATCTTTCTTCCTTCATATTCTGTCTTTCTTTTTCTTTATCTTTCTGTCTTTCTTTATATTTCCGTCTTTCTTGTTCTTTTCTTTATTGTTCATTATCTTATGTCTTAACAACAGCTAAATATGAACAGCAAAAGAAAACAGGAATAAGTAATAATCATAAACAATGAGCAAATCAGTTTTTATTTCTGCTTGGCATCCAAACAAAGGGCTAATATAGTCTTTAATTAAATTAATTAGTTTCACTATTTACAGTCTCTGTAGAAATAAAGCACTGTGCCGGAAATGTCACACATGTAGATAATGGCACAATGCAATAATCTTCCATAAAATCCTAAAAATTATTTTAACCTTAGCTAAAACTAAATATCTGAACTTGAAATGGATATGTGCATATACAAAATATCTCTCACACACACAGACAGACAAGGGGAAGGAAAAGAAATGTGCAAATATTATGAGAGCGCTGTTACCTGTGGACTCCACTCATGAATGTTAGATATTACTGGAGCTACCAGAGTCTCCAGGAAAGAGACGCGGAAGAGAAAAAAGAACGAACAAGCTCTAGGCAAGAAGAATAATTTCAGCTTTCCTCTTCAATTATTCATCTGTTCATTTTCCCTTCTGAACAAGTGTGTCGATTGAGAGAGTGAAACACAGGATAACAAAGGATAGGGTGAATTTTCATCTATGACCAGATACATTACTGATACATGAAGAATCAACAAAAAAGATGTGCAAGACTCACTTGCAAATTAATAGATGCAATATAAATCTATCAAAAACATGAATTGGGCTTGAATTCACACAAGCTGTTGCCAAGGCACTGTGTGTTTGCAAAAAACAAATTATCATAGGAATAGCATTAATGTGTGTATGGTTTGGACTAAACAAGTGATTGATTGAATTTGAGTACTTCTGATTACTTCAGTCTTGATTTTATTTAATTAAATACAGTGGTCCCTCGAGATACCAATGCTTCACATCACAAAAATCCAAGATACGAAAGGCCACTCGAAGAATATTGTTATCCATGATGAGAAAAAAAAAGTCCAAGACATGAAAATGTGCAATATGCACGCGTACATCTTCGACATTTGAAGTTTGTGGATAACACGAACCGCAATTGACTAACCACAAACTGTTCTGCTCTCCTATTGGTCCAATTATATCCATGATGCCTTCCCAGAAGCTCTCTCTGTCTCCTCACGGACGCTTTCACTTCACGTTAGTGTGCTAAATTCATGAATATTTCCATTCTGCTTTTTGGTAAAGTAAGGTAGGCAGCTGTGACAGATGACGGATTGTAAAGACCTATTTCTCCAAACAAGCAGCCATAAATATTACTTATTATTTTAGAGTGTCCTGTTTCTCCTGGTACCAAAACAAACTTGTCGCCTGTTGCCATAAGTCATCAAAACACCAACAACAAACTAAACAGAAGACGAGCAAAAACTTGAAATGTGGAACAATGCTAGTTAGTCCAAGTGCACAAAATAACAAATCACTCAAGATGCGTTGATACCAAATCAAGATTAAAATCCTTAACAAGCGATCTATTGCTAGCCCTACATATCAGGTCAAAAGACTGAAATGACTGACAGGTCTAATATAAGAAAACCATATATGTTTAAAATCCAGCAAAAGAAGCCTTACGAAAAGGGTTTTTGACTCAGATTCCCATAATTCCTAAGGGCAGAAAGGAAGCAGATTCCCATCTAAGCTGAACTACTAGGATAAACTGAACAGAATTTTAATTGAGTGTCTTCCTTCCATGCTTCCAAGAGCATAAAAAAGTATGTTATGTTTAGTCATTTTTGTATTCGTTCATCTGCTTTTATTTCACACATACATGCTCTAAGATAGTTTCAGAAGTTTTTTGAACTAACTAACCAAATGCTGTTTGAGGTACAAATATCTAGATATAATGTAATTTTATTCCTAACCACAGTGTTTGTAATGTAAAAGTTATTAAATTGTTATAATTGAATGCCAATTTAGTGTAATTTGTAAAAAAAGATCACATTTATAAACCCATTATTGTTTAATTGAAGGCTGATTTAATAAAACATCTGCTATATAATTTAAGCAATAACTGAATATTCAGTAATCTATGCTAATACATGTAATAAATACTTCAACAAAATATACAGAGAAGATTGAAGGTGGTTAAACCAAGAGATACAAGCAGACTAACTCAAAATATATGCTCAGGAATAAATATGATTAATCTACTGATTCTTTTATTAATCGCAAAACGTTGTGTAAGCACATGCTTTGTTAAAGTGAGTACTCCATCAGAGCGGTGTAACATCATTCATTAGGACATCATTAAACTGACAACACTAATCAATCTAAAGTTTCCTCTTCTCTATGATGAGAGAGAGAGATCAGATAGGGAGGGAGAGAGAGAGACAGAGACAGACAGAGAGAGAGAGAGAGAGAGAGAGAGAGAAGTGCAACACACCGTTCCCCCAGTAGCTTCTCCTAGCTTCTTGTTCACCAGGGAACCAGTATGAACAGGTGTTCTATGTATGTTTTATTCTGCAGAAAGGAAATAATGGTGGTCCTCAAGGCCGACCGGCACCATGGCAACAGGAGGATGATCAGACCTGTGGTATGGGCTTTTAAACCAGCTGAAAGTCACCCATACAGCCAATCACCACCAGATGCTTTATAACGAGTTAAGAGGCAAGTGGGACACCTAAAAGGGATTCAATTTCAGAAATATGATGGAAGATCGGTATTACATCAAATGCTTCCATCTCTTAGCGGACTTCAATATCCAATATGTACAGATTATTAAAAAGGCTGCTCGTTCCAATAAACATTGGGTGGATTTGGCCGTGAAGCTGAAAGTGCATCACCCAAGAGCTGATCCTTCTTTCTAGTACAATAAAGTTCAAAATAAATGGCATTGACCAGGAGGAGCTCAACAAAACCAGACTTATTTTTTCCTGCAAAGATACACCAGAAGTCTCATTAACAGCCTGTGGGCTCATCCCAGTACACACTTCATAAGCCACATAGCTTTCATGAATTATCCATGATGCACCATCAAAACGTAATCTCAGACATTATGCTGAAAGAAGCAAACCGTGTGTGTGTGGTGGTGCAAACCTCAGATCAACCATCAACAACCTGTTTGTCAAAACACACTAATCCCTAATTAGCGTCTATAAAAGTCAATATGAACAGTGTGTTTCAGAGAACTTGTGTTTTTTTTTTCCTGAGCTATGGCATGCAGCTGTGAAGGAGCACAGAGAGTTGTGCACACATTTGTTCAGGAAAGAGTTTAACAAGCTTTCAGAGAACTTATGTGGGATGCCATCAAAGAGTGGTGAAACAAACAAAATTACTATACACGTTAATCTCAATCTCGAATCTATCCTCAGTAAGCCATAAAAACTAGGACTCTAAACTGTGTAAACATCTTTGAAATTATTCACATTTACGGATTTAGCTGATGCTTTTGTCCAAAGCGACTTACAGTATGGGAGAAACAATGTTCAATTTGTTCCAGAGTCAAAGTTTCTCAGTTTGCTCATAGTAGAACGTATCAACTGATTAATCAATCATAGAAGGAAGAAAATAAAGAGAAAAGAGAAAAATTGTCTTAAAAAAAATTCAAATTCAGTTGCTTTTTGAAAGCTGTTAGTGTTATAGAAAATAAATTATCTGTGGATGTTTGTGGGTTTTTATTTTACATTCCTGGAAATGTTTGTGGAGAATTGCAACTTGGGCTATGTTCAGACAGCAGCCCAAAATGACCCATATGACCCAGGTCACTTTCATATGTGGTCGTGAATATGATAAATTCTAATTTTTATAATGCGGACTTAGTCTGAATAACCAGGCTACATTTATCTGGCTTCTGAGTCATCGAGCGCAACTTAAACGCAGTTTCTCACAGATACGAGTCGCTGGAGAAGACGTTCATGTACTAAAACAGGAAGAGCCTAAAGACACATTTGAAGACTAATGAAGTCAGGGTTGTTTTCTGATCAGTTTTAAATCCGCATCCAGTAGTAAACCGTAATATGTGTTCCATCTTAATCTTTTTCTTAATATTGTTTCAGACAAATAAAGTTGGCTCTAATACAATATTTACTTCCACAAAGCCGCTACAGTGTCCGCAGGCGAAAACTTTAGAGTTTACTTCTTGTCGGTGCATTCAGGGGGATGCAGTTTCCTCTTCTGCGTGTCACATTTATTCATACAGGCGACGGATAGCAGGTGCATGTTATTTGTAATGTGTACGTATTCACAAAAAAAAAAAACGAATTTGGTATTAAGACCTGCAGACTGAACATAGCCCTAATTTCTAAAGAGAGACAAAAACACAACACCTTGAACTTAACATTTGAACATTGAATTTGCACAGTAAAGCAGTTCCGGAGGATTTTGGAGGATCTGATTTAGCTTTGTTATCACTTTAGCTCATCTACATTAAAAGATTCAAGCAGTCTGCTTTCAAAATTGAAAATTCAAAAATGAAAAAAAAAGCAAACCCGCCTATATTACATTCAGCACAAAGTCTAGGGTGGTAGGTGTTGGAGGTTCAATTATAGTTCTGGGCACCTCCGCAGCTCTCAATCCCTTCTTGGACAGCTTGTGTAGTATGTGTTCTCCATCCACAAGTGCTAATTCAAATTCTAACAGACAAGTTAGAGGATTTTTTTTCGGCTCCAAAGGTAGGCAGTTTCAACACTGGGCTGAATGAGAACCTGCCCACATCTAAGGTCAGCCTCAAGTGGCCGGTCAAGGAACTACAATTCAGTCACTTCCTATTGCAGAGAGAAACCAGAAGGTTGCAGCTTGGTGGGAATGAAGAAAAAAGGAAGGATGTAAGCAACGAAACAAAGAAACCAGTTAGATTTGTTACTGAGTATGACATTGTTTTATGCAGCAAACTTGTTGTGGTGTCCTTCATTCAGTCATTGGGTCCATAAGTGAATGAATATCTGTGGTAAATAGCTACAAGGCTTTTCTGAGTATTGTAGAGTAGATCAAACAAATCCCCATTTTCCTGTATAAACGCCTGCACCACAAGCAGCTTGTTTGTCTGAAACCATTACACCGGTTCTGAGGGGGTTCCTGACAAATAGCTCCCAGCTGATGCCGCTTTGGCTAACTCCAGCGGAGGCGAGGGTGGGGAGATAAAGCAAGGGGCCAGACTTTGAGGTGAACTTCAAATTAATGAGCGGTCAGGGTCCGAAGCCTGGCCAATTGCTCTTTAATTACATAAGGTGCTGCCAAATTGAACCATGGAGCAAATCAAGATCAGCCTGCATTCATCCGCACCCCCCTGAATCCTTATTGAGGCCAGTCATTATTGGGACAGATTGCAGTTTCACACATGGAAGCAATATGCCATCCAGATGTGGAGTGCCTAGCAGAATGACTCATCTATTCTCAACAGATTTTTTTTTTTCATCTCGAGTGCTCGGCTGTCATCTCACACCCTTGACAGCAGCAGAAAGATGAAAGAAGAGGAGAGGGGGACACAGGGGGAAAAACGGACTGCTAAAACCACTGTCAGGTCAATAGCTTCAGTTGTGTATAACTAAAGCAGATGTGGAGACTGAGCGCTGGTCAGCAAATCAAAAACATCATTCATGTAAACATTCAAATAGTAACTATTCTCACCCTCCTCCCCTCTCTGTCTATCCCTCTTTCTCCTGTAGTTCAGAAATAGCTCAGATTAGACTTTCATTATCGGGACCACCTGCCTGCTCATTCAATGAGGAAGACAGGTCTACTG
Organism: Danionella dracula; assembly: GCA_900490495.1. NCBI lineage: Eukaryota > Metazoa > Chordata > Actinopteri > Cypriniformes > Danionidae > Danionella > Danionella dracula. The sequence goes on from UELW01000111.1 coordinate 6,190,371, forward strand.
AGAGATGCTGCATTCATTAATTAACCCCTCTGGCTCATTAAACACAATAAAATCTGAGAGTCCATTGAGTTAACAACATGTCTTTTATTGTATATTTTTTTCTTTTCTCTTTTTTTTCACATGGATCTGGTCTGAGACCATTTTGGTTAAAAAAAAAAAATACAAAAAACAAAAATCTATTATAAAGGGTGTGCCTGATAACCAGACGACAGATTCGAATGAATGATTCGTTATCAAGAGTGACACATGAGCTTTATTTTGCATCGTGTCTCCTTCCACAGATAGAGTTACATGCTTCCATTTACAGTTATGGGTTTGAATGTAAATGATGCTGCAGAGAGGTGCTGCTTGGGCTGGCGAGGTTTTATTACCGCTGACATTTATTATCATTATAAAGCTTCGGGTGAATAGAAGCAGACGTGGGTGGTAAGAAGGCAGGTTTCCGGCACTGTTTAACAAGGTGATTCGCTGCAGCTGTGGCGAGAACGTTTGAAGAATGCACACACAAAACATGAAAACTGTCCAAGCTGCTACCACATCCAGAACTGGTGAGAGATGGAGGCTTTGATTAGAGAGAATTAGCAGAACACCAGGGTTTGGTGAACAATGGAGGCTGTTCTTTAAGGTGGAAAAGGTTTCGACAATGTGTCACAGTGTTACGATCATTAATGATTATTGTTGCTCCATCCATCCACGTCATATCGCTATCATTAGAATAAGATTGAAGGTTTTTGACAGGTATTTGAGTTATTTATTGCAAATGTTTATTCTTGATGTCATGATGTTCTTACAGTTTTATTTTGTTTAATGGTTTTTTAATGGTTTCCTTTGAAAAAATCATTTTGACATTAGCTTTTTTATTATTCTTTTTAATACAAATTTATGATTTTGTCCTGTTTTATTTCTTTACTAACTTCAGTTTTGTAATCCAATGTGTGTTGTTCTATTTTAGCATGCAAGTATTAATTATTACTCATGTTTAATTTATTATTTTATTTTAAATGTATGATTATGACAATTCTGCTATAATGTTTACTTGCTTAATTTAATTTAATGACTTTATAATATAAAATATTATGAACTTGAAATGAATATGGAATATTTTTACTTCTTTTTAAATTTCATTTTATTTTTCAATTATACGTATTGTTATCTTATAAAATACTAGTATGTCAGAATCAAAATCAGCTTTATTGTCGTGTGTGTGAGCGCAAAAGGATTTTCTATGGTGCAATAGAGCCGTCAGTGCAAACAAGTAAAATTCAAAGAACATAGGTACAGTAAAGTGCAACACAACTAACAAGCGATTAACATAAGGCTATGAGGTAGAAATAAATTGTATTTATACATTTATTGTATTGCAATTGTTTATTTTACATGTGTTGTTATCTTATAAAATGCTAGTATTTTAAATTGTATTTATACATTTATTGTATTATAATTGTTTATTTTAACAAATGCCAGAGAATTCATGGACCCAGTCGACCTTTTCTTTGAAATAACCAAATAATTGCTTGCAGTTATCCCGAGGTTGGAAACCGTGGTAAATATGTATTAAAAAAAAACCCATCTTAATGCATTTAACCAAAACTATATAACTACCCCAATATTGAACATCATCACAGAAAACTCAAGCTGAGTGACTACTTATGTGTGCTAGTAGACAGAGCTCAGTTTTTATGCAATGTTTTCTTGAGACAATTTCCTGGTTCTCCAGGAACATTACCCCTCCGAATTCAAGGAGGAATACAGAGGTGAGTTATGCCTTTAACAGACGCTTCATTCAGGGTCCCATGGTCGATAAATTAATCTGCTTTCGAAAAAAGGTCAAAAACAGTTATGGAAAGTGGGATGGCATATGGGAGGATCCCTGAGCAAACATGCTATGAGAGCATCAACCATGGCTGAAAAGACGTGATTTAGGATGGGGAGATGGGTGTCATCATAGCGGACACGCACCAGTCAACTAGCCACGCTTATGTCTTGCATCAACTTTAAACACAATCTGACCATTATAACCCACAGAAGACCAATCTTTGCTCAAAACCCAACCTCGCCATCTTTTCCACTCGACCTCCTGCCAGAGCGACCCAACCCCACACACACACACAAGGGTGTCAGTTTGTTTCTGCAGCAGTCAGATTTCCCATCATTCCTCAGACAAAAATAAACAGGGGGCGGTTGAAACGGCTCAGTGTGTTCAGACGGTGAGCTCATCCACAGCTCTCTGCTCACCCACAGACTATAGCAGGTACTAACACCAACATTAACACACACCCCACTTTTTTCTTTCCTTGCTTGTAAAATGTGGCACTTTGTTTCTGAATTCCTCTGTGTGATGAGGGGGAAGGTCTCCACTTCCTGTCTTAGCTGTTTATAAAGAATTTAGATAATATTAAAAAGTAGCAAAAAAGTGCTGAAATCAGACTTTTCTTTGTATAAGTTTACTGTTTTAGTATTGTACAAATTTCAAGAGAAATTCTTTCAGTAATATATTGTTCCGGTTACTTCAGAAAAGCAAAGCAAGCTTCCACCATAGTAACAAGACATTATCAACAGGGAGATTAAAGACATCGATAATGAAGTAGTTTAGAAATAGCAGAGGATGAGAGCCCTAGGAGCTAGTCCTTTACAGAGGGAGGAAAGGGGACTGCGTGCGGTGTTTGCTGTGATTTTAGCTTACAAGAGTTCCACAGCTAATATAAAAAATACATTAAGGTAAGAAGACATATAACTTACCAGTTTGCTTTTATTATGTTCTTTTACTTATTTCTTTCACATAAATACATATAAAATAACTAAACAAAATAATATAAGTAAAAATAAAAACAATGGTTTGACTGATGCCTTTTGAACTTGTTAAATTAAAATAGAAAACAAAGTATTTGAGAAATGTCGAACTGAATTAGGAGCAGTACATGATTTGCAGTATATTTATATAGCTCGCTTTATACTAGAACATACACTTTCTATGCAATCACCTGTTTGTGTGGCCGATTGCAAATCCATTTAATTTATGAGAAACAGATCCACAAGATAATGATGTCCTACGCAGTCAGATTGTGATATGCTATCTCACAGGTAAACAACAGATAGAGCATCATTAAAATCCCTGCAGTGGTGAAGGAATTTGTGATAGTTTCCAAGCAAACGGTATACACATCTCTAATACAACTTTCAATAATCACATGCTTTTTTCAACAAGCACCATCAGTTAATTAGTATGAAATTACATCTATAAAAAAAGTTATGCTTTAACATATATACTCCTAGAAAAGTAATTCCTGGTGTCTAACTTTGTTAATTAGTCCTCCCTTTCAACACTTTACAACGTAATCCCTCAGAACCTTTTATAAAGCTTTAAAAATAATAATTATAGGCTTTTCTTTCTCAAGCACTACCAATTAATTGCTGAACAGAAGTCTGTATGAAAATCAAACATTCCTAGAAACCACTTGTGTATAATCTGTGAAAAAAAAACATATATGTAACATTTAGTATAAACACTTTTAGGGTTTCGGATCAGAAATTGTACCATCTTGGTCATTGAATATGTTTATTTTTTGTAGATCACTTCAAGATCTTTTTTTGATCGTGAGTAAAACAATCTATGGTAAACAGATTGAGGTCTATCTTTAGTTTATTTCATTAAAATGTATTACTATTTACATTGTAACTGTTCGTTTTTGTTGCTAGGAAAGTACAATTTAAAGTTAAGCGGTTTAAAAGTTTAATGCATACATCTTAAGACCTTTTGAGATTTCGACCTTTATATAGATTGATGAAAGTTTGATTGTCTTTATTGCCAATAAACAGTCCTGTTTTGATGTCTCTCAAATTGTTGATAAATCTCACATTTTACCTTAAGTGGGTAACCGCTAAAACCTTACAAGCTTCTCCAAATTTGGTCTTGTAGAACGCAACCTTTCACATTTTAGATTCAACACAAACACAACGAATTAAAATTGTTAAAGTCTTCTTAGCTTGCCTGTTATCAGAGCAGTATGAATAATATGCAGGTTTACATCTATGTGCAGGACTGTCACCACCAAGGTCGACTTGAGACGCTCGTCTTCGAATAATACCATAAAACAAATTGGGGTGAATAGCTGACAGAATTTTCGACGTATAGCTTACTAAAATGTCCACTCACTTATATAAACATTTGTCTTCTTATCCACTCGCTTAAGTGTTGTGAGCCTCAGAGTTAGACTTACTCTGCAGAAGAGCATGTCTAAACAATGTTTTCAGCAACAGTAACATTTTGATGCGAAAAGTAGGTAAATATTCTTTAAGTTATATGAAAGACACCATCTTGAAAAAAAATACACCTATACCTCACTTTTCCAAAAGGGAGGAGTTATAGTGGGGAAATGTTACACGGTGAGGGAAATTCAATACATTGGTGTGCCAAAAACATACAGTGGCGCTTATCAAAGCAGCCGTCAGTAAATATATTCCCAGCTGCACTCTCAAACGTAAACGGTGACAGTAATAATGAATTCCATTTCAAGTCTGGCCCAAACTCAACATGCTGTTTATCAATAAGAATTTCTCCTCTCAATGAGTGATTTACTCTGAGATTGTGTTTGTCCGCACTTCTAGGCCTCAGATCCCCTGGCAGTAAATGGAGTTCAAAAGTTATAGATCCTTAGGTGAAGCTGTCACACAAGTGGAAACACTACACAAAGGGATCTCTCTTTATACAGAGCTTGGCAAAGTGGAAGATGGTGTTTGGATAAAAGAGATGAATGGGAATACGATATTTCACTAAGTTTAACTTGGAGAGATTTTCAGAAGCCAGGGTATTACTTCGTGAAATGTGATTCAATGCAATATCATTTTATTTGTTTTAGACATTGGATCAACCAATGATGCCAAAGCTGACAAATACATTTTAAATAACGTGGAAAGAAAGATATATTCAAGTTAATTATGACAAAACTGGAAAATTATGATACAAATTTAACTGAATTGCAATAAAATCTCATTTTTACTTGAGTGACGTTTGACAACCTGACAAGCAAACAGTTTACATAACAACTAGTGACATTGCATGACTCCTTAATTGCTACTTTATGCTTGTTTTAAGATGCAAAGGTAAGGTAAAGTGGAAGAGATAGATATAGGTAAGATAGATTAAATACATGTTGACCTTGTTAAATTTTTAATAAAGTGCATTCCCTCCAAAATTAGCACTACTATTACTTAGCAACACACCCTCTTTGACACTGGGGTTGCTCATGCATTCAGAAGTGCTAAGACACTGTGGGAAATGAATTGCTCAGATCCCCTGGTAACGTGCAGGTGCAGTGAAACCTGACTGAGAGAAATGAACTGGTATTTTGGGCATCAGCAGGAGAAAATGACACCGGTTGCTCCATTGTACCCACCTGGAGAGCCTGATAAGCTCAAGGGGCTGAAGATGAAATGTCAGGCTAGAGATGTGTGGAGTGGCCAATGCTTCTCCTCATTACTCTCCAGGATCTGAAAGAGGGCGCTGCCAAGTCAGCCCTGTACCCAAAGGAAAAACTTGCATTGCAGAAACAGCTCAAAATGGTGAGACAGTCTCCTTGGAGAATAACGCTTCTGTGTGAAGAAGTACGTGATGAGTTATACCCTCGACCTTATTTACCAAGTAACTCATGTCATGAGATAAAATTTTGGTACGATGTACCCAAAAATGGCTACTTTCTATTCCAAGCAACACAAGAGATGCTATGTATATAAAACTAAGTTTGCTACAAGGTTGCTAGTTTCTTAGCAAGAGCTCTGAAATTAGTTCACCTTCACAACCACAGTGTTAAATTGCTGTCAACAACTATTATGGCATACATTACATGGCAGTCAAATATATTATATGATGGCCTATACCAACATAGCCAGTAGTCACTGTAAAGGTCTCAATACACCTAAAATTTGCCAGGTCTCAGCGTAGGTGCTCTTTAGGATCCTATCAAGCCGACTTTTTAAGGGCTAAAACTCTCTTCTGTAAGTGGAGTGCATCCAAGGCTTCATCCTCCAGGTAACTTTAACTGGAAGTGAACAGAAGTAAAACAACTTTTGATAACTCCAAAGAAGATAGCCTAGTAGAACTGGAACTGCTGGTGTTTTTTTCATTCCTGCTATCATGGAAGTACTTTCATGTGAGCATACCTGAAGCATCCCTCATCATTTTTGTTCAACAAAGACTAATTTAGCTGGTCATCATCCAGTTATATTCATGAAAACATACATCTTATTTTCACTTCTTTTGGTCAAGGTTTGTTTACTCATTGTTTCTGAGAGAGCAGTGGAGGTTTTCATTCAATTTGACTGTTTTGGTACATAGATTTAACAGTGTACTTCATAATATGTAAAACTTATTGAGCACCTCCAAGTCCGTTTTGTGTAGTTATTTTTTTCATTTATTGATTTTATTTAGGTTTTTTTCAGCTGTGTGCTTTGTGTATGCTCCTAAGGTGTTATTTGTGGGGTCATGAACTGTTAAACGTCATTATTGAATGGAAGAAAAAAACTCCCCAATATTTACAGCAATGGTCCCACATTGGTCAAAACAACATAAAGGCTGCTGCTGGCTTCAGAGAAAAGACAAAACATTTGGGGTATTTAAGCTTGTTTATAAGTAAAAACATGACTAATGCCCCCTACCAGGCCTTCTTTCACCTATTGCCTATAAACATGTTTGAAGGTGGGGGACTATATGCGAGTGAAGCAGTATAAAGGGGGGTGGGAGGGAGACAACAATAAATGTCACCTTTCTCAAAGGCTAATCCAACAATGTGCACAAATTAAATGGAAGATTATATTCGTTTAGAAGCAGAAAGGAGCTCATGCATGTTGATGTAGACCTAGCAGCACTAGATGCTGAGAGGGTTCAGACACTGATTGGGATCAAACGTGGGCAGGTTAAAATCCACAAACAGATATTTCTTCAGCTTCAGGAGTGAAGATTATAAGTGAATGGATCATGGAAGGAATTATTAATTTGTTCTCCATTTCAGTGGTAGTAGGTTTAAAACAAAAATATGTAGAAAAAGCGAACTGTGTCTCTGAAACAAAACCCTTTTATTTTCTCAGTCATGTGAATATGAATTCAGAAAACCCAGAAAGACGAGCATGCATATTTTGTTGATCTGAAATTTGCTCTTTTTAACAATTTCATTTTATGTTTGTTACGATTCAATTTGCAACCTCCAAATAGTGTCCCAAAAAAGTTTAGAATCACAAGCATTCAATTCCATTTGGTCACCAAGAAAATATATTAAGTCCAAGCAAGAATTTTGAAAGAGCCCAAAGGGATCAAGGTTCAACTGAGGCCAATGGCACAGGCTTATATAGATATTAACAATAGGACAACCTTATATGACATTGAAGGGTAAATTACAGGGAAACCCCATGATTGGTCGTCAGAGATGATAACCAGATCAGAGCCCAGCAGGAACATCAATCTATGGCAATTAACCTGACCCGCCACTGTCAGAAGGTCACAGGGAGAACCCAGTCTCTCATTTGAACACAGCCCTGGACAATGAGTGTGAGGCAGGGGGCAGTCACATTGCACCAGGGGGTTAATGGCTGAGCACTGGATGAGCAGGGGAAGGCGCCAGCAGGCAGATTCAGGGTAGCAGTCAGGCCAATGTTGGAGCAGGGGTAATGAGCTCTGACTTGAGGTTTTGCAAGTAAAGGACTGGCAATTTAGTGTGAGACAGAACTAAAATCAGCTCCTCACACCAATTATTACAGCCTCCCAAATCGTGCTAGTCTGAGGGTAAAATGCTATTATTTTTGTGAGACTTGTTAAAAGTGAATTTTAACAATTTAAACACACTTTATTTTCTACCCTGTACAGCTATCCATCTATTTAGCATATTTAAGGGATTACGCAATCCCCATTCTCTTTGCAGTGAAGACATAGCGCCAGTAAGCAAAAAAAAATGATAGTAAATGAAGATAATTCATATATTTGTATTCAAAGCTTTAAACAATGAAAATTGTGACAGTAAGTAACTATATTGTCAAACAACTATTTTTTTACTAATTAGTGTTAACCAAGTTAGTCTATAAACAATGTGTTAATAAGTAATACTGAGAAAGTGTGTATGTGTGTGTGTGTGCTCGAGTAGTGAAACATTTCTGAAATAAATGCAGCTATAAAATGGTCCAGATATCAATTAATAGGTACACAACACTCCAGACTGATGACAAGTTTGCTTGCTTAAATCCAAATTGGCAAAAAAAATTCAATTGTTTGGTCTCATTAGTACCACACTGAGATTAAATTAACAGGGTGAGGATGTCGCCTAAGTAACTAAGTAACCTTCTCTTGAAGCATTGTGTTGTCATTCAGTCTTGTGCTAGCTGAAAGAATATCTGCGCTTTATGGTGTCTTTAAGTTTGTTATAAGTACACCTCTGCACAACACAGCATCCTTATTAAAGTATAAGAGAAAAAAGAAAGAAATATGGACCAACTTACAACAAAGAATAGCTTTATTAACGGTGGCAGAAATGATTTAAGGTGCATCTGAAATGTAAAGAAAAAACATTAAATCCTTAATAAAACTATAAACATTGTTTGACTGACCATGATAGCTGGCAATATTCGGCACGTTTTTTCGCTGAAAAAACTCAAGTGGCTTATCAGCGTGATTGGGGTTTTATGTCTTTAATTTACGTCTTCATTTATTTGGCTTCATGCTGTCCGCTGCCAATATTTTTAGACTCAGTAAGCACACCGGTTTTCCTCGTCTCCCACCATAGTCACAGTGAAGCCAAGCGCTACAAACATGTAATCATATTTCCTCGTCTTAGCTTTCTGGCGACTTTTGTTTGTCTCTTTATCTCCTTCTCTCTCCGCCTGTCTTCTACACTTCGTGTTTACGCTTCATACTCTGCCAATGAGAGCGCCACTGTCCCCTTATGTAGTTGAGTGGTATTGCACTTTATTCTAGAACAGTAAAAAGCATGTTGCCCGAGGTCAAACGCGCCCCACTGCTATAAGTGGGCCTCATAGTATAAAGTACCTGTTGGCTGAAGCACAAGTACAAAAATAAATTGTGGAACTGAGCCTATCTAAGACCATACAATAAAAAGTTCAAACTGGTTAAGAGAGAATGAATGACAGAATGTAATACTTCGTCTAAAATCAACATCATGATGAAAAATAAGTCATTTCAATAATTTATCTACTTCAAACAAATTATAACTCAATGCTTCACTCTGCCACTTTCAATCAGATTAATGTAAACTTATTTCTATTTTTTATTGTTATTATTAGTAGTGATAGTAGTATTGTTAGCATTAGTATTATTAGCAGTTGTATTAATTACATAAGTTGTGTAAAATAAATTGAAATTTTCAACTGCCCAGTTATAGTGAGAACAGAGAAAGCTTCCAAGTTTTGTCCCAAAAAAGGATTCTATGCATTTCTAAATGGCAACTTCATATCTGCTGTTTTGTGCTCTAAAAACTAAATTATTTCATTTCACTATTTAAATAACTCAACAGATTTATCTAAACCATAGAAAAAATAACAAGGAAGAGCATGGAAAAACAATCAGTTCTACATTTTCTGAAGCAGCAGCTCTTAGCCAAAGCCCTCCATTAGAAAGCCTCTGCCTGTGATGGATCTCGTCTGCGTGACTGAGCTTTGGCTCCAGCCTGGGTTCTTCAGGTTCTGTGGTGAGGAACCCCTCCCAGACTGAGCCGCCTTTCGTAACGCCAAACATGACTCACACGCCAAGTCATGGTAACTCAAAAAATATTGTGACGGACTTCAGATCCCTTCTGAGTGTCATTAAGCCCAAGCAGTCCCAAAAAATGCTCTGATTCAACCTTTCCTGAGGGCTTGAGCGAAGCCTGAAGCTTTCACATACTTTCTGACACACCCAGACTAACGACTTCTCCAGCTCACACAAACACCACGCCCGGGCTATACGCCTGCCAGCCACTTTCCACAACCATCCAAACCATCCCTATTCCCTAATCCTCCTAACTGAGTCCAGAGTGTTACATCAGTGATGCCTTTTAGCCTGATGGTCCACAGGAAGGAACAAATCCCAGCAAGGGCCTCTTGTTACCATGGGCTTGATCATTTCAAATGAATGAAAGGCGGAGGAAATTAAGTCAGATTTAGGGTAGAGGTTCTCCTTCTGGAATTAAGAATTAAGATTAAATAAAAAAGGTAAGCCACACATTTTTGCAGTAGGTTCTTTGTAACTTTCAGAAGACATTTGGTCTAATAGGTGCACCAGTTTTTCATGAAACACATCAGATAAAAAGGCATTTTTTGGTAGCAGTTTTAAACCCAAGCTTTAACCAACAGGTGTGCAAACACATTGATGTGGCTTGTTTTGTGATGAATGCTATGGATAAACCTGTGCAAAACCATCCTGGTCTGCATACCCTAATAGGTCTACATTGTTTGGTCCTCAAAGCCCAGTGGATCTTGCAAATCAGCCACTTTCTCGACCTTGGCTTTGCTTGGAGACATTTAACCAGAGCCCAATTCAGCTGGAAATGTCAGACACTGAATACATTACATCAAAAAACCTTTGTAGAACTCGGCTTTCACACGCTGTGCATTTTTAAGCATCTCTGGCTGTCATTTCTGCCTGTTCACCTTTAACTGTGAGTGAGAAACATCCTGTCAGGGTGACACTGAGTTCTACCCTCTGCTGCAAGAGAGTCATATTGAACATGCTACAAGACTGACACGTTTGAGGCGGAATGTAAAATGATCTGTCAAGTGAAGAAAATCAGATCCTAGAAAGAATGGCATAATCATCGAGGTAAGACGCAGAGTATTACATAAACATCAGAACGTAAAGTTTATATGCGTTGTATGGTGGGTCTTCATCTTTTGACACAGAAGCAGGAGAAAGCAGGTATTTTTGGAATAAAACATAAATGCTTTTAACAAACAACTAATAGTACTTATTTTCAAATAAAAGTTTATATTACAGGTTTATAAAATGTACAAAAAATTCAGTATTCAATATAAGTTTAAATAATAAAAGCAAATCAAATATCTAAATGGCCTTCAATGAGATGTTGAACTCAAAAAAGATAGTAAATAGGTTTTAAACTTGGTTTAAGTAAGTTTTTTTACCTGTCTTGCTGGAGTATGTTGTTCTCTTGTTACACATTGTTTTTACTGTTTGTATTATTGTTGCTGTGGGAAAATTTATTTGTCATTTGTCCTGTTTTCAAATCTGTTTTTACAGCCGTCATCTCCATTTTGGGTCATAATACTCTCAGTGCTTCACACGACTGGCCAAGTCACTGTTTTACATTCATTGGTGAACATATAAACAAATATATTTAGCTTTATTTCTGACATAGAAATACTTTTAAATGCTCGCAATAAATAATTGACCTGTCAATTAGAGTGGGATTAAAATAACCATATACATTTTTAATTCAAGTAACTGATACTCACTCAGGATTAGGATCCTCAACAACCATTGGAAAATTTTACAAATCCTTTGGTCCATAAACTAAACTAAAATATATACATATAATGCTATAAATAATGTAAAAGGTAGGGCTCAAAAGATATTATCTCGAAAAGGCAATATAGAGAGCTCGATGGAGAGCTCGATAACTGCCTGACAGCGTGATCCTAACGGCACCTCCGGGTTTCGCAAGCGGGAATGTATTTTCGTGTTTATATTTGCTCAAGAGTCTTGTGAGGTAACACATGTGCACTATTCATGCTCGGGGATTAAAATCGCTGCACTGTTATCTTTTTTTCCCGTATAAATAAAGGTTTGGCAATATAATCTGATATGACTTTTTTTTGGCCATATCGCCCAGCCCTAGTAAAGGTCTATAATTGTTCAAGCAACTATAATTGTACAAAAAAAAAATTTTTATCTAAAAAAAATAAAATAAAAAAAAACGAATCTCAACCATAGCAGCTTTGAAGCAAGGTGTATTCTATAAACTGCTAAAAATGAGAGACTATTGAGTATGATGCAAAGCAAATGTGAAAATTCAGATTTCTATAGCTCTGCTCCCAGAGCCTTACATTGATAATATTACTGCTACCACGGTAAAAAAAACATTTTGTTTGCATTTAAAAAGCCCTCTGAAATGGTCCATTAGCTGACAACTTCCAAAATATTATTTGTAGTTATGTTAGATTTTATGTTAGTCCATTAAAACTGACTTCAAGTAGTAGTCAAAAAGATTTTAGAAACGATTTACAAAAATCTGTTGGTTCTTTCAATAACTTAATCTGTCAAACCAAATAGAATACAAGTATGGTGGATATATCAAATATAAGACATTAACTCATTCCTAAAAGGGCAAAAACAAAGGATTAAGGCAAACTGAAAAAGAGGGACATCCGACTTACTCTTAAGAGGGACTGCGACTCCTCCTTTGTACCTTTGCCCTCTGCTGAGCTGGAATACTGCTGCCCGCTCTTCTCTCCTCCACCGGCTGGTGTCCTGGGCAAGAATCCTTTAGCATCAGCCCCTAGGCTGAAGATCAGGCCTGAAGCTTCTCTAAGCACTGCCTCCCCCTTCTGCTGCTCTTTCCCGCCGATGGACACAGCACTGAGCACCCCCATTGTGCCCTGACCAAACGGTGCGGGGCTCCCTCTCAGAATCTCTGCACTGCGCTCTGTAGGAACCCAGATGGCACTTCCAGGCATGGCCTCCACCCATCCCTTGTCCATCATCTTCTCTTCATCGTGAGTCTCGCTCTTCATGCCCTCAGTGGTGAGGATGGGCTCAGCCCGGGTGGCCTCAGGGGGTGCTAGGCTGTAGAGCTTCAGATCTCCTTTGCTCTCCTCTTTGATGCGGAGGGTGGATGGGGCAGAGCAGCCGTTGGTGGGGTGGACAGAGTCTTGGCAGTGGGCAGAGTTGAAGTGATCCAGAAGTGCCTGGGTGTCCGGGGCAGTGAAACTGCAGTGTCGACAGCGACAGCAGCCATGGACCCTCCTGCACAGACCAAACAATCGAGTCAAAAAGTGCTTCTTTAGATTCAGGGCTTCATTCATGCAATTCAACGGAGGTCAACAGAAGATTACATCTGTTAATTTAGCAAAACTGATGGAAATTATATATGTGTTGTTCCTCAAAAAGGGTGAAGTTTGAATGATGCTAATTTGTTTAGAGAAAGGATGCATGTTTGCAACATAGCATATTAAATAGGAGTTTAATCTTGGCAGAATTGAGGTGAAAAACTGAATTGACAGAATAGTCCAAACCAACAAAATCCCATGGCTAAAGTCAACAAAGACTGAGTATTTTTCAAGTATTTTGAGCTTGAGGAGAATACCAGTTTACTGATTTATGTTTTATTTTCTTGTCCAGAAGCAAAACAGTGAGTCTGCTTCTTTGTTCCTTAAGTTTTGAACAGTTTGTGCCATTAAAGAAAAACTGAAGGTTTCTGAAATAAACAGAATCAGAGCTTTTCTAAATAATGGTCTATAAAAATATCCCAGTCATCTTTGTATAAGTACTATAAAATGATTCTGTAATAAGCCACAAAATCAGCATGCGTTTCAGAGAGAAGTGGAGGGTAGTGTTTCAGGTAAAAGAATGGTTTCTGATGTCACTGTGGACATAATGAACGCTTAAATTGGTTGGTCATCACAAGAGTAAAATATTTTTATTTGAAAGTAGTTCTATGTTTATTAAAGTGACTGCATCTAAAGTGAAATACAAAACCATACAACAGAAGCATACAAACTGTAAAACTTTAAAAATAAGTTTCCTAAATTGGAAATAAATAAATAAAAAAACACAACTACTTTAAGGTAGGCTTATTCAAGTCATGTTTGTAAAGATACTAAAAAAACATAATGGTAGTTATATATCTTCGAACATTGATTTAGGTCGATAAATGATTTTTGCTCGATAATAGCAAACAGTCTTTATTTTAAAGACACTTTCAAACATAACTTGTGTCATTACAACTCATGTAAAATCTTACTTGGGGTGCAACCCAAAGTGACTTTGCTGTATTTGTAATCCACAACTAGCAAAAAAAATATAGCGTAGAGGGAAACACCCTTAATTATCATTTCTTAGTAAAAAAAAAAAACTTTGGAAATATCAAAAATCAATTCTTATTTTGAACTGTGAATTTCTAGACTTTCTGAAAAGGAATTGTGATAAATTACAAAACAAAATTGCAGCAGGGAAGAGTCAAAATACCAAGTCTTAGATGTAGAAAATGTTCAAAACAATGGACTTTCTGTACGGTGCACCAAAATGTTGGAAATTGTAAGTAAAATTTTCTGATAAGTACAAATTGATCATCCTTGTGGAGAGATTGCAAACACATTTTGGCGCAGAGGCCCACTCACCTCAGTTAGCATTTCAAATGCTAATTTAGTCTGCAAAATAAACAAAACAATTCAAATAGGGCAACCAAATCTTCTAAAATTATTATTTTTTTTAATTACAAAAGGGGTCTTTTTTTCTGTGAACCTTACATTTTGAAATTTATAAAACAAAAGCATCACCGCTTAAATCTTGAAAATCAAAATGAATCAAAAATTTATTAAAAAATCAATCTCTCCTACTTCAGAATTTTAATTAAACTGTCATCATGACATGAATGAAATCTTTTAGATTTTTTGCCATTATTTTGCAAAGCAGCTTAAGAGCATCATCGATTTAGGGGGAAAATAAATGAGAAGCTGCATGAAAATCAATGACAGTAGTAGCGGAAAAGGGTTGCAATTTGTGCATGTGATAGGAAGCCCTTTAACTACACACCAGCACACAAACACAGAGTCAATCCAGGCACTTTACACACAGAGCGGAGGGAAATCAAACACTTACATCACTCTGCTGATGGGAAGATGAACACAGAGCAATCTGCTCATCATTAGGCTCAATGACGGGAAAGCTACAGCTTTTTCCAAACAGATCCAAGGATGTTTGCTGCTACGCCACGCTACGAGTACTGTTTTTTGGTAGAAGAAAATTATTTAAAAATTGACACGCAACGTCTAAAGAAAAGTCCAACTACTGTAAACTCAAACTTTTTCCACGATTGTCTTCTTTTAGAACACGATGGCAGTATGATAGCTGATGTGGGCTTTGAATCAACACCGCACAAGGTGTGTGCTTGGGGTGAAGGTGTCTGTATCAGCTTCACACTCAAGGTGGGTTGGATGCTGTTTAAAGACCGGAGGGCAGGATTCAGCTCATAAATCTGTTCTAGAGCAGCTATTCAACACAGAGGAACACACGCTGAAATATTAGCTATCAGTGATTCCACAGACGGCTCCATCCTTCACACACTGGCAGAGGTCAGCAAGTGTTTCCACTCACTGAAACCAGGGAGCGAGATCATGCAGGAACACGGACTAGTCTGATGGAGAAAATGCATCTGCAGTGGTACTAATGCAAGAGTTGTCTTTAGTGAAGATAAGCAGTTATATGGAGAGTGAGATCACTATTTGGTTATGATGAATTTTTTTTTTAAACGAATTGGAATCAGCTCTTCCGTTGTCCAATCAAATCAGAGTAGAATGCTTGTTTTACATTTACATTTATGCAACTTTTGTCCTATCGCAGCTTCCTCATAATAAAAGTTGTATCAACTGATCAATAAACCATAGCAGGCAGAAAATAAAGACAGAGGAGAATTTTTTTTTTTATAGTAGGTGTTCCCTGAAGAGAAGAGTTTTCAGTTGCTTTTTGAAGGCTGTTAGTTGCTGCTTTTAAAGCGTTTCAAATGTGTCCATACTTGGTCCAGATAATTGCGCTCTTGAGGTCCCTTGAGGACCATAGGTCTGTGTTTTGAAGCTTGGTTGGAACTAATCGGTGCACCCCTGCTCTAGCAGCTTTAATTGGATAGAGTCTTTGAAAGAAAATGGGGGTCTTGTCTCTGTTCTGGATTTTATTGTTGATAGATTTAAAATTGAGTTGATATTATAATTTTTTTTGTCTCAGAAAACAAAATGGCCAATTAACCAGGGCAATGTCTCAAGCTCTATTAAAAGAATGATCACAAAAACTGCTACAGGAGAGTAATATTTGGAAAAAAAAAAACATTTTCTTTTAAGTAATATTTTCACAAGTAAAACGTGACCAACTCCATATACCTCCAGGAAAAAGTATTTAATAGTCCTGTCAAAAAGTTCCTGGTGTTTACTCTAACGGCAAATTCACACTGCCTCCATGTCCGGAAGATCTGTGTCAATCATGTATGGCCTTTGGCCTTTGAAGCAGATGGTTTATTTTCTCTCTATTGTTAAGTCGTTGATGAAAGTGTTTTTTTTTTTTCATACATGTCAAAGTCATAACATTTTTAGAAAGACATAAATAATAAAATAAAATAATACAAAATAAATCCCTGAAAATCTGTCCCTGATTCGATGTCTTCAGTCTGAATCCACATGGTACAAAACAGAAGCTGTTGTGAACACTGTTGTTTTTAAGCCTACCTAGTATAAAAATATTTAAACCAATTAATGTCTCAATTTGAATAGTAATTTGAGATTAAAAATGAAAAATTAAACATATTTAAAAAGTTAACCAAAATTTTCCCTTGGTCATAAAAAATGTGACTCCATCACATTTTTTATGACCAAATGCAGAACCAGGAGTTCTCCATGGAAGCAGAATATATTATTTCTTCTCTCTCAGAGTACAAGTGAGCTCCTTTTAAGAGCTAGAGAACATACTATCTCTCCGTCCAGCTCAAACAACCAGTCCCAGGCAGCAGAATGACAATGGATCTGACACATCCAAACACATCCACATACAAGCCCTGCGGAACAGGTAGCTGAAAGGACTAAATGAGTGAAACTGGGGCATCATTTTTGCTTTGATGAGACTGATAAGTTCATGTATGATTTTACAACTTATGAACTTAAGTGTTTAATTTCAAGGAGTCAAAGTAGAAATGTTTGTAAAACTTACATAAAGGTTTTTTAGGCACTATTACAATCTACCGAATCTCCAAATCTACCAAATTGAAAACCTTTTTGTGTTCAGTTAATTTTCCATGCTGACATTACAAGTGCTCAGAAATATGTTTTGCTGATAAAATAATAAAATAAACTATAACACTAAACATATGCGCTATTGAGGTGGTTTGGTGTATTTACACAAAGCTTCTATTAGATTTAGCAAAGTGCCTTTCTGTTCTCTGTCGGCTGAGCCAAACTGAAGCGGACATTTAGACCCCAGCGCTGCAGTAAACTCATTTTATCAATAAACTCAAAGCAGCACATGTAGACATGCCTGTAAAGTCTGGCAGAGAGTGTGGCGTAATTGAGATCTGATGTGAAGGTAAAGCAAAGCCACTCTTATCCGTCCCATACACACACACACACACACACACGCACAAACACACACAGCTGCTGAAAGAACACAGACAGTTACGCACACACCGACATTAACAAGCACACCTGGCCCCAAAACAAGCTAAATCAAAACCACTGACAGACTGCTGCAGCAAGCGTTCCTCCCTGACGTTTAGCATTTCCAGTTTACTCAGCTGTGCTGCTTGACTTCATGTGAAGAGAAGAAATCTAAGACAACCTGTAACTTGTCTAGACCAAAGCAAAACCACTGTACTGGAACAAATGTGACAATTAAAACTACTAAATTAGATTGAAAACACCACTTTAATCATAATGGATTAATGTGTTTTTCTGTGATTGACGAACTTAATTGATAAACAAAAATGTGTTTCTATATGTTGATTGTCTATTCCAGGTACAAACTCTACTTGAACATTTGATAGATAATAAAACTATGTTGACTGTTGTTGTTTATTTAAATAATTTGAATAAACTCTAAATTCATAAAAATTCACTCAATTAGGATCCTGCGATACTAGAAGCCTTATCACCTTTACAAAAGTCACTCCGTAAGCAAAATGTAAAATAAACAAAAGTTTTTATTAACTACTGAAAATATTAAAACCAATGAAGAGTAAGAGTATTCCTTTTACACAAAATAAAGTACAATGTAGTTGACAAATTCAACTAAATACATGTAAACACAACTACAAATGAAAAAATGTAGTTTTTAAATTAGAAGTTTATCGTTTACTTCTCGACATAAACCAACGCCTAGAAGCGTGCTTCTGATCTGAAACTTTATGATAACAATAATTGTCATGAAAGAATCACTTTCGCGATAAGCTGATATAGAAAAGTGGATAAAGAGCTAGTTCACTGTTTGAACAGTACATTGTTAACAGGATGTGTGTGTTAATATAAGTTTTAGAGCCATGTACGATAAAACATAATACTTTAAGTAAAAAAAAAAAAAAAAGATTGATTCAGTTTAAATGTAAGTGGTCTTAAAGAGTCTTGCTAAAAGGTTGACACCTGGATACCCTGGGACAGAGTTCAAATATGTGCTGCCACTCAGGCCACAAAGACACATTACATAACTGTAGAGTTATTTTATTGAAAATGTTTACATTTGATCTAGGGAAAAAGGGGGAAATAGAAGACAGGGAGATGGGGAAAGAGGTGAGGAGGGAGAAACTCCCAGAGGGGGTGGGGGGAGAAGAGAGAGGAGAGATAGAGATAGAGATAGAAGAGAGAGAGATAGAGATAGAGATAGAGATAGAGAGAGAGATGAGAGATAGAGAGAAGATATTATACAGATTATAAGATATATATACAGATATATATATATATATATATATATATATATATATATATATATATATATATATATATATATATATATATTCCGTCACTCAAAATAAATAGGTCATTTAATTGAACTATTTATCTGCAACATGGATTAAATTCCATGTGTATGCAGCAAGAAAGTGAAGTTACCTGTAGTGTCGGAAGATCTCCTCCTCCACTTCGGTACAAAAATGGCACCTAGTGCAGGTGTACTCCCTTCCTGGGGCCGCCCTTACATCCCCTGACCCCTCCTCCTCAGGTTTGATTTCCATTAAGGGGTGAGAGGTGTGGGCGCTGTCGTAGTGCAAGAGAAGCAAGTCAATGTCAGTTGAAGTGAATGGACACTGGTCACAGAGGTGAGTGACGGAAGCTCTGGGAGCGGGTAAGGATGGTGCTGCATTCCCTCCAGACGTTAACTGCAGCAGAAGTAAAGCGCAGTGTGAACAGGAGCTCTTTCGGCAAGCGAATGGGTAGGAAATCTCCCCGAGGTGCTTGTCTGGCATACAGAGCCCCCGGGGGCAGAAAGGACAGTGTTTGATGGTGCACTTGTGAATGCTGTGAACTCGCTGGTAGTGATGTAGAAGCGGCGCCACCACTATGACATCAGGACCATGTGTCAAAGAATAACGAAAGTCGCAAAATTGGCAATTGTAACTTGTTACGACGGTTTCAGCATCACTTTTTACCCCAGCTTTCTCATTTTTTCTCAAAACAGAGTCCTTCTCTCTTGGATTTCTCTCTATTTCAACTGGGCTTCCCTCCCTGATAGCCCCCTGGCAGTGTTTGGTCTCATAGTGCTCCAGAAGTTTGGCGGCACTGGATGCTTCACAACTAAAGCTGCAATGCTTGCACCAATAATACACAGCACAGTCATTGACAATACTACCTTGGGAGTCTGGGGCCCGGATTGGTACAGAGTAACCAGCGACAGAGTCATCTTCTGCCCTTACTGCCTCACGGTCGGCCCATTTACTTTGCTCATCCGCACCTATATATGATACGCTTCCCCCTTTTCTTTCGGTGGAGGACTTCTCATCCAGATTGGTGTTGGATGGAGGTGGGCTCTTCATTTTGTTGGGATGAGTGGCCAGGAAATGCTGCTCCAGATCCACAGAGGAGCTGCCCATGTAGGTGAAGTTACAAAACTTGCACCGGAAGTATTTGGTGTTGCCCTGACAGTCCTGCGTCTTCCTTCCGATTCCGATGAAGGTACCTGCTAGTGTTACCTATGAGAAGAGGGACGACAGAGAAAGAAAAAAGATAAATTTAAAGCTGCATTCTCAAATTCGAGTGTAATAGTACATCATATTGTGAATGCAGCAATAATAATTTGACAAATTATCAATCGTGAAATTTTGCTGTGATTGCCTGATTCTCTGGAGGTGGTGTTTGGTATCGCAAGCGAACCAAATTAAGTGTGCACTAATATTGCAGACAATACACTTAGCAAAGCTTAGCTTTGAAAGATTTGTAATGAATTGTAAGATCCCTGGAGTGAATATGAAGAGGTCAATAGAGTTTAACCCTTGTACAACGGAGGTGTCACCAGCGACAGAATAGTAACTTGTGTAGCTCTGATTATTTTTACACTATCGAAAAAATCTCAACAGATTCTGAAAGTTGAGAAACGGCTCTTTCTGCTTATATTACACTTATTATGGTAATGACAACATTACTTGTGTTTCAGGGGCAGGATTGTCATTAGCGTTAGATTGTACTGTTTTTTTTATACCGTGTTTGCGGCAGTGATTTTACCACATTCGCAACAAAGTGTGTCTTCTCTTTATAAAATAATCATAAAAATAATCAACATTTTCTGACGCAATGATTAAAAACAGGACAAGAATACCAGGCGAACTGTTATAATTACAGTATGATTATGGGAGTAAAAGGGTTAAAGGATGCATATTGCATAATATGAAAAAAAAAAAACACCGTCCTTCAAAGTATTTGGACAAATAAAAGGGAGCATGAATTATGTGAACAAACCCATATTACATTGGTTTACATTCATCAAGTCATTACAAGCTTTTCATTGCATTATAAAAGATTAGTAAAAGTAAACCAGATGTTTTAGACCAAGCTTTATAACCGTTCTTCATGACATCACAAAACAATCTCCCCCACCAGGCCTGCCAGCCACTCCTGATTGGCTGGTGCATGGCTTGTCCTAGCAATTAACAAATAATGTGAATTACATGCTCATAACAGCGAAAAACCTCAAAAATCTGATTATTTAGAATGTTTATATGTAAATCAGTAAAACACTTTCTCATAAAATGTAGTTATAAAACTTAGAAAAAGCTTTAACTTAAATCTGATGTTTTATACAGGCACAGAACAAGAACTTTGGTCTTTGCATCAGGAAATCAGCATTTGCTGCACTTAAAAACTTTACTTCATTAACCTTGTTTCATCAAGTGTTCAGAAGAAAAAACATAATGGATTGGTGACAGTTGGATAATCCAACCATCCCTGACTCTACTCATACCTGAGTATTACATTTAATACCCTCAGAATGCATTCTTAAAAAAATGAATTATTTTGTTATTGACGTGTTACTTTACACTGCTGCTACCATTTAGGTGAGGAATATGTCCTATTCAAACTGCGTAAATTGGACATGCCCAAAAAAAGAAATGTTATTGAAAAGAAAATGTTATAATACACATTTCAACTGAAACTGAACTACAGATAATGTTACAATACATATACTTGTATATGCACCCTTCAAATTAATTTTACATTAACAAGCATACATAAAAGCTATTCATGGTAAGTGCTTTTAGAAGATAACATTTTATTTAAGCATAAAAACTTGGTCGTAATGAAGTGACTGTTTTATATCTAGCAATATATTTGTTCCCTAGATTAATATCTCTGAAATTTTTAAATGACTTACTAAACAATAAAGCTCTTCATAACTTTAAAGAATTAATGAACTTAAACACTCGGAAGAGAATAGGATCATTTGCTAAGTCTGACCTGGAAATCCTGATTTGTTTTAAACCATAGCAACATCCTATAAAGTGCCTTGAACATAACACTTTCTAGTATCCAACATTTCAGAAATGTTTATTTTGTAAACACAACAAAAACAAATGTAACTATAGGCGGCCTTTGCTTTGAAGTTTGTGCTCATCATGCACGCTCTCATGACCAATTCTTAATAAGTAAAACAATCTGATGAGAAGCTGAGTGTTTGGTAAGAACTAGATAAATGTTTACCATAAATCGACTTGGATTTGAAGCTAACAGATAAAAGTAAAATACAAATGTATAAAATAATGACAAAATCCAAACAAACATCTCAAATTGAAATTAATTATGTTTGAGAACATAATAATTTAAATTTGCCCTTATTTTAGTTAAGTTTGTAAATTCAATCAAATATATGTTCCTTAAAATAATCACAAATCTGATGGAGGCATACAGTGAGATTTGGAATAACTCATTTAAATTTAAGAATAAGTTTCCTTTATGCCTGAGTGTGAAAATACTAGAGGTTAAATCGTACATTAGTTCCTTAAATAATTATCAGATAACTAGCCATTAAATGTGTAAAGATGAACCTTAAATCGTTTGTTATTCTAAAGCCTGCATTAAGAAAAATAAGAAGACATTTGATGCCTGGCCCATGTGCAAGGGTATGGAATATTTCAGCAGTGGTCTAAGTGCGCGTGTGAGTGGGAGGTCTTGAGTTTCACACACTTGCTCACTGTGGGGAATTCAACGTCACGCTCCAGACAAAACAGAGAAGGAATGTCCCAATGCAGACGGAGCTTCCCCCAGAGCAGCCCTCGAGCTGTGCGCTCACGCAATAATTCAATAAATACACACTGCTCAATGGAGTGCGTATTTGATGCTAATTCTACACAAGTATATCTCTCACACACACACCAAGAGGACTCGGTAGGCTGTTCTGCACCTTCTAAAGGAAAATCATTCAAAAACGAGAACTTATCACACACTACCTTTCAAAAACAATGAAACATAACACTAAGTTCATGTTTTGATTGTTATCGTTACGGGTTACAGCGACTTGTGGAGTCATATTAGTGGTGCAACAGTTTTAACAAATCTACAGTACAATTCGTGGACATGCATAGCTTCAGTTGAATCATGCCAAAACTGAAACATTTGAAGTGAACGGTAGCAGAGACTGAAGTACTAGCTCATGACAGATTGTGAGGATATGGAAATGTGCACCAATGGTTCAATGAGTTCAGACTCACAGGCTGTATGCATGTTAAAGCTCTTTGTGACTTGAGTATAAAAAGTTTTGGTCTAAGAAGTTTGCACAATCCAGAATTTAGAATATATAGGACATTGTGTCTATTTAAAAAAATACATCATCTCGGTTTTATCAGTCAAACAATTGAAATAGCCTATATTTTTTATATATTTCTTTTTGTTTGCTCACAGCGCATCTGCAAGGACTTGTACCAATCCAGCGTTGATTTAGTCAACGATGACAAAAATTATTTCATAGATGCAAATTTTTCTCATGATAATAACAAGTTGTTGAGGAGCTAAATATGTCTGTTATGACAAAAACTTGATGTAGGCACGTTTTCGTTGGCAAGATGAAAGTTAAAGAAAATGTTATTGGGGTGGTATTGACTTTTTAAGATAAGATAAAGAAAGATAAATTCCACCGTGTTACTTTAGTTTGCTAAATCCTTAGACCATATATATATATATATATATATATATATATATATATATATATATATATATATATATATATATATATATATATATATGTGTATCATTGTACTTAATAATGAAAAGCCCATCAACAATCTAACAATGTGAAATGGAGCAATAATTTATTAAATACATTTAGATAGACAATTTCACAGACAAGCAATATTTAAAAAGTTAAATTAACGTATTAATAGACATTTGAATAAACTAAATTGACTCAAATATTTTTTGTGAGTAAAACTAAGTGTTTACAATTTTCATAGACTAAAACATGACTAAAACAGGACTTGTACCAATCCAGCGTTGATTTAGTCAACGATGACAAAAATTATTTCATAGATGCAAATTTTTCTCATGATAATAACAAGTTGTTGAGGAGCTAAATATGTCTGTTATGACAAAAACTTGATGTAGGCACGTTTTCGTTGGCAAGATGAAAGTTAAAGAAAATGTTATTGGGGTGGTATTGACTTTTTAAGATAAGATAAAGAAAGATAAATTCCACCGTGTTACTTTAGTTTGCTAAATCCTTAGACCATATATATATATATATATATATATATATATATATATATATATATATATATATATATATATATATATATATATATATATATATATATATGTGTATCATTGTACTTAATAATGAAAAGCCCATCAACAATCTAACAATGTGAAATGGAGCAATAATTTATTAAATACATTTAGATAGACAATTTCACAGACAAGCAATATTTAAAAAGTTAAATTAACGTATTAATAGACATTTGAATAAACTAAATTGACTCAAATATTTTTTGTGACTAAAACTAAGTGTTTACAATTTTCATAGACTAAAACATGACTAAAACTATTACAATTTGACATTTACATTTTTAGGTGGCTGCCAAAAACAACACTGAACCAATCCTCCCAGTTCATGTGGTTTTCTCAAGCACTGGAGCTCGCTCTGCTTTTCTTGAGAGCTCTGGTAACAGAGTTAATAGCGCAGCTGGTCACTTTCTATGACCAGGAGGAAATCAGCATCAGCATCATTATCATGCTAAACTCGCTTTTCAGCTGCACCGAGGGTCCTGTAGAAGACATGGCATGCTCCAAACAGAGTCAAACTAGCTCCAAGGTATTCTATCTTGGTGTGGTAGCCACCAATGTTACCCATAATTGCATTCTACCTGTTATCTAAGTTTTATGGTTTGGCAGTCTAGCGATTGAATTTACAATTCAAGTGTTGAGTTTTCAATTATATTTAGACAATCAGGACAAGTGCACAGTTCTCTGAGTCTGCTCAGATTGACTTCGGTCCTGTTGACTTCTCTCCAAGCTTTAATATAAAATATAAATACTACTCTGTTTGCTATTCATTTTTTTAAACATTAAGTATGTGTAAAACTTTTACATCTAATTTTATTTCTAATTTTAAGTTTATGTAGCACTTTACTTATTTGTTCCACATGAGCACTCCCTTACACCTCTGAAAAATTCCATGACACACTTCACAATAAAGATGATTCTGATGAGAGCGGCTGTTGATGAGAGAAAACACTTTCATTTGATTGTATACAGAGAGCTTTTAAGCTGTAGCATTAGGAGAAGAGAATTATAGTTTCCAAGGTCTGGTGTGCCTGTGCTCATTTCATAAGTGCACATTACACATGTGCCGCCTGGTAAAGACAGTCTCTTCATGTTTCGCAGGATATATAATGAATAAGCTTTGACTTCTTTACTAATAAGATGCTGGCTTCTTTGAGAGTCGGACGATCTGTGAGAGACACAGAATACATTTAACTTGTAAAGTTGTCACTGTCTGCAAGCTTACCATGATTGTGCAATTATCAGACTTAGAGTATTTTTGATGACAAGAAGTGATACATAGCTCTATTGTAATAAGCAATGATGCCCCTGAAAAGCCTCAATGATCAATATTGGAAAGCCAGTAGGAAAATGAAAAGGTGGCAATATTAACAATCAATAAGGTAAATGTGTGTGGCTTGCTCAATCTCTGAATAAACTTCAACACTGGTCTCACAGACAGTAATCAGAAAACCTCAGCTTGAGTCACTTGCTTGGCATTGATGAAGTAAAGAGAGAACCCGAAGTGAAAGATGAGCAGATAAATGACTCTGACATCTGTTCATTAGCCCTGCTTTAAAAGAAATCCACTCCTCTGTTTTCACTGGCTCTGTCGGCAGCTTCCCCACACTCTTTTTCCCCACTTTAGATTCTTCTTTTTTTTCATTGGGAAAATGAGAAATCATAGTCGTCAATATTGCTGTTCGGAAAATTCCACTAGGAACGAACTCTGAATAGCCTCATTATTCTACCAACTCTTTTCCACTCAATTTATTCACTATTTCAACAAATTGCAGACAGGTTGATGTTGAATTGAAAAGATTGTGAGCGTTGCTTTTAGATGAAAAACATAAGGTTCTGTTCATAATGGTGATCCAGAGAGGTTAAAGCTTCTATAAACTAGCCAAAACTCACACAACAAAGCCAGGCACAGTGTGCCAACCTGATCCAGACTAATCTGCCTCACATTTTTGTACGTGCTTCAAAAAGAAAATCTGTAGAGGGGGTTCGACAAATTAGGCTTTGATTTCAGTTTTTGCTTGATTGCTTATTCATGGCCATTTTTAAAATGCAGGCATGAACAAACAATTGTAAATGAATTCAGCCAGTGTACATCAGTGTGTGCATGACTCTGCATGAAACAGACCGTTTGGTGACATCCACATATGCATGCATCTTTTTAAACCTTATGACCCATACATCTATTTTATAGCTGCCTTTTTATTAACATTGCAGACACATAGAAAGTTTACAGCCTAAATGAAAAGAGTTTTTTTTTTTTCGGTACTCTTACTGATTTCTATACAGGTGACAGGACTAACTGAATTTCTGAATAGGCTTAAAAATGTTTGTCAAAACCAAATTTAATCAAACATAATTTGAAAACATACAAGATTTAAAAATAAGTTTTGTAGTTGAAAGCGAAACACTTTGACCACACTATTAACAAACTGACAATTATGCTGTTATTTCCAATTAAAATCAAATTTTTGAATTTTGAGTTTATTGGTTTTATTTGGAAAATACACACCATCTCAGCTTCAAAATAACAAAAGTTTGTATTACTGTATTTGGAAATTAGGAGGAGTAAGATTTGATCTTCAGAAATATCACTCAAGCATTCGATGAGGGTCCCCTGGAAACTTAGGAAGGATAAATCAAGCCAAAAGTCACTTAATGTACTGCATCCTTTAAAAGAATATAAAATCTGATTGGCAGTAACCTTGTGGGAGGCTTGTTATGAAACCTAAGCATTGAGTGGAAAAAAGGGATTGCTAGGGCTGAAGCTATCAATTGTTTTGATAATCGATTAATCTAGCACTGCAATCAATTGATTAATCAGATAAGCTCTGAGGATATTTTATATAATAAGTGTAAAAATGTAAAAAGTGTGCTCAATATCAGATGTATTATAAGTTCCTGCACTATATACTGACCTTAAAGACAGGCACAAATGTTTTAAATTTGCCAGACATTACAGAGTCTAATAATATAAGCATTAGTACAAAAAAAACTATTATGCAATTTGCATGTCTTAAAAGTACTTGAAAAACTTCAGAATAAAATTTAGTTTTATTCATTTTGACAAATGGGGAGGGGGGGGGGGGTTGTTGTAGTGTATAATTAACTCATAACTAATTCATTATTTGAAGTCTGAACGCTAGCTCTTTTGTTTGACCAATAACAAAAACATATCAAATAAATACAAGTTACAGAGAAATTACCACCTGTCAATCACTTGTGATGTGTGTCATTATAATGACTAGGATTTGGTTAGGAAAAAGAAGTGCATTTACATAAGTAGCAATACTTTTACTTTAGACCAAATGAAAGAAGACAGCCACGAGACAAGTCTGAGATGGTGTAGGGAGTAGATCGGATCAAAGGCAAATATCAACAACTCCACCATGAGGATGAGACGCAATCAGCCTTGCTTGACCCAAGATACAGATCACAAGAAACCACCTGTCCGTCACCCGGCACCGTTCAAGTCCGTCCCCCGGCCCTGCACAGTCTGCCACAAGGCCCTGCACGAGTGAGTGAAGAGCTTTTTGCTTAAAATGATCACGCATCTGATATAGCTACCATTTTTTCTAAAAGCCTTCACAGGCTTGCTTTTTATCTTCACTCTGTCTCCGTCATGTTTAAATCACTTGATCGTCTTGTTGACTCTCGTGAATGGTGGACCAAATATAGATTATACAAACCGGACGTATTTTTTATTAAACAAAGCTTTGATTTGCAAAAATTCTAAAACGGTTACCTATTGCAACCTCACAAGCAGCACTATTTTATTGAGTTCTTCATTTAACCAAAATGTTGCCATTCAGAAGGTTTCCAAAACTTAAAATAATTTTTGATAAACATTTTGACACATATCATAAAAGAACATCTTATCTGACATACCTGCACATCGTAGGTGCCATTTAGCACTGATGTCCGTGGTGATCCTGGCTCCACCCCAACACTGCTCTGCCCCATCTGCCCCGGGGTTTTTGCTGCCTCTCTGCACTGCGCCTGACCAGCAAGCGGTACCATGTTGTGCATTGCCAGGATCTTGTTGTCCAGCTCCGCATCCTGCCTCGTACGGTTGTGCAGGCCCAGGTGGTATTTCCGAAAGTGTTTAATGAGATCCGTGGGATCATTACCATAGTAACCATACCCACAAATGTTACATTTAAAGTCTTGCAGTTTGGGCGAGGATGGTGGATGCAATCGAGCCTGTGCTCCAAGAGCCTCCTCACCACCTACGATGGAATTTTGTCGAAGAAGGGTGAGAAGAGGGACCTCTAGAATGGTGGCTTGAGGGCTTTTCGGGTCTTGAATTTCCATTGCAGCATCCTCTCCACTGCTGATGCAGCCAATCACAACACTCGATCGGCCTGAGGATTTTACACCATTCTGCTCATCCTCTTCCTCAGAGTTGGTGAGGGATGCCAGAGCCTCTGTGTCAGAAGATGTTGCCAGGTTGTGGCTTGAGTGAATAGAGTCAGGTCGGTCTGTTTTGACAGTGCCTGGAGACCCGGGGTCCTCCTGTTCCTCTTGTTCTGGCTCTGAAGCTTCAGGCAGAAGTGCTTCACCCTCGCCTTCCTCACCACCAAAGCTTCTCAAAGGGGGGTTCTTTTTCCGCACCATATCTGCAAGCCATCAGACAAGTAAAAGGAGTTTTAGAGCTGTGCCATAATGATCATCGATTGTGATAATGAATTTTCAGTTGACATATCAAGCAAGCAAATGTTTCCGTCTTGAAGCTTGAACCTTCTTAATTGTATTGTAAATCATGAGTGAATTATACAAGTGAATACTAAAGTTTTTATTGTTCGAGTCACAACTAAGGTTCGAGTCGAGTAGGGAAATAATTAAATTGTTATTGTCTATTTCTTTGATGATGTTTAATTAAGCAGAATCTGCTATGTTAGTCAGATACACAATTGCTAACTATAATCAAAGTTTAAGGGCAGGGAGAGAAAAGGACACATGTTTAAAGAAGTTTAATATTTCCGTCAGAAGGCAATGAGGTCATAGCTTTTTTATTCATAGTGAGCAAATCTAACTATTAACTACATTTTTCTTTGGCAGGAATCACAGTGGAGTGACTTTTGATGCAATGGCATGGCAGCCAAACCTCATTTTGCATCTGTGAAATAGTCTTTGCTTGGCAGCCAGTTTCAATTTAGTGTAATTAGGCTTTCTTATAATTTAACAAAATATGGGCCTGTCTTATTTCGACAGAGTCAAGATCAATTTCCTCATTTAGTCTGTGACTCAAATGGATTTTAAATCAAGCAATTTATGTGTTGCAGAAGAGCCACACCAAAAAAAAAAAGATAAGTTAATAAAAGCCTGGAGGAAATCAAATCAGGAACCGAACCACACCCAGTCTCAAGCTTCAGAAAAATACACATCATACACCCGTCTCATTCCTGACTGTTTATTAGTTATGCTTGTAAGTAGAATTGAGTATGACTGACTGTAGCAAAGATGTGTCTGATGGTCACCAGATTGATGGTTCTGTAAATTGGTCACACCTACAAATCTCAAATTATTGAAACATATCCAGACATGCAATCAAAAATAAACACAACATGATGCTGAAGACAATGAAGCTGTAATTATCAATCTACAAATACTCTTTAGCGAATACATTTTTTGTTAATTAACTCCGTTATTACAAGTTTACTTGAGATATTTCAGTTGCAAGGAATGAATGTTTTACTTTCAGTGTAACATTGATTTAAGGCATTAAACATAGTTACTCAAAATAGCAACTGAAAAACATTTATGAACACTATCAATCAGGATTCTCAGGGTCACACTTATCTAAAGCTAAACCTCTGCACCTGCTCTACATCCCCTCTGCATTCAATAAAACATTCCATTCAACTCTCCGATTACTGAGATTTTGCTCGTGTTCAAACATACAAATATTTGTACTTCATTATAAAAAACCATTGGGTCAACACAAGCACACGTTGATGTCCCTGTAAAAACACAAACACAAAAAAGCCTCTGCCAATCAGTTAGCAGTTATGGCCAATTAATAGGTGTTAGGTTATACATTGTTTAAGTTTAGTTTTATTTTGTCACAGTTTATTCCTTTAGTTGTACGGAAGAAGCGCCTCACACAAAGCTGATAAACAAAAATCATCTGTCAATCTGTGGGGCAAAGAAAAGTTCAATATAAATATTTCTACTATCATCATATCATGAATAAATTGCATGCAAATTGCATGTTCTGCTCTAAGCGTTCTTTCACTAAGAAACTCTTAGCTCTTTTTTCTGACTGTCAGTGTACCAAATGTCATACATGGAAGTGAGCAAAAGCCAGTTCAACCCACCTGTCAATCCATGCCATGCTCACCCTCCCTCGCTAAAGCCCATTAACCTTTTTAAGCACAAATGCATTGTTCACAATGCGCCAGCAGGTTAAGTATTTAATTTATTGATACATTAATACTCTATGTCTATGCTACAAGAAGATTTCTTAAACAGTATATCTACAGAATAAATAAAAACATAATTGCCAGTTAAAGTAACTTAAACATTTTTTTTAGAACTATAAAGTTTTTAAAGCATATCAGGATATTTCAACAGATGCCTCAGATGAACATTTTACTGGAATAATTACTCTTTAAGCAAAAATAACCCCTTGTTATAAATGATTGTTACAAATCCCTTTTGAGAATAAAATAGGATGAAGCCTTCCAAAAAAATAACCATAAAGGAAAGGTTTAGGACTATATTGATCACAGCCTAAAACAAGTGGTCGATTAAACCCCAGGGTAGCAACCAATATTATTTACTCTAATGTTTCATGGCAAACAGCAAAATGCAGTCAGACGCACAATTTTTAATGGCTTAAAAATTCCTACTGTAATGCAATAACAAAGTGATTACGAACATCTTGTGAATTGTTTATTTATAAAAATAATAACCATGTTACCATCCCATTTTTAAGTCCAACTCTGAGAACCTCAATGAAACCAATAGTCTATAAAACTGCAAGTAAATATCCCCAGAAGTTTCGTTTCAAAATGTACTGTTCCAGAGACTTAGGCAAACAAGCCCGTAACCACTTTATTTCTGCCCTTCAATCTTTAGTTGTGAGTTCCATTCTAATCCTCTCTTCATCACCATCCCAGGAGGCTCACACTGACCTGGAGATTCCTCCACACAAACACACAGGCAGCTGGAAGACCCCACGGAACTCTCCACCCAAAGCGTTCCTTTATTAAAAGTGCATTACCCAAACCAGCCTTCATAATTCAGCCCAGTGCCTTCAAGTCGCCTGGAGTGGATCTGAGCAAAGTTTAAACAAAAATAAAAATTCACTTTCATTTATTCCCTCAAGCTGTTCCAGAGAACTCATTTGAGTCACTTTCTAGTAATTAATTCAGATCAGACGCAGCATGCAAAGCGTCTTTACATAAACCAATCTTATCCAATTCGAAAGCATGTAAGTAGAAAAAAAGTTCAATAAACCCAAATAACTGCATCTTTCTGTTTAACATTCTGGGATCTGCATCTTTCTAAAGCCACAAAAAAGAAATGACAAAAAACATCAGTTTCAAATAAAACTAGCCCCTGCTTTCCATTCAAGCCATGCTATATTCAACAAAACAGATCTGCCAGGCTTACCATGTGTGTGATGTGTGCGTGTGGTCACCAGACTGCAAACCATCCTAAAGTGTTTCCCCCGCAATCTACCTTGTCTCTTTTATTATTCCTCCCATTCTTTACAATGTCACCACCTCTGCGAGAAAAGACTGGAAGGACCCCATTCATCTTCCTGGAGAGCTTAATCTCATTTGTAACATTAAGAATAAATCACATTACTGTCTATGAAGCATGAGGAGGGTATATGGAAAACACACTAGTGAGATACTCAATGGAAGCAGAGTGATTAGTTATCTTTATGATTTAATGTCAAATAAAGGAATTGGGCTTGGAGTCAAACCCTCACACCACCCTACAAAAAAGGTGATGCACACACTTCTGAAAATCAGGGACCTTAAAGCCTTTTGATCTAAAACATGATAAAAAAAATAAAAACATCACAAAAGTCTGGGACGTCACAAGCTGATTTGATTGTTTGGGATATTCAGTATGAAAACTTAGTAACAAACAAAAATTGCATTTCTTAGGGCCCTTTCAGACTGGCATATGTTTTTCGTTTCCAGAAACCGTTACCAAAACCGGTTCCAGTGGTAGTCTAGGAAACAGTCCAATCGGTCTAGCGGATAGATGGCTCTAAGGAGGAAGTTCCCGGGGATGTGATGTAGTAACAGACCCATTCCTTCATTATACACAACAACATGGTGGGGGAAAGGATGTTTTCAACTTCCGAACTGCACAGTAACTACGCAATTATGGAGGCTGTAGTAAGAACATCGCAAAATATCCCGCCATGTTTCATGATTTTATGGCGAACTGTCCCCACACTGACGAAGTGATCTCTGAAATATCTGAAATCTCAGAAGCAACAGAACCTCCATTGTTGCAATGGTACCAGCTGTAGAAGGTCCATTTGATTCTAAAGGATCCAACATTTTGGGGAAAAAAATATATGTGTTTTGCTATCAGGATAACATTTGGAAGCTATTAGTCAACTGCTGAGCTTTCATCTGGCATCCATCTACTCGACTCAAATCACTAGGCATCCATCTCATCTGTTTCTGGTGCTGCAGGAATAATATTAATGGGGACATCAGATGCCCAATTATAAATTGTTGAGATTATTTTATGTATTTCTGAAAGGTTTGTAAATTTAAAAGTTTTCATCCAGGCACTAAAGACCGTTGGTGGGCAGCATTAATGTTAAACCGCTTACGTACAGCACTTAAAAAATTAAGTCAATATTGCAACTATTAGAATTATTTCTTACAGTTATGCTGCTCCAAACCCCTAAATGATCTGTCCCTTCTCTGTACACATTTTGAAATATTCCAAACGCAAACCCAGATAGGCAACTACTCAAAACATTCAAGAAATTTAACTTGTTGCGCTATAAACAAATTTTTAAAAATGAATCTATCTGCAATCAGGGGCTCAATGTGAATGGTTGGTTAAATATTGGTAGCAGTGAAACCAAAATTATGATTTTATCATTCATGGGGAAGTTACTGTGCAACTTCAATGATGGTAGATAAAAGCAATGTTTTTAAGACAAATAAAGACAAATTTTTAAACATCTGAGTACATTTGGTCCTGTTCTAAATACAGTAAAGCATTTTCTGAGATGCTCACTTTTAACTATACAATGAAATAAATATAAAATGTGTACATTTAAAAATTAAAGTTTAAGCGTGTATTTGGTTCTTCTCTAAATAAAGTAATTTCACTCTTAAGATTTGCCTTTGTAGCTATCAAAATAGAGAAAATGTGCTGTTGATCAAGGGATGAGTTTGTTTTCATGTTTCAAACACTGCCACCCAGAAATTGTGTGGCACACCTTTAATAATGGCAATTCAGAAAGATCGTGTACACGAGTAGGCGAATACCCACACAGACGATGTTCCTAATAGATGGTGGAAAACTCCTTAGACACATTGCAAATCCCGAGAAAATCACCAGGCACTATAAGCATTAAAAGTCCTTTTTATATCACACTGGTATCACAATCCAGCAGACAAAACTAATCAAGTTTCTGCCGATCATACACTAATGAAGGTCATTACCATAGCAACAGTAATCTTCTTTCAGTTATCTCCTCTTAAGCAAAGCCAGCATGAGCAGAAGCAGAAATCAGCAAAAGATTCTGCATTGAAGAGTTACATATCAAAAGAGAAGAGAGGAGCGGAGGAAGAGTCTCACAAGAGATTCAACCTTTAATACAAACAAGAAGTGAGGAGACATCTTTAGAGACTGAAATAAATCAACAGGCCTGCCAGAACACAGGCTTTCCTTCAGAGTGTGTGTGTGTGAGGCATACTAATTTACCCCATCCTTAGATCAAGACAAGGAATATCAACAAAACCCAACACAGCCACTCCAAAACTCCTATCAGTCTGGGAAAGGTGTAGTGTTAAAACCTCAGTTTCTAACAAGGAAAATGAGCACAATACAAGCAAAAAGTACTTTAGGGAAATTGTATAAATGGGGTTGCCCTGAAACTGCAGTTTAGTGGATTGGTAATTTAAAATTACCCATAAGGAATGAATATGGCACTGTGGTGATGAGCTTCCTAATATGAGGTGCATGACTTTAGAAAGAGCAAACAGCCCTTTAGTAAAAGAGACCAAGAGTTTGCTCAATAAAAGGTGGTTTAAAACAGTTTTGGAGAGTTCCTGGTTTACCTCCCTGGAACAGAACTTCACTCCAAGCTTGTCTCAAGTTTTTCCACAAAGCACCCACTTCGATGAGGACGTTAAGCAGGTATGACTGAATGTTCCAATTGCTTATTTAATTGATATTGTAGAACAGCTTTGTTACTTTTTAGCTGATATAAAAACCTTACAAGCCCATCACGTGAATCTTTAATTTTTCTTGTTTTAAATGTTTGTTGCATATGATATACTTCAGTTCCAAAATCTGAAGCAGCACTGACAACTATAGCAGTCCCTGTTATCCCATGCAGTAAGTGAAGCAGGCGGTTTGCTGTGTTGTAGTTCCAGAAAGAGGGAGAACAGACCATTTGAAATACTGATCAGCAGGCAAAACCTAAATAGCCACAATGTCAACGCCAGTAAAGGAAGCCTTCTGGATTGATCCTATTCATCATTGTAAAAAAGGTAGAGAAAATGTGCATTTGCACTATTAATAACAACTAAATACTTACTCAAAGTAGGGAAAATATTGTTAATGATGAATGAATTATGATGAAGTTGTCAAGAGCACTGAATATCTCACTACATAAAATACACATAATATGCACGTTAAAAACATTTACACAATTATAGAAATTGTGTAGCAACTCCCTACATCCATTCATTAGCCGTTTTATCAGACAAACTATGAAGAACTTCACACCTAAGAAGAACTAATCAACATTAGTGAGTTTAAAAAGCTACATCTTTAATCTTTTGAAAAACAGGAAGACCATTTTTAAGGAAACAGCGAGTTCCAAAAGTGAAGTAGAAACACACTAATGTCCTTATCACTAAATCATTATTTATGCTTCTTTATAATGGTGTATACTGATTTAGTGATACTGGTACAGTGAACATATCTGGGTATATGTTTAAAGGTCTGTGATCAATGACGTACCTTGCTGTGAAGTAATTTTACTTTCAACTTGTGTTCTGAAAAGGGACAAAGCATTTACGAGTACTGAACAACATGGGGTGAAAATTTGTTGTTTAAGTAGTCACCCTCAGGGTGAAGAATCTCTTTAAATACATGAAAGCATCAAAGTAGGCAACAACAACTCAAACAGGAATGTCACATTCATTTGCAATAATTAACTATAATTACTAAATAGTTTTATTTGTAGCATATCTGTTTTTTTTTTCCTTTCTTGTACCTTTATCTTTTGAAAGTTTGTCAGATAAATATTTCTGAAACACTTTCTGACAATGTTATCATCATCAAAAAATGTATTGCTTCACAAACAATCCTAAAAAAACATATAGAAATATAAAACCCTGCAGTGTTTTCTTAATCATTGAATAAGTGAGGGTCACCAGTCCATAAAAACTGCCAACCACCCCAAAGAAAAGATCTATACAAATATTTCCTTTCTTGTACCTTTATCTTTTGAAAGTTTGTCAGATAATCATTTCTGAAACACTTTCTGACAATGTTAACATCATCAAAAAATGTATTTCTTCACAAACAATCCTAAAATAAACATATAGAAATATAAAACCCTGCAGTGTTTTCTTAATCATTGAATAAGTGAGAGTCACCAGTCCATAAAAACTGCCAACAACCCCCAAAGAAAAGATCCATACAAATATTTCACAAATCCATGATGTGCTTTATTTAGCATTTGATGCAAAACAGTATCTCAGGTGGGCTAAAGCCCATAAATCTTTGGTGTTCTTCCAGTTGATTATGTTAAATTTGAGTTAGGTTAGGTAAGCTTATAAAAGCACAGTTTTAGTACAATTATGCCTTTGTGTTTGTTTATTAAATAGATTGCTCTCTATGTGCCAGCATTTGAAAGGTGATGGCCCAGGAAAGCATCTGCAAAGTGTCAACCCCAAAAAATTTTTTGTATAAAATGATTAAAAACTTTATTGTGAATAGTAGTGACACCGAATCAAACACATCAATCACAGTTTTCTTTCTGGTTCTGCTAAAGGACCCCAAAAAAGGTTACACTTCTATAAATACCCAAAAGTACGTAACAATAAGCCTTGGGTCAACCTAACCTCTGCTTTGACTAAATCAACTTTTGTGTTGGTTTAAATTATTTGACTAATTATGTAAAGTAAGATTGTTAATATTCTTCGCATGTTATTTCAATTTAGAAACACACAACTCAGCTTTGCTTGAATGTTTCCTCACCTTCAGACACTGAGAACAAACGAGAGAGAGAAAGAGAGAGAGAGAGAGAGAGAGTATATGAGGAGAGTAGACAGAGGAGAGCTTGTCATGTCAGAAATAAAGAGCTTTTCCCATAATTCTCTCTTCAGCTTGTGAAAGCCTGCCGTGCTCAAAGAGACAGGCCCGTGACTAAACTGACTCTCTGAGACTTCTCTTCCCTTGTTTATTACGTTCCATGTCAACCATACACAATACAAGCAACACAACCCCCTTAATGAATATTCATGAGGCTGCTCACTTCAAAGAATCAAGACCAGAAACTGTTGCCTTGGGCCACGTTCCCAGGTTTTCTCTCTTAATCAAGGATGCGGTCGAGCGAGCAGAGGCACATGTGGGCCTGTTGCGCTCCAGAAACATTTCTGATAAATACTGCAATATCATCAATGGATTAACACTCATTTATTATGCTACTAGAAAGTTAAATATTACGTAAAACAGAGATGTGGACCTGCTCAGCTAGGGTTTTGGTTTGAGCATAAGCCTTCTGATAAGATAAGAAGATAACATTTCAGTTCATTTGTACCCGATTACACTGTGCATTACATTTTTACTTGGTTACGATTTGTGTCCACAAGTACCCAGGGCAGCATTCCAGCTTAACCAGCATTAGGACATACCGGACTCAGGAAGGGGAAGCGAGAATTGTGTTTTGTTCTCTGTGCTAAAGCATATCTTATGACATATACTTAACTTTTTTATGTAATCATAGAACAGGGATGTTAAACTGAAAACCGACATTCTCATTTTGTTCACTCAACGCAAGCTTCGGAAAGACAGAGAATTTTAGTTAAACCTGTGTGCGCTGCCTTTGACATCAAAGGAATGAACCTGTGACTAGTCAATGGAAGACTTTGGAAGCTTCTGATTGGCCAATACAATCACAAGGTTGAGGAGTCGGCTGCCATCTATTGGATAGGTAAAGCCTTTATCCATTTTAGGAGCATTTCAGGTACGTGTGGACAGTCGTTATGTACATTCTGATACTGATTAATACCAGTTTCATTTTTGGGGTGTCATTTATGATTTTAATGGAAGTCATTTATGATTTTAAAATATGTATTTAATGAAAAGCATTTTGACCTAAACACAAATATAATGGTCATGAATGTAAAACTTTTTCTCTTGATATCGGACTTCTTAATGAATTGACACAAAGAAGCCCTAATCTGATAAGATGAGTTGTTTAGAAAGCAGATGTAAAAGTAAGAACAATTTTCTTTTTTATACAATAAAACACAACTTTCTATCTTGACACAGAGAATGTATTATATTGTGTGTAAATAACCCTGGTAATTGGAGGTGTAAAATTATAAATACACATAGAGCCTTATAGCAACAACACCTATAAAGTTTATTTTTTATTTGGCACATTGTGAAAGGGGACACTAAATAAAATGTAGTTGTACAAATAAATCATATTTCTAATTTGCTGCTATATCATACCCTTTTTAAATGATTCATAATAAATATTTTACCCCTCTAACACTGCGCCCGTAAACAATGACAATGTCTTTGAACCCCATTAAATGGTTGTACTCTGCAAAATGAGCTGTGTACCTCCTGGTCCTTCAGTCACTCCCCTGCGATTCTACTATGGTTCACTTCCGTCAGGCAGTATGTACGTTCTTCATTGTGATACATACATTAGCGGCTTAACTGATTGGTTAGTGGTGCTATGACCAACGGGCATTACTAGGTCGCTTTGAGCTCCCAGAAAAACACCGTAAGATTACACAAACATGCATGAACCATTCAAAATATGACGTGTTTTGGATGAGGAATAAATATTAAACCATTAAAGAAACATTTAAAAAGTCGAGTTTACATGACACGACATCTTTAAATCAATAGTGTACAGTATACATTACTTATTTTTTGTATACCTTGTTGCTACAATAATTAAAAAGCAGATTTCTGCTCTAATAATTTTAATTAATAAACTTGCTTAATGTATTAGGTATTCTCAGCAACATTATTTTACATTTCAGTTTTTTAACATTCCGATTGAAGCACAGGTTTGAATAAATTTCTGTAAGGTTCTGTAAGTTCTTTAATGTAATCATTAATTTACATTTGTTTTTCATCAGATGTTTGTAATGAAAGAAAAAACAAACAAATATGTTCCACTATCATTACATTTTATTTCATCTTTATATGTCATTTACATTTGTTTATTACATTAGAATACTGTAAAAAGATTTAAATGCATTTTTAATTCTTGTATGTGCAAGTATATTTCAACACAAACAGTGTGACTCATATGCCAAAGCCTCTCAAAAGGAACTCAGACTCAAGGATCCAATGAGACATTTAATCTTTTCAAATTAGCATGTGACCCCTCAGACCTTTCAGCGTGTTCTTGGTGAACAGCACTTGATTGATCAGCAGGTTAGAGAAGCTTCCACTGGGATCACTATTCCCAGAGAGAAAGAGTGAACAAGAGAGAAAGAGAGAGAGAGAGAGAGAGAGAGAGAGAGAGAGAGAGAGAGAGAGAGAGAGAGAGAGAGAGAGAGAGAGAGAGAAGCTAGGGGGGCCCCTGTTCTCTCAATCACACACACCCTGACCGGAGACAACACACAAAACTGCTTCCCTCCAGCTTCCTGTGATCACAGGCCCTGAGCTGCCACCGAGGGCCAAGGATCAGGCCAAACACACACACTTGCTCACACACACTCAGAACTGCAGATAACAGCCTTCCGCTAGCACCTATGTGAGTGTTAGGACTGGTTCAGCCACATTGTGAATACAGATGAAACAAATTGGACTTTGTGACTAATTCAATCCTCCACTCACTTGCAGAGTTTCACCTGTAACTATTAATAAAACTTCCAGTGCGTAACATTATGCAAAACCTGACTTTAAATCTATAGGTTAAGAAAAACTGTATTTTAAATAAAATAAACTATAACGATTAAATATCTTAAGACATGAATGTAAGGTAAAAAACAAAAGCTATAAATGCTCAACAGTTGAGACTTCAGTTGTTCTCATCATTTAACTGATCATAAATGCATCAAAACCATAAGACTGCTTTGTTTTTGTTGTGTGAATTGAATGTTTCTCTTTGCACTCTATGATCTCTGTTCGCTGTTGCTCTCAACTGGGTCACATGAAGGGGGATTCAGGGGTTAAAGTTCGTTTAACTAGAACAATGGGGCAAAATGCTACATTTGATTCAATCCATTTGCTTATGCACCCTTGTGAATTCTTTAAATGAAAGTCGACAGGAAATAAAAATGTGCCCATAAGTCATTAAGAGATGGATTTCATTGTTTCCCATTATATTTGAGGTCCATTGTTGAATTTAGAGTCCAATATGAAATTACTTTTTTTAAAGCACTTCATTGAATAGCTACATCCTACATTGCTGCTCTTCTAGCCGTGTACACCCCGACATGCTCACTGTACTCAGCCGGTAAGCTAGCAGTTACTGTCCCAAAGTCAAGTGTTGAGGGGGATAGGGCTTTCTGTGTATTAGCACCCCAGTGGAGGAACTCACTCCCTCTGGAACTAAGATCCATTGCTGAACAATCATCTTTTAAGACATGCCTGAAGACGGACCTTTTTAAATCCGAGTAAGGATATGGTTGAGTGCTGGTGGGTAGCAGTCTTTTACATGTGTACTTTTGAACGATTAATTTTTATAGGCTGTTTGGTTTACTTTTCCTATTATTTTAACATGTTTGAAATGTGTACTGTGTGTATTTTATGTAGTTTGAGGTTCAGCACACTAGACAACTCTTTGCTGTGATGAGGAGCTATAAAAATATTGATTGGTTGATTTATGGATTGATGGTTTGGCCAAAACAATTAAGCATTCCACTGCTGCAAAAATATATGGTTAGAAAAAAGGTATATTTAGTCATTTTATAAATTGAATATTCTTAAACTAAATGAAAATGAAACCTAAACTATTTTAAGGCTATATTTAAGGACTTGATATAAACAGGAGCTGGAAAACACAACCCAAACAACAGCTTTGGACCTCTCTCTTTACCATGAAAAGATTTTGTATTATTTAGTAATCTTACGCAAGACTGTCTGGAAAAGTGATGACAAAGTGAAAGAGAAAAAGAAAGAGTGTAAGAGAGAAGAGAGAGGGAAAGAGAAAGAGAGAGAGAGAGAGAGAGAGAGTGAGGCAGAAGGAGCGCGTGTGAAAGGAAGGGGAGACAGCTGGGAAGAAAGACCTCCTGGTGCTGAAAGGAGCTGAGCAATGCCTGCTGTTTGAAGAGTAAGAGCTCCCGGTTTAGACATGTTTTACTTCCGTGACGTGACGGCTCTGAGTGAATCACAATGGGGAGGATTGGGCGGGGTTTAAAAGAGCACTGATTGGATAAAAGACTGGGATTTATAAAGGGCAATAAACAGTACTCCCTTAGTACTCCCAAAAGAACTGCTGGGCTGCTGGGGTAAAAGGTTTGCTTTTTGCTCATTAACATTTTCTGCCTTTCAGCCTTTACAATATGAATATTATGAGTAGCTTTGGAAACAGTTCAGAAATCTCTTTTTGAATCGAGAGGAAGAGTGATAGTGTGGATTATTCAATGTGCTGAGACAGAAATCATTTCTGCTCTCCTCATTCACACTTTAGTGTTTATAGAGAAGAAACACCTCTTTGGCTCTCAAACAGCCCCATGAAAGCTTTGCACACAGGAACGATTGCTTTCATTTCCTCCTCAACACATTCATGATGAACAGTTTAGAAGGTTTTATGAGCTGACGCATCGACGGTGTCCTGACTTACTGCTGTCCAACAGCATGATAAAACATCCAGACTTTTCAGAGTTGCTCTAGAGGTTAACGCCCAGAGGTTGACTAACACTGTTCCATCAGCAAGGATTCAATCAGAGAAACACATCAAGAATTTTTTAGAGAAGATTTTTACTCTCTTCACTTGCACCACCCAATCAGAAGAGACTCACTCAGAGAAAATTATCAGAGAAAATGATTCAGAGATTTTAGAAATGTTGTTCCAGACTTTAACCTCTTCACTGTCACTGTCTAATAGGCATGGACTCACTAAGAGTAAAAACATTCAGATTTAGTTAGAGGAGCTTCTCTCAAGTTTAACCCCTTCACTGGTGCGATCAGCACAGACTCACGCAGAGAAAAACAAAAAAAAGGATTTTTAGAAGAGCTTCTGTCAAGTTTAAAGGTAAGGACTTACATTGGGGCAAATTGACGCAGATCGTTGTCTGGTATGAACAACGATTTGTTTCTAATTTCCAAAGTATTGGCGCAGATGCAGCCACAGAGATCTGGAAATAAAGCTAAACACATTTATCGCACTGGTAATAGATCTTTTGTTGATCTTTTAGGGTGCTGATGTCACAAAAATGCACACCTTGAGGGTGTTCTTGACACACTCTTGATGAGCGTCCTAGACTCAGTAGTGTGGAGAAAGGAAAAGAAGAGAAGCAAGAGAATAGAATAAAACCAGAGGGAGGAACAGCTTGAACTGATATCGGATCCTGAGCTTAAGCTGCTATTGCTACCCATGGTTAATTTGCTAGATGCATGGATACATCAACATATATATTTCAAAATATTTTATTTGTAAAAAAAAAAAAAAAAAAAAAGACTTCGGAAGGCCAATAGCTCTGTAGCACAGCCATGTGGTCAGACTTTCCATAGCTTCCTGGCACCACCAAGTGTCACTACATCTATTTCACTTGACCTGGGCGAACGGCCCCCTCATGGTTCAGGAATGCAAATACACAGACTAACATAAATCTCCCCAATGTGGAATTACCTTAACCCCTTCAATCTCAAAGTACCATCAGCATAGACTCCCTCAGAGGAAAAGAGGTGCTGATCTAGAGTTTAACCGCTTAACTCTCTGTCTAAACTAGTACAGACTAATTCAGAGATTTCAGAAAACTTTCAAAGGTTTGTGTTTATAGCATACACTTTAAAAGCTACTGTAGGTCACTTTTACCAAAAGTGTTAGGGAGTAAATTGACAGAAAAACAACTGTATTTTGTAATGACAACCTTTCATTTTCCCAAGTAATCCTAGAGCATCCCTGCAATCAAGTTTATCCCTTAAATTTTGACTCAATCTCACATTTACACACTGATGTCTTGCTTTTTCACATCTAGACATTCAACTCTAAAACAAATAAATCCATCTTTAAGAGCTTCAAGTTCAAGTGCCCACACAACACAACGTGGATTACAATTATGTTGAGCTTTCACATTCTAAAGATGTACATTATGAACACTTTGAAAAGAGAAAGACCAACGTTTCTACAGTAAGAATCTCAGTGTATATGATTGAAAAGGATTTTGCAGCTATACAGT
The DNA here is from genome assembly GCA_900490495.1 of Danionella dracula. NCBI lineage: Eukaryota > Metazoa > Chordata > Actinopteri > Cypriniformes > Danionidae > Danionella > Danionella dracula. The sequence continues at coordinate 6,233,075 of UELW01000111.1, forward strand.
GAAATCAACAGCACATTACAGGCTGAGATGCATTTCCCCTCTATAAAAAGAAACTGCAAAAGTGACTCAGTTCAGAACTCTCTGAAGTGAAACATGCGTTTAGCGAGCTGGTGAGAATGCTCACATCTTTGTGGTGTTAAAATGCATTAACAGCATATGTGTATTAGGTCTTTGCAGTCATGATAGCATAATTGTAACACTCATGCCAGTTCACAGCCAGACAAATAGAACTGGAAATCTCTTTATGCGTTGCAGTGAGAAGAAACACTTCTGAGGGGTGAAAATATATCAGCTTGAGAGCAAAAAGTTTTCAGCTGCACAAGAAACACAAAGACTCTCCCAGGTGAAATGATATTTTACCTATATTGACTCAAGAAATTTAACAAATACATTACTTTATGTATTATTCAATATTTGACCATTTATTTTAAAATGTAGACTAACTGTAGTTTAAATTGTCTGGGTGAAATTTATTAAAGAGTCACGTATTTGCAAACATCATTTGTCGCAAACTTGACAATTCCATTGAAAAATGTTTTGCTTTATGTAGCTTTTTAATATTTTTCCAGTTGATATCGAACTACAGTAAACAAGTTAGGATTACGTTATTTTTTTACTGAACAAGCTTGACAACAAGTAAAATCGGTACATTACTGTTTTAAATCAAGAAACAAATGAGTGAATAATTATATATTTAACATAATTGGCTCCCAAGGCAAACAGGTCCTAGGTGACGGGTCAGACTAAGAGCGGTTCAGAAGCCCTGAATGATGACAACAACAGATTCCGCGACGTCGCCCGGATTGGCGTCACCGGGGCCCCACCCTGGAGCCAGGCCTGGGGTTGGGGCTCGCAGGCGAGCGTCTGGTGGCCGGGTCTTTTCCCATGGGACCCGGCCGGGCCCAGCCCGAAAAGGCCACGTGGGATCGCCCTCCAGTAGGCCCACCACCCGCAGGAGGGACCGTAAGGGGCCGGTGCTTTGTGATCTGGGCGGCAGCCGAAGGTGGGGACCTCGGCGGCCCAATCCATGGACACAGAAGCTAGCTCTGGGGACATGGAATGTAACCTCGCTAGGGGGAAGGAGCCTGAGCTTGTGCGGGAGGTGGAGCGCTACCGGCTAGAGATTGTCGGGCTCACCTCCACGCACAGCCTGGGCTCTGGAACCCAGCTCCTCGAGAGGGGCTGGTCTCTTCACTACTCTGGCGTCCCCCGCGGTGAAAGGCGGCATGCTGGTGTGGGCCTGCTCATAGCCCCCCAGCTCAGCCGCCATGTGTTGGAGTTCTCCCCAGTGAGCGAGAGGGTCGCTTCCCTCCGCCTTGGGTTGGGGGCAGGTCTCTCACTGTTGTTACGGTCTACGGGCCGAACAGAAGTGCAGAGTACCCGGCCTTCTTGGAGTCCCTGGGAGGGGTGCTGGAAAGTGCTCCAACCGGGGACCCCATCGTTCTCCTGGGGGACTTCAATGCGCACGTGGGGGATGACAGCGTCACCTGGAGGGGTGTGATTGGGAGGAATGGCCTCCCCGACCTGAACCCGAGTGGTGTTCTGTTATTGGACTTCTGTGCCCGTCACGGTTTGTCCATAACGAACACCATGTTCAAGCACAAGGGTGTCCACCGGTGCACGTGGCACCAGGACACCTTAGGCCGAAGGTCGATGATTGACTTCGTTGTCGTATCATCTGACCTTCGACCATGTGTTTTGGACACTCGGGTGAAGAGAGGGGCTGAGCTATCAACCGATCACTACCTGGTGGTGAGTTGGATCCGCTGGCTGGGGAGGAGGCCGGAAAGACCTGGCAGACCCAAACGTACGCTGAGGGTCTGTTGGGAACGTCTGGCCGAGCCCCCTGTCAGAGTGAGCTTTAACTCCCACCTCCGGGAGAGCTTCCACCAGATACCGGGGGAGGCTGGAGACATGGAGTCAGAGTGGACCATGTTTTCCACCTCTATTGTCATGCCGCAGTGCGAAGCTGTGGCCGTAAGGTCTCTGGTGCCTGTCGTGGCGGCAATCCCAGAACCCGGTGGTGGACACCGGAAGTAAGGGATGCCGTCAAGCTGAAAAAGGAGTCCTATCAGGCCTGGTTGGCTTGTGGGACTTCGGACACAGCCGACCGGTACCGGCAGGCCAAGCGCGCAGCAGCCAATGCTGTGTTAGAGGCAAAAACTCGGACCTGGGAGGAGTTCGGGGAGGCCATGGAGGAAGACTATCGGTCGTCCTCAAAGAAATTCTGGCAAACTGTCCGGCGCCTCAGGAGGGGAAAGCAGTGCCCCACCAACACTGTTTACAGTGGAGGTGGAGAGCTGTTGACCTCGACCAGGGATGTGGTCGGGCGGTGGAAGGAATACTTTGAGGGTCTTCTCAATCCCACTGTCACGTCCTCTGTCGAGGAGGCAGAGGCTGGGGTAGTTGAGGTGGATTCGTCTATCACCCAAGCCGAAGTTACTGAGGTGGTTGGTAAGCTCCTCAGTGGCAAGGCACCGGGGGTGGATGAGATCCGCCCTGAGTACCTCAGGTGCCTAGATGCTGTGGGACTGTCCTGGCTGACACGTCTCTGCAGCATCGCGTGGCGGTCAGGGACAGTGCCTCTGGAATGGCAGACCGGAGTGGTGGTCCCTCTTTCAAGAAGGGGGACCGGAGGATGTGTTCCAACTACCGGGGGATCACACTCCTCAGCCTCCCGGGGAAAGTCTATGCCAGGGTACTGGAGAGGAGAGTTCGGCCGCTAGTCGAACCTGGATGCAGGAGGAACAATGCGGGTTTCGACCTGGTCGTGGAACACTGGACCAGCTCTATACCCTCTGCAGGGTCCTCGAGGGGTCATGGGAGTTCGCCCAACCGGTCCACATGTGCTTTGTGGATTTGGAGAAGGCGTTCGACCGTGTCCCTCGTGGTGTCCTGTGGGAGGTGCTCTGGGAGTATGGGGTCCGGGGCACTCTGCTAAGGGCTGTCCGGTCCCTGTACAACCAGAGCAGGAGCTTGGTCCGCATTGCCGGCACAAAGTCAGACCTGTTCCCAGTGCGCGTTGGCCTCCGGCAGGGCTGCCCTTTATCACCAGTTCTGTTCATAGTTTTTATGGACAGAATCTCAAGGCGCAGCCGGGGGCCGGAGGGGGTCCGGTTCGGGGACCTCAGGATTTCATCGCTGCTGTTTGCGGATGATGTTGTCCTGTTGGCTTCTTCGGGCCTGGACCTGCAGCGTGCGTTGGGGCGGTTTGCAGCCGAGTGTGAAGCGGCTGGGATGAGGATCAGCACCTCCAAGTCTGAGGCCATGGTTCTCGACCGGAAAAAGGTGGCCTGCCCTCTCCAGGTCAGTGGAGTGCTCCTGCCTCAGGTGGAGGAGTTCAAGTATCTCGGGGTCCTGTTCACGAGTGAGGGGAGGATGGAGCGCGAGATCGACAGGCGGATCGGTGCAGCATCTGCAGTGATGCGGTGCTGTATCGGTCTGTTGTGGTGAAAAGGGAGCTGAGCCGAAAGGCGAAGCTCTCGATTTACCGGTCGATCTACGTCCCTACTCTCACCTATGGTCATGAGCTCTGGGTCATGACCGAAAGGACAAGATCCCGGATACAAGCGGCCGAAATGAGCTTCCTCCGCCGGGTGGCTGGGCGCTCCCTTAGAGATAGGGTGAGAAGCTCCGTCACCCGGGGGGAGCTCGGAGTAGAGCCTCTGCTCCTCCACATCGAGAGGAGTCAGCTGAGGTGGCTTGGGCATCTGTTCCGGATGCCTCCTGGACGCCTCCCAGGGGAGGTGTTCCGGGCATGTCCCACTGGGAGGAGGCCCCGGGGAAGACCCAGGACGCGCTGGAGGGACTATGTCTCCCAGCTGGCCTGGGAACGCCTCGGGATCCCTCCCGGGGAGTTGGAAGAAGTGTCTGTGGAGAGGGAAGTCTGGGCATCCCTGCTTAGACTGCTGCCCCCGCGACCCGGCCCCGGATAAGCGGGAGAAGATGGATGGATGGATGGCTTATAACAACTAAATGAAATACATTCTAAATCTGAATTTTATTCATCTTCTTGGTCCATTTAGAGGTAATATGTGTTGATCATTTTCACTACTCTCAAAACCAGGAACATTCTTACACTGACAGCAGTCCAAAGCAACGTACAACAATACTACATGATCCCCCTTTCCAACGTGAAGAAAAACTACACCTGTGTTTTTATGCCCTTCTAAATTTATTTATTTTGTCCATCTTAAAACTTATGACTGAACTGAATTGAGGCATCACTTTCAGTCTTCTGCACTGCTTTCCCTGAATGTCAGAGGTCAAATAGTGCTGTCTGTAGCATCCCTCACAAACTTCCGCTTGGTGGGATAAGAACAGAACATACATTCCATACAAGTGAAAGAAAGAAATCAGCTGTAACAAGGAGGCTCTTTGCTAGTTTTTTTTGCTAGTCGTTCTGAAAACTATGTATGTATCCTCAGTAGCTCACAAGTAACCAAATACTTTCCTCTACTGTTAATGCGAGTACCTAACAAGAATGGATGTCACAGCACAACACATAAGAATTTCACAAAAAAAAGCAACGGATTTACACATGAAGTCAATGCAACAATGTGACCATGCAATCTGCATATAATTTTTTGTTCTTTGGAGCCTAATTGTTGTTCTACTATAGATGTTTTTCAGCAGAACAGTCTGAGTTAATTTACTTGTTAATTTGTAATTGCTTCTAGAAACAGTACTTTTAAAACAAATTTACCCCATAACTTTTAACCCAAACTTACGTTGAGGGTCTGTTGGAAATGTCTGGCAGAGCTCTCTGTCAGAGTGAGCTTTAACTCCCACCTCTGGGAGAGCTTCAACCAGATACCGGGGGAGGCTGGAGACATAGAGTCCGAGTGGACCATGTTTTCCACCTCTATTGTCACTGTCGCAGTGGGAAGCTGCGGCCGTAAGGTCTCTGGTGCCGGTTGCAGCGGCAATCCCAGAACCCAGTGGTGGACACCGGAAGTAAGTGATGCCGTCAAGCTGAAAAAAGTCCTATCAGGCCTTGTTGGCTTATGGGACTTTGGACGCAGCTGACCGGTACCGGCAGGCCAAGCGTACCGCAGCCAATACTGTGTTAGAGGCAAAAACTAGGACCTGGGAGGAGTTCGGGGAGGCCATGGAGGAAGACTATCGGTCGTCCTCAAAGAAATTCTGGCAAACTGTCCGGTGCCTCAGGAGGGGGAAGCAGTGCCCCATCAACACAATCCCATTGTCACGTCCTCTGTTGATGAGGTAGAGGCTGGGGTACTGGAGGTGGACTCATCTATCACCCAAGCCGAAGTAACTGAGGTGGTTGATAAGCTCCTCAGTGGCAAGGCTTCGGGGGTGGATGAGATCCGCCCTGAGTACCTCAAATGCCTAGATGCTGTGGGACTGTCCTGGCTGACACGTCTCTGCAGCATCGCGTGGCAGTCAGGGACAGTACCTCTGGATTGGCAGACGGGGTAGTGGTCCCTCTTTTCAAGAAGGGGGACCGGAGGATGTGTTCCAACTACCGGGGGATCACACTCCTCAGCCTCCCTGGGAAAGTCTATTCCAGGGTACTGGAGAGGAGAGTTCGGCCGATAGTCGAACCTCGGATGCAAGAGGAACAATGCGTGTTTCGACCCAGTCGCGGAAGACTGGACCAGCTCTATACCCTCTGCAGGGTCCTCGAGGGGTCATGGGAGTTCGCCCAACCGGTCCACATGTGCTTTGTGGATTTGGAGAAGGAATTTGACCGTGTCCCTCGTGGTGTTCTGTGGGAGGTGCTCTGGGAGTATGGGGTCCGGGGCCATCTACTAAGGGCTGTCCGGTCCCTGTACAACCAGAGCAGGAGCTTGGTCCGCATTGCCGGCACAAAGTCAGACCTGTTCCCAGTGCGCGTTGGCCTCCGGCAGGGCTGCCCCTTATCACCAGTTCTGTTCATAGTTTATATGGACAGAATCGCTAGGTGCAGTCAGGGGCCGGAGGGGGTCCAGTTCGGGGACCTCAGGATTTCATATCTGCTGTTTGCGGACGATGTTGTCCTGTTAGCTTCTTCGGGCCTAGACCTGCAGCGCGCGTTGGGGCGGTTTGCAGCCGAGTGTGAGGTGGCTGGGATGAGGATCAGCACCTCCAAATCTGAGGCCATGGTTCTCGACCGGAAAAAGGTGGCTTGCACTCTCCAAGTCAGTGGAGTGCTACTGCCTCAGGTGGAGGAGTTTAAGTATCTCGGGGTCCTGTTCACGAGCGAGGGGAGGATGGAGCGCGAGATCGACAGACGGATCGGTGCAGCATCTGTAGTGATGCGGTCGCTGTATCGGTCTGTTGTGGTGAAAAGGGAGCTGAGCCAAAAGGCGAAGCTCTCGATTTACTGGTCGATCTACGTCCCTACTCTCACATATGGTCATGAGCTCTGGGTCATGACCGAAAGGACAAGAGCCCGGATACAAGCGGCCGAAATTAGCTTCCTCCGCCGGGTGGCTGGGCGCTCCCTTAGAGATAGGGTGAGAAGCTCCGTCTACCGGGGGGAGCTCAGAGTAGAGCCTCTGCTCCTCCACATCGAGAGGAGTCAGCTGAGGTGGTTTGGGCATCTGTTCCAGATGCCTACTGGACGCCTCCCAGGGGAGGTGTTCCAGGCACGTCCCACTGGGAGGAGGCCCCGGGTAAGACCCAGGACGCGCTAGAGGGACTGTTACCCAGCTGGCCTGGGAACGCCTCGGGATCCCTCCCGGGGATCTGGAAGAAGTGTCCGTGGAGAGGGATGTCTGGGCATCCCTGCTTAGACTGCTGCCCCCGCGACCCAGCCCCGGATAAGCGGGAGAAGACGAGACAAGACTTTTAAAACATCATGATTTTACCTTAATTAGTTCATTACAGTATGAACATTTGTTATAAATATATGTCTAATAAACCCAGCTTGAAAGATTTACTTATAATGAAATACAAATTTTCTTTATTGTTCTAATTGTTCACTTGTATTCACGACCAGTTCAAGCTTCAATAAGGCTCCAAAATGTTTTAACTCCGAAACTGTAGCATGCAAAAAGTGAAAAGTGGAAGAGAGAAGTTGTGGCGTAGAAACACTCCAGCATTTAAAGACATTCACTTCCCTTTAAACATTTTTTCCAGCTTTGTTACAACATAGCTAGATTACTGTAACTCCGAACAGCCTCATCTTTTCATTGGAGCAAAGAAGATAATACAACCTCTCTTGGCCTCAACAAGCAGGCTGCTGATTCATTATAGAGAGTAATTTATAATTATTGAATTCATTTTAACATTTTTGAAAAGTTCTTCCCTGTCGGACAAGTTTTCTAAAAACCTTCCCACTCACTCAACCAGCTGACTAGATACTGCTTGATGTGTCAAGGACACAGCAGAAGCTAAAAGAGGATAGAGCCCTTGCTATTGTGGGCCTTATTCTCAACATCGTCACACTGCATTATTCAATCATTCCTGAAAACCCACTTATACAACTGGCTTTTGGCCAAATGTGAGAACTACTCAATATTGTTTTTCTAGAATGGTTTACTAGATGTCGCAGTTTTTAACCTCTTTTTAGTTTTGCTATTTCTATTAGTTTTTCAAAAACTGTGTTAATGTAAAGTGATCATAAACAAAAGTTGCTTTGGTTCTGTCTAAACAGAATAAAATGCAAACACATTGTTATTGCATTTTAACCAGGACCAAGAATATATGGGTGTGTTTTTAGAACTGTGTGGTATGGCAAAAAAATATATAACGCTATTTAAAAAAAAAAAAAAAAAAAAAAAAAAAAGAACTGAGGTTTTCAAATATGTGAAATTGTCAAAACAACCCATTCATTGTCTAAAACATGAGCAGTTTAAGGTAATATTTTTGTAAAATTAAAATAATTTCAACATAACATATAATCAGGGCCAGATTTTTTTTTTAATTCATTTTCTAAAGAGAGGAATTTCGCTCTTTTATATAGACAGTTTTAGATAAATTTTTAATAAAACGGTATTCATAACCTGTAAAAATAGCACACATATCAGAAATTAACTAATTAATAATTTTTATTTAGTGATTACCCATTTTCACTTTTAGGATTGTATTTATGCGAGTTCGTGATACTCCTAAAACTCAGCTGATGTGGTAAAATTACATATGTTTCGACTTAAAAAAAACTACTTCAGAATAGTTTAACTACAATCAGAACCAAATCAGGGCATTCCAAGGTTCTGAGTATGAATAGTGTGAGTGTTTTATCCCACGTGACTCTAGAGCTAATAAACATGAAAAAAACTATTCTGCTTATTGATATTGAATTATCACCTGGCCCTTAGTCTATTAGAGAAGGAAAGTTCACATTAGATTGTAAGAGAATGTTATTTAAAAAAAAAATTGAGGAAACATGGTAATAAACACATTTTTATCAAACATTGCACCACAATTAGCTCTCATATTAATTAAGAGTGAGAGTCTATCTTTCGTACAGTTGCTGTCATTTAGGCAGCAGTCCACTGAAATAGTGCTCAGGAAGAGAGAAGAGAGCTGGTGACCTTTCCTCTGTAGTTTGGATATGGTTGGGTTTGAGAGGTCGCACACAGGACAAACATTTACAGGCTGCATGCAGTAATTACATAAGCGTGAATAGGGATCTGAAAGATTTATAATTTTTTTTAAATAATGTGAAGAAAATTACAAGACAAGAATAATAGAGCTGAAATCCATAATGTCACAGTCAACAATAATAAAATGAATTTAATCAATGTTTCCATCTAATAATCATCGTTTGAAGAGTTCTTCTAATAAACATTGGTGGAGATGCATATCCTTCTGAAGACATTACCTGAGGCTTTAGGAAAGCAAGGTGTGAAATGTCAGCTAAACGAAAAGGCTTAGACTTTTGTTCATCTTTTAGGTTTTGAATATCCAACAGAGACAAACATTCCTTGAGATCTGAGTAGGTACACAACATATCTAATGTCATTTCCTCCAAATAGTGATCTCCACCCTTGTAAATCAGGAACTGGACAACACTTTTTTTGCCCACATAGCCAAACTTTAATGTGTGAATTCAAAGCAAGGTCTGTTCAAAATTCCTCTGTTTGCTCAGCATGATCATTCCCTTTCAAACACCTTTTCGCCTTGGGAGAGATTCGTCATCAGAGCTGTTTGATAAAAGCTAGCACCACACCCTCTGATAGCATCAGTGATCCCCATGCAAAGAGCTTCAATACCTGCCTGCGTGCCCCTTATCATGGGAACTCTACTGCATTGTCACATGCTCAGTCAAGCATCTGTGTACTTAAAAAATAGTTCACACAAACATCTTGCCCTGTACAACTTAATCCAACAAAAAAGTACAAATGTAAAATGTAAGACTATTAATAATTAAATGTTGCTACTCTTTATCAGGAAAATCTTCAAAAATCCTTCTTTGTCTCTTTGGTGAACAATTAATTTCATCGAAAACTGAAGGCTTTCTGTATTATAAAGTCAGACTACTTAATACTGGGATCATGCCAAAATTATGCTGTCCTGATGTCAAAAAACTGTTTTTGTTGTTTTTACTGTTACTTTAAGTCCTAGGAAACCCCTAATTCTGCAAGTTTTTGTACACCACATACTTTTGTCAAAAAACTAAAATTAATGCATGATTAATGCAGGTACAGAGGATGGAGAGTGACCAGGTTTGCATAAAATGGAGTTTCACTCACAGATCAGCACAAACATTGTGTGTATTTTTTTAATAATACATATGTAGTCTATTTCATGTATTTGGTCTAGAAAACACTCAATTTTAACAAAAGACAATACGACAGGCGTTATGGCATCGTGAACAACCAACTGGTTTAGACAGTCTCTATCAACAAAATTAAATGAATACTTTAACCACAGCGACTGTACTCTCCATGGAAAATATTTCAAAACACTGTGTGCAAGTAAATTTCTATGAGCCAATGTTAATATTTCAATGAACCAAAACAAAATATTGTTACCCACTGTAAATAATAAAAGCACTGTCCCTTCTTTACGGGTGCAGTTTCCAGGTCAACATGCAACAGACAAATTCAGTCAACAGTTAATAGAGGTTAATTAATGGAAGTGAATGTTCACTTTCAATTTAAAATAAAAAAATAGAATAACAAATACAGAAGATTTAAGCCTAATAAATGAATCGTAAATTGCTCTACTTTTATTTACTAGACCAAAACAAATTGTCACTCTTGATGCTGCATAAAGTTTTTAATTTAACTCCATGACAGGATTTCGGTTCTCCTAGTAACATTTGGCTTTGGTTTTTAACAAGATCTTACCAGCAGGGAAAATAACATATGCAATATTTTCTGAACAAATCTAACTTTGGAGGTTTAATTTTAATAGAGGGAAAATAATCACAGCTATCGTGTCAGTTATAAGCAGTTTTCTGAATAATAATCATCTGAATAAAATAGTAAGTTGGCACAAAGTTCAGTATTTCCCTTAAAAACACTATTAGACATTTAAAAAAAAGTGAGACAAGTTGAAAGAAGTTGACACATTTGCAAAGTTCACTGGATTCAAACGTTCCTTTTCGTTTTCATTCTTGCTGTGTGAATGCCCTATTGTTGCAAGAAATCCTTACTAATAATAACGATAGTAATAACTTTTTGTTTGCGCAAAAGATCTTGGACATTTTTCTTATAATAACATTTTATATATGTATTTTATAATAAGTCACAGTTTCATTCACTAACAGACATGAATAATGAACAACCATATTTGGGCTAGCCTTCAGTTCTTTAATAAACTTCTCAAGAACCTAAAAGTAGTAGCTGGAAGAGGAGAAACCACACCTCCTTATTGGTTGATTTAGCAAGAAGGCGAAGGTAAACAAGACTGCTGCAGTTAACCGAGGACACAGATGATACTTTAGCCACGTGGAGGTCTGAAGTCACCGCTATCTATAACACAAACTGTCTGACACCATGTCACTTTAGCAGTAGGAGGAGGTCACATATAAAAAGTCTCAGTGGACACAGTCTACCAAAACACATTGAAAGTGTAATGTGCAGAAAAACATATGGAAAATGAGAGACAGGTGGGACAATACACTTTTGCACACTTTCAACTGCTTACAAGCTCTAAAATTGTAGATTAAAGAAGATCTTCTGAGGGGGGAAACAGACAGCTGACGACATATCATATTAAATGTCTTTTAAATCTGCTTTGAAGTCAAAAAGGAAGCAGTCAGGAACAAAATGGGGAGAGAATATGTTGAAGACGTGTTAACTTTCCAATGAACAGTGCCTTCTTGAGAAATATTTTAATCCAGGATTTCCTACTAAATAAAGAAGAATACCTAGAGACAAAATGTAAAATATTGACTAAGCACATCCCTGCTGGAAAAAGATGGAAACAAAGCTATTGTGGTTTTAAAGCTCATTTTCAATCATTAAAACATTTTGTGCACAAGAACAACTTTAAATGAATGTTTTTATTTTGTTTGTTTGGGGGGGGGGGGTTTATAGTGCCCATATTGTGATTATGAAAGGTCCGTCATTTGCTCTCGAAGGTCTCCAACAACAGATTGACACTTTCAACAGCTTTCGTTATCTTATAAAATACATAGATCTTTTACCAGATTTGGTAAGGATTCCCAAATAATTTGTTTAGTGACTAATTTGTGCTAAACTCAATCTAAATACAATCTGAGCTGCTCAGGGAACGGTCAAAAGAGTTCTATCTTGCCTGATTGTGATTGCATAATCAGACATAATGAGACGTTACCTCGATTTATAAGGGAGGAGTTTTGTTTCCCAGTATTAATAAAGAGCAAGTGGGCTAAACGATTTGCTTTCAACTAGGACTCGTTTCAGCAACTCTGAGTCAACTCTTTCCTATTCAAATTAAAAAGTTAATTATGTTTTACAAAACATGAGAGGTAACACAAAAACTAATAATGACTGTCAGCTTTAAAAAAGCACCAAACCCATCAGACCTTTAGCCAAAGTTCTGT